>OX377201.1:84477180-84851294 GCA_947396885.1 Heligmosomoides polygyrus polygyrus
CTAAGGGGGTTATTTAGGGTGCTGATCACGAATCTGGCATCCGTTTTTCGTTTTACTCTGGAGTACGGTAGGTTACGACGGGTACGGGTGACTAAGGTAGTGGTCACAGATTTCGCCCAAACTCCGGCGTAAAACGAAAAACGGATGTCAGATTCGTTATCAGCACCCCAAATAACCCCTTAGACGAAGTTTCAGCGAAATCGGTGACCCTGCCTGGACCGCGCATGTTAACGGTATGGGTGGTCTCCGACCGAATCGTGAACAACGGATATCAGATTCGTGATCAGCACCCCCAAATAACCCCCTTAGATGAAGCTTCAGCGAAATCGGTGGCTCTGCCTGGACCACCCATGTTAACGGTATGGGTGGTCTCCGATCGAATCGTGAAAAATAACCCCTAGACGAAGTTTCAGCGAAATCGGTGACCCTGCCTGGACCACCCATATTAACGGAGTGGGTGGTCTCCGATCGAATCGTGAAAAATAACCCCCTAGACGAAGTTTCAGCGAAATCGGTGACCCTGCCTGGACCACCCATATTAACGGAGTGGGTGGTCTCCGACCGAATCGTGAACAACGGATATCAGATTCGTGATCAGCACCCCCAAATAACCCCCTAGACGAAGTTTCAGCGAAATCGGTGACCCTGCCTGGACCACCCATATTAACGGAGTGGGTGGTCTCCGATCGAATCGTGAAAAATAACCCCCTAGACGAAGTTTCAGCGAAATCGGTGACCCTGCCTGGACCACCCATATTAACGGAGTGGGTGGTCTCCGACCGAATCGTGAAAAATAACCCCTAGACGAAGTTTCAGCAAAATCGGTGACCCTGTCTGGACCACCCGTGTTAACGGTATGGGTGGTCTCCGATCGAATCGTGAAAAATAACCCCTAGACGAAGTTTCAGCAAAATCGGTGACCCTGTCTGGACCACCCATGTTAACGGTATGGGTGGTCTCCGACCGAATCGTGATCAGCACCCCAAATAACCCCCTAGACGAAGTTTCAGCGAAATCGGTGACCCTGCCTGGACCACCCATATTAACGGAGTGGGTGGTCTCCGACCGAATCGTGAAAAATAACCCCTAGACGAAGTTTCAGCAAAATCGGTGACCCTGTCTGGACCACCCGTGTTAACGGTATGGGTGGTCTCCGATCGAATCGTGAAAAATAACCCCTAGACGAAGTTTCAGCAAAATCGGTGACCCTGTCTGGACCACCCATGTTATGGGTGGTCTCCGACCGAATCGTGAAAAATAACCCCTAGACGAAGCGAAATCGGTGACCCTGCCTGGACCACCCATGTTAACGGTGTGGGTGGTCTCCGACCGAATCGTGAAAAATAACCGCCTAGACGAAGTTTCAGCGAATCGCCCTGCCTGGACCACCCATGTTAACGGTGTGGGTGGTCTCCGACCGAATCGTGAAAAATAACCCCTAGACGAAGTTTCAGCAAAATCGGTGACCCTGTCTGGACCACCCATGTTAACGGTATGGGTGGTCTCCGATCGAATCGTGATCAGCACCCCAAATAACCCCCTAGACGAAGCTTCAGCGAAATCGGTGACCCTGCCTGGACCACCCATGTTAACGGTATGGGTGGTCTCCGACCGAATCGTGATCAGCACCCCAAATAACCCCCTAGACGAAGTTTCAGCGAAATCGGTGACCCTGCCTGGGCCACCCATGTTAACGGTATGGGTGGTCTCCGACCGAATCGTGAAAAACGGATGTCCGATTCGTGATCAGCACCCCCAAATAACCCCCCTAGACGAAGTTTCAGCGAAAAAAATTTCTCGATCGAAGTGTTGTCGGTGGAGTCGGAACTTTTAACTAGTGCCCGAAAATGTTCACTCGTCCACTTCCACCTCTTTAAACTTTACATCGCTGAGCGCTCAACTATTGATTAGACCATAGCATGACTATCGCTCACTTGGTGCGGAACGACTGGCCTAAAAAGCGCACAAGCAGGAAGAATTCAAAAGGGTTTCTATTGTTTATTTAGTTGTTTTTCGAAAGGCGTGTCGTGCAGTACACGTGGATAAAAAAATCTGACCTTGTCTGCGCTCTTTGACATGGATTCTAGGCTTTCCATTTCTATTTCTAGACAGTGGATTCTTGAAGACTATCAGTGGGTCAACCGCAGCGGTTTTAGACAGAATTTTGAACAACATGAGCAGACCAGCCTTTTTCTTCTAAAGCACAGACTGCGAAGTCCAAGCATCTTTGCTCTGGTGGGGTTCCGTTGAAGTTCACTTACATGCCCAGTGACATTTGTGCCTTGAGTAAATGGATGAATAAAACATAAGAAGGAAAAACTCGCTCCAGCACTGATTTTTGTGTCGAGAATAAGAGTGCAGTAGTCGACACGGGGGTTTCACTAGAATTATTTAGAATGCATTTACCTGTCCAGATGTCCTTGGCTGGACCAAAAATCACTTTCTGGTGTGCATCTTATGAAGCAGTCTAGCCTTGTTGCAGTGATAAGCTGTCGGCATAGCGCTGTCGTTCAATTTTGGTTTTTGACTTTTCCTTTACCGTGTAGGAAGCTCTGCTTGCCGTGCTGCACACCCTAGTGGAGAATCGCTGTGTGATCGGAAGTTATGCCTAGAGGACGCAGTATAAGCTGCAACTTCCACGTCTGAATGAAACGCGTTTTGTGTGGTGGTAAACTTGCGGTGCGTCAAAACTTCCAACCCACATATGCTTTCGCTTAGAACCTATGCAATGGATTACTTGGCTAATGTTTCGAAACTTTTGAGCATTTCTGTGTTCGCCTTCAAATTTTAGCAACCAGTCCTTCGCGATCACTGTTCAATTCAAACTTCTGGTTGAGTTTTGTTCGACATAGTGAGCCTACTCTGAACGAAGCGACCATAGAGAATTGGTACAATTCGCGGGAATTGCATCGTTCCTTTCTCTCTCCTCTCTGATTGGTGATTAAGTCAACCGCGCTCATGCAAGTACGGTAAAATTAACGCAACTACAGTGTCAACCAAGCAGAAAAACACGGTAATAGGAGAGTTTCCTTCAAACAGAACAACAGATCTGCTATGATTCACCTCTGCCTAGCGTTCTTCTTTTTCGTCATCATCTGCTCGCTTTTGAAGAGAATTTTAAAGCATTATTCGAACCCTTGAAGAAGAAGAAAACATTCCCTGTCTTCATGGAAACGCTCTTGACGTGATCGTTGGTGAGTTTCTATTTCTCGTTCTTTATCCAAAACCTAGCTGAACGATCGGTCTCATTTACCTTTTGACCTTCACAATCATTTTGTATTGAGCCATGCACATGGTGCTTCCTCAACCTTAGTAATGCGATCATTATTCTTAATACCACTTGTCGCTGGACTGATCATACCTTTCTTCATTCAAGTCCATCCATTCGTTCAAAGCGCCTCCCTAATCGAGCAAAGAAATGTCAATCCACTCTGACGTTCTTGAGAGACCTCCGCACGTTTTTATTCAATTCTGTTTTGCTTCTTCATCGATCGCGTGTGCCTGTAGGTGGTAGTCCGTGTCCGTGTCTAAATCTCTCCGCTACGCCAATCTTTCGCTGGCGTCGTCTACTGTTGCGTAGCCGCCAGAATTCAAGCACAGACCGCACCCGCCGTCCGATGAGGCGTGCTAGGAAAGGCCGCCGGTTAGGCCATTGGCAACATCGTACTGTGCTGGCAACAGAAGCGCAATAATCACGATGTAGACGATTGCAATAATGGACGACAGCATGAGAATGGGACAATCCAGTGGTCGGTAGTCACGTAACGCTACGCAGATAAGATGACGATCAAGCCACGCCAAGTTCGAAACACCTTGTGAGCGCTAGACAGCGTAGTGGGGACAGCGATAACTGTCCAGCAGAGTAAGCCCCTCACTGCAAATTTGAACATTATGCTGTCACATGTGGAACAAATGCGAAAATTTGGAATCGGTTGCAGAATTTATTTTTAGCTTGAGCCATGTTGAGTGAATCGAACCCGATCTCAGGAATATGGCTTTCGGAAACCATCGCCAGCACATTATGTACATTATACATTTGATCCGATCGAGAATCTTCGGATAATTGCACGAATCGGATAACGCTATTGTCGCGGACCCCGGATTTTTGGATGATTCGGATCGAGATATCCGAAAATGATTCATTCCGATCCAATGGACACCTGGAGTGTGCATTTTACGGTTAACGATTTACCGAATTTACTGGCATTTTTCCTTAAAAGCTTCTAACGAAACTTGACGAGGAAAATTTCCGCTAAATTGCATTAACGACATTTTACACACTATTTTCGAATTTTTACTTCTTCTTCTTCTTCATATAAATGCATTCTGGTCGATTTTTGTGTGAGACTTTGCAGTATCGTCTGCGGTACTGGGGAGTCTCACACAAATACTGAGGTTGCCCTATGAAATACTTACTTTCAGTAGAATTCGAGAATTGTCGGCATTTTTATTCTCCTTGAGCAATTTATTTGCGTGCGCGCCCATTGTTTCTCTGCCGTGGATTCGCTTTTTTGAATTTCCTAGGCCGCTTCTCGCTACACATTAGCTCTTCAGACTTGATTCGACTAAAATTTGCCCAACCAACGGTTGAAGCATCGAAGGGAAATTTAATTTAACGATTTTACCGATTTCATCGAGTTCAACGCAAAAAAAATTCGTTAAAAAATAGTCGTTCAAAATTTATCGAAAAAATCTAACGCACACTCCCGATCTATACGTTACAGAGCGATAGGACCATTTTCACATGAACCAAGGCATTCTTGGCATGCTGCCACTGTAGAACTATTGAGTGATGGACTAGGACGAGAAAACCGCCCAGCAAAACCCCACTGCTGAAACCTTTTGCTGGTCGGTGAAACCGTGTATTTTCGATGACACAGACCGCATGTCCCCGTGCTGTCAAACCAATTTCTTTCATTTTGTCAATTACACGCATTGCAACAATATACACTTTACAAGATTTATTCAAACAATCGTTTCTCAAAATCGATTCGTATAGTGCACATATGTGGCCCTAAAGAGGGCCGTTGGGTTAGATGAGAGAGCACGAGAGTGCGCTTATTCCTTGTCACCGGCGGTCTTCTTGGGCAGGAGAACGGCCTGGATGTTAGGCAGAACACCTCCCTGAGCGATGGTCACACCGGAGAGAAGCTTGTTGAGCTCCTCGTCGTTGCGGACAGCGAGCTGGAGATGACGAGGGTTGATTCTCGTCTTCTTGTTGTCGCGAGCGGCGTTACCGGCCAGCTCGAGCACCTCAGCGGCGAGATATTCGAGGACGGCGGCCAGGTACACTGGAGCTCCACCACCGATACGTCCAGCATAGTTGCCCTTGCGGAGCATACGATGAAGACGACCGACGGGGAACTGCAGTCCAGCGCGCGACGAACGCGACTTCGACTTTCCTCCGGTCTTGGCCTTGCCTCCCTTTCCACGTCCAGACATTGTTGTAGCGACGACGACTGAGAACTGCGAGTAGAACACTCACGGGTAGCCGATAGCGTGTCGGCGCAGCGGTTATGCACCAGGCCGTGCGCAGACCCCGCCCCTGCGCGCAAGCACGCCTGGTCCGATGATGGGCGCGGCGGCCGCGGGGGGGGGGAGGCGGGGCTGCGGAACGTCGCCCGTATAAAAGGCGGCCGTGGCCAGCGTGCCTTCACCACTGACACGCCAGTGAATCCTCATCATGCCACCAAAGCCGTCCGCCAAGGGAGCCAAGAAAGCCGCGAAGAGCCAGAAGGCCGCCCGTACTGGAGACAAGAAGAAGCGTCATCGCCGCAAGGAGAGCTACTCCGTCTACATCTACCGTGTGCTGAAGCAGGTCCACCCCGACACCGGTGTTTCATCGAAAGCCATGTCCATCATGAACTCGTTCGTGAACGACGTCTTCGAGCGCATCGCTGCCGAAGCCTCGCGTCTCGCCCACTACAACAAGCGGTCGACGATCTCATCTCGCGAAATCCAGACGGCCGTCCGACTCATCCTTCCCGGAGAGCTCGCCAAGCACGCCGTATCTGAGGGCACCAAGGCCGTCACCAAGTACACCTCAAGCAAGTAAATTGCTCACGGCGTACGCCAACATCTAACCCAACGGCCCTCTTTAGGGCCACATCTGAATCTGCTATACGAATCGACGAGCACTACCTCATATGTCTGTACTGATTGAATAAAACGCTTTCTGTAACCGCTCGTATGTGGCTTTTGTGTGTGAACGTTCTGTGAAAAATACGGCCATCGCGTAGACATTTCGTAGATAAGCTATCCGAACGTGTATCGCTGGTAAGAAGGAGGCCCACTGAATCAAGCTGGGCGACACATCCCAGAATGAACGACAGGAAGTAATTTCTTCCTTGCGATATCTATCAACGAAATTTGCCTCTACCTTAGCTTAGCTGCAGTTGGTGGAATTACGTAGTTGGATGCGCGTTGATTCGGCTCCCTTCAAAAATTGTCAGCATGTAGAGATTGTTGTGCGTTTGGAAGTTGATGAGCACGGCTAGCGAAAGAACGTGTAAAGCTAAAACAGGAGCTTCGTGACAAAAGGATTCAATCTGGATATATGCGCCACGTAGGAGTTGTGTGGAGCGGTCAGAAGAACACAAGGCCCAGCGACTGTGGAACGGTGCTTTTCACAATGAGTGCTCTTCGCAGCATCGCTTCAAGTGGCCACAGCTCTACTACGTGATGGTCGACTAGACTAGATTCTCCATTTAGCTCGTATCCGTACACGCTCTTTCCCCAGCTCCTCTTGTTCCTCGTCGTTCGGCTTATTCCCCCGGAGGGGTGGGCCGATCCCAGCAGCAGTGCAACGCTGGGCCGACCCGTGACGAGGTGCGAGCAAGCCCACAACCTCGTCCGGTCTCAAAAATCAAATAACCTTAACGAGATTCATTCGAATCTCTATCGAAGGTTAATTCGATAAGAACAGAAACTAAACTTTGATCTTAGCCAAAAGGCCGAGAAGCGATACTCTGGTCGACGTGGCCGCTGTAGCCATGAGACGCCGCGTCGTATTTCATGCGGGTTAGCTGACCCTCGAATGCTGGCACAATCTCCAGCTTGCACAGCATAGATGTTGCCGATCACTGGGGAAGTAGTTGGCGTACACGTCGAATTTCCTACTTTCACCATTGGCAGTCTGTTGATTTGAGTCGAAGGCGTAGTAGTTGGGGGTTCTGAAGCTTCTCAGGTTTCAATTGAAGGCTTTTGCTTGGTCGACTAACTCATCGAAAAACAGCATCTGCGAGCACTTTATGCACGACTCGTTCCCCTTAGGGTCAACTGCTTTGTTTTCTGTGCTACGCACATGCTTTGTTGTGCTTCTTTCAAATGACATGAATATCCTACATACTGGTGTTTCGCCACTTCAGGAATTCACCCCACCCGCCGTTTATCAAGGCCGTTTACTCTTTTGGTGTGGTCTTAATTTTAGGATGAAAATGAAATTTTGCACTAATAATCCATATGGAAATCGGGACGCTGAATTTTTCCTCTTCCTCGAAATCGACGATTGTTAGTGCGAAAAATGTGAAAAATCCCCAAACTCTGATATTAATCCACTAGCTGAACGTCCTATAAAAATTCCATCTCCATCATCGCAACGCGACGGAATTCACGTACGTCCAACTTCTGGAGGGCTTCCGACCATTTTTGCGATGACCCCCGCTACGGGGTGTAGCGGGTAGACTCCGCCCACTCCGGCGTGGCCCTATATAAAGCGTACGCGGCGGCGTGTCGCCTATCGTTCGCTCAGGACAATCTCACATCGCAATGGCTCGTACCAAGCAGACCGCTCGCAAATCGACTGGAGGCAAGGCCCCACGTAAGCAGTTGGCCACCAAGGCCGCTCGCAAATCAGCACCGGCCACCGGAGGCGTGAAGAAACCCCATCGTTACCGCCCGGGAACCGTCGCTCTTCGTGAGATCCGCCGCTACCAGAAGTCGACCGAGCTGCTCATCCGCAAGCTGCCGTTCCAGCGCCTCGTTCGAGAAATCGCTCAGGATTTCAAGACCGACCTGCGTTTCCAATCGTCGGCTGTGATGGCTCTGCAGGAGGCTAGCGAGGCTTACCTCGTCGGTCTCTTCGAGGACACCAACTTGTGCGCTATCCACGCCAAGCGTGTCACCATCATGCCGAAGGACATCCAGCTGGCTCGTCGCATCCGCGGTGAACGCGCTTAAGTCCGAGAAGTCGATGATTTCAATCTAACCCAACGGCCCTCTTTAGGGCCACAATTCTGACGTGTACGAATCTCGAGAGCATCTCATACGAGTGCTGCGAGAGTGGTTTGGTGGTGATGGTGATTTGAATAAACAATACTATGTGCTTCAATTGAATTGTTGTGTTGTGTGGTGATGATGATTATGCTCTGGTGACGAGGCAGATAGAAGAGAGGGATGGCGCTGTGGAAGGGAACCTGGTCGCGGGTACGGTGGGGGACTGTGTGCGTGTTACGGTGTGGATATGATTTGCTGGCGATAATGATAGGTGATGACAGGTTTGCAGAGAGTGGAGCGTAGACCTAAGGGTGCGCCATGCGTGGGACTTGTGGTTTGTCTTCTTCTTAAAGTGGTGTGTTCGCGCGCTTTGCTATTCATCAGTAGTTAATTGTTGGAGCCAAATTCAACACTACCACACTACTGTTGGCGCGGTAACGCGGTTAGGCTAGCGGTCAGGTACATCCACGGATTGACTAGTTCTATGACTGGAGGCTAGGAGAGTGGCGATCTCGAGACGAGCATAAGCCCGTGTGCAGTAGCACGAATCACTCAAAAAACACCTTAAACGTCTATGTATCTCAGTTACGCAAAAGCACAAGATATCTTCCATACGAGTTTCCAAGTGATACCAGTTCAGATGTTTGATGAAGAAGATTCGCCGTTTCTGCGTGGTGTCGGTTCTCCAGCATCGTAGCTACCGTAACCGCGTTGCTCAAAGCTTGACGGGGAGGGGTCCCCGCGTGATAACCCGGCGACGAGTCGCCACGGCCTATATAAGCGGCGCGCGCGTCCTCGACCACATCTCACTCGTGAGTGCTACACAATCGTATCGTCGCTATGTCTGGACGTGGTAAAGGAGGCAAAGGACTCGGCAAGGGAGGCGCCAAACGCCATCGCAAGGTGCTGCGCGACAACATCCAGGGCATCACCAAGCCAGCCATCCGTCGTCTCGCCCGCCGTGGTGGAGTGAAGCGCATCAGCGGTCTCATCTACGAGGAGACCCGCGGTGTCCTCAAGGTGTTCCTTGAGAACGTGATCCGTGATGCGGTCACCTACTGCGAGCACGCCAAGAGAAAGACCGTCACCGCCATGGATGTCGTCTACGCTCTGAAGCGCCAAGGACGTACCCTGTACGGTTTCGGCGGATAAGAAGCTCTCGCAACGAGACTCACGCTACACATCTAACCCAACGGCCCTCTTTAGGGCCACAATTGCTATCTACGAATCAGAAAGTCGAGCTGTGTGTGTGTGTATGTCCTGTGAATAAAATATCTTTGGTCTGTTGTTGTTTTTTGTCCTATTGAGAAGTGAGTGGGTGTGTGATGATGGTGGCCGTAGTGCGGAGTAGGATCAGCTGCTACCGAGGGGTGATTTGCGTCCGGAAGTCACTGCTGACTCTTCGTGCATCGTTGCGCTGTGCTGCCATTGTTCGTTCGCCTGCGTCCGTCCGAGTCTCAAGTCGCATCAGGTGCATCGCCCGCACTGCTCGACGCAACAGCGAGGCCACGCCACGCCGTTGTCGGCGCGCCAAAATTCGAACGCTGGCTGGCTGGCTCGCTCGCTCGGCCACCAGCAGCGGTGTTTCGGTGTTGGGGTGCTGTTGCTAGACGGAACGAGCGCCCCAGATAAGCGAACACTCACGCACACGGGCGAGGGGTTGGTTTCATGCCTGCTCCCTGGCGCATAGAAATGGGCAGATGCCTAGGAGCGCGAACAGAAATCTCTCCTTTCGCGAGCATCACATGTCCGCATTTTGACGACAAACCCGACTCCTAACGTGCTTTTCGTCAACTCGGGAGACGTCGAAATAATCGGCCATTACCGGTGCTTGTTCACTAGTCAGCATAACTCCTTGATCGAATAACGAAGACGGTTGAACTTGGCAAAATCGAGCATCAAAAAAAGAGAGCACTTCCTATGGAACTTTATTAGTACCCGCTAGTAAACAGTCGTTAGATCTCTTCCACAGCGTCTCACTTCGGCTAGGAAGATGCTTTTTGCGACACACCTTCTAGAGATATAGGAGATATTTTAGACATAGACGGAGCAGCAACAAGAATGTCTAATCGGAGCTTGTAAACTCGAAACTCGAACTCGAACTCGATCGGCACTAGTTAAAAGTTCCGACTCCACCGACAAGACTTCGGTCGAGAAAATTTTTTTCGCTGAAACTTTGTCCAGGGGGGTTATTTGGGGTGCTGATCACGAATCTGATATCCGTTTTTCACGATTCGGTCGGAGACCACCCACACCGTTAACAAGGGCGGCCCAGGCAGGGTCACCGATTTCGCTGAAACTTCGTCTAAGGGGGTTATTTAGGGTGCTGATCACGAATCTGGCATCCGTTTTTCGTTTTACTCTGGAGTACGGTAGGTTACGACGGGTACGGGTGACTAAGGTAGTGGTCACAGATTTCGCCCAAACTCCGGCGTAAAACGAAAAACGGATGTCAGATTCGTTATCAGCACCCCAAATAACCCCTTAGACGAAGTTTCAGCGAAATCGGTGACCCTGCCTGGACCGCGCATGTTAACGGTATGGGTGGTCTCCGACCGAATCGTGAACAACGGATATCAGATTCGTGATCAGCACCCCCAAATAACCCCCTTAGATGAAGCTTCAGCGAAATCGGTGGCTCTGCCTGGACCACCCATGTTAACGGTATGGGTGGTCTCCGATCGAATCGTGAAAAATAACCCCTAGACGAAGTTTCAGCGAAATCGGTGACCCTGCCTGGACCACCCATATTAACGGAGTGGGTGGTCTCCGATCGAATCGTGAAAAATAACCCCCTAGACGAAGTTTCAGCGAAATCGGTGACCCTGCCTGGACCACCCATATTAACGGAGTGGGTGGTCTCCGACCGAATCGTGAACAACGGATATCAGATTCGTGATCAGCACCCCCAAATAACCCCCTAGACGAAGTTTCAGCGAAATCGGTGACCCTGCCTGGACCACCCATATTAACGGAGTGGGTGGTCTCCGATCGAATCGTGAAAAATAACCCCCTAGACGAAGTTTCAGCGAAATCGGTGACCCTGCCTGGACCACCCATATTAACGGAGTGGGTGGTCTCCGACCGAATCGTGAAAAATAACCCCTAGACGAAGTTTCAGCAAAATCGGTGACCCTGTCTGGACCACCCGTGTTAACGGTATGGGTGGTCTCCGATCGAATCGTGAAAAATAACCCCTAGACGAAGTTTCAGCAAAATCGGTGACCCTGTCTGGACCACCCATGTTAACGGTATGGGTGGTCTCCGACCGAATCGTGATCAGCACCCCAAATAACCCCCTAGACGAAGTTTCAGCGAAATCGGTGACCCTGCCTGGACCACCCATGTTAACGGTATGGGTGGTCTCCGATCGAATCGTGAAAAATAACCCCCTAGACGAAGTTTCAGCGAAATCGGTGACCCTGTCTGGACCACCCGTGTTAACGGTATGGGTGGTCTCCGATCGAATCGTGAAAAATAACCCCTAGACGAAGTTTCAGCAAAATCGGTGACCCTGTCTGGACCACCCATGTTATGGGTGGTCTCCGACCGAATCGTGAAAAATAACCCCTAGACGAAGCGAAATCGGTGACCCTGCCTGGACCACCCATGTTAACGGTGTGGGTGGTCTCCGACCGAATCGTGAAAAATAACCGCCTAGACGAAGTTTCAGCGAATCGCCCTGCCTGGACCACCCATGTTAACGGTGTGGGTGGTCTCCGACCGAATCGTGAAAAATAACCCCTAGACGAAGTTTCAGCAAAATCGGTGACCCTGTCTGGACCACCCATGTTAACGGTATGGGTGGTCTCCGATCGAATCGTGATCAGCACCCCAAATAACCCCCTAGACGAAGCTTCAGCGAAATCGGTGACCCTGCCTGGACCACCCATGTTAACGGTATGGGTGGTCTCCGACCGAATCGTGATCAGCACCCCAAATAACCCCCTAGACGAAGTTTCAGCGAAATCGGTGACCCTGCCTGGGCCACCCATGTTAACGGTATGGGTGGTCTCCGACCGAATCGTGAAAAACGGATGTCCGATTCGTGATCAGCACCCCCAAATAACCCCCCTAGACGAAGTTTCAGCGAAAAAAATTTCTCGATCGAAGTGTTGTCGGTGGAGTCGGAACTTTTAACTAGTGCCCGAAAATGTTCACTCGTCCACTTCCACCTCTTTAAACTTTACATCGCTGAGCGCTCAACTATTGATTAGACCATAGCATGACTATCGCTCACTTGGTGCGGAACGACTGGCCTAAAAAGCGCACAAGCAGGAAGAATTCAAAAGGGTTTCTATTGTTTATTTAGTTGTTTTTCGAAAGGCGTGTCGTGCAGTACACGTGGATAAAAAAATCTGACCTTGTCTGCGCTCTTTGACATGGATTCTAGGCTTTCCATTTCTATTTCTAGACAGTGGATTCTTGAAGACTATCAGTGGGTCAACCGCAGCGGTTTTAGACAGAATTTTGAACAACATGAGCAGACCAGCCTTTTTCTTCTAAAGCACAGACTGCGAAGTCCAAGCATCTTTGCTCTGGTGGGGTTCCGTTGAAGTTCACTTACATGCCCAGTGACATTTGTGCCTTGAGTAAATGGATGAATAAAACATAAGAAGGAAAAACTCGCTCCAGCACTGATTTTTGTGTCGAGAATAAGAGTGCAGTGGTCGACACGGGGGTTTCACTAGAATTATTTAGAATGCATTTACCTGTCCATATGTCCTTGGCTGGACCAATAATCACTTTCTGGTGTGCATCTTATGAAGCAGTCTAGCCTTGTTGCAGTGATAAGCTGTCGGCATAGCGCTGTCGTTCAATTTTGGTTTTTGACTTTTCCTTTACCGTGTAGGAAGCTCTGCTTGCCGTGCTGCACACCCTAGTGGAGAATCGCTGTGTGATCGGAAGTTATGCCTAGAGGACGCAGTATAAGCTGCAACTTCCACGTCTGAATGAAACGCGTTTTGTGTGGTGGTAAACTTGCGGTGCGTCAAAACTTCCAACCCACATATGCTTTCGCTTAGAACCTATGCAATGGATTACTTGGCTAATGTTTCGAAACTTTTGAGCATTTCTGTGTTCGCCTTCAAATTTTAGCAACCAGTCCTTCGCGATCACTGTTCAATTCAAACTTCTGGTTGAGTTTTGTTCGACATAGTGAGTCTACTCTGAACGAAGCGACCATAGAGAATTGGTACAATTCGCGGGAATTGCATCGTTCCTTTCTCTCTCCTCTCTGATTGGTGATTAAGTCAACCGCGCTCATGCAAGTACGGTAAAATTAACGCAACTACAGTGTCAACCAAGCAGAAAAACACGGTAATAGGAGAGTTTCCTTCAAACAGAACAACAGATCTGCTATGATTCACCTCTGCCTAGCGTTCTTCTTTTTCGTCATCATCTGCTCGCTTTTGAAGAGAATTTTAAAGCATTATTCGAACCCTTGAAGAAGAAGAAAACATTCCCTGTCTTCATGGAAACGCTCTTGACGTGATCGTTGGTGAGTTTCTATTTCTCGTTCTTTATCCAAAACCTAGCTGAACGATCGGTCTCATTTACCTTTTGACCTTCACAATCATTTTGTATTGAGCCATGCACATGGTGCTTCCTCAACCTTAGTAATGCGATCATTATTCTTAATACCACTTGTCGCTGGACTGATCATACCTTTCTTCATTCAAGTCCATCCATTCGTTCAAAGCGCCTCCCTAATCGAGCAAAGAAATGTCAATCCACTCTGACGTTCTTGAGAGACCTCCGCACGTTTTTATTCAATTCTGTTTTGCTTCTTCATCGATCGCGTGTGCCTGTAGGTGGTAGTCCGTGTCCGTGTCTAAATCTCTCCGCTACGCCAATCTTTCGCTGGCGTCGTCTACTGTTGCGTAGCCGCCAGAATTCAAGCACAGACCGCACCCGCCGTCCGATGAGGCGTGCTAGGAAAGGCCGCCGGTTAGGCCATTGGCAACATCGTACTGTGCTGGCAACAGAAGCGCAATAATCACGATGTAGACGATTGCAATAATGGACGACAGCATGAGAATGGGACAATCCAGTGGTCGGTAGTCACGTAACGCTACGCAGATAAGATGACGATCAAGCCACGCCAAGTTCGAAACACCTTGTGAGCGCTAGACAGCGTAGTGGGGACAGCGATAACTGTCCAGCAGAGTAAGCCCCTCACTGCAAATTTGAACATTATGCTGTCACATGTGGAACAAATGCGAAAATTTGGAATCGGTTGCAGAATTTATTTTTAGCTTGAGCCATGTTGAGTGAATCGAACCCGATCTCAGGAATATGGCTTTCGGAAACCATCGCCAGCACATTATGTACATTATACATTTGATCCGATCGAGAATCTTCGGATAATTGCACGAATCGGATAACGCTATTGTCGCGGACCCCGGATTTTTGGATGATTCGGATCGAGATATCCGAAAATGATTCATTCCGATCCAATGGACACCTGGAGTGTGCATTTTACGGTTAACGATTTACCGAATTTACTGGCATTTTTCCTTAAAAGCTTCTAACGAAACTTGACGAGGAAAATTTCCGCTAAATTGCATTAACGACATTTTACACACTATTTTCGAATTTTTACTTCTTCTTCTTCTTCATATAAATGCATTCTGGTCGATTTTTGTGTGAGACTTTGCAGTATCGTCTGCGGTACTGGGGAGTCTCACACAAATACTGAGGTTGCCCTATAAAATACTTACTTTCAGTAGAATTCGAGAATTGTCGGCATTTTTATTCTCCTTGAGCAATTTATTTGCGTGCGCGCCCATTGTTTCTCTGCCGTGGATTCGCTTTTTTGAATTTCCTAGGCCGCTTCTCGCTACACATTAGCTCTTCAGACTTGATTCGACTAAAATTTGCCCAACCAACGGTTGAAGCATCGAAGGGAAATTTAATTTAACGATTTTACCGATTTCATCGAGTTCAACGCAAAAAAAAATTCGTTAAAAAATAGTCGTTCAAAATTTATCGAAAAAATCTAACGCACACTCCCGATCTATACGTTACAGAGCGATAGGACCATTTTCACATGAACCAAGGCATTCTTGGCATGCTGCCACTGTAGAACTATTGAGTGATGGACTAGGACGAGAAAACCGCCCAGCAAAACCCCACTGCTGAAACCTTTTGCTGGTCGGTGAAACCGTGTATTTTCGATGACACAGACCGCATGTCCCCGTGCTGTCAAACCAATTTCTTTCATTTTGTCAATTACACGCATTGCAACAATATACACTTTACAAGATTTATTCAAACAATCGTTTCTCAAAATCGATTCGTATAGTGCACATATGTGGCCCTAAAGAGGGCCGTTGGGTTAGATGAGAGAGCACGAGAGTGCGCTTATTCCTTGTCACCGGCGGTCTTCTTGGGCAGGAGAACGGCCTGGATGTTAGGCAGAACACCTCCCTGAGCGATGGTCACACCGGAGAGAAGCTTGTTGAGTTCCTCGTCGTTGCGGACAGCGAGCTGGAGATGACGAGGGTTGATTCTCGTCTTCTTGTTGTCGCGAGCGGCGTTACCGGCCAGCTCGAGCACCTCAGCGGCGAGATATTCGAGGACGGCGGCCAGGTACACTGGAGCTCCACCACCGATACGTCCAGCATAGTTGCCCTTGCGGAGCATACGATGAAGACGACCGACGGGGAACTGCAGTCCAGCGCGCGACGAACGCGACTTCGACTTTCCTCCGGTCTTGGCCTTGCCTCCCTTTCCACGTCCAGACATTGTTGTAGCGACGACGACTGAGAACTGCGAGTAGAACACTCACGGGTAGCCGATAGCGTGTCGGCGCAGCGGTTATGCACCAGGCCGTGCGCAGACCCCGCCCCTGCGCGCGAGCACGCCTGGTCCGATGATGGGCGCGGCGGCCGCGGGGGGGGGGGGAGGCGGGGCTGCGGAACGTCGCCCGTATAAAAGGCGGCCGTGGCCAGCGTGCCTTCACCACTGACACGCCAGTGAATCCTCATCATGCCACCAAAGCCGTCCGCCAAGGGAGCCAAGAAAGCCGCGAAGAGCCAGAAGGCCGCCCGTACTGGAGACAAGAAGAAGCGTCATCGCCGCAAGGAGAGCTACTCCGTCTACATCTACCGTGTGCTGAAGCAGGTCCACCCCGACACCGGTGTCTCATCGAAGGCCATGTCCATCATGAACTCGTTCGTGAACGACGTCTTCGAGCGCATCGCTGCCGAAGCCTCGCGTCTCGCCCACTACAACAAGCGGTCGACGATCTCATCTCGCGAAATCCAGACGGCCGTCCGACTCATCCTTCCCGGAGAGCTCGCCAAGCACGCCGTATCTGAGGGCACCAAGGCCGTCACCAAGTACACCTCAAGCAAGTAAATTGCTCACGGCGTACGCCATCATCTAACCCAACGGCCCTCTTTAGGGCCACATCTGAATCTGCTATACGAATCGACGAGCACTACCTCATATGTCTGTACTGATTGAATAAAACGCTTTCTGTAACCGCTCGTATGTGGCTTTTGTGTGTGAACGTTCTGTGAAAAATACGGCCATCGCGTAGACATTTCGTAGATAAGCTATCCGAACGTGTATCGCTGGTAAGAAGGAGGCCCACTGAATCAAGCTGGGCGACACATCCCAGAATGAACGACAGGAAGTAATTTCTTCCTTGCGATATCTATCAACGAAATTTGCCTCTACCTTAGCTTAGCTGCAGTTGGTGGAATTACGTAGTTGGATGCGCGTTGATTCGGCTCCCTTCAAAAATTGTCAGCATGTAGAGATTGTTGTGCGTTTGGAAGTTGATGAGCACGGCTAGCGAAAGAACGTGTAAAGCTAAAACAGGAGCTTCGTGACAAAAGGATTCAATCTGGATATATGCGCCACGTAGGAGTTGTGTGGAGCGGTCAGAAGAACACAAGGCCCAGCGACTGTGGAACGGTGCTTTTCACAATGAGTGCTCTTCGCAGCATCGCTTCAAGTGGCCACAGCTCTACTACGTGATGGTCGACTAGACTAGATTCTCCATTTAGCTCGTATCCGTACACGATCTTTCCCCAGCTCCTCTTGTTCCTCGTCGTTCGGCTTATTCCCCCGGAGGGGTGGGCCGATCCCAGCAGCAGTGCAACGCTGGGCCGACCCGTGACGAGGTGCGAGCAAGCCCACAACCTCGTCCGGTCTCAAAAATCAAATAACCTTAACGAGATTCATTCGAATCTCTATCGAAGGTTAATTCGATAAGAACAGAAACTAAACTTTGATCTTAGCCAAAAGGCCGAGAAGCGATACTCTGGTCGACGTGGCCGCTGTAGCCATGAGACGCCGCGTCGTATTTCATGCGGGTTAGCTGACCCTCGAATGCTGGCACAATCTCCAGCTTGCACAGCATAGATGTTGCCGATCACTGGGGAAGTAGTTGGCGTACACGTCGAATTTCCTACTTTCACCATTGGCAGTCTGTTGATTTGAGTCGAAGGCGTAGTAGTTGGGGGTTCTGAAGCTTCTCAGGTTTCAATTGAAGGCTTTTGCTTGGTCGACTAACTCATCGAAAAACAGCATCTGCGAGCACTTTATGCACGACTCGTTCCCCTTAGGGTCAACTGCTTTGTTTTCTGTGCTACGCACATGCTTTGTTGTGCTTCTTTCAAATGACATGAATATCCTACATACTGGTGTTTCGCCACTTCAGGAATTCACCCCACCCGCCGTTTATCAAGGCCGTTTACTCTTTTGGTGTGGTCTTAATTTTAGGATGAAAATGAAATTTTGCACTAATAATCCATATGGAAATCGGGACGCTGAATTTTTCCTCTTCCTCGAAATCGACGATTGTTAGTGCGAAAAATGTGAAAAATCCCCAAACTCTGATATTAATCCACTAGCTGAACGTCCTATAAAAATTCCATCTCCATCATCGCAACGCGACGGAATTCACGTACGTCCAACTTCTGGAGGGCTTCCGACCATTTTTGCGATGACCCCCGCTACGGGGTGTAGCGGGTAGACTCCGCCCACTCCGGCGTGGCCCTATATAAAGCGTACGCGGCGGCGTGTCGCCTATCGTTCGCTCAGGACAATCTCACATCGCAATGGCTCGTACCAAGCAGACCGCTCGCAAATCGACTGGAGGCAAGGCCCCACGTAAGCAGTTGGCCACCAAGGCCGCTCGCAAATCAGCACCGGCCACCGGAGGCGTGAAGAAACCCCATCGTTACCGCCCGGGAACCGTCGCTCTTCGTGAGATCCGCCGCTACCAGAAGTCGACCGAGCTGCTCATCCGCAAGCTGCCGTTCCAGCGCCTCGTTCGAGAAATCGCTCAGGATTTCAAGACCGACCTGCGTTTCCAATCGTCGGCTGTGATGGCTCTGCAGGAGGCTAGCGAGGCTTACCTCGTCGGTCTCTTCGAGGACACCAACTTGTGCGCTATCCACGCCAAGCGTGTCACCATCATGCCGAAGGACATCCAGCTGGCTCGTCGCATCCGCGGTGAACGCGCTTAAGTCCGAGAAGTCGATGATTTCAATCTAACCCAACGGCCCTCTTTAGGGCCACAATTCTGACGTGTACGAATCTCGAGAGCATCTCATACGAGTGCTGCGAGAGTGGTTTGGTGGTGATGGTGATTTGAATAAACAATACTATGTGCTTCAATTGAATTGTTGTGTTGTGTGGTGATGATGATTATGCTCTGGTGACGAGGCAGATAGAAGAGAGGGATGGCGCTGTGGAAGGGAACCTGGTCGCGGGTACGGTGGGGGACTGTGTGCGTGTTACGGTGTGGATATGATTTGCTGGCGATAATGATAGGTGATGACAGGTTTGCAGAGAGTGGAGCGTAGACCTAAGGGTGCGCCATGCGTGGGACTTGTGGTTTGTCTTCTTCTTAAAGTGGTGTGTTCGCGCGCTTTGCTATTCATCAGTAGTTAATTGTTGGAGCCAAATTCAACACTACCACACTACTGTTGGCGCGGTAACGCGGTTAGGCTAGCGGTCAGGTACATCCACGGATTGACTAGTTCTATGACTGGAGGCTAGGAGAGTGGCGATCTCGAGACGAGCATAAGCCCGTGTGCAGTAGCACGAATCACTCAAAAAACACCTTAAACGTCTATGTATCTCAGTTACGCAAAAGCACAAGATATCTTCCATACGAGTTTCCAAGTGATACCAGTTCAGATGTTTGATGAAGAAGATTCGCCGTTTCTGCGTGGTGTCGGTTCTCCAGCATCGTAGCTACCGTAACCGCGTTGCTCAAAGCTTGACGGGGAGGGGTCCCCGCGTGATAACCCGGCGACGAGTCGCCACGGCCTATATAAGCGGCGCGCGCGTCCTCGACCACATCTCACTCGTGAGTGCTACACAATCGTATCGTCGCTATGTCTGGACGTGGTAAAGGAGGCAAAGGACTCGGCAAGGGAGGCGCCAAACGCCATCGCAAGGTGCTGCGCGACAACATCCAGGGCATCACCAAGCCAGCCATCCGTCGTCTCGCCCGCCGTGGTGGAGTGAAGCGCATCAGCGGTCTCATCTACGAGGAGACCCGCGGTGTCCTCAAGGTGTTCCTTGAGAACGTGATCCGTGATGCGGTCACCTACTGCGAGCACGCCAAGAGAAAGACCGTCACCGCCATGGATGTCGTCTACGCTCTGAAGCGCCAAGGACGTACCCTGTACGGTTTCGGCGGATAAGAAGCTCTCGCAACGAGACTCACGCTACACATCTAACCCAACGGCCCTCTTTAGGGCCACAATGGCTATCTACGAATCAGAAAGTCGAGCTGTGTGTGTGTGTATGTCCTGTGAATAAAATATCTTTGGTCTGTTGTTGTTTTTTGTCCTATTGAGAAGTGAGTGGGTGTGTGATGATGGTGGCCGTAGTGCGGAGTAGGATCAGCTGCTACCGAGGGGTGATTTGCGTCCGGAAGTCACTGCTGACTCTTCGTGCATCGTTGCGCTGTGCTGCCATTGTTCGTTCGCCTGCGTCCGTCCGAGTCTCAAGTCGCATCAGGTGCATCGCCCGCACTGCTCGACGCAACAGCGAGGCCACGCCACGCCGTTGTCGGCGCGCCGAATTTCGAACGCTGGCTGGCTGGCTCGCTCGCTCGGCCACCAGCAGCGGTGTTTCGGTGTTGGGGTGCTGTTGCTAGACGGAACGAGCGCCCCAGATAAGCGAACACTCACGCACACGGGCGAGGGGTTGGTTTCATGCCTGCTCCCTGGCGCATAGAAATGGGCAGATGCCTAGGAGCGCGAACAGAAATCTCTCCTTTCGCGAGCATCACATGTCCGCATTTTGACGACAAACCCGACTCCTAACGTGCTTTTCGTCAACTCGGGAGACGTCGAAATAATCGGCCATTACCGGTGCTTGTTCACTAGTCAGCATAACTCCTTGATCGAATAACGAAGACGGTTGAACTTGGCAAAATCGAGCATCAAAAAAAGAGAGCACTTCCTATGGAACTTTATTAGTACCCGCTAGTAAACAGTCGTTAGATCTCTTCCACAGCGTCTCACTTCGGCTAGGAAGATGCTTTTTGCGACACACCTTCTAGAGATATAGGAGATATTTTAGACATAGACGGAGCAGCAACAAGAATGTCTAATCGGAGCTTGTAAACTCGAAACTCGAACTCGAACTCGATCGGCACTAGTTAAAAGTTCCGACTCCACCGACAAGACTTCGGTCGAGAAAATTTTTTTCGCTGAAACTTTGTCCAGGGGGGTTATTTGGGGTGCTGATCACGAATCTGATATCCGTTTTTCACGATTCGGTCGGAGACCACCCACACCGTTAACAAGGGCGGCCCAGGCAGGGTCACCCATGTTAACGGTATGGGTGGTCTCCGACCGAATCGTGAAAAACGGATGTCCGATTCGTGATCAGCACCCCCAAATAACCCCCCTAGACGAAGTTTCAGCGAAAAAAATTTCTCGATCGAAGTGTTGTCGGTGGAGTCGGAACTTTTAACTAGTGCCCGAAAATGTTCACTCGTCCACTTCCACCTCTTTAAACTTTACATCGCTGAGCGCTCAACTATTGATTAGACCATAGCATGACTATCGCTCACTTGGTGCGGAACGACTGGCCTAAAAAGCGCACAAGCAGGAAGAATTCAAAAGGGTTTCTATTGTTTATTTAGTTGTTTTTCGAAAGGCGTGTCGTGCAGTACACGTGGATAAAAAAATCTGACCTTGTCTGCGCTCTTTGACATGGATTCTAGGCTTTCCATTTCTATTTCTAGACAGTGGATTCTTGAAGACTATCAGTGGGTCAACCGCAGCGGTTTTAGACAGAATTTTGAACAACATGAGCAGACCAGCCTTTTTCTTCTAAAGCACAGACTGCGAAGTCCAAGCATCTTTGCTCTGGTGGGGTTCCGTTGAAGTTCACTTACATGCCCAGTGACATTTGTGCCTTGAGTAAATGGATGAATAAAACATAAGAAGGAAAAACTCGCTCCAGCACTGATTTTTGTGTCGAGAATAAGAGTGCAGTGGTCGACACGGGGGTTTCACTAGAATTATTTAGAATGCATTTACCTGTCCATATGTCCTTGGCTGGACCAATAATCACTTTCTGGTGTGCATCTTATGAAGCAGTCTAGCCTTGTTGCAGTGATAAGCTGTCGGCATAGCGCTGTCGTTCAATTTTGGTTTTTGACTTTTCCTTTACCGTGTAGGAAGCTCTGCTTGCCGTGCTGCACACCCTAGTGGAGAATCGCTGTGTGATCGGAAGTTATGCCTAGAGGACCCAGTATAAGCTGCAACTTCCACGTCTGAATGAAACGCGTTTTGTGTGGTGGTAAACTTGCGGTGCGTCAAAACTTCCAACCCTCATATGCTTTCGCTTAGAACCTATGCAATGGATTACTTGGCTAATGTTTCGAAACTTTTGAGCATTTCTGTGTTCGCCTTCAAATTTTAGCAACCAGTCCTCCGCGATCACTGTTCAATTCAAACTTCTGGTTAAGTTTTGTTCGACATAGTGAGTCTACTCTGAACGAAGCGACCATAGAGAATTGGTACAATTCGCGGGAATTGCATCGTTCCTTTCTCTCTCCTCTCTGATTGGTGATTAAGTCAACCGCGCTCATGCAAGTACGGTAAAATTAACGCAACTACAGTGTCAACCAAGCAGAAAAACACGGTAATAGGAGAGTTTCCTTCAAACAGAACAACAGATCTGCTATGATTCACCTCTGCCTAGCGTTCTTCTTTTTCGTCATCATCTGCTCGCTTTTGAAGAGAATTTTAAAGCATTATTCGAACCCTTGAAGAAGAAGAAAACATTCCCTGTCTTCATGGAAACGCTCTTGACGTGATCGTTGGTGAGTTTCTATTTCTCGTTCTTTATCCAAAACCTAGCTGAACGATCGGTCTCATTTACCTTTTGACCTTCACAATCATTTTGTATTGAGCCATGCACATGGTGCTTCCTCAACCTTAGTAATGCGATCATTATTCTTAATACCACTTGTCGCTGGACTGATCATACCTTTCTTCATTCAAGTCCATCCATTCGTTCAAAGCGCCTCCCTAATCGAGCAAAGAAATGTCAATCCACTCTGACGTTCTTGAGAGACCTCCGCACGTTTTTATTCAATTCTGTTTTGCTTCTTCATCGATCGCGTGTGCCTGTAGGTGGTAGTCCGTGTCCGTGTCTAAATCTCTCCGCTACGCCAATCTTTCGCTGGCGTCGTCTACTGTTGCGTAGCCGCCAGAATTCAAGCACAGACCGCACCCGCCGTCCGATGAGGCGTGCTAGGAAAGGCCGCCGGTTAGGCCATTGGCAACATCGTACTGTGCTGGCAACAGAAGCGCAATAATCACGATGTAGACGATTGCAATAATGGACGACAGCATGAGAATGGGACAATCCAGTGGTCGGTAGTCACGTAACGCTACGCAGATAAGATGACGATCAAGCCACGCCAAGTTCGAAACACCTTGTGAGCGCTAGACAGCGTAGTGGGGACAGCGATAACTGTCCAGCAGAGTAAGCCCCTCACTGCAAATTTGAACATTATGCTGTCACATGTGGAACAAATGCGAAAATTTGGAATCGGTTGCAGAATTTATTTTTAGCTTGAGCCATGTTGAGTGAATCGAACCCGATCTCAGGAATATGGCTTTCGGAAACCATCGCCAGCACATTATGTACATTATACATTTGATCCGATCGAGAATCTTCGGATAATTGCACGAATCGGATAACGCTATTGTCGCGGACCCCGGATTTTTGGATGATTCGGATCGAGATATCCGAAAATGATTCATTCCGATCCAATGGACACCTGGAGTGTGCATTTTACGGTTAACGATTTACCGAATTTACTGGCATTTTTCCTTAAAAGCTTCTAACGAAACTTGACGAGGAAAATTTCCGCTAAATTGCATTAACGACATTTTACACACTATTTTCGAATTTTTACTTCTTCTTCTTCTTCATATAAATGCATTCTGGTCGATTTTTGTGTGAGACTTTGCAGTATCGTCTGCGGTACTGGGGAGTCTCACACAAATACTGAGGTTGCCCTATAAAATACTTACTTTCAGTAGAATTCGAGAATTGTCGGCATTTTTATTCTCCTTGAGCAATTTATTTGCGTGCGCGCCCATTGTTTCTCTGCCGTGGATTCGCTTTTTTGAATTTCCTAGGCCGCTTCTCGCTACACATTAGCTCTTCAGACTTGATTCGACTAAAATTTGCCCAACCAACGGTTGAAGCATCGAAGGGAAATTTAATTTAACGATTTTACCGATTTCATCGAGTTCAACGCAAAAAAAAATTCGTTAAAAAATAGTCGTTCAAAATTTATCGAAAAAATCTAACGCACACTCCCGATCTATACGTTACAGAGCGATAGGACCATTTTCACATGAACCAAGGCATTCTTGGCATGCTGCCACTGTAGAACTATTGAGTGATGGACTAGGACGAGAAAACCGCCCAGCAAAACCCCACTGCTGAAACCTTTTGCTGGTCGGTGAAACCGTGTATTTTCGATGACACAGACCGCATGTCCCCGTGCTGTCAAACCAATTTCTTTCATTTTGTCAATTACACGCATTGCAACAATATACACTTTACAAGATTTATTCAAACAATCGTTTCTCAAAATCGATTCGTATAGTGCACATATGTGGCCCTAAAGAGGGCCGTTGGGTTAGATGAGAGAGCACGAGAGTGCGCTTATTCCTTGTCACCGGCGGTCTTCTTGGGCAGGAGAACGGCCTGGATGTTAGGCAGAACACCTCCCTGAGCGATGGTCACACCGGAGAGAAGCTTGTTGAGCTCCTCGTCGTTGCGGACAGCGAGCTGGAGATGACGAGGGTTGATTCTCGTCTTCTTGTTGTCGCGAGCGGCGTTACCGGCCAGCTCGAGCACCTCAGCGGCGAGATATTCGAGGACGGCGGCCAGGTACACTGGAGCTCCACCACCGATACGTCCAGCATAGTTGCCCTTGCGGAGCATACGATGAAGACGACCGACGGGGAACTGCAGTCCAGCGCGCGACGAACGCGACTTCGACTTTCCTCCGGTCTTGGCCTTGCCTCCCTTTCCACGTCCAGACATTGTTGTAGCGACGACGACTGAGAACTGCGAGTAGAACACTCACGGGTAGCCGATAGCGTGTCGGCGCAGCGGTTATGCACCAGGCCGTGCGCAGACCCCGCCCCTGCGCGCGAGCACGCCTGGTCCGATGATGGGCGCGGCGGCCGCGGGGGGGGGGGGGGAGGCGGGGCTGCGGAACGTCGCCCGTATAAAAGGCGGCCGTGGCCAGCGTGCCTTCACCACTGACACGCCAGTGAATCCTCATCATGCCACCAAAGCCGTCCGCCAAGGGAGCCAAGAAAGCCGCGAAGAGCCAGAAGGCCGCCCGTACTGGAGACAAGAAGAAGCGTCATCGCCGCAAGGAGAGCTACTCCGTCTACATCTACCGTGTGCTGAAGCAGGTCCACCCCGACACCGGTGTCTCATCGAAGGCCATGTCCATCATGAACTCGTTCGTGAACGACGTCTTCGAGCGCATCGCTGCCGAAGCCTCGCGTCTCGCCCACTACAACAAGCGGTCGACGATCTCATCTCGCGAAATCCAGACGGCCGTCCGACTCATCCTTCCCGGAGAGCTCGCCAAGCACGCCGTATCTGAGGGCACCAAGGCCGTCACCAAGTACACCTCAAGCAAGTAAATTGCTCACGGCGTACGCCATCATCTAACCCAACGGCCCTCTTTAGGGCCACATCTGAATCTGCTATACGAATCGACGAGCACTACCTCATATGTCTGTACTGATTGAATAAAACGCTTTCTGTAACCGCTCGTATGTGGCTTTTGTGTGTGAACGTTCTGTGAAAAATACGGCCATCGCGTAGACATTTCGTAGATAAGCTATCCGAACGTGTATCGCTGGTAAGAAGGAGGCCCACTGAATCAAGCTGGGCGACACATCCCAGAATGAACGACAGGAAGTAATTTCTTCCTTGCGATATCTATCAACGAAATTTGCCTCTACCTTAGCTTAGCTGCAGTTGGTGGAATTACGTAGTTGGATGCGCGTTGATTCGGCTCCCTTCAAAAATTGTCAGCATGTAGAGATTGTTGTGCGTTTGGAAGTTGATGAGCACGGCTAGCGAAAGAACGTGTAAAGCTAAAACAGGAGCTTCGTGACAAAAGGATTCAATCTGGATATATGCGCCACGTAGGAGTTGTGTGGAGCGGTCAGAAGAACACAAGGCCCAGCGACTGTGGAACGGTGCTTTTCACAATGAGTGCTCTTCGCAGCATCGCTTCAAGTGGCCACAGCTCTACTACGTGATGGTCGACTAGACTAGATTCTCCATTTAGCTCGTATCCGTACACGATCTTTCCCCAGCTCCTCTTGTTCCTCGTCGTTCGGCTTATTCCCCCGGAGGGGTGGGCCGATCCCAGCAGCAGTGCAACGCTGGGCCGACCCGTGACGAGGTGCGAGCAAGCCCACAACCTCGTCCGGTCTCAAAAATCAAATAACCTTAACGAGATTCATTCGAATCTCTATCGAAGGTTAATTCGATAAGAACAGAAACTAAACTTTGATCTTAGCCAAAAGGCCGAGAAGCGATACTCTGGTCGACGTGGCCGCTGTAGCCATGAGACGCCGCGTCGTATTTCATGCGGGTTAGCTGACCCTCGAATGCTGGCACAATCTCCAGCTTGCACAGCATAGATGTTGCCGATCACTGGGGAAGTAGTTGGCGTACACGTCGAATTTCCTACTTTCACCATTGCCAGTGTGTTGAGTTGAGTGGAGGGCGTAGTAGTTGGGGGTTCTGAGGCTTCTCAGGTTTCAATTGAAGGCTTTTGCTTAATCGACTGACGCATCGAAAAACAGCATCTGCGAGCACCTTATACACGACTCGTTCCCCTTAGGGTCAACTGCTTCGTTTTCTATGCTACGCACATGCTATGTTGTGTTTCTTTCAAATGACATGAATGTCCTACATACTGGTGTTTTCCCCACTTCAGGAATTCCCCCACCCGCCGTTCATCAAGGCCATTTACTCTTTTGGTGTGGTCTTAATTTTAGGATGAAAATGAAATTCTACACTAATAATCCATATGGAAATCGGGACGCTGAATTTTTCCTCTTCCTCGAAATCGACGACGATTCTTTGTGCGAAAAATGTGAAAAATCTCCAAACTCTAATATTAATCCACTAGCTGAACGTCCTATAAAAATTCCATCTCCATCATCGCAACGCGACGGAATTCACGTACGTCCAACTTCTGGAGGGTTTCCGACCATTTTTGCGATGACCCCCGCTACGGGGTGCAGCGGATGGGCTCCGCCCACTCCGGCGTGGCCCTATATAAAGCGTACGCGGCGCAGTGTCGCCTATCGTTCGCTCAGGACAATCTCACATCGCAATGGCTCGTACCAAGCAGACCGCTCGCAAATCGACTGGAGGCAAGGCCCCACGTAAGCAGCTGGCCACCAAGGCCGCTCGCAAATCAGCACCGGCCACCGGAGGCGTGAAGAAACCCCATCGTTACCGCCCGGGAACCGTCGCTCTTCGTGAGATCCGTCGCTACCAGAAGTCGACCGAGCTGCTCATCCGCAAGCTGCCGTTCCAGCGTCTCGTTCGAGAAATCGCTCAGGATTTCAAGACCGACCTGCGTTTCCAGTCGTCGGCTGTGATGGCTCTGCAGGAGGCCAGCGAGGCTTACCTCGTCGGTCTCTTCGAGGACACCAACTTGTGCGCTATCCACGCCAAGCGTGTCACCATCATGCCCAAGGACATCCAGCTGGCTCGTCGCATCCGCGGTGAACGCGCTTAAGTCCGAGAAGTCGATGATTTCAATCTAACCCAACGGCCCTCTTTAGGGCCACAATTCTGACGTGTACGAATCTCGAGAGCCACTCATACGAGTGGTGCGAGAGTGGTTTGGTGGTGATGGTGATGATCTGAATAAATAATACTATGTGCTTCAATTGAATTGTTGTGTTATGTTGTGTGGTTATGATTATGCTCTGGTGACGAGGCAGAGAGAAGAGAGGGATGACGCTGTCGAAGGGAACCTGGTCACGGATACGGTGGGGGACTGTGTGCGTGTTGCGGTGTGGATAGGATTTGCTGGCGATAAAGATAAGTGATGATAGGTTGGCGGAGAGTGGATCGTAGACCTAAGGGTGCGCCATGCGTGGGACTTGTGGTTTGTCTTCTTCTTAAACTGGTGTGTTCACGCGCTTTGCTATTCATCAGTAGTTAATTGTTGGAGCCAAATTCAACACTACCACACTACTGCTGGCGCGGTAACGCGGTTAGGCTAGCGGTCAGGTACATCCACGGATTGGCTAGTTCTATGACTGGAGGGTAGGAGAGTGAGCAATCTCGATACGAGCATAAGCCCCTGCACTACCACGTCACACAAAAACACCCTAGACGTCTATGTGTCTCAGTTACGCAAAAGCGCAAGATATCTTCCATACGAGTCTCCTAGTGATACCAGTTCAGATGTTTGATGAAGAAGATTCGCCGTTTCTGCGTGGTGTCGGTTCTCCAGCATCGTAGCTACCGTAACCGCGTTGCTCAAAGCTTGACGGGGAGGGGTCCCCGCGTGATAACCCGGCGACGAGTCGCCACGGCCTATATAAGCGGCGCGCGCGTCCTCGACCACATCTCACTCGTGAGTGCTACACAATCGTATCGTCGCTATGTCTGGACGTGGTAAAGGAGGCAAAGGACTCGGCAAGGGAGGCGCCAAACGCCATCGCAAGGTGCTGCGCGACAACATCCAGGGCATCACCAAGCCAGCCATCCGTCGTCTCGCCCGCCGTGGTGGAGTGAAGCGCATCAGCGGTCTCATCTACGAGGAGACCCGCGGTGTCCTCAAGGTGTTCCTTGAGAACGTGATCCGTGATGCGGTCACCTACTGCGAGCACGCCAAGAGAAAGACCGTCACCGCCATGGATGTCGTCTACGCTCTGAAGCGCCAAGGACGTACCCTGTACGGTTTCGGCGGATAAGAAGCTCTCGCAACGAGACTCACGCTACACATCTAACCCAACGGCCCTCTTTAGGGCCACAATTGCTATCTACGAATCAGAAAGTCGAGCTGTGTGTGTGTGTATGTCCTGTGAATAAAATATCTTTGGTATGTTGTTGTTTTTTGTCCTATTGAGAAGTGAGTGGGTGTGTGATGATGGTGGCCGTAGTGCGGAGTAGGATCAGCTGCTACCGAGGGGTGATTTGCGTCCGGAAGTCACTGCTGACTCTTCGTGCATCGTTGCGCTGTGCTGCCATTGTTCGTTCGCCTGCGTCCGTCCGAGTCTCAAGTCGCATCAGGTGCATCGCCCGCACTGCTCGACGCAACAGCGAGGCCACGCCACGCCGTTGTCGGCGCGCCAAAATTCGAACGCTGGCTGGCTGGCTCGCTCGCTCGGCCACCAGCAGCGGTGTTTCGGTGTTGGGGTGCTGTTGCTAGACGGAACGAGCGCCCCAGATAAGCGAACACTCACGCACACGGGCGAGGGGTTGGTTTCATGCCTGCTCCCTGGCGCATAGAAATGGGCAGATGCCTAGGAGCGCGAACAGAAATCTCTCCTTTCGCGAGCATCACATGTCCGCATTTTGACGACAAACCCGACTCCTAACGTGCTTTTCGTCAACTCGGGAGACGTCGAAATAATCGGCCATTACCGGTGCTTGTTCACTAGTCAGCATAACTCCTTGATCGAATAACGAAGACGGTTGAACTTGGCAAAATCGAGCATCAAAAAAAGAGAGCACTTCCTATGGAACTTTATTAGTACCCGCTAGTAAACAGTCGTTAGATCTCTTCCACAGCGTCTCACTTCGGCTAGGAAGATGCTTTTTGCGACACACCTTCTAGAGATATAGGAGATATTTTAGACATAGACGGAGCAGCAACAAGAATATCTAATCGGAGCTTGTAAACTCGAAAATGGGCACTAGTTAAAAGTTCCGACTCCACCGACAAGACTTCGGTCGAGAAATTTTTTTTTCGCTGAAACTTTGTCCAGGGGGGTTATTTGGGGTGCTGATCACGAATCTGATATCCGTTTTTCACGATTCGGTCGGAGACCACCCATACCGTTGACAAGGGTGGTCCAGGCAGGGTCACCGATTTCGCTGAAACTTCGTCTAAGGGGGTTATTTAGGGTGCTGATCACGAATCTGGCATCCGTTTTTCGTTTTACTCTGGAGTACGGTAGGTTACGACGGGTACGGGTGACTAAGGTAGTGGTCACCGATTTCGTCCAAACTCCGGCGTAAAACGAGAAACGAATGTCATTCGTTATCAGCACCCCGAACAACCCCCTAGTCGAAGTTTGGGCAAAATCGATGACTATGACTTCGGCAGCCTCAGTTACCTTTAGCTGCCGTAAGCTACCGTAATCGGTCGCAATTTCAAAAACGGGTGTCAGATTCGTGATCAGCACCCAAATAACCCCCTAGACGAAGTTTCAGCGAATCGCCTGCCTGGACCACCCATGTTAACGGTATGGGTGGTCTCCGGCCGAATCGTGAAAAATAACCCCCTAGACGAAGTTTCAGCGAATCGCCTGCCTGGACCACCCATGTTAACGGTATGGGTGGTCTCCGACCGAATCGTGATCAGCACCCAAATAACCCCCTAGACGAAGTTTCAGCGAAATCGGTGACCCTGCCTGGACCACCCGTGTTAACGGTGTGGGTGGTCTCCGGCCGAATCGTGAAAAATAACGGCCTAGACGAAGTTTCAGCGAATCGCCCTGCCTGGACCACCCATGTTAACGGTGTGTGTGGTCTCCGACCGAATCGTGAAAAATAACCCCTAGACGAAGTTTCAGCAAAATCGGTGACCCTGTCTGGACCACCCATGTTAACGGTATGGGTGGTCTCCGACCGAATCGTGATCAGCACCCCAAATAACCCCCTAGACGAAGTTTCAGCGAAATCGGTGACCCTGCCTGGACCACCCATGTTAACGGTATGGGTGGTCTCCGACCGAATCGTGATCAGCACCCCAAATAACCCCTAGACGAAGTTTCAGCGAAATCGTTGACCCTGCCTGGACCACCCATGTTAACGGAGTGGGTGGTCTCCGGCCGAATCGTGAAAAATAACCGCCTAGACGAAGTTTCAGCGAATCGCCCTGCCTGGACCACCCATGTTAACGGTGTGTGTGGTCTCCGACCGAATCGTGAAAAATAACCCCTAGACGAAGTTTCAGCAAAATCGGTGACCCTGTCTGGACCACCCATGTTAACGGTATGGGTGGTCTCCGGCCGAATCGTGATCAGCACCCCAAATAACCCCCTAGACGAAGTTTCAGCGAAATCGGTGACCCTGTGTGGGCGCGAGACTTTTGGGTAGTATACCCGTGGGACAAAACAGTGGTTCAGTGGTAATGTTATTATGGACACAGGAGGAAGAGAACAGCGACGACCAACCCTTTATCTTGGACGCAATATGGCAGGCTGTTGGCCAACCCCCTCGCACCCTTGTTGGGGCGGGGCGAGGGGGGAGGGGGCCGGATCGTCGGCACGACGATACTCCGGCCCCCCGAAACAAAATGATGCAGTGTATTTTAACCAATTCAAGTGTATACAAGTACATGGTATGTACATATGCATTATTGTCGATGAAGTGGATGTCGTCGGCGTTGTCGTCGTCGGCGTTGTCGTCGTCGTCGGTAGAGGTGTAGTTGGCGTTGTCGGTGGAGTCGTCTTGGGGGGGGGGGGGAGGTGCTAGTTGCGGGGGCGTTTGGGGGGTGGACCTCTCCTGCTGACATGGCAGAGCAGGGAATTGTGACCGAGGCCACAATTCCCGCACTTCACCTCACAGGGGTCCACATGCTCCCCCTTCAAGCACCTCAAGCATAGGTGCAGCTGAGCCGCTTTTGCGGTTCGGGAGACGGGGTCGGGGAAACGACTACAGCGGCTGGAGTAATGGCCATCTCGATTCTCTTCTAAGGAGCAGAAGAGACATGGCGATTTTGGAGTCGTACGCTCCAAAATCGTCTGGATGGCCTTCTCCATAGCCGCCAGCCGCTTGACGTCTTTTTCGATTGCCTCAATTCGGGAGGCAAGTTCACGAAGAAGTGCCGAATCCGACGGGTCGTCATAGTTGTCGAGGTCGTCGAGAGCCTGCTGCATATCGATATTGGACGAGTTCATGGTGATAACCGGACGGTTGCTGAGCTTAATTCGGGTCTGCTTAAATATATTTTTAGCGACCTGAGCGCATATCTTATCAATTGGGTCGTATCCCTTTAGCGTTGTATGCGCTCTTGTAAGGTTGTAAATGGAAAGGTGTGAGGCAGGTGATACGTTGTATTGGCGCGAGGTCATGATAAGAGGCTAGATGTTAACCTGTTAATTATTTATAATGCTGTATGAGTTACGACCGCATTTTTATCACTTCTCCTCTTCAATGGAGTTTGTTTTTCGTAATGTTACTCTTTGCAAGACTAGTTTAGTTGTTCGCCAAACAATTTCGGTAACGGTAGTCATTACTTTTAAGACAATTTTCACGAAAAATAGCCAGCAAGAAGAATCATTATCGAAACTGTGGCTGCGCTAATAAGTTTCCAGTGATCCTTTATGAGCGAAAACCATGGTGTAATGTCAGGGATCGTTATGTCTGAGAACCACTGGTGAGTGAGGGGTACTCCGTAAACGTTATTTTCGAAAATGGATAAGCTTGGGTGTTCTATATGGTAATGAAGGGTACCTTTTAGTGTGAACACAGAGGGAGTGTCTGTACAATGCGCAAAGCACTGTTCCTCTACCAACGCTTTTTCAAAATTCAGCCGCATTAGGGTGTTTTTGCGCGATGGGTCGCAGTGTACTTCGAATGTATGATTTCTACACGTAGAAATTGTCATCATAGGTTTTTTTGTCGTACATTTTAGCAGAAATTGAGCCCCGTGTGGGCAGTTATAACATCCTGTGATATCAGATGCTTCTATATCGCACTTTTGGTTGAAAAACCAATTCTGCGGAGTTCCTCACTAACTTTGATTCAATTTTTAGTGTAACTTCCTCTTCATTTGATATGGCGAGAATATTTTGCCCACTTTGCAGTATTTTTTCGTGTGGTGTTTCAAGGGGAAGCATATAATCATTGCTCTCACCGAGCGTTAGCCAGTTCTGTGGGCATTGGCACTGGTGTATTGAGGTTCCGCAGTCACACCTTATACGATTTTTGCAACGCGAAAAATGGTTTTTTGCAAGATCTACAGTATCGCATTCCGCCGCTGCTTTAAGTCCTTCCGGAAGTAGGTAGGACACGTTTTCTGACATAGCGAATGTGTTGTCAATGATTCTGCTCAAGGGTTTTTGAATAGAAATGACCGTTAAATTGATGCGGTCCATTTCTTGTGTTACATATGGGTTCATTACCATAGTTTGGTTGGTAGTTTTTGCAAACGTGGTTATTGCCACATCCAGGGTAATGGATGAAGTCCAGTGTTGGCACCGTGTAACAGCGAACACTCGTCTGGAGATGGGGATGTGTGCAACTCTGTAAAATGAACATGCCGGCAGGGACAGGAAACATCCACAAAGTATTCCACCGCATCCGCTAACACATCCGGAATAGCCGGGATATCTCGCAGCTCTTTTAAGCTCAGGAACAGTTTCGTTTGACTGAATTGTCTGGCATTTTTCCACCGTACAAGACCCTGCTTGGGCGCAGCGCTTCACATGGTAGATTTTTACCTTTGATTGTCTTGTATAACTGGTTACCGTTTTTACACATTGGTACTGAACGGAAGTTTTTGAGATTTTGATGGATCCGACCATGGTTTTCTCATGAATCATTTGTATGCAAATTTGGGTTTGTAACCTATTGAATAGTAGTTCTCGAGAGTATTCATAGTGACAGTTGTTCTCGTCACAAGTCAGCTCGGTTGAGTGTCTGGTGTAGCCATGCTGGCAAGCATTTCCGGTTATAGTTACTGTACATAGTATAGCAATAAGGGCTATTGTATTAATCCCTGGCAAGGGCGTAAGTTTAAAGGAGCAAGAGTTTTCGTTTGCTGTAGTGTTGCTTTTAATTAAGGTACAGTTTTTTGTGAAGTTACGTAGTTTCTTGGCTATTAATACTGCAATCGACAGTACTGCCATTATTATTATTAGTACTACGTAAGCAATCAAGGCCACTGTTGAGATAGCTCCTGCTGGCCAACAGTGCGGATTTCCCAGCAATGTTTTAGACATGACTGCGTGATGGTCGCAAAATCTCGGCCTCTTGCAAGTATATACTTGTTGGGTTTCGTTTTCTGATAAGTCACGCAGTTTTACTTCAACATTACTGTTGATAGGCGAGATCGGTAGTTTATAAGAACGATTTTGGTTGCGTTCTTTAAACGTTTGGCATTCAGAATCGAAACATAATTCAAAATGGTTACTTGGTGGATGAACTGTAACCAGACCATTCAAGCAGCTTACGTTGGGTGCGACTTCTTTTGCAGCCGCAGGCGCAATTAGTGATAGTACTGCCAGAAATAAGAATGAGGATACTGGGAATTTCGATGTTTGTGGATGTTCTAGGCTTCTCTCGAAATCCCTGATAACCTCGTATGCTCGAGTTTTAGATGCGCGAGGCAGAATCTGCCTTTCAGTTCTCATCGGAAGGTTTTCCTGGGTATTCAAGATTTGGTCAGCATTTTCTAGTGTTCTCCTATCATCTTTCAGATTAGGATCCGGTGTACTTATGTCCGTAGCTATTTGGTCTTCATTGCTTGCTTGATCATTTTGTGATTCAGAATTGGGCTCCGCTGGATTCTCAGGTATACTGCGAATTTCAAGAGGAAATATCTTGTTAAGCGGTCGTTGTATGATTTTGCCGTTTGACATGAGAATTTTTGCCGAGCGGACCAATCCGTCGGCAGATTCTACAACTTGTGTTATTCTTCCGTAGGGCCAGTTGCCTCTCGGTATCAGATCTTGTTCAATTATTACTATTTCGTCAACCACCGGGCATATCCTGGTGAGGTGCCTTCGTTGCTTTAGGAGTATTCTCTGAGTTTCCCTGAGGGATATCAAATATAATGATTTCCAGCTGTCCCAGAACTTGTTTGCAATGTGCTCTGAGTGTCTCATTGCTTCTATCGCTTGTTTTTCAGTCTGGATAACTTCAAGGTCGAATATAGGATCGCGCCAATCGACGTTATCCTCAGAGTAGGGCAAGGAGAATTTGATATTTCCCTGTAGGAAGTCTATAGGTCGCAGTGGGGTATTTTCCATGTCCGAAGAATTCGACATAGTGAGTGGTCTTGTATTGAGAATGGCTTCAATTCGAGTAAGTACCGTGTACATTTCGGTAAACCCAAGTTTCTTCCGTCCTATTGACTCGTTGAAAGCCTTTTTGACTGATCCTACCAGCCTTTCCCATGCGCCACCCATCCATGGTGCCGCTGGTGGATTGAAAATCCATTTAATTCTCTCATTTGCACTGTAGGACATTACCGATTCACCTGAAGTGGTGTTTTTCTCGAACATTGTGGCAATTATTTGTTCACCGTGCTTGAAGTTTGATCCGCAGTCAGTCCTCATAATGCGCGGCACTCCTCTCCTAGAGACGAATCGCACGAAGCTGTTGAGGAAAGCACCAGTTGACATGTTTTCGACAAGTTCGAGGTGCAGTGCGCGCGTTGTTAGACATGTATATAGGCACACATACATTTTGTCCTGTTCTTTTGAGTTGAACGGTCCCATGAAGTCGCAACCGACATTTTCAAAGGGTTTTGATCTTGTCACTCTATCAACAGGGAGTGGAGGCATATGAGGGGCGCCTAAGGGCAATCCTTGATATCTTTTGCATGTCGCACAGTTCTTCAAGAATTTTTTGAATGCACTCGAAGCTCGAGGGATCCAAAAACGCTGTCGAGCAACTGCTATTACATGATCCTTTCCACAGTGGGCATTCTTTTTGTGGATTTGTAGCACTATAAGGCGGATTAGCTCTGAATTTTGTGGTATATATATTGGTGATCTGGCATCTAATGGAATCTCGGCGTTTTGTAATCGAGATTCATGTCTTATTATACCGTTTTTATCGCAAACCAGAGTTTTATTGCGAAATCGCTTTCGTAAGTCGTCTAGTTTTGAGACTTTTTGCTCTTGTAAGAAAATTACTTCTTCAGCAAGTTCTATATCGCGTGCTGATGTTTCTTGTGCGTCCTCAAAGCATGATAGCTTACATAATGCTATGTTTGTTGACCGATTTTGATTCGTTGCGAGTGTCCACTTTTTCAGTGTTTTGCATAGTATGGCTGTCACACGATAGACCTTGTCGAGACTTGAAAATCTCGTTAGGTCAATAATCGATTCAGGGGGATTAGTAATTTCGACTGTCATTTGGATTGGAAGTATTATTAAATCATCTTCCCCATCGTCACTTTTCTCGAGTGATTCGACTTTTCTCAGCGGCCAAGTGTCTGCACTGTTTTGAAGCCAGCGTGGTCCTTGAATCCAATCGTGATTGTTTATCTCATTGGAATTTAATCCCCTAGTTCCCGCATCTGCAGGATTGTAGGTGGTGGTGACGTGAAGAAAGTTCACGGCAATGCCTTCAGATTCAAGTCGGTCCTTGGTTTTCTGAATTTTACTACGCTGATTTTCTACGAAAATTGGTAGTTTTTTGTTACTTTGTAGCCAGTAGAGTGCGATTTCGCTGTCGGACACTATTGTGACGGTTTTGATCTCTTTGTAGCATTCAACTATGTTGCTGCTAAGGCGTGCTGCCATGAGGATTCCAACCATTTCAAGGCGTGGGATCGTTTGGCGGCACTTTTTGGGAGTGAGTTTGGTCTTTCCGCTGAGCAAAGAGGAAATTTTTTGCGTTGTCATGCATTGCATGTATGCACACGTGGACATGGCGACTCCGCTTGCATCTGCGAAGACCCAAAGACGGGTGCCGTTGTTTTCACTGTGTTGGAAAATAGGTCGCCGAATGGAAATAACGGCGTTGTCTACCTGTTTGCACAATTGGTTCCATTTATTTCGAATTTCTTGGTTTAGAGGAGTTTTCCAGTCGATACCGGTGTCAAAGACTTCCCTCATTAAAGATTTGAGGTTCACTAGTAGTGGTCCGGCGAGTCCTATTGGATCGTAGACTGAATTAATGTAGCTAACAATATCCTTTTTGGTAAGGGTAGCCACTTGGGGCAGTTTGGTTTTGACCACGAAGGTGTCCTGATGAATGTTATACTCTACTCCGAGTATTTTGATGTAGGACGATTCCAATCTGTCCTTTTTGGGTATTTTTGCATTAACTGCTGCTGAATTTGAGACGTACTCGCGTAAATTCATGCCAATTTTTGAAAATAAGCGTTTTGACTCGTGGTATTTCGAGATTGCTTCATCTTCATTTTCTGCCAACATCATTATGTTGTCGACGTATAAGTTGCTGGCGATCTCTTTCGCCAGCGGTGTATTGATTTTATTCAGGTAGGATACTAAAGTCATATTTAGTATGCTAGGACATGCTGTTACGCCGAACGGCAGTCTTTTAAACCTATATTCGACCAAATTGTCTCTGGTTGGAGGAAGATTTATGTTTTTCACCCATAAGAATCTGCACAAATCTTTATGGGAATCGATTAGGCGTATTTGCGTAAAAGCTGCCTCTATATCGCATAACAGAAGGATCTTCTCTGTTCGAGATGTAACGATGATATCATGGATTTTGTTTATAAACGACTCTCCTTTATGAATCACGTCGTTTAAAGACAGTTGATTCTTATTTTTTGAAGAAGCGTCGAAGACTATGCGAAGAGGCACTGTTTTGGCTGATTTCCAGACCCCTGAGTGAGGCATATAGTAGGTACTAACCGCCTCTGGATGTGTCTTTGAAAACGTTTCTATCATGTCTTCATTACTGTACTTTTGTATTATCTCAAAGTACCATTTGCATTGCTCAGGGTTTAGACGCAGTGCTTTTTGAAGTGATTCTAGGCGTCGAATCGCCACAGAATAATTGTTTTCTAATCGTGACACATTTTCTTTCAGTGGAAAAGGTGCTGTTATGAAGTTATTTTTGAAACAGACAGTCTTGGAGTAGTGTTCCAGGTAGTCGAATGCCTTGCTATCATTTTGGCACTCTTTTTCTACGATTCCGAGTCCGTCTAGTTCGAACATTTTGCGAAGCATTTCTTGTTCGTTGTTCTCATGAACTGCCGTTATGCTGTAGATGACGGTAGTTCCTTCGGTTTGATGTCTTGTCAAACCTTTTCCCTATATGGATGGACCAAATACGGTAGTAGCGATATGAAGTCCCCTTGGTGTTGTTAGATTGTGATCAGGACTGCAAACTAGATCATGGTAGTAATCTAGTCCGACTAGAACATGCGGGATTTGATGCTCACCACGAAGCTTTGAATTTGCTAGGTGAATTTTGTTTTCTTTCAGAAAGGTGATGTCAGCCTTATTGAGGTTAACACTCGGAAACCCATTTGTTATTACGGGTTTTGTTTGGATCTTTAGTTCCAGTTCTTCTCCGAATACTGTGCTAACCTTTGTCAGTACTATGTGGCTTTGGAAATGTTCAATGTGTCCGCCGATGCCTGACATCGTGCAAATTTCCGTCGTCTCCTTGGGAAGACCGAAGCGGTTCGCTAAATTCTCTTCGATGACTGTTTTCTGGGCGCCAGAGTCGAAGAAGAATAGCACTTTTTCGAATTCGTTTCTATTATGATTCCAGAGGTTGCCTTCAGCAGTCATCAGTACGAGCTGCTGGGAAGCAGTTTGGCGTTGCTCGCAAATTTCCGATGGGGTATTTTCACTCTTTGTGTGTAAGTTGTTATTTGCAACGTTTCTGTTACCACTGTTGAAACCGTTAGGGTTGCGGCGATCTCTATTTTGATTGAGATTAGGCCTAGCAGCTTGATTGCTTGTCCTGGCGTTTCTTTGACCAGGGTTCCATGTGGTGTTTTGACTCCTTGAAGTGGTAGTTTCTTTTCTGTAGCATAAGGTTACATGATGCTTTTGTCCACACTGTGGACAATCTGGTTTCTGACAATCGAAACTATTGTGGCTTGGTGAAAAACACTTCCAACAGCGTTTTTCATCTCTTAACATTTTTCGGCGGGTGCTTAGGTTGGGTACTGTGCGACACGCAACAGATACATGATTGCTCCTGTGGCAAAACGCGCACTTATCATTGCTATGAGGTCGCGGATAAGTGGTCTTATCTGTTGCGCCGGTGTTGACCCTCTCGTGTATCGAGTGCCCTATTCTGTTTTCGACGTATCTCTTTGCCGCTATCTCGTTCTTGAGTGCGTTCAAAAGATCATCTATATTTTGATTAGATTGTGTGCGGCACAAGATCAAAACCCCTTTGACGATTTCCCTTGGAAATTTTGCTAGGATAGTTTCTGACCACATAGGATCAGATGTTTTTCGGACATCGTATCCAGCGGAGATCATTTGATTAACCAAAATTTGTATTTGGTCATATGTTGAAGTACAACTGTCAGCAGAATTAGTTGCTGGTTTCATAGTGACAAGTTTTTGAACGATTTGTGGTCGATTTGCATCGCTATCGTTGTATTTTTCACAAAGAGTTTTGATAATCCAGGTATAATTTTCTGGTATTAGTCGGATCCCTTTTATGGAATCTTGTGCTCTGCCCTTAAGACTTTCTTTTAGTAGCAAAATTTTTTCCATTACATCGAGCTCTGAGCTTTTATGAACTAGAGTCTCAAATACAGCCCAGTATTCTGGGAAATCTTCGGCATTTCCACTGAATGTAGGCAGCGAAGCTTGAGGCGGCTTGATAGACCTGAACGGTTTGGGTACCACTTGAATGGATTGCTCGTTATTGTCTGGAGCATCCAAGTTTGGCGAAGGCGTGGCTTCTCCAGTGGTTTGCGCGTTGTTTTGATCTACGACGGCTTGATCATTTATTACAGAGTTTTCCAAGCCTTTTTCTAAGCTTTTGGATTCAATTCTCTGCGCTCTTTGGGTGATATATCCCAATTTGACGTCCATTCGGTCACGCACACACTTTACTTCGTCCAAGCGCGCACTCAGTTTAAGGGTGAGTTCCTCCGATTCTGCCGTAGTTGCGTGTAGTTTGGATTCGTGCTCAATCTGTTCTATTTCCTGCATTATGTCCTTTCTTTCTGTTTTATTTTTACAGTTGTTGTAGTGTTCTCTGATTTCTACAAATAGTTTTTGCAGTTTCTCTTGACCAATTTTAAGGTGCTTTATGCTACTTTCCAAGAGAACTATGGTGGACCTACACTTTTCGTAGGATTCCTCATCTATAACGGGAAAATCTACCTGAGGTGTGTACTCGCTGTAACGAGTAACTAAATTTTTGAGAGTTGTTGCACTCTGAACAATGGGCGTCTTGTAAAAATGAAGAGCCATTTTGTTTGATTGGAAAATTTTTCTTTCGTTCGAAAAATTAATTAAAATCTCGTCCCGTACTATGTACCGGAGGTTTGGTCGCTATGAGTAGCGAGAAATCAAGCTATAGCTTGACTGCGGTTTGTGAACTGTGAACCGACTTAGAATTGCTCTTGTCTGAGCTAGTCTCTATTCCTGGCCTCAAGGTTGCGACGCCTTGACACGGGAAAAATAGGCTTGTTAGGCCGTTGCACCAAAATGTGTGGGCGCGAGACTTTTGGGTAGTATACCCGTGGGACAAAACAGTGGTTCAGTGGTAATGTTATTATGGACACAGGAGGAAGAGAACAGCGACGACCAACCCTTTATCTTGGACGCAATATGGCAGGCTGTTGGCCAACCCCCTCGCACCCTTGTTGGGGCGGGGCGAGGGGGGAGGGGGCCGGATCGTCGGCACGACGATAGACCCTGCCTGGACCACCCATGTTAACGGTATGGGTGGTCTCCGACCGATTCGTGAGAAACGGATGTCCGATTCGTGATCAGCACCCCCAAATAACCCCCCTACACGAAGTTTCAGCGAAAAAAAATTCTCGATCGAAGTGTTGTCGGTGGAGTCGGAACTTTTAACTAGTGCCCGAAAATGTTCACTCGTCCACTTCCACCTCCTTAAACTCAACATCGCTGAGCGCTCAACTATTGATTAGACCGTAGCATGACTATCGCTCACTTGGTGCGGAATGACTGGCCTAAAAAGCGCACAAGCAGGAAGAATTCAAAAGGGTTTCTATTGTTTATTTAGTTGTTTTTCGAAAGGCGTGTCGTGCAGTACACGTGGATAAAAAAAATCTGACCTTGTCTGCGGCGGAACTGTGTTCTTCACACCGCCCATACGAAGGGGCGGGGCAAGGGGCGCGCCCACCGCTTATTGAGGACCAGTTGTCCGAGTGCACAGGAACTAGGGCTGAAGCGGGATTACCGGCGCTGATGGCGGATGCTAGATTATCACATCTGTATTTGCCAGAGAAGATGGTATTGAGTGGAAAGTTATCGAGCGGTATATTAGGGGTAACGGTAGGATCCTAAGCTGAGGGAGCGTGCTACTACCAAATAATAGCTTCTGAGCGCATTATAGTCAGGATTCCGAAGAGTATGAACCCTCCATCAGTCCTTTGGTCTGACGCAGTGTTCTGGAGGACTATTTGGTCGGTTTCCTGCGACTCGATATTTAGTTTGCTTCGACTGAGAGTTTTCCGAACAAGACCCACCCCCACGACACCGAGACAGGAACTTAAGCGATACCTTAACCGACTCCTGAAGAGTAAACGAACACTCCATCAGTCCTTTGGTCTGACGCAGTGTTCTGGAGGACTATTTGGTCGGTTTCCTGCGACTCGATATTTAGTTTGCTTCGACTGAGAGTTTTCCGAACAAGACCCACCCCCACGACACCGAGACAGGAACTTAAGCGATACCTTAACCGACTCCTGAAGAGTAAACGAACACTCCATCAGTCCTTTGGTCTGACGCAGTGTTCTGGAGGACTATTTGGTCGGTTTCCTGCGACTCGATATTTAGTTTGCTTCGACTGAGAGTTTTCCGAACAAGACCCACCCCCACGACACCCAGACAGGAACTTAAGCGATACCTTAACCGACTCCTGAAGAGTAAACGAACACTCCATCAGTCCTTTGGTCTGACGCAGTGTTCTGGAGGACTATTTGGTCGGTTTCCTGCGACTCGATATTTAGTTTGCTTCGACTGAGAGTTTTCCGAACAAGACCCACCCCCACGAGACCGAGACGAAAACTTAAGCGATACCTTAACCGACTCCTGAAGAGTAAATGAACCCTCCATCAGTCCTTTGGTCTGACGCAGTGTTCTGGAGGACTATTTGGTCGGTTTCCTGCGACTCGATATTTAGTTTGCTTCGACTGAGAGTTTTCCGAACAAGACCCACCCCCACGACACCGAGACAGGAACTTAAGCGATACCTTAACCGACTCCTGAAGAGTAAACGAACACTCCATCAGTCCTTTGGTCTGACGCAGTGTTCTGGAGGACTATTTGGTCGGTTTCCTGCGACTCGATATTTAGTTTGCTTCGACTGAGAGTTTTCCGAACAAGACCCACCCCCACGAGACCGAGACGAAAACTTAAGCGATACCTTAACCGACTCCTGAAGAGTAAATGAACCCTCCATCAGTCCTTTGGTCTGACGCAGTGTTCTGGAGGACTATTTGGTCGGTTTCCTGCGACTCGATATTTAGTTTGCTTCGACTGAGAGTTTTCCGAACAAGACCCACCCCCACGACACCGAGACAGGAACTTAAGCGATACCTTAACCGACTCCTGAAGAGTAAACGAACACTCCATCAGTCCTTTGGTCTGACGCAGTGTTCTGGAGGACTATTTGGTCGGTTTCCTGCGACTCGATATTTAGTTTGCTTCGACTGAGAGTTTTCCGAACAAGACCCACCCCCACGACACCGAGACAGGAACTTAAGCGATACCTTAACCGACTCCTGAAGAGTAAACGAACACTCCATCAGTCCTTTGGTCTGACGCAGTGTTCTGGAGGACTATTTGGTCGGTTTCCTGCGACTCGATATTTAGTTTGCTTCGACTGAGAGTTTTCCGAACAAGACCCACCCCCACGACCCGAGACAGGAACTTAAGCGATACCTTAACCGACTCCTGAAGAGTAAACGAACACTCCATCAGTCCTTTGGTCTGACGCAGTGTTCTGGAGGACTATTTGGTCGGTTTCCTGCGACTCGATATTTAGTTTGCTTCGACTGAGAGTTTTCCGAACAAGACCCACCCCCACGAGACCGAGACGGAAACTTAAGCGATACCTTAACCGACTCCTGAAGAGTAAATGAACTCTCCATCAGTATAAAAGCGCCTTACGCTACAAATTCAGGGCGAGCTGTATTCTTATGGCCACCTCGTTCACCAGCTGTGGTAGGTGAGACAGAGAAGAAGAGCTCACGTGGTCCCGCAACGACTGCCGAAGTACTGTGGAAAAACTCGTCCAATTCTTGGCAGGCGACTCGTCGCTACCTTTGGCTATTTAGTCGCCAGTAAATAGCCAAGGGTAGCGACGAGTTGCCTGCCAAGAATTGGACGAGTTTTTCCACAGTACTTTGGCAATCGTTTCGGGACTACAGGAAATGTGAACACACATAAGCCCTCTCCTTTACTTCTGGAACACATGAGATTGAAGGGAGAACCAAGAAGGGAGAACCACTGAAAGAGGACCAGTAGAGTAGGCCAATGAAGGTACCAGTAAAGGCGAGACCACTAATCGTAAGGAGGGCCTGTAAAGGGACCGGTATTTTCTATCAATATCGTCCAACGTCCCCCGTCGAAACTGAAGCGGTCATCGACGCCCTGCTCACTCAGGGTGTTCCTACTCAGTACACCAGAGTCCTTCGAGAGCTGTACAGTGGATTCACGAATTCTACAACGACGTCCTCATCGACGTAAAGAGAGGGTTCAGCAGGGGGATACCATATCCCCGAAGCTCTTCAGCGCCATCCTCGAAAACGTCATGCGCGAACTAGAATAGGAGGACATGGGAGTGAAGATCGACTGCCGGCAACTGCACCATCTTCGCTTCGTTGACGACATCGTGCTCATAACACCGAGCATCAGCCAGGCGGAGCGAATGCTGGCCGACTTCGATCGTGTATGTGGGAACGTTGGACTGCAGCTGAATCTTACGAAGGCGATGTTCATGAGGAACGGACAAGTTTCTGATGCACCATTCTCGCTCAACGGAACGAACATCTCCGAATGCTCCAGCTATGTGTATCTGGGTCGCGAAGTCAACATGGCCAACGACCTAGCACCAGAGCTGAGCAGGAGGAAACGAGCGGCTTGGGGAGCTTTCAAGAGCGTCGAAGAAGTCGCGAAGAAGACGAAGAACGTCCGACTCCGTGCCCACCTATTCGACTCCACTGTTCTTCCTGCCCTAACATACGCCTCAGAGACCTGGGCTATACGAAAGCAGGATGAACACGCGATCAGCGTCGCGCAGCGTGGAAGCGAGAGGACGATGCTCGGAGTGACACGACTCACGCAAGTGAGAGGGCCTCCGGAGTTCCGAGCTTCGCCGACATTCGAAGATCAGAGACGCTGTCGCGTAGGCCAAGTTGTCGAAAATTAGGTGGGCCGGCCATGTAATGCGTTTCGCAGACACCCGCTGCACAAGAGCCGTCACCGACTGGATTCCGCGGGATGTCAAGAGAACACCAGGACGCCCACCAACGCGTTGGTCGGACCTCTTCCTGAAAGCCCTGAACGACCGCTATGACGCTCTTCGTGTCCCTCGAGCGAGGAGGATCCATTGGAGCACTCTGGCACGCGACAGCGACGAATGGAGACGCTGCTGGCGCCCGCTCGAGCAAGTCGATGATCAACGGGACGACAGGTGATACAGGTGATCGTCCAACGTGAGCCGGACGTCGAGGCACGTGTGCCGGGATGCAGAAGACGTGTCACTGAAGTCGTGCCACGTGTGTCGGGGTGCAGAAGACCTGTCATAGACGTTGTGGCAACGTCGTGAAACGTGCGTCGGGACTCCACAAATGTGTCACAGACGTGAAACATGTGTTCGGATTTAGAAGACGGAACACAGACGTCGGATAACGTTCAGATCCAGATGACGTGCCACAGATCAGACTTTGCACAGCATGCGTTGGATTTTCAAAAGGCCTTTTAGCTTCTTGCAACGAGCGTGCGCGTGCTTGACTCTCACTTCGTTTCTCTGCCGGTACATCGGTGAGATAGTATTGGAGGGGGATGGGAGAGTGGAAGGTAGAATGACTACAGAATCGGAGGAGTATTACAGTTGTCCCACAGCAAAAGATGTCGACCGGTCGACCAATACCGATTGATTTTATTTGTGTTTCTGCAAATTAAGCAGTTCGGATAGAGACTTTCACAATCTGCTCCTCGTCACGTAAAGAATGGATACTTCGGAGAATAAATCGCTACATATGATAGAGAGCGGATAAGTCGTTTTGCAGCCGCTAGGTCGCTGAATTGTTAGAGGAAGTCGTTTACTCTTTAACATCGTCGAATTATCATTTAACTTCACCATAGGCCCTGTCGCGTCCTATGGGGCGGGAAGTGTTGTTCGGAAAACAATTTCTGTTAAGCAGCCGAACCGTTTACTTTTGAAAATGATTGCTAATATATTTTGGCTTCATCGCAGGCCCTGTCGCAGTTCTGGGTGGGGATCTTTGTCCGAAAGACTTTCTGTTGAAGCAGACAAAAGGTCAAGTCGCAGGGTATCGACCAACTAGCCCCCCACATTACTACCTAAAACCTAAGGATTGGTAGAGGGAGTCGCTTACTCTTCAAAAGGTCTGTTAAGGTATCGCTTAACTTCATCACATGTCATATAGCGGATAAACCAACGCAATCCGAAGTCTACTCCACTGTTAAATGCCTGGCAAACGGATTATTTTATCTATTTGTTGTGAGCTGAGGCGCGTTGTTCGAAATTCCCTTTTCTGTTGAAGGAAACGAAAGGTCGAGTCTCGCAGGATACCGAAGGAGTCAGCGCACAAAATTGAGCACATATTGCCCTATCCCTGATTAATTGTGCTCTACTTAAACAAGTTATTTGGACTTCTTCCAACCGTGGGCCTCTTCGAAGATCAGTACTTTGATTCCTAGCATTTGGCGCCTCTTACATCTGCCAAGAGGCGCCTACAGCATCTCCTGAGGGCAGCCAATGGTAGGTGCGAAGGACCGTAAAAGATGCGAGGAGCGGCACAGGTCACGACACAGGTCTGATGAACGCACAGGACCAGCGAGCAATTACTCCAATCCAGGGACCAATGTCTAAATGAGGGACCAATATGGCACTGTGAGCAACTCTAGAGTGGAGGGGAGGGGCACCCTGCCAAATGATCAGAACGCCAAGAGTCAAAAAACTTCTAAAATAAGAACGTTAAGCACGTTCACACCTAAATTAGAAATGCAGAGGAATATAGTTCGCTGCTTTCAGGGTAGGGCTTAGAGTTTAGTAAGACATCCGGTATGGATCTCCTCTCTAGGTTTGAACTTGGCACTGCTGCTTTAAAAAATATCACAGCTCAAATTAAAAGGTGAAACTATAATAAATGGGTACCAAGGTAGTGGATCTCTTCATAAGACAAATACTTCTGCATCGTTTTGCTTATCAAAAAAGATCTGTGCAGTCAAATATGCACAGAATCCTCAGTGAAATAGCAAACGAATGCAGTGGATATGGAGAAGCGATTATGAAAGCCTTCACAACCAGGACATGTTACTTTTAGAAAGCGTTTTCTAACTTACCGTTTTTCATACGCTCACAATGGCGTTGCATTAGTAGTCGAATTAATATAACAGCAGGATAGTAGTCGTAGTAGTAGCTGCAGAGCTCATTAATCTTGCGGCAGTATTAGTTGCAGGGAGAAGAGAAATATTCCACTTTGCGACGTCTAATTAATACAGGCAGTGTGCGCCGTCAACTGATCCAAATGGGCGGGGCAAAAGGGGGCGGTTTTGAACAACATGAGCAGACCAGCCTTTTTCTTCTAAAGCACAGACTGCGAAGTCCAAGCATCTTTGCTCTGGTGGGGTTCCGTTGAAGTTCACTTACATGTCCAGTGACATTTGTGCCTTGAGTAAATAAATGGATGAATAAAACATAAGAAGGAAAAACTCGCTCCAGCACTGATTTTTGTGTCGAGAATAAGAGTGCAGTAGTCGACACGGGGGTTTCACTAGAGTTATTTAGAATGCATTTACCTGTCCAGATGTCCTTGGCTGGACCAAAAATCACTTTCTGGTGTGCATCTTATGAAGCAGTCTAGCCTTGTTGCAGTGATAAGCTGTCGGCATAGCGCTGTCGTTCAATTTTGGTTTTTGACTTTTCCTTTACCGTGTAGGAAGCTCTGCTTGCCGTGCTGCACACCCTAGTGGAGAATCGCTGTGTGATCGGAAGTTATGCCTAGAGGACGCAGAATAAGCTGCAACTTCCACGTCTGAATGAAACGCGTTTTGTGTGGTGGTAAACTTGCGGTGCGTCAAAACTTCCAACCCACATATGATTTCGCTTAGAACCTATGCAATGGATTACTTGGCTAATGTTTCGAAACTTTTGAGCATTTCTGTGTTCGCCTTCAAATTTTAGCAACCAGTCCTTCGCGATCACTGTTCAATTCAAACTTCTGGTTGAGTTTTGTTCGACATAGTGAGTCTACTCTGAACGAAGCGACCATAGAGAATTGGTACAATTCGCAGGAATTGCATCGTTCCTTTCTCTCTCCTCTCTGATTGGTGATTAAGTCAACCGCGCTCATGCAAGTACGGTAAAATTAACGCAACTACAGTGTCAACCAAGCAGAAAAACACGGTAATAGGAGAGTTTCCTTCAAACAGAACAACAGATCTGCTATGATTCACCTCTGCCTAGCGTTCTTCTTTTTCGTCATCATCTGCTCGCTTTTGAAGAGAATTTTAAAGCATTATTCGAACCCTTGAAGAAGAAGAAAACATTCCCTGTCTTCATGGAAACGCTCTTGACGTGATCGTTGGTGAGTTTCTATTTCTCGTTCTTTATCCAAAACCTAGCTGAACGATCGGTCTCATTTACCTTTTGACCTTCACAATCATTTTGTATTCAGCCATGCACATGGTGCTTCCTCAACCTTAGTAAGGCGATCATTATTCTTAATACCACTTGTCGCTGGACTGATCATACCTTTCTTCATTCAAGTCCATCCATTCGTTCAAAGCGCCTCCCTAATCGAGCAAAGAAATGTCAATCCACTCTGACGTTCTTGAGAGACCTCCGCACGTTTTTATTCAATTCTGTTTTGCTTCTTCATCGATCGCGTGTGCCTGTAGGTGGTAGTCCGTGTCCGTGTCTAAATCTCTCCGCTACGCCAATCTTTCGCTGGCGTCGTCTACTGTTGCGTAGCCGCCAGAATTCAAGCACAGACCGCACCCGCCGTCCGATGAGGCGTGCTAGGAAAGGCCGCCGGTTACGCCATTGGCAACATCGTACTGTGCTGGCAACAGAAGCGCAATAATCACGATGTAGACGATTGCAATAATGGACGACAGCATGAGAATGGGACAATCCAGTGGTCGGTAGTCACGTAACGCTACGCAGATAAGATGACGATCAAGCCACGCCAAGTTCGAAACACCTTGTGAGCGCTAGACAGCGTAGTGGGGACAGCGATAACTGTCCAGCAGAGTAAGCCCCTCACTGCAAATTTGAACATTATGCTGTCACATGTGGAACAAATGCGAAAATTTGGAATCGGTTGCAGAATTTATTTTTAGCTTGAGCCATGTTGAGTGAATCGAACCCGATCTCAGGAATATGGCTTTCGGAAACCATCGCCAGCACATTATGTACATTATGCATTTGATCCGATCGAGAATCTTCGGATAATTGCACGAATCGGATAACGCTATTGTCGCGGACCCCGGATTTTTGGATGATTCGGATCGAGATATCCGAAAATGATTCATTCCGATCCAATGGACACCTGGAGTGTGCATTTTACGGTTAACGATTTACCGAATTTACTGGCATTTTTCCTCAAAAGCTTCTAACGAAACTTGACGAGGAAAATTTCCGCTAAATTGCATTAACGACATTTTACACACTATTTTCGAATTTTTACTTCTTCTTCTTCTTCATATAAATGCATTCTGGTCGATTTTTGTGTGAGACTTTGCAGTATCGTCTGCGGTACTGGGGAGTCTCACACAAATACTGAGGTTGCCCTATGAAATACTTACTTTCAGTAGAATTCGAGAATTGTCGGCATTTTTTATTCTCCTTGAGCAATTTATTTGCGTGCGCGCCCGCTGTTTCTCTGCCGTGGATTCGCCTTTCTGAATTTCCTAGGCCGCTTCTCGCTACATATTAGCTCTTCAGACTTGATTCGACTAAAATTTGCCCAACCAACGGTCGGAGCATGGAAGGGAAATTTAATTTAACGATTTTACCGAATTCACCGAGTTCAACGTAAAAAAATTTTCGTTAAAAAATAGTCGTTCAAAATTTATCGAAAAAATCTAACGCACACTCCCGATCTATACGTTACAGAGCGATAGGACCATTTTCACATGAACCAAGGCATTCTTGGCATGCTGCCACTGTAGAACTACTGAGTGATGGACTAGGACGAGAAAACCGCCCAGCAAAACCCCACTGCTGAAACCTTTTGCTGGTCGGTGAAACCGTGTATTTTCGATGACACAGACCGCATGTCCCCGTGCTGTCAAACCAATTTCTTTCATTTTGTCAATTACACGCATTGCAACAACATACAGTTTACAAGATTTATTCAGACAATCGTTTCTCAAATAATTCGATTCGTATAGTGCACATATGTGGCCCTAAAGAGGGCCGTTGGGTTAGATGAGAGAGCACGAGAGTGCGCTTATTCCTTGTCACCGGCGGTCTTCTTGGGCAGGAGAACGGCCTGGATGTTAGGCAGAACACCTCCCTGAGCGATGGTCACACCGGAGAGAAGCTTGTTGAGCTCCTCGTCGTTGCGGACAGCGAGCTGGAGATGACGAGGGTTGATTCTTGTCTTCTTGTTGTCGCGAGCGGCGTTACCGGCCAGCTCGAGCACCTCAGCGGCGAGATATTCGAGGACGGCGGCCAGGTACACTGGAGCTCCACCACCGATACGTCCAGCATAGTTGCCCTTGCGGAGCATACGATGAAGACGACCGACGGGGAACTGCAGTCCAGCGCGCGACGAACGCGACTTCGACTTTCCTCCGGTCTTGGCCTTGCCTCCCTTTCCACGTCCAGACATTGTTGTAGCGACGACGACTGAGAACTGCGAGTAGAACACTCACGGGTAGCCGATAGCGTGTCGGCGCAGCGGTTATGCACCAGGCCGTGCGCAGACCACGCCCCTGCGCGCGAGCACGCCTGGTCCGATGATGGGCGCGGCGGCCGCGGGGGGGGGAGGCGGGGCTGCGGAACGTCGCCCGTATAAAAGGTGGCCGTGGCCAGCGTGCCTTCACCACTGACACGCCAGTGAATCCTCATCATGCCACCAAAGCCGTCCGCCAAGGGAGCCAAGAAAGCCGCGAAGAGCCAGAAGGCCGCCCGTACTGGAGACAAGAAGAAGCGTCATCGCCGCAAGGAGAGCTACTCCGTCTACATCTACCGTGTGCTGAAGCAGGTCCACCCCGACACCGGTGTCTCATCGAAGGCCATGTCCATCATGAACTCGTTCGTGAACGACGTCTTCGAGCGCATCGCTGCCGAAGCCTCGCGTCTCGCCCACTACAACAAGCGGTCGACGATCTCATCTCGCGAAATCCAGACGGCCGTCCGACTCATCCTTCCCGGAGAGCTCGCCAAGCACGCCGTATCTGAGGGCACCAAGGCCGTCACCAAGTACACCTCAAGCAAGTAAATTGCTCACGGCGTACGCCAACATCTAACCCAACGGCCCTCTTTAGGGCCACATCTGAATCTGCTATACGAATCGACGAGCACTACCTCATATGTCTGTACTGATTGAATAAAACGCTTTCTGTAACCGCTCGTATGTGGCTTTTGTGTGTGAACGTTCTGTGAAAAATACGGCCATCGCGTAGACATTTCGTAGATAAGCTATCCGAACGTGTATCGCTGGTAAGAAGGAGGCCCACTGAATCAAGCTGGGCGACACATCCCAGAATGAACGACAGGAAGTAATTTCTTCCTTGCGATATCTATCAACGAAATTTGCCTCTACCTTAGCTTAGCTGCAGTTGGTGGAATTACGTAGTTGGATGCGCGTTGATTCGGCTCCCTTCAAAAATTGTCAGCATGTAGAGATTGTTGTGCGTTTGGAAGTTGATGAGCACGGCTAGCGAAAGAACGTGTAAAGCTAAAACAGGAGCTTCGTGACAAAAGGATTCAATCTGGATATATGCGCCACGTAGGAGTTGTGTGGAGCGGTCAGAGGAACACAAGGCCCAGCGACTGTGGAACGGTGCTTTTGACATTGAGTGCTCTTCGCAGCATCGCTTCAAGTGGCCACAGCTCTACTACGTGATGGTCGACTAGACTAGATTCTCCATTTAGCTCGTATCCGTACACGCTCTTTCCCCAGCTCCTCTTGTTCCTCGTCGTTCGGCTTATTCCCCCGGAGGGGTGGGCCGATCCCAGCAGCAGTGCAACGCTGGGCCGACCCGTGACGAGGTGCGAGCAAGCCCACAACCTCGTCCGGTCTCAAAAAGCAAATAACCTTAACGAGATTCATTCGAATCTCTATCGAAGGTTAATTCGATAAGAACAGAAACTAAACTTTGATCTTAGCCAAAAGGCCGAGAAGCGATACTCTGGTCGACGTGGCCGCTGTAGCCATGAGACGCTGCGTCGTATTTCATGCGGGTTAGCTGACCCTCGAATGCTGGCACAATCTCCAGCTTGCACAGCATAGATGTTGCCGATCACTGGGGAAGTAGTTGGCGTACACGTCGAATTTCCTACTTTCACCATTGGCAGTCTGTTGATTTGAGTCGAAGGCGTAGTAGTTGGGGGTTCTGAAGCTTCTCAGGTTTCAATTGAAGGCTTTTGCTTGGTCGACTAACTCATCGAAAAACAGCATCTGCGAGCACCTTATACTCGACTCGCTCCCCTTAGGGTCAACTGCTTCGTTTTCTGTGCTACGCACATGCTTTGTTGTGCTTCTTTCAAATGACATGAATATCCTACATACTGGAGTTTCGCCACTTCAGGAATTCACCCCACCCGCCGTTTATCAAGGCCGTTTACTCTTTTGGTGTGGTCTTAATTTTAGGATGAAAATGAAATTTTGCACTAATAATCCATATGGAAATCGGGACGCTGAATTTTTTCTCTTCCTCGAAATCGACGATTGTTAGTGCGAAAAATGTGCCGAATATCGACCCCCCGCCCCGTATATAAGGAGCACTTTTATGAAAACTGTTTCCAATATGGTTAGAAAGCATTTTTCTGTATTTTTCAAAAAGCCATTGGGATATTTGAATTTCAAAAATTGGCCCATTTATGAATATTTTTGGGAAGCCGTCCCTGAATCCCTGGTCAATCATTCACCGGCGCCGTGGGAGTGATTTCATAAAAATGTGCATAAGTTGGTTCGTTTTTCGAAATTCAAATTCCCAATAGCCTTTTGAAAAATAGATGAAATGCACTCTAATTTTGGGCAAAAATCGGCTAAAAATCGAACCCACTTGTTCGCACAAAGATCTCTCTTATGAAAACAGACTCTTACATGGTAAGAATCAGTTTTCATGGTTTCTCTATTTTCCGAAGGGCCATTATAATCTTTGAATTTTAAAAGCGGTTCGAATTATAATCATTTCGCCAATTCCTCTGGCGACGACTTCGCAGAAATGTTCATCACTCAGCCCGTTTTTAAAAAATAAAAATCCTTACAGTTTTTTACACACATAAAAAATGATTTTATCCATAACCAGTAACCCAGAACCAGTCATCATAAAAGTGGTTTCCATACGGGCGGGGAGGGTTCGATTTTCGGCACGCCTTTCGGCAACAATCGACCAGACATCGAACTCCTCCGCTCTGTATGAGGACTTGATTTCTTAAAACTGGTTCCTATATGGTTAGAAAGCACTTTTTCTTTTTTTTTCAAAAAGGCATTAGAGTTTTTAAAATTCAAAAAACTCACAAAGTTATGACTATTGATACCAAATCGCTCCAATATTTTTCACTTAAAAATTGAAGGCTCCTGCCCCGTATGAAGACCTCTTTTTCGAAAATATATTTTAATATAGTAAAAAAGCACTCTTCTTCTATTTTTAAGTAAGCCATGGCTTTTTTGAATTTCTAAAAACTTACAGGGTTATGATCTCTTTTGTGATGTCGTTTCAATGGCGTCAGTGCACGATCGCGTAGAGGACGATTTAATCTATTCATGCTGAATTCCAACTTAGAAACGTTTTAAGCTTAATTATACACTAAATAGTGCTTGTGGTTTCCTCAGGAAGTGTTCTTTGCTGCCTAGCCGTCTCCCTCAACTAGAAAACGGCGGCTTCTCAGATGTCGACTTGAGAGTCACTTAACGGCTAAACGACTTCGAGCATTCTCAGATGTGAAATTGCGGCGTCAACGATTTTTCCGGATTAGTTCTAGCTATATAGGAGCCAGTAGCAAGATGTGTGACAATACTTCCGTTACTCCTTACCTCAGTACTCCTTCCGTTCATTCCAATTGCGCTCGCTAGCGAATCATATAATCAACGAATTTCCTTCGCCTCGTTTCATGTCTGCGAAGATACGGTGTTTCGAGTTCGCCCTAAACGAAGCTTGTTCCGACAAGTCGCATATAAGTTTCAACGAATATGGTCCACTTGGGCTCAATACCAAATCTCGTAGTGTAAGTATTTTTCTTTCAGTATGATTTGCTTTTAGCGCACTTTGCATTTAGGCGCGCAAGCCAGACCACATCAAAAACATCACATTTGTGGATCTTAACAATCACAAATGGCTCGCAATGAAGGAAAACTGGGAAATTCTTTGTCGTTGACAGCTCTGCTAAAGAGTCCGCATCATCTACCTGGAATTGTTACAGCAACGCTGAAAAAATTGCCAAGTATTCGCGTTTTGTGAACAGCGTCTCGTTCGCCTAATAGATCCAAAGCAGCGGAGCGTAATCCATCCATTCTTCTCCTCCACAGCAACATCTTTGCAAGGCGACAAAACACCTCAGGTCTTTGCGTTGGTTCATCTCTCTAATATCAACGACGGTAAGCTGTTTGCAAACTTCTTCAATCTTATACTGATTACTAGCTGCAGAAATGCCGTTTATCGACGACATCAAATGGACGTTTCAGCTGATAACCAGAAGTGGCTTTCTAACAAGATCAAGCAAATTGTTGCGTTGTCACCAACAAGCGACCGAAACGAAATGTTGCCGATGGACCGGCTTACCGAACTTTCTCGACGTACAGCAACAATCTCAACACCTTCCGCCGGACGCGATCAACGATGTCGTTTCTGTGTCTCTCTACGGATGTCATAGGGCTCTTACTATGCGATCTTCAGGAGGTGACAATCACTGTGAAAGAGAGAAGTTCAGGAGCCTGTTAACAGAGATTTCCATGCTTTCACATCACATATAGGCCTCGTAATTCCGAGTGAGCTCAGAATCGATTAATATCCATGCATCCGGGGCGATTTCCAAGTAGATTCAAGTGATTTTTAATCGGAAGATCGGCATATCTCTGCAACAATCCTCCAACCTTCTGAGCGACAATAAGTACGCGCAGGCCACTGGGACACAGTACTATCATGGACGCATACTCAAGACTCGAAAATCAGTGATCTAGCCCGACGCTTAAGTGAGATATCATCAGGGTTAAGCGGATCATTTTATATGAAGAAAGACTGGAACTCGGAACTGAAGAAAAGAGGAAATAATTCGGCCTACACAGAGATTCCGGCGAAAGGGATCACCCTAAGAAAGACCTTGCTCTGTTAGAATTGACGGTCACAAGATAAACTACAAGCAGAAAGAAATGCTTATGAATATGGCCTGGGTGAGCTACTCTAGAGACTCTTCGCGTTCAAACGCTGACTTCATTCGATGTAAACTATGCAATACCGAAGGTGGTTCTTACAGACCATGATGCATGCGGATCACTGGTTGTCGAAACAAAAAGAAACGAGAGAAAGAGGAAGCAACCCGGAGAGTTCTACCGTCTGCTGGGGAATAATTTTCTAGGAGCCAGTTTTGTGTCTCAAACGGTGTAAAGACCTATCACCTTCGACGAAGGTGATAGGAATAAGTCAGCTCATGGAGAGTATACTGCTCCACGAAAAAAGTCAACCGAACATCAACACAATTTTGACGGATTCGCGCTGGCCGTTAGGAATTCCAACCAACGCTTATCACCAGAAGTTATGGCTGCCACAGATACATCTACATTGACCGCGTACAAGAAAGCAAAAGAGAGTTAACCGATTACAGTACTCTCAAATCTTTATTGATTCATGGGATATGGTCCAACATATATCTCGAGTTTTTCAAAGGCAACTAACTAACGCTACTAGAGAACGAATTTTGGTAGAAATAAATAAATATATCTTTAAATCTCTACGCACCCACAAAGAAGAAACATCAACTTCTAGGGAACCCAAACCATCACAGACAGAAGATCCAGCATGCACGGTACTGGTCACATAAATAGTATCCGATAAGTCTAACAGTTGCACAAGTAGATTTCAGTTATACCGTATCACATTTACACATATCATTTGAAAGTGCTATCACAAGTGCTCCGTCGATGAGATGGAAGTCAGTGCGCTACATTTAATCGCAGTCCTAAGCTGTTTTATGATCAAACTTCTCTGTAGCGTGTAGATCCTTCAAATCCAGGGAGCAATTGCAATAACCACAACCTAATTCTAGACAGCCTTCACCAAGCTCAATCTTGTAGCCAAATACTATGAGAACGAAGCCCATTTCTACATCAAGACGCTGTCCAGGTGACAGCGAGAAGAGGAAAGGAGCGGAAGACTGGTAATGTCGCACACGTGAGCTTTTCCAGAGAAGTACAATGTCGCATGAAACAAGAACAACAACAACGACAAAACGACACCGGCGACTCAGTCGTCCTCATCGTCCGTCACGGCCTGCTTCAGCTCCTTCAGCCGATTTCGGTACTGCGTGATTTTGTTGTGCTGATCGGCCAGCAGCACAAGCAGATCCTCTTGCTCGGCCTTCAGTTGAGCCAGTTCCTGCAAAAATACCACTTTCACGTGAAATCGGACGCTTTTCAAGTCAAAATGGACACTTTTAAAATCAAATTAAACATTTTTCAAACGAAATTGGACCCTTTCAGATTTAAACCAAACTGGACACTTTTCAAATCAAACCGGTCGCTCATCCTAGCAACCGTGACGCTTTCGAAATCCAGCTGAACACCCTCCAATTCAAAACGAGCTCCATCCACATTAAACTAAAGACACTCCAAAAAACGTAGATAAAATTTTTGTTGAAGGAAAATTTAGCATGCGTTTCATTAAAAAATTTTCAGCTCACCTAGCCTTATAACTGAAATGATGTTTGTGATGTTGATGATGTTGATGTTAGTTGATGATGTTAGTTCATAAAAAAATAATTTTTAAGGGAAAACAGCGGTTTAAAGCTTATCGTAAAAAATCGGAAAGGCCTATTTTTGGCTTGTTAAAAGAAGAGATCGCGCTTGAGCACTCGGTGGAAAGAAATGTCCAAAGTGCAGTTTATACTTTAACAGACTCGGTATGCGGCTTATGCGGCAACAGAAACGCTAGCGATATCGACTGCCCATGCGACGAAATCGATGTTGACAGCTTTTATGGTGCCGCAGGGAGCAGCGATTGAGATGCAAAGCCCGCCTATCTGTCTGTTTTCAGTTCGCGAGCGAGACGCAAGGAAAGAGGACATGTTCTTCACTAAACAGCAACAAGTGACACTCACTGATTGTCCATTTTCGCCGTTCTGTACGGAGTTCTGCTGCTTCTTCGCTTCCTTTTCTTTAGCTAATTCGGCCTCCGCAGCTTCTGCTCTTCGCTTCCATTCTGCGCAATCACTGGCGTACTTCGCTGTCTGAAACAAGGTCCGTCATAGAAAAAGAGTCAATTACGTTACCACGAAAGAAGAACTTTTTGAATACATACCCATTACTGGCCATACTACAGGGTGCGCCAAAATTATGTCGACTCCACATGCGCGAACAATTTGACCTCCTATTCGGAGCGTCAGCTTCTTCTGTGCTTTCATTGTTTTTATTGCGTCAACTTGTTCATGTCTATCTCAATCAAGCACAAGAACAATTTGTTCTTCTAGACGGTGAAACGTTCGCGCCACCGTGCTCAATCATTGAACTTCACCGTCGGGGCTTCTCAGCACGCGATATTCACCACCGTATTGGAGTTCACCGGAGTGTTACATATAGATCCATCAGACGCTACAAAACCTGGGAACCGAGGATGATAGATCAGGACGAGGAAGACACGTATCTGTGACAACTACAGACAACATCAGGAAGGTACATGAATGACTTCGCAGTGACCCGGCGTGCTCGGTTCGTTGTATGTCGCGAGAAGTGAGCATCAAGGAAACTAGATGAGCCTTTTAAAGGGCTAACTGTTAGCCTGGGCTAGTGCTCACTTTGGAAACCGCTCCTGGACCTTCCAATAGGACGGACCTCCAGCTCACAAAGAAAGAATGGTGCATGACGGGTGCAAAAGCATCTTCCGGGCTTCACGAGTTTCCACGAGTAGCCAGCCAAGTCTCCGGATTTGTATCTGATGAATAGCACTGTCCGGTCAGATCTGGAAGCCAAAACCTGCGGGAAACCTCACTGTTCCGTGGATTCTTTGAAGGAAGCTCCACAAAAGGTGTGGGATGAGCTCGACGCGTCACACTTGCGTGCCGCCGTCGATGCCTTCACGAAACGCTTCAAAACCTGTATCGGCGCCGATGGAGATATCTTTGAGTCTCAGTGTTGTGTATAGTTTAAAATAGACTAATAAACGCTATCGCATCGTTGGTTTCTCGAAAAGGCAGCATTTTCGCTTTCGGGGACTTGAATACCTCATCGCCATTATTTTGGCGCACCCTGTATACTATATACCGCTATGTATAAAGAGGTTGTTCCCTTCGTCTGTCCATTTGTCCGCACGTACTTTTGCATGTCCCCGCGCAAAATTAACGGCCGCTAAAAAGCCATCACAACATTAACTTAACGTTATCGAAATGTTATTCGATCAATATTATCGACTCTTCCTTTCACTTGACTGTCTGAGGTGGGAAAATGTGATTACTGCCTGATGAGCATCAAACCTAAAACAATCAACTAGCCATTGATTGATCCTCATCGAGCACACACCATCGAATCATGGTAAATCAACACCTCAAATTACCACAAGCTCAGTCTTCTGATCGATAACTCTCTATACAATTTTGAATTGAAGCGTAACTTCGTTCCTATATTCACTACTGTACTTCCGATCGTACTTCCGCTGGGATGATCATCGACTGACAAGACGATGTTGATATTATCTAGCTCTAGGTCGAACTTGCCGGAGGAATGGAGACGTCGAGTTGTACCCAATCCGCACCCTCGACGCCGACACCCTGCTACAGACAGCGGCATCCTGCTACGACAGTCACGTCTACGTCGCCCATACAGGAGGGCCGTCTGGTATCTTCAAGTGCCTTTGAGTGGGCAAGCCAGCCCTCTCACCTCCCCGTCCCTTTTCATCACCCCTTACAGTATGCTGTCATGTAATAAATATACATACTGAGTACTGTACACTAGAACATAGGAACAGGCTGTGTAGGTTTCATCAGGTAAGGAATGATCACCATGAACTTCATAGGCTTGATGTCGACGAAGACACAGTCGCCCGTTCGGTCAAGTAACTGTTATGGCTTTGCCATAGAAGCAAACTGCCGGCGCTTTAGTAGCAACTTTCTTAAATTCGAAGACAGGGCTACTCGTCAGACAATTATTGTTGGCCTTTTATACCAACAAGAATCAATATTTCTCAAATGCATACTTCAATATACACGAGAAACATTCCCAATAAAACACAATGTAAAGCATTTTCCTGCTGTCAGAACTTGACCAGTTAAAACTCGTGAATTGTTGAAACTTATTTCTGACATCCTCTCGTACACGTGACATATCTGCTTCGGGAGCATTCTAAAAAATTATCAGAAATTTGAAAAAAATTATTATTAACAAACTTTGTAGAGATTGCCCAGATTCAGCTAAAACCTTAAAACTGAAAATTCGACAGCCTTTTTACGGAATGCGGACTCCTCCATCTGCGCTACCCCCCTCAAGTCACACATACTTCAATGGATTGCCATGAACGATCCTACATGAACGCGCACATGGCCTATACAATAACGTCCGCCGCCCAGTCGATGTGCAATTCAGAACTTTATTCTTCCCAGAATAGTCTAGTACCAACTCGCCGACCCCGGAAGGATGGAAGGTTCTATTGGCCAGGGAGGATAACAGGAACCAAGAGCCTGGAGTCCGGTGTACGCAACAGCCGGCGCCTTCTCCGACTGCGCTGCCAGCCGTCTAAGTCAGGCATATCTATTTACTTATTCATTTCATCCACTCCCCAAAGAGTGCGCTCAGGCGAAAGGCATGGCCAGTGAGGAACAACGAAGTGAGGCTATGGTTAAAAGGAATAGAAACACCTGTTTTAGGTATCCCTAATACATTGAACCAGTAACATTATGGAACTACGCAAAAGCCGTCAGCCGTATTGCAAGTGAGCAATACCTATCCTAGCAATAACCAGTTGGCCATGGTGCCACTTATGCAAAAGAACCTGTCGGAGTTACGGGACAAGGGTACGCAAACCAACGTGGAAGCGACAAGAGCGATGGAGCTAGCGGAAAGGGGGTAAGGGGTTTGCGGACAACTTGACAGCGTATATTGACAACAATATTAAACATCAGACATGTTAATCGTGCACCCAATTAACTAAAACCCGCGAGACAAATAGGATTTGAAGACTAGCGGCTACTTGGGAAGTCATCTGGCCTCAGATGAAGGACGGAATCACACTCTATATGTCCTCGCTACAAAGTGTTAGTCATAGGTTCTTACGACCACTACATTTCATATGAACGCACTTGTTGAACTTCAATCTACGTACCTCGTGTAACACCGAAAAGTGATGATTGAGGTTAGCAGAATGTAACAATGAAAACTCACTGCCTTGCCATGCTCTTCAAAAGCTTGGTACCCGTATGCTAGCTGTTGTTCCAGCTGCTGCACTTGCTGTTGGAGATATTGCACAGCGGCGTCTGTAGGATTGGGGAGCTGAAACGAAAATCGTTCATTTGAACCTCGATCCTAAGCCAAGGAGAACGATGGTAAATCCTACCTGAGCCATTTGGTACTGTTGCCACTGTTCGGCCCACTGTTTGTACTTCGCCGCCTCTCCGCGCCACTGCTCATTAACTCTGAAATATGGCAGTCTTTGTGTGACAGGCTAGCGAAACGCTTCGTTCAACAGTTCTGCGCGCGGAACCCTTTGCTCACCGATACATTTCCTGTATTTGAACCTGCATCGACTCCGATTGAGCGTTGAGCGCACGACTTTCTTCCAGACTCTTTTTCACCGACTCCAATTCCTTTTCCAGTGCGGACTTATCATTCTGCAAAACATTCCTGAGTATACCTGAACCGGGACAGTTTCCGCGAAAGCTAACACAACAGAAGGTCCTCACCTCCTGCTTCAACTGCTCAATTTGTGCAGCTGATCGCTTCGCTTCTTGTTTGAGAACAGCTATTTCTTCATCCTGGCGTTTAATCAGGTCCTAAACACAACGCGGTCAGTGCAGAGATAGAAGGGCAGTTCGCAATAAAACAGCATACCTTGAAGGACTGTATAATGCTGTCATTTGACGCCGTTCCATTGTACTCACCTGTCGGTCGTAGCATTTTCAGAAGATGCGCTAGAATTTCAGCATTAAAAAGCAAGAGGATAAGACGCGAATTCAAAACTGCAACCCACATTCTGACGATCTGAACATCTTGATGAAATGGTACTCCAGGAACAGTTCGTTCGGTGTCTTTGTGAGGGGTTGCGGCTTCTGAGCAGCTCGGACAAACTGCTCCGTTCGGGATAACCCTTCCATAGCTCCAATCACTGTCTCACGACCGACACGTCGCTCTACGAGTTGCTCCAAGGAAGACCTGAGATCTCGTCGAATGTTAACCACGTTCTCCACGGAGAAACAAGAAGTTCTGTTTGAGGCTTTCTTGCGAGGAGAAACCCCTAATTTGACACAACCCCTAGGATGATGGATGAAAGAACGTCAAAAGTAACGCGTCCGCATGAAGAAAGCTGATAATCGACTAATCAGAGAGGAACAAGAAAAAGATGCACCATACGACCAATCGACTAATCAGAGAGGAACAAGAAAAAGATGCACCATACGCCTCACCACTAGTGCGATGTAAAAACAGGAATTCCTACTAGAACTCAAGGCAAATTGAAATTAAGAAAGTTTAGAATTGAGAAGCGTAATCCTTTGGTTTCATACCACAATTTAGAGCCACATTCCTTTATTACTTGCGGAAAAATTCGTTCCAAATAGTATGAACAGAAGAGGTACTGAAAAAGTGCCATTTTGGTAATAGCCGCTAATGTGAGTTACAAATAGGCGGGTACGCGTCAAACCAAGTCCCAGCCTCGGATGGTCGGTCATGCCACTTAAATCAAATGGATTAAAACCAAGCAATCACCACGAAATCTGCTCATACTCAAGCGCTGTCGATCTCGTCGCTCCTGTCACCATTCCTAGTTCCCGCACGTTATTGTTGTTCTTGTCGCTGCGCGTCGCGAAGTATGAACAGGCACATAACGACTATTACCAGAGTTTTTATGTTTATACTGTCCAACAATGGCAAAGTCTACAGCTTAAGAATATAGCAAAACTACAACTGGCTCTTCCCTGGGTCCGTAAACATTGTGCCATTGTTAGAATGTTCATAGAAATATCATTCCTTTAGCCGCAGGAAAGCTATGCAGATTACTGTGACGAGCATAGACGCGAAAAACCCACGACCGCTTATATGCACTCTCTGCACCTGTGTAACATGTCACTACCCTGATTTCACTGGCGGTGTAGATGCCAGCTACATGGACTTCCGCAGTTGAAAAATGTAAGAGTTGCTGGGCCCATTTTGCTAATTCTTCATATTGATCGAAATTTGGACTACACAAACCTACGTAGAAAAAAATCACTGAAGTGGAACCAGTGGTAAGATGAGGCTTCAAAAATTGGAAGCCCAGTTATTTCCAAAAAAGTTCTTCATCTGAGGCAAATCTTCTGGTGGAGGGGTTTCCTGGTTTACGCCACGATCGGCCAAAAACTCGCGACATCAACTACAAATCCTACTTCGCCATCGAAAAAACGATAACGTAGAATGATTGACACAGAATGCGTGCCTTATCGCCCGGAATTCCCTGATCGCGGAGAGATTCTCTAACGCGCTTGAAGCATACCGTGACTATAGCAACCAGCAACTCTGATTGTGCTACGCCTTCTACCTCTCACGGATTGATGAATTGGAAAAAGATTTGTAAAGTAAGGATAAAGCACTGAATTTGGACTTAGCCATCAGCTGGCTACGACTAGTCAATATGCAGCCGAAATACGCCTTCAAACTGCAGTCACGAAATCCCGAAAAACTAGGAGGCATGGCACATCCCACTGTAAGTACGCATCCAAGCGCACTTCATCACCATGCGCCAACACGGGACCGTTCCCACCTCCGCGACTCTGCTACCGCCCAGGTGGAGATCCAGGGCCGAAAACCGTATATAGGCGGCAGACGGCTTTCTGGGAGCCGATAATCCCGACGTCCGCGCGTCGAGCTCCTCGACCCGGTCCATCGGGTGTCTCATTGGAACCTCCAAAGGTGTCCTAAGTTTGTCCTCATCGCTCCAGGCGTAAGCTGGAGATGTAAGGCCCGTAGCTCCCGTCTGGGCAGTGTGTGGGTAGATCCAGTTGTTTAAGGCCCTTCACTCCTCATGTATCGTGTTTTTCGCATATTTCGAATAAAATACTCTGCGAACTATGTTTCCTGCCGTGTTTTCCACTACGGATCACCTCCCATTGTTTCCCGTTAATAACCTGAACCGCTAGGTTATTAAACCACAAAGAGGTTGATTAACGCCGATACCTATACTTCACGCTTCAACTTGATTACTACAGGGTGCGCCAAAATTATGGCGACAAGGTATTCAATTCGCCGAGAGAGAAAATGCGGTACTTTCAAGAAACCAACAATGCGATAATGTTTATCAGTCTATTGTAAACTATACGCAACATTGAGATTCGAAGATATCTCCATCGGCATCGATATAGACTTTGAGAAGCTTCGGAAAGGCATCGACGGCGGCACGCAAGTAAGGCGCGTTGAGTTCATCCCACGCCTTTCTTCAAAGCATCCACGGGGTGGTGAGGTTTCTCGCAGGCTTTGGCTTCCAGAGCTGGCCAGACCATGTAATCCATCGGATTCAAATCCGTAGAGTTGGCTGGCCACTCGTGGAAGCTGATGAATTTCGGAAAGTTGCCTTTGCACCAGTCTTGCAGCATTCTTCCTCTGTGAGCTGGAACTTCTTCCTGTTTGAAGGTCCAGGAGGGTGCACGCGGGTCTTCTTGTAGACCTTAAGTCCCAGTTTACGGAAGCCTCTTCTCAACGACGTCTCCGTGATGTCCATTTTCCCGACAACCGGCGGACCGAGAGCGCCGGCTTCCTGCGAATTCGTTCACGTACCTTCCTAATGTTGTCCGTAGTTGTCACAGATACGAGTCTTTCTCGTCCGGATCTATCATCCTCGGTTCCCAGGTCTTCTTAGCGTCTGATGAACCTATTCATAATACTTTGATGAAGTCCAAGACGGTGGTGAATGTAGCGTGCTGAGAAGCCTTGACGGTAAAGCTCAATGATTTAAGAACGGTGGCACGAACATTTCACTATTTTGAAAAACGACTTATTGTTATGTTCGACTGAGGTAGGCATAAACTAATTGACTCAATAAAAACAATAAGAGCACGAAAAAAGCAAACGCTCCGAATAAAGGGTCAAATTGTTTGCGCATGTGCTGTCGCCATAATTTTGGCGCACCCTGTAGTTTTTACATACAATGGGGCGCATCAATAACACAACAAAAACAGAAAAAGGCACATGGAAGGAAAACTACGGAGAATCATTAGTGTTCCTTGAACCGTTTTAGAATTAAAACCAATAAATGGAGTTGTCTCTTGCCATCCTGCAGCTCCTAATGTTAACCTCAGATCGAACCGGGAGAGGTGGAGTGTCTGGGTGAATTGATCACAAAAGCGACAGGCAACACGTGCACTACGTTGGCCAAAAGATGCTAACCCGCTAGAAAAATGAAACAATTCATAACTAGGTGACCTCTCTATGAATGTAAGGTTGAAGAGCCATCAAGTTCTCCAACTGTGTTTATCCGACAACTAACATACCTCAACTTCTCGTCCTCGACGCTTTCAAGGCAGACCAGTAACAGGAACGCCATGAGCCCTTTGAGAACCTGCTGTTCGCTTTCCGTGCCTTCGCCACAGTCGTCAACTGCAATGCGGTGTTGGTTCTTCAAAACTCGCAGTAATCGAGAGCACAACGTCTTATACATACGGATCTGCGTTGTCAGGTAGTGGAGATTGTCCTCGTTTTCAATGAAACTCGCCACAGCCACGGGACAGTTCTTCAGCCATGTCGACAGCAGCATCAATACACCGGCGCGCATTTGGACCCTGCGATTGCCCATACTCACCTGAAATAGAAAACCACATTGATTGTGCTGTGGAAGTGGGAGCCTTTTGAACCGCTTACAAGAAGATTTGACACGTGTTTCAGGAGCGATATAGGAGGCTGATCGATAGTGGTTGACAGCTGAACTCGAAGCAGTTGCTCCCTAAAGCGTAGGTGTAGAATTCCAGGTTCCCTTCGTTGTCGAAAATCTCAAGTAAGAACGGACAAATAACTACCTTAAGTGTTCGACATCTAACAAACAATACAACAACGACACGCATCCGAACCAGCACTGGACCGATTCGCTCGATGTGATAGCCTGAAGTGAAGGAAATGTAAATGCTGGCTCGAAAAACAGCGATGTCATGAGATCACATATGCTGCTCTTACTTATCGTTTCTTAACACTTCCACCTTTCTCGTGTTCCCTTTAAATAAAATTCCCTTAACTGTAACTGTAGCTGTATGGCCTGATCTGTGATTGTAGGACCTTAACAAACAGTACCAGTCACAAGCTTTACCTCAGTCGCTTACTACAGCAGCCAACGCCAGCCTACACTGAATCTAGAATCTGATTTGTCGCATCACACTGCTATGATGTGCCGCGCTCCGATAGCACTGCTATGAGCTGTACAACGTTATTCGCTTTCCAGTTTGCGGAATTTCATTGGTTACCACAAGCCTCGTTGGCTGTCGACTTGGTCTTGCGACTTTTCAGGGTGAGCCGTCGTTCAATAGCGCGTCGACAAAGCCAAAAATTTGCCTGTTTATGTCTGATGAAGAAAAAACGCAGTGTGACCAAGAATCAGGGCACTGCTTGAAGCAGCGTAACTGTGCTACTTTTGGAGAAATTTAAAACATACGACATCATAGGAAATTTCGCGTCCATCACACATTCGTCTGTAGCCTCAAATTATAGACTCGAGTGATTGTGGATGGGCTATACTTGTCGCAATTCCATCTTAAACAAGCCACACAGCTGTTCTGCGATACTCCTAAAGTCTAACTAAATAACAACCCAAGAATTGTTCAAAATTAGATAGATAGAAAAGCTATGCTAGCCGAAGAAACACAACTCCTTCTTGAGTAAGGCTATCATCAAGAACAAGGACAGACTAGAATGAAAAAATAGAAGCGGAATTTATTCCCATTTCACGTTTCTGTGCAAAGATTTCGTCATGCGCCTCTCGGATTTTTCAAAAAGTGGACGCGAATGATCATACAGAAACTTCACGTATGCTTCCATTTTGTGGCAAACTAACTAAAATATTGCTTCATTACATAATTGTTATAGAAAGGAAGCAGATCACGTCCTTCACACCAGAATACGGCCAAGTCAACTTGACACTTCTCTTTCGCTGGATAACCGCCCTGATGTGATAGCCAATTGAACTATCGTGATGGGTTTAGCTTCGATGATAGGGTATGCTTATCATTAAAAAAAGGTACTAAACTGCGATATGGGATAAAGAATTTAGGACGGCGTTACTCAATCCCTTTTGAGATGCGTCACGCATTCTATTTCTACGGAATGTCGCGGAGGCGGTTAGGATTCGTAGCTTACCATTTTGCCTTGCGGTGGCAACCGATGGATAAGTCAGTATTTTATACTTATCAGACAAGTCTGGCACCAATCCCCAACCCTGGATGGATGGAAGGCTTGATTGGCTCGAGTCTGAAATCCGCACTAAGAACCTGAATCGGGCACCTGCGAGTGTGCTACCACGCGCTTCGAGCCTCTGACACGACCATTTTATTCATCTTTATCTAGAGACGCAAGAGGGTGGGATGGATTAATAGGAATCAAATCTAGGGCATATCCCCGAGAACTCCTGAACGCACACAACCCACAGTAAAAACAGCACTTAAGTAGTGAAGGAAATAAAAGTTACAAGTGAACACAACCAAAGAACTAAGAAGTAAGAGAAAAATACGGGAAGAACTCCAGAAAACAATATAATACACGAGAGCGAATGAAGATAAGATAAGATAGATCAAGATGAAGGTCATACCGTTAGGAAGCTAATTTTTCAATTTTATTTATTCTGAGTTTTGGACGAGTGATTAGAGCGTATATCGCACGTTTTCCATGTCATAAAGCTGGTACTTTCCTGATATTGATATTTTTCCTGATTTTGATAAGAGCTGCAATCTTTTCTAGCTGCGTTTTGTTTCTAGCAATGTTATGGCCTTTCGAAAACTGCTTAATTATTTTGGGACACCTCTCACAACGTAGCGATGATTTGATGATGCCGCCCCGTGATGGTATTATCAGAAAAATGTAACACAGCTGCACGACATATATCCACCAGAACTGGTCTGTTCCTACAAGGTTAGTCACTGACACCGATCTTGTGATGATTCACAAAATAGCACCTATGGTTAATTACTCCAGCCGTTATGAAGCAACCATTTTGACACCTTAACAACAATAACATCAAGTTGCCTTCCTGTAGAAAAGAGGGTGGTAAATAAAGGGATCTACTCACCTGACAGATAAGAGAGCCAGTGGATAATGCGGTATCCGGTTGATTAGTAGGCAGCAACGTCTCAATCACCTTAAAAGTCAAATTTAAAGAAAAACACACATACAACCTAAATGTTTCGGTTTTCCAATGAAAGGCGAAGCAATCGGCAAATACCTTTGTTTTTCCAAATTCGTTGTCGTGAAGATAGGACAAGAAACAGTAAAACACCGCGCATCGCATTTTGAAAGGCTGCTTCTCAGCCGTCATTGATATCAGCAGTACCACAAGGGAACTTCTAAAGAGGAGACCATATTATCCGACACTGGGCCAGAATTTAGCACCAATAGATATAGCAGACAATACCTGCTGAGGTTATCATTGGTGATCAAAGTGGTACTGGCGAAGTACTCCTGATTTGTGTAGTTTCCTCGAATAGCCTCCGCCACCGCAATAACGGTTTCGGTGAGCACCTCCACCGGCAACCCCATCTCGGACAACAGAACACGGCACAGTTCAGAAAGCATTTCTGAATTAAAAGAATGTGCTGAAGCCAGCCATCGGTACTGTGGTGATTAGAACATATAAGGGTGTACAGCTTTGAAGACAAGTGATGGCTGGTCATTACAAGAAACCTTAAGCGCTCGGCTGGGCCTCCGAAAAAGCTAGACCGCGAATCTTTCATATGACGTCGAACAAACCAATCTACAAGCTTTTGAAAGCCCAAAGCCACCCCTGAGAAGAAACTAACAGATAGTTACATAAGAATAACAGTCACCTTCTGCGCTATGCGCCGAACTTGGCGTGAGTGCTTCAGAAACAAACGGAATTTCTCATTGATATGGCAATTCCATACCGCAGTTATGGGATCCAATTCAAGGCTCGGTTCCAGTCCCACAAAGCCAATCAAGCATACTAATCCTCCGAAATCGTTGAATTGCTACTAAATTTGTCTGGGAATAATGAACCACTGACTTGTTCGTCGGCTGACCTCCGCGATCATCCTATGGGCCAACTATGAGCACGGGTTACCTCCAGGATATTCCGCAGAGGTGGAATCGGCGGCGAGCCCAAATAGGAACTGACCACCGCCGTCCATTTTTCATACTTTATGGTAATCCAGAAGATAACAAGACGTGAACCCCTTTGTAGCGACGAGTTTCTCGATCACAGCCTAGAATATAAGCCTCCTGGCTATGCAAACGGAGGATACAGATGTCCGGAAGGCATCTCTTTCACAGCAAGACGAGCTGAAGCAGGCTATAGGGAACTTCTGTGGTTGCACGCCTTGCTGTTCGCCAATGTCAGGTCTCCCGAAGTCAGTGAGTTCTCCAAAAGTAGAGATCGAACAACAGCTAGTGTGGTGATTACCTGCGACGTAAACGGATAAGATCTTGCTTTATCGAACATTGTCTAGCAACACAAAATCAAGAGCTGCAGGACTACAACAAACGCTTCCCAACAGTGAATAAGTCTTCGGAGTTAGATCGTTTACAAATGGAACTGGTATAGTTATTGAATGCCAAGTTGACCATATGCATAGTCGTTGCTTAAACAGAAAAAAAAAACTGAATGAAATGCAGATCAGTATAACTTGTGAAGACGATATATTAGAGGTAGACCGACATCGTAACCCAGCGGTGGGGCTAGGGTATTTAGAAAACAGCCCACTGTTAGCCAGGGAGGGAACGATTTCGACCAAGAATGGTGTAGCCAGATAATCTGAGGATTCTGAGGATAGAGGATGCTATTTCGCTTTGAATTTCTACATCCTGGAAAATGAGCCTCAGATCTTTTTCTTCTCCTCTTCCAGCGTTTGCAACGTTTAGTAAATGGGTTCGCTCTCCTAGAATGCTGGCGCCAGCCACTTTTCCCGATCAGAAATCTGATCGAGGAGCAGCCTAGCCTTATTCAAGTCCTGATGCAGTGCATCAAACCAGCGCTTTTCTGCTGCTTTGAAGAAGAAAAAATAAAACACTCAGAGATCGCAAAAAAAATTGAGTTTGAGGCTCTTCAGCGCCAAGCCTATTTCTTTACGGTTGTTCCAAAGGCGTAGACGGACTACAAATCAGACTAATTCTGCATATTTGGGCTGCATGAGCAAAAGATAACCATCTAGGAGTTCCAACCTTCTGTTGCCTTTATAGCATTTCGAAAAATTTTTTCAGGTCTAGCATATTAAAAGTTTGAAAAAACAAACAAAAAGTTCCATAAATATGATAAAATTTCGGAAGCAAACGACATAGTTCAAGTTTGATAAATCATATATCAACGTCTTCAGAGAACTCACTGGTCTGGTGAAGAGCCTTCTGGGCAGCATGGGTGTTGTTCCCTGCATTGTCTGGACTTACCAAACTCCTGCAATTGACTGTGCTGTGAACTGTACCGGTGCTATTTGTAGGCCATCTTACCTTATAACCTGTAGGAGAAATATTATATTCGCAGTTCTCTGCTTCACCCATTCACCGCTATCTGGCTCGTCCTCTTCGGAACCGTATAGGAGCGTAGTGAGCATGACTCCTAGTCGAGTAATCAAACTGCAATTGCAGAGGGCATTGTGTCGAGGGCACTGTATTTGAAAACATTTTTATGCACCTTAATCATCAAAAAGGTATAAATATGTGGAACAAACCACAGTGAACCCATCACCATCGACTGACTTCAACCTACTGGGACAGAGTATGGGATAAAGGTAACACTGAACTAACTTATTCTCTCTAAACAGCTGCTGATTCATCGCATTCTTCCTGAGGAGATTTAATATTACGAACAAGCAGTCCTCAATAATAATACCTGTAAATAATAACGATCTCCTTGTTCTAAAACGGGATGATTTAAATAAAAATTGGGAATCAAGGCAAAAACGCTTACTGTCTAAGGGCTCTGTGTCAATGATGTCCAACAGATGTACGAAAGCATTCTCATAGGCCAACAGTTGTTGAATCTGCAAAATGTAGCGCTAGCTCGCTTTTAGCACCACGCTACTGCCCAACTCTACCTGTGAATTCGATCGGCTCAACTCGCATAGCATCAGAACAGCCTCATTCCGCACCACTTCTCTTCGATCGTGGACAATATCTACAAGGTGCGGAACGCCTGTGGGCTGAGCCATCACGGCTGACTGCACCTCAGGACCGCGGTGACGAAGCAGTGAAGTGAGCAGTTGTATTCCTACGCTGGAAAATAAAAGTGTTTTCCGCTTCCACTCACCATCAGTTTAGCGTCCTAGAGCAGTCCAGCAGTCATAATGGAACAGTGTTCTCAACAAACAATTTTAACACAAGAGACAGTGCGGCTTAGTTCGAGCAGGTGAATTTTGAAAACAGAGTACAGGACATTTCGTTCCTTTCGGAGATATCCCAGTATAAAAAAGAACAAAGCAGAAAATGATAGGCTTTGGGAGCTCAATGAGCAGAAGTGGTGGTTCGGAATGAAATATTAACCATATTATAACTCACAAGGAAATGGTCTCGACTCAAGGTGAGCTTTTGCGACGCTATTTAGATAAGATGGAAGGGCGTGTGAGCGGAGTCCACAATTACAGTTAGTTTTTGCCGAACGCTTTTTTAAAGAACTGAAAAGAGGTGTAAAAACGTGTGTGCAACACTCATCAACCTCCAAAATACCTCACGAAATGTGTCTCGGTGGCGCAGTGGGTAGGAGTGCCGCCTCATAGGTGCACACCTAGTTTTTTTCCATGGGTAGCAGTTGGTTACATCGATGTTCTCCCAGGACCCATCGCTACACCCGCGGATTACGCGTTCAACGAAGAAGAAGTGGTCATTCCTTGCCAGGGAGAAGACTGTTCCTCACTGGCTTTTGTAAAATGCTACTGGTGTGACACGCACTTGTGTTTTACTTGTTCCATAGTTTTGTCCTATAGCTGTTGACTAAAAGGGAAGAGCAATGAAACTTTTTTATTTTCAGAGAAATGATACGGTGCAGATACGCATGGCAGAAAAACTAGTACATATGAAGGCGCAAATAGACAGTCATGGTTTGTTGAAAGCACTAATAGTCTAAAATTGACTCCTATGATTGAGAAAGCGTAATAAAAACAAACAAGAATGTGCAAAAACACTGGCAGTACGCGGACTCGAACTCCAAATCCCTCCGGTATACTTCTGTGAGGCGGCACTCCTACCGACTACGCCACCGAGGCACGTCTCGTGGGGTGTCACAGTGGTTGATGAGTGTTGCCCACACATGCTCTACACCTCTTTTCCTGTCTTTAAAAAAGCGTTCAGCAAAAACTAACTCTAATTCTGGACTCCGCTCACACGGGCTCATATCCTGTCATAATAGCAACGCAAAAGCTCACATTGAGTTGGGATCCTTTCCTTGTCAGAGATGTCTCTGCTTAGGAAATTTACGCAGATATATCTACAGATTGTTTCTTCTTGGGTTTCAGCATGATAAGTTTATGCTGTTCATTAGAACTCTGCCAGTACAAACTACGAGGTTATTAGGTGGGAGCTTTACTTCGGCGTTACGTTCCGACAGAACCGCCATCTTCAGAGGATCTTACTCCACCGCAGAAGCACTTATTCATTTTTGGGCGCCTGTAGCGCAGTTGAAGGTGCTGGCTGTCGCGTACACCTAATACCAGGATCCCGGTTCGGATTTCCCGCCCAGGCTAACCAAGTCTTCCATCTTTACGGGATCGGTAAATTGGTAACGGACATGTCTGGTAAGGATAAAGCGCTGGTGTTCATCGGCTGGCCACCGCAAAGCCATTTATGGCCAAATACGCATTCAGATCTTCTCCACGACATCCCGTAGAAGTAGAAAGCATGGTGCGTCCCAAAATGGATCGAGTAGCGCTGTCCTTTATCCTTATCTTTATTTATTTTTGTTTCATCACAAGAGCCAGTTAACGCTAATTATCCACCATATTCGTCTTTCCATATCAGCTGCCGAAATCTGAAACGTGACAACTGCTTGAGTAGTGAGTAGAATTCAGAATCCTTTAAGAAAACTATCGCACTCTCAAGAAGTAGGTGAACGCGTCTAGATTGGTCGTGGGAACCATTGGCATTCCCACTGACAGTGAGATTCCGGAGACTCACCGTCTAACAGTTATGTCGTAGTCGTCAACAGCGGCCAACAGTGAGGGGATAAACACCGGCTTTTTGAGCATCACCTAAAATGCGTTTCACTGAGGAAACTAATGACATGACGCTATTCTGAATAAACTGATGAATACCTCCGCCAGTCGTTCTCCCAACTCGTCGTCATCGGTGTTCTCGTCGTCACTGCTTAGAACTGCGACAAGAATTTCCAAAGTGATAGCGACAAGCTCCTGGTTTGAGCGCTCTTTCTCGAGCACTTCCATGTAGACGTTTAGACCCATCGTTCCTACCGCCAACCTCAGTTTCTAAATGCATACGAATTCTTAGCGATATCAATGGGTAGCCATTGCAGGCACGCTTGAAGTAGTCACAAAATTCAGATAAAATCTGTGCTTGCGCTCGCTCTCTCTCGCAGGAGCACTGATACATCAATTCAGCTCTACAAGAAATCAATGAGATTCAAATCAACGACAACCTCCAACAAGCAGCTAATCACTACAGTAGTCACTGACCTCATTAGCAAACCCTGTCTAGTATTGCTTCAAAGAGCGTTTGATTGTCTCTGATACTCACCTTTGCCATGCCTCGAAGAGCGCGGAGTGCATCGCGTCGATCCTCGAGTGCCGTACAAGTCTCCGCTCGCTCGACCATTTTCTCGACGATTTCAGCGCCATCTTCCTCTTCCGCCTCTATTCCACCGCCACCGAAGAAACTTCGGAAATAAGCCATAACTGGAAAGAAGGTCGCCTGGGGAATGAGGGTTCAGTAAACAAGCCACTAACGCGTACGTGGCATCTTACAGAGAACAGCCTCATGAAGCAGCCGCACAGTTTAATACGTGGGAACATTTCGAAGATTCCCATCAAGCAACGACAAAAGTATTGTCATAAGCACGTTTCTCTCCCGTTTCTACCCAGCTACGGAGGAGGTGCACCAGCGCAACTTCCTACAGGTTGGATTAACAATAGCTTGAAATTGGTTTTCATAGTTGGGGTACCTTTAACTACAATTTTCAGGTGTTCAGGTGTTTCAGGTGTTCTGACCTGCTTTACATGACAGAGCTAACACGTCTACTTGTTGCTTTGTTCCTCCATAAGAACAGAAAATCAGAAATAATAATTGGGGCAAGGGCTTCACAGCTCGCCCGGCATTACATGACTCTGCCTTACGTTGACTGTTTTAGGGGATAAACGAATATGGCGGCCGGATAAGGGGCAAATTTAGAAAGGGGGTTCCTTATTTTCCTCTATAGTATAATAGGAATTAACTTAAAAACTCTTCAAGTGAAGACGTCAGCTTTGAAAATATGAACATCTTAGGTGTTGAGGTTCATCCAAGCCTGTTTCGCCTAAATGTAAACTATCCAAAAATATATTCATCTTATTACCTATAAGCTGCTTTACCAGCTGTTCTATCTTCTCGTCTTCATCCTCACCTTCATAAAAGCCACTGAACCACCTTTTCTTGGACACCAAGTCCTAATCGCCTCCACCACCCTCTATATATTGGTGCTCGGCCTAACAAGCCTAAGTCTTCCGTGCCAAAGTGTGACAGCTTTGGGACCTGGAGCATAAAGTCGCTCGAATATAAGTTCGCATGCTCTGAATCCAAGAGAATAAGTCGCCTAGTATTCATTACATAGACGCAAAAAATCCGTAACGGAATAACTCATAGGACAATTTAGTGTAATTGTATGTCTACTTTGCATTTTGACGCCAATGTCAGACCGACATAGTGCGGTGCGACTAGGAAAGAACATATGTTTACATGCAAAGTGAAGTAAGCTCCCGCTTAAATATGATAAAGAAAAAAGGGTTGAATTTTCCTGTTAGCCCAGCTGAGAACATGAGTTCAAAACCACTCCTTCACTACCCAAAGGTCGAACAGAAAAGTTTCCAGAAATCTCAAGGTCCGAGTGCGCCTTCTAACGCAAAACTAAACACGTTTAGCAAAGAAACATATGTGAAAGAGTCCGACTAGAGGCGGAAGAACAAGTTTTGCCAACCGTTCCTATGCTTGTGCATTTGTGCGTCTCGCCGCAAAATTGCAGACCTCGCCCAATGATGGCACGTCATGGAGTTTTTGTGGAATCCACGCGACAGCCTTGAGTTGTCGGCTTTGCTTTGCAGTCGAGCATCGATCGAAAGTGCTCCAGTTCCAGGCATGACGACGGTCATCACGAACAAAAACCTGAAATACGTCTCCCTGGTCGTCCTCATCGCCCAGACCACGGCGCTCGTCCTAATATTGCGGTACTCACGGACTCAGGTTGGTGTTCTTCTACGCTGACGCCTTCGCACACCGCTCTGTTCCGCTGGCATGTGATTTATAGTGGTTTCACGCGATCGCTTAGGCCTCCTAATTGGAGGGAATTGTTGGAAACGAGCACTAGGCATTGGCAAGTAGCAGGAACGCTGAGTCAATAGAAACGCTAGGAATCGGATAGAACAAACCACAAGTGCAGCTGGCAGCACAAATACACAAATCTGGCGTATTGTCGTGGCCGATGACGTCATTGACCTTAGTGGGTTTAATACGCTCGAGGTGGGAACACTTACGCACAATCCCTTTGGGATGCGCCACACATTCTACTTCTATGGGATGTGGTGGAGGCGATTTGGATGCGTATTTGGCTATACAATGACTTGCGGTGACCAGTCGATGAACAAATCAGCGCTTGTCCGTCCCAGACAAGTCCGGTACTAATTCAGCAACCCCGGAGAGGTGGAAGGCTTGGTTGTCCTGGAGGGAAATCAGAACCAGGAACCTGGTATCGGGTGCGCACTACAGCCAGCGCCTCCTCCGGCTGCGCTGCTCTATCGGTCAACGATTTACGCTGGCTATTTCCACAGCATCTTTACATTTATGGAGTCGGCTAGGTTGATGACCGATTCATCTTACCATTGTAATAGTCTTCTCCACTAAGGCTGGCTTATACTGCAAGCACGAAGCAAAAGGCATAGCTTCCATTTGAGGCTTACGTTGCAATCATTTCCAGTTTCCTGTATTACTTGCCGATAGACGCATGGTAGCTAGAGGAGGCGCGTGCTCTCGCGTGCACCCTGGAACGAGGTTCTTCGCTCAGATCTCCCTCCCAGGACAACGAGGTCCTTCATCGCTCGGGGGTCGGTCAATTGGTACCAGATTTGTCAGGAAAGCAGAACACACTGACTTGTCCATCGGTAGGCCACCACAAGTCATTGTATAGGCGAAATACGCATTTTTACAAACTAGTTCCCAATACCCAATGTAAGTAGAATGCTTCGCGCATCCCAAAAAGGGGTTAATAGACGATTCCTTTATCGTTTACAAGTGCTCCGTCACGCTTATCGGCATGCCTCGCACTTGCTCGCTTCGAGCGATGTTGCAGTACCATTAAGCTAGGGACAATCACATTGCGCTAGCTGCTGTACTTGTACAGCTTCTTTCCCTACCTACGAGTACAAAAGGCTCGCAGTACGTACAGTGTATAGTATGATAGGACGATCTATTGGTTCCTCACTACTGGTCCTCCCTTAGTAAAACGGTCTCCCGTTACTGGTACTGGCCCCCCTCAGCGATCCCCCTTAGCGGACGACGCCTTCGGCACGGCTTCGGAGTCCCCAGGCACATTGGACGACGTATTCGGCACGTCTACCTGAATCCCCAAACACGTTGAGCGACTTCTTTGACACGTTTTCTGAGTCCCAAGCACGTCATGCGACGTATTCCGCACGTCTTCTGAATCCCCTGGCACGTAGAAGACGTCTGGGTGTTTTCCGCTATTTTCGCCCTCCCCCGTAATTTGATCAGTATCGATTGACGGTGATCGATACTACAAAAACGAACTTCAGTTTCGTGTTCAGGGACCTCGATTGCCCCAGGGCTGAAGTTCCCAGGCAGGGAGAAGACGTCTGGGTATTTTTCGCTATTTTCTTGCCGTAATTCCCCCCCCCCTCCCGTTCCTTAATATCTGCCCATTTTCCCCCAGATTTCCCCTCATTTCATGACTAATAATATGATTTCTGCGGCGGCGCCGATCGATAGTATGACTCAGCGCTTAGCGGTTATTATATAGTGATAATTTTGTTTGCTATTCTATTTTATTTGCCCTCACAATAATTAGATAAACCATGTCGTAACCATAGATTATCTAAAAACTAAAAATAACGAAGAGTTCAGAGATGTAGCGGAAACCAGTAAATGCTAACCTTACGATTAGTAGCTGTCGCATCCCACAGGTTAAACGTAGCCATTCGCGCCTTCAATTCAATGCCATTTATGTTTGGAAGGTATTGCGTCAACTCTGCATATATTTTGCGTGCTCAGAGCGTTGTTCTAACGTTTCTTAATATCTGTATATGACTTTTCATGTTTTCTTTAACAATGTTGATTCCTCCAGCACCTCGATTCATTGACGAAACGGGCTGCAACCAGTCTACCAGTCTTTCGCGCTAACCAAAATCCAGCAAAGTTGTCGATACACCTATCTACGTTGAGGTCAGTGATCGTGCAGAACAGAGTGATGAGCGAGTTCAAGCCATCGACGTCGACCTCGTGCCTATGGGTGCGCGATCCCATCCAGAAAGTGAAGCCAAGGATGAAGTGCTGGCTACTGTACTCCACCTGTTATCGACCGAAACTGTGCTCTGTGCCCGACTCGGATCGAGATCCGTGCATTTTCATATTTTTGAGGCAGAGACACTCCTCTCAAGATGAACCGCTTGGGCCACTGCCTCCGACAGAATGCCGTTGAAACAGTCTTCTGTCGGAGGTAGTGGGTGCTATCCGGCCCCAATCAGTGGCTGTTCTCGTTTTTTTTCACTCTCGTGGTCATGTCGTCAAGAAGGATTGTTCAGGAAGGCCCTCTATCCGTTTTGTAGTCTTCTGAGGCTGTATACTGCCTTCAACTTGACAGCGTTTTGAATCTAGAGTGGAAAAAGAATAGAAAAGTTGGCATTCGTGTCATATAATAATCTCATCTGCACTTTGGAGTAGACGCGGAGAACTCCTGCTTAGTACATCGCCATCCAAGCCCAAATAAGACCAATACAACTTTTAGCAGACAACGGCGAGTCCTTTTTATACGAATTTGTTCAGAAACATGAAGGGCCGCGGTACCTGTCATCGACAGCCGTCGTCATGGCTGAGATCGTTAAAATGGTGACCTGCATTGTTGTGCTCTTCAATAACCATGGTGAGTGCTTTGGTGCTGTATTCTGTTAGCTGAGTTACTACGATGTATTTTTTCATCTTCAGTGAACAAAGCTTATATTCATTTAGGATGGCGCTGGGGTGCGTTTCAAAGCGAGATTGTGGCTGAAGTGATTCAAAAGCGGTCCGAAACATTGAAGGTTTACTAGCTGAAGATATGCTTTTTTTTGTTTTCAAAATGCTGAAATCAATTGCTTATCTCTGTTGCATGATCTTTTGGGTTTTAGTTCAACGAAATCTGTCCTTTTGTTGCTTAACAGGGATGGCAAAAAAAAAAACGCTTCATCAGACTGTCCTACTATTCTTACCTACATTTTAGGTTGCTGTTCCAGCCGTTCTCTACGTCATTCAGAACAATCTGCTGTTCCTGGCTCTTTCAAAGCTCGATGCTGCAACTTACCAGGTGGGATAACGTATCATTCAAAGGTCGCAAGCCATCATGTCACCGTCGGCTACCTTTATGAGGCAAAAATGTAGCCGCGAAGCTTTAAACTCCGGATTCTCAACAGCTTAAAGGGATGGGAATTCATTCTGTGCGGGGATGAGGTCGATCTTTGCATAGTATCATTTTTGGGAAAAGAGTTCGATCATTATTTCTATTCACAACGCATTGGCCGTTCAGATCTACCGTGTAGGAACATATGGGAAGTGAACGGGATCAACCTTAAAGTGCAGGGCGTAGGGTTCCAGTAAAGTGCGAGAAACTCGTTATGTGTGTATCGCACTTGGAATGCTACTATTGTTGTTTTTCACCTGAACATGATGTTACACTCCGACATACCATACTGCGGTTTTTTAAACGATTTACGGTAGCCCTTCCCCTACCGGTAATTCTCCACTCCAGATATATGGTAGCGTCGTGGCACAGTACTTTTTTAATTCACTTGAAGAAGAGATCGCGCCATGCTTTCATCTAGCTGGTTGCGATATTTAATTGATTGAGAGTGTAAATGCTGCTTAACAAGTGCGAAACACAACGCAGGCAGAATTTTGACTATCAATCAACTAAAAATCGCAGCTTCCTGAACGAGTTCCTGGCGCGATCTCTTTTTAGCACGAAAAAATTGGTCTCCTTCAAAACGAGTTTTGAACTTATTTTTCTTTAAATATAATTTTTTTTGAAATTCTTAACAATGTGTTCACTTAATGGGGCATGTGAATTAAAAAGTTTCGAAGGAAGTCGCTAAATTCTGATCTTCTGAGAACGTCTTCAGTTTAATCCGAAAACGCTCGCTTCAACTTGGAAGATGTTCAGTTTCATTTGAAAGACGTCAGACTTTCTTAGAACAGTGTCTGGTTTGATGAGAAAGTGTCCAACGTGGTTCGAAAATGATTCTGCTTGGTTTAAGAATGGCGTATTGGACGTGACAGCCATCTGCCGCTTTACAGAAATATGTTGTTGGGCTACGTAGAGAAAAGCCAACGGTTATTGCAATTTTGAACCTTGTCTGTTAGGCGTCACTTTTATACGCTATGACAATATTTTGTCTGATCTAGAGCTAATGCTTATTCGTGCTCTTGCAGGTGACTTACCAACTAAAAATTCTTACAACGGCGTTCTTCTCCGTCACGATGCTCGGCCGATCTCTGAACAGTCTCAAGTGGCTGGCTCTTATTCTGCTCACTGCTGGAGTTGCGCTTGTTCAGGTCCCGTTTTCGTTTCTTCTGGTTTACGGCTCTTCGCGTTAACCAAATACCTTTACTCCATTTAGATGCCTTCCGGTAATGCGTCGAACACAGCCGCTGAAGGTAACACCTCTGATAGAATTGTTGGTTTGTTTGCGGTCTTAGCCGCATGTGTGTCCAGTGGATTTGCTGGAGTGTATTTCGAGAAGATTCTCAAAACAACTAGCGTTTCGCTATGGATGCGTAACCTTCAACTAGGTAAATTCAAGCACATTTCATTTATTACGGAACATTCTCTTATTATATTATATGACGGTGTTGTTACTCTTTATTTCAGCGTTCTTCTCCATCTTCGGTGGTTTTCTGATGTGCTGGATGTACGACTGGAAGGCGATTGAAAAAGACGGCTTCTTGCAAGGGTATAACAACGTTATCTGGATGGTGGTCTTGCTTCAGGTAATCAATGTTCCTCCCTTTCATTCCGTAAATCTTTCGAACTGACAATCCATCGAGCTACGCAGCTCACCGCGGTGGTATTGTCGTTGCGGTTCCTGTCCTACATATAAGGGAAATTGGGAAGCAGTCGAGTTAAGTATTGGGAACTGTTAGGAGGATAAGGATAGCTTGAAAAGCTATCAGTCCCTAATTGCGGCATCTCTGCGTTTCCAGTCGTTTTCTATTGGTGGGAAATTTGACTAATATGGAGGAAACCTTGAATTTCACGTGTTTTACACCGGGTGGCTCTACATTCAAGGTGCCAGTTTCCCTGATGTATAGATTTAGAACGTGCGTGCACTTAGAAGTGCTTTATAATGTTACCGAGAACTTCCTATGGAGTGTTTCGAACTTGAGTTTGACGTATCCGAAATCGAAATCGGTAGTTTGTGGAAGGTTTTCAAAGTTGGAAAATTTATAAAGCAAATACAGTATTTAATTGTGTTTCAGGCTTACGGTGGACTAGTCATCGCTCTGGTTGTAAAGTACGCGGACAACATTCTGAAAGGCTTTGCTGTATCTCTGTCAATCATTTTATCATCGTTCGTATCTTGGTTCTTCATGGATGACTTCACACCTTCGCTGTGAGTTCTTTATTGGATGTTTCTTGTTGCACAGAGAAGGGACAGGAAATCTAAAGGGGCTTCTAACATAAAATTGGCCTGAAACGTCCCTTCCATTGTTGGGAGATATTCCCCTTGTTAAGATCGGGTCCCACCTGAAGCATGCTTTTTGATGCTTCTCGGTTGTAGCGTGCTACCATTTTCATATGAAGGTTTCGTTAAATGTCAGAAGTGATTAAGGGTATCTCAGAAAAAGCATACGCTGCTTGAGAGGTCATAAAATCAGAGACTTCTGTTTCAGTAAAGATTCCTACTTTGCCTTAAACAGCTGAGAAGGAGAAATATTTTGGCATGCTGCATGTCAACTTCGCGCCACACGGCTGTTCCGCATATCATGACGGCACTGTAAACGCTGTTTATTAAGAATTTCCGTTTGAAAGACTTATGGAATTTTGCTATGAGATTTGCTAAATTTTCACTCTGATCTGCAGTTTTGATTGTTCAAGAATATTTGCCAAACCTTGCACTTTAAGGTGGGCTTAAATTTGAAGGGGTAAAGCCGTGTCGTTTCTTGTTCGGGAAAGAAATTTTCCTGTTGGAACCGCTTTCAGGCGGTTGTAACATTAAGTCGTGAACTACGCTGCAGTTCTTTCAACCGTTCGCACGTCCACTATCATTTGTATTCGCAATGTTGACATTAAATCCATGGTGGCGATTGAAATTGGATATGCGGATATGTGGTCATCTCTAACTTAGTCCTGACTACATGCTCGTACAACATTGGACTCTGTTTTAATTGAAATCTTTCTCGTTTAGTGAGAAATTGCGAAATTGCCCATTTTGTAGTTCGCTTCCAAATGCGTTTTTAGCTGAGTTTCTAAGTAGTCTTGGGTAAATCAAAATGCAGGTCACATTGAAAATACAGCAACCGGAGGAGGACGCCACCGTGAGGCTGCACTACATAGGCGTAGTAGCAATCTCAGCATTTAATCCATCAGAAGATTTTGCCTTTCTTGTTCTTCAGAGTAAGCTCACAGGCCTTATTGCAAAGATGAAAAGCTACTCAAACAATGCACATTTTTGGGACAACCTGTAGGCAACTTTCTGATATGGAGCTAGACTCTTACATTTTTTGTTCTCAGATTAAATTGCTACTCGTACTCTAATCAAGTATGCTTCCCAGGCAAGATTTTTTGTTTGAATGACGGATATTACCTAGGCCACCTTAGTGGTGAACGGGGAAGAAAGTTGCAGCCAATCAAAGCATCCTCTAGATACCCTCCCCGGTCGGAGAAAATGCGCACGAACGAGGCCCTCGAGTTATCGAATAACCTATCACCTGCTGGTTTGGGAAGGAGTGAGTTCTCAGCCGAAATTCTACATCAGCGATCTGGATCATTAGCCAGCGATTTCTGCTGTTAAGGTTGAGATCTTCGCTCACCTTCTTAGGCCTATGTTATACTTCGGCGACGCGTCGGCGACTCTGTGTTGCGTGGTGGCGACGCGTCGGCGACTCTGTGTTGCTGCGTGTTACCATTATTGTATTGATTAATTTGTTTATCATTTTCACGTCGAATTGAACACGTCTAGAAGCTGACTTAAGTCTTTTGAAATCAAAACACTCCTCCAAATCGGAATGAGTTTCTACATTAAACAAGAGACTTTAAAAAGGTTAGAATAATGTTGTTCAAGGAAAATTTTAGTTTAGCTTTCTTTGAAGATTTAATTCGCGTACACAGTAAGTGAACACACTGTTTGAAGTTTTATAAATTTTTTTGAAGAAAAATAATGTTTCAATGAAGGCGGCCTTTTTTTAGCGCCAAGACGTCGTGGTTTTTGTTCGATTGATAGCAGAATTTCTGTTTGCGTGGAGTTTCTCACCTGAAAACAATAGAACAAAAACAATTGTAAAGAACACACAAGTCCCCAGTTTAATGAATCATCCAGGTGGCATTCACACTATCAGTCAAATGAAAGTTGAGCGCTATGAGCGTATGGCGCGATCCGATCATTTAATGCGCTATATGCTTGTTTTTTTGTTGTACTTCAACGCAAATTTTAATTTCTTATTTTTCCTCGAAAAATAAAAATTTTATGAAATTATTGCACTTATTGGGCAGGCAAACGAAAAAAAAATTAAAAAGTTATACAGTTCCCTCTCGTTATAGCGCGTTTGAAGGGACCGGAGAAAATTTGCGTAATAACGGGAGTCGCGTCCTAACCTAACCTGATCTTTTTAGACCCTTTTAGGTGTGAAATTTATTTAGAATCGCATACCATGGCTAAATATGGCTATAGTAATGAAGTATGTGACCGCGTGGGAAGTGTGAAGGCAAAGGACATCTTTAGGCTATTGGTGATCTCCTGTCCTCAGAGATAGTCTCTGCTATTTATATGCGTAAGTATGACAGATTTGTGTGGGGAATAACGAACACCAGATGTAGGTTAGGCGTGATCAAGAACAAAACTGTGTAAACTGATGTTACAATATCTTTTACCGCCATCAATACTCTCGCGCCAGTCGGGACATGGTCCTCACTCTCTACCTTCCAGGCAGGATGTCAGCCTATTACGCTATGAGCGCTGCTAAATCGCGTTCCGCATCTGCCGTATCATTGTTGCAGCGACCTTTTGGCACTCTTCCACGATATCGGAATGTTGTTTGTGATGAAATAGTTCCATTTCTGTAATCCTGCCTGGAAAGCAGAGGGTGCAGATACAAATCATGTATACCGCGAGAGTTCTGATTGCAACAAAACATCAGGTGGCAGCATATAGCCTCTATATCAGTTGCTCTAGGCTTAGGACAAATGCGTAAGATCTTGTTTTGAATAACCTGGGTTTTAATCCACACCTTCTGTCCTTTATGATAGAGGAAACCCTCCAATTTAAGGCAGCTTTCAACGAGTACCGGGAGTCTTACACTGAGCTCGACATATTGCCGACTATCAACACTTGTGATTCGCGCACGCATGAATAACGTCTACATGCATCCAATTAGTTGCCCCACAGGCTGGTTGCGACTAAGAACGAAGCAATAGAAGGGTAGATCGATCACAGACGCGGTCAGCATCTTGCTCCTCTCCATTTTCTGTGAGGGACCGGAACTGAGCCCGTGTCGCGTTATAACGGGAGCTATTTTGTATTGGCGTAAAGGTAAGCTGGCCGGGGCCGGAGAAAATCTACGTTATATCGAGAGTCGTGTTTTATCCAGAGGCGGTATAACGGGAGGGGACAGTTCTAAGTTTTCCTTGAACAAAAACAGTATTTTAACCATCATATTAAGTCTGCAGTTTATCATGCCTGAGGGTTGTTTCGATTTGGAAAAGTTCGCATTGATTTCAAAAGTATTAAAGCTAGCTTTGAAGAGTGTCCAATTCGACGTGAAAATGCTATGAATGGGGTTTGAAAAAAAGCGAATCCGAATAATTGGAATCGGCGCCGGATGCTAAACACTCCTTCCCCCTGCTCTATTATTTACGGTTCAGTGTTAGTATCAGCCCTAATATGTCAGTGCACGACAGTTTCCGTTTCAGAATGTTCGCTGCTGGAGCGACCATTGTCATCTTGTCAACGTTCATGTACGGGTATGAGCCGAAGACGCCCACTCCGCCCCACACAGCGTAATAATCTGCGCTATTCTGTTTCTCCGGTTTTGATCTGTCTGTCGCATTGCCATCGTTTCTTTTCGCCGTAATAGTCGCTTCGTTAGGCCTCCTTCCGGCGAGGACAGCGCTGAAGAGAAACCCGCAAGCCAGGTTCTGTAGGTTTCTGAGCTTTTCCTAGCTGGGGGTCGACCTGGGTTGCGTGCTTGTCTGCCCGTTTGCGGATGACCGCACAGAGGGGTGCAAGTTGAACTACAGGTCTAGGTTGTAGTGGTTCTCCGGAGCGCTACTCCACTCACTTCTCTGTGCTCATCCACGGACGGCTCAATTCGAATATGCCTTTCGTTGGCTGGTATTGGGTTTGCTTTAGTCTCTTCAGCTATCTCTGGGTTCTGATCCTGGATCTTTCCATTTTTCATCTATCCTCTAGATGCTGATGGTCGATCATTTCAGAGTCGATTCCTTCTGTAGAATTCTACGAAATTTCTATGTAGGTTTTTTACGGGAACTGCACGCAACAGGAAATGTGATACGATTTGTGCCGACCGTTTAGAGAACGGACTTCTTAGTCAAAGTGTCTTCAGTAAGGCTTACGAGCGCTCTGGTTTTTCTTCTAGGTTTATGGGTTTAGCATGGTAGAAACCTTATCAGGAAAGCGGTTATTGGATTGGAGAAATTATTTATATTGAAATGTTTGTATTGTTGATCACGTTCGTATTGATAGAATAAATTATTCATCTTGACCTCCCTCACTCATCAAATTCTGTATCATATCATCTGTCGTCCCGCTGCTCTTTCGAAGAGCGTAAGTAACGTCCATTCCATGTTCCGGTCTTGTACCAAAGTCACCCCAGAGGTGCTCGACACTGAAGATCGTCATACAGTCATCCTTCATTCAGGAAATTTGACGAAGAAGTTCAGTCAAATCGTTGATGTTCATGCTGTTGCTCTACAAATACTTTTCCACGGACATTCCACACTAACCGGTGCAGGGTGTGCGCATTTACGATTAACGGTGATTTTTGGCAAATGTTTCACGATTTACGATATTTTTGGGTCGTAAGTCGTAAATTTTCGTAAATCTGAGATTTGATCGACAAATATCAGATCTCCAAATGACATGCGCCAGCATGGTTCAAAGAGGTACGCCCACTTTTAGAGTACCCTCTCAGAGCGCATTTCGACTTTATTTAACTACTTTTCTATTTCTCTAACATTGTGTGAGCTGCGATTTGGTATCAGACCTGTTTTGGAGAAGAAGCGACAACAATACGCGCAATCATTCAAGAAATAATCTTCTAATTACGGGATTGGGTTCCTCCCTTTCTGATCGAATCCTAACAAGGCGCCTCGCAAACATAACATTTTCAAATCAAATTGGCCACCCTTCTAAACATGCCGAACGAGGTCAAGTTGAGTACAGTTTCGAAATAGAACGCAAAAGAAGTCGAGTTGAATATCTTATAAATCAAAACGATCGCCTTTCAGATGAAACTAGACACTCTCCAAGAGGGTTAGGATATCTTCTTGCCTAAGGAGTGCTTCATTCACATTTTTGAAATCTCCATGTCCATCTGCCCCAATAGGTAAATCCCAAAAAACTCACGCTGGGTCTTCTTTGTCGAAATTTTTCTCTACCGTTTTCTGTTAGGTTGAGTCATAAATTTTGCAACATTTCTGTTTTTTCTGGAATTTAAAGTAAACACGCTGAAGTGTTATATTTTCCTTGAAAGCATGTTTTCTGGCTCTGCATTTCGAGTTATGAATCGTCAATTTTCCTCGCGTTGTTGAAAAGTTTTATTCTCTAGAATGATGACCACTCAAAGTGAAAAGTATGTGGTTTCATTTTCAATTAATTCAACCTCGGCAGCAACCCAGCGACGGGGGACAATCACATGCAGGAAGTCACCGGCAAGTTCAACCCTAACCGAATAAATTGTTGGGGATGGTATCAGCAGTTCCTTTCAGCCCAGAATGACAACAAAGACAAACCACTCCCGGGAAGATCAGCTGCTGTGAACAAAGGGCGTCTGCGTAAAACTATCAAATCGAATTCTCCTCAAACTACACTAAGACTGACCGCGGATCTCCACACCTCCCAGTGAACTACCGCTCGTCGGCTGCAGAAGACTGGAAGGTCGTTGAAATCGCCTTGGTCAGTGCCTCATGGGTTGACGGAAACCTAGGCAAATCGTGGTGCTTCCGACTGCCGAGAGCTCCTCCTGCATCGGTCCAAGTAAGGGGGCTCGGATCGAATCTTTACCAGCGGTGAAAAGCGGATGCTTTACGACAACCCCGAAGCCAGAAAGCAATGGCTAGAACTCAACGAGCCAGGGTTCTGACGTCAAAACTGGATCTTCACCGAAAGCGTTTGGTGGATGTGTAGTGGTCCGTTGTACCGGTAGCTGCTCCACGTAGTCAAGCCATCCTCGACGTTCGCTTTTGCCAACAACTCGACTAGTTTCAGCAAAAATTAGTGGCGAAAAAAGTCGATACAAGCCAATGTTTCTTCCACAAGGACAACGGTCCACCGCTTACGGCACTTCGGACGCCGGCGAAGATCTAGGAATTGGGCTGGACCCAAATCAAGCAACCACCATACACCTCGAACATTGCGCCGTCGGACAGCCATCTCCTTCGGTCGATGGATCAGCGCCTCCATGGTAGGCCGAAGTTGATGAGGTCACGGCGGTGGTGCTCGACTTCTTCAGGTCGAAGCCGGCCAAATTCTACAGAAATGTGATTCACTCAGTGCATGAAAAGCAAAAGAAACTCATTGAGAATAACGGAAATTATTTCTCCTAAGAAATCGCTTTTCTTTTGTGGTATAATCCTATTTTTGCTGGAAGGCCAGTTTTGTTGCAAAATTTGTCACTCAACCTAATAGAACCTCTGTTTTATTTTGAAAGAAGCTCATTTCAATTTGGAAGTGCTCAGTTTGATTTCAAAAGCGGCAGGTGCTTAGAACAGTGTATAATTTGATATGAAAATGCTACATACACATTTCATAAATTGAAGACCTTCTAAAGGGTTGGTAGTTTGTCATTCACATGGTGTAAGCTTTTTGCCTCAAGTCTTTGAATCAACAATTCCTTTCTTAAAACACATGAATTTTAGTTTGGAAGTTATCTGCTGGAAAATGATAGTAAAAAGAGAAAAGTTTGGCCAGAAAACAATTCAGCTTGGGCTGAAAAAAAGTTACACGATAAATAAATATTGGATCAGCTTTGCGTAACATTGCCGGAAAAAACAGGAAAAAATGAAAAATGAAGTCTCCATGATCGACTACCATGAAACCTGAGCATTTTGGTGGAATAGTTTCAAATCTTCTGTGCCACGCAGGTTTGTTAGATTCAACTTTACCACGCCTGACGTTTCGACGGTATCGTCGTTATCAAAGGCCTGGAAGAAGTTCGGTGGGCTGCAGAATGCACACTCATCTGCTCTAGTCTTCCCAACCCCGCAGCACTAACGGAATTCCAAGAGTATCACGAAGAAACTACTCCAGTACGAACGCAACTCACCGCAGCTTTACCAGCACCGAGACGTAGAGACGAAGAGTCACTGCGAACAACGCTGTCACCCCTGTATCCCCTTTCCGCGCTTCTTCTATAAATAATCGGAACCAACTCCTGAGGTCGATGTCAGGTTCAGACTTCTGTCATCAGATGTTCTTCGTGCGTTTCATCAACACAGCCGCGAAACAGCAACGAACTTGGCAAGGGAGCAACGGGAAGGTTTCACGGAATAATGGGATTTAATAGCTCACAAGGAAATACGACTCTCTTTGAGTGACAAAGGTGGTGAAGTGATATGCCCACAGGTTTTGGACAGAGAAATCGTGGAAAATCACCTTGTTTGACCACGAATCATCATAGAGACAATTTCGCCTGCAACGCCATAGATTAAACGCTATTCTGTTGCCCATAGCTAGGTCAGCTGGTACTGATAAAAGAATGGGCAAAAGGTTAAAACTGGACCTACCGACGTGCCCTGTACTCTATTACTTGGTCAAAATGCACAAGTTGTCTGAAGAAGACAAACACTCAATAGCTGCAGCCGCATTCGAAGTACGTCCTATATGCAGCAGCATTGATGAACCGACCGATCGAATCTCATGGTTCCAAAACAAAATTGTCGGCCAACTTCTCTGCCGTATTCCTTCACATCTGACAAATACAGGACAGTTTCTCGATCACTTACGATCGAGCAGGCTCGAACGCAATTGCGTGCTAGAGTCGTTTGAAGTGACAGCACTATATATGTAGACAACAACGCACCTCTGCATTCGCTTTCGGAATTGCCTGCTGAACGTGAGGGAGGCATTGTTACACTTGGTTTGAGCAAGTCGCATATAACGACTCTAGCACAAGAATGCCTGAATTGTAATGTGTTGAAGTGGTCTGGAAAGTATTTCTCACGTGTAAAGGACTTGCAATGGGACAGCGCTTATCACCTACCTTAGCGATTTGGTGCGAGCAGAATTGAACTATCAGCTTTGAGAGAGGTCCCATAATCTACTGTCGACACAACGATGATTGCTGTTTTATAACGACAACGCAATTCGAAATGGGTGAGTTGTTTAGTATCCTTAACACACAATCTCAATACATCAAGTTCACTCGATAAGCTCCGTCTCAAGGTTGGCTACCCCATCTGAATACTCAAGTTAGGCGGTCAAACGGCGAATTTAATGTCAAGTGGTACTGCAAAGTCAGCTTCAAAAACATTATAGTCCATGCAAGATCCGTTCATCCTATGGCTGTATAACGTGTACAGAACAGCAATAAGCATGTGCACGGGACACGAGGAGTGAGGAGAATCATGTATGCTGGGATCTCAAATTGCTAGTCTTAATGGGTACGTGCCAAGACAACTGCGAGCTGACCGAGCACGACATGGGCATGTTACAAACTTTCCCGAAGACAAAGTCTGCATCCAACTACCCTTAACTTGGGGACAAGTCACATCAGGCAACCGTCTCTACCACCGCACTTGTATTACGGAAAGCTGCGTGATCTGCCCTTATGGAAGAAACGGAGACTGTGTTCAAAGGGGAGTGATATATCAAATTCAGTGCTTAACCTGCAATGAGCTAGCTGTATATCGGGGAATCAGGTAGAGTGCTCGGTGTATTTCTTGGAAAACATCTACAGAAGAAATCCCATCGGGTACACGAGGATGTCAGCGACGTGTCCCATCGAACATTGCTGTCAGTGAGTAACAATGGCCATTTCTCGCATCATGGCTTTGAAATTCGATATTCCTGAGCTTCATATACGTGGTTGAAAAACATATGAGAAATTATAGTCGAAAGTGCGACAGTGTTCAGTGTTCAATCCAACGGGGAAGAAAAATAAGATCTTCTAGAAATCATTCAAAATAGCTTCGCTAGGAAACTCATGATGAGATGCTTTTCTGCGGAGCTCTATTCTCTTAGTTCTAATTCAACTGGTACATAACAGACAGCGTTTCCTGTTTTATTTTGGTGTACAAAAGGCTTGCGAAGAAGGTTTCCGTCGATCCAACGAAGGGCCTTTTATGGGAGTCTGAAAGGTTCGTGAGAGGGAAGTTGAAACATCGAGTCTCAGTTGATAAGCCATGAATAGGATATGACTTAATAGCCTATCAAACCTGCAATGAACTCAAGCTCATACTGGACAAATATGAAGAACTAGGGAAGATCTCTGCTCAAACTTATATAGGATTTATCAAATATTAAATGTCAGGAACTGTTATAAAGGTGTTAGTTGCTGTCTACGTTGCCAACGGTTGCTTCACCTCGCCTTATGTCCTTCCTGCTTATGTTCTCGTACACCCTCTTTGCCTATGCTTTATGTGAATAAATAAACAGGAGCAGTCTAGCGGTGTGCATAGATCTCACAGAATATGTAAAGGTCTTTAGAGGGATCAGCTTGAATCCCGGTCCTGACCCACACAGCGCTGACCATGAAATGTCCGACTCAGGCACATTCCATCGCACCGTAACCGCTTCGGCGACGGTAGTAGGCGGGTGTCGCCGAGCGTAGAAAGAGACAGTCGGGGCTGTGCATTCGCCAGCCAAATGGCCCCCGATCTCCGGTTCTCGATTTCGAACCTCCTCTCAGACTCTGTTCGCCAGCCCTTGAGCGGCAGCACATCGAATCGCTGCCATGGACTGCCTACGGTTACCAGCTGCTTCCAGGGCCTGTTTCCACTGACATTCACGAATGCTCAGACCGCGGCCGAAGACGGTGAGTGTGCCCTAATTTTGCTGAAAGGTTTTCATTAAGGTCGGAGTACGAGCTGAAGGATGTGATGAAGCACGAAACAGGGGAATTCCTGTGGGAGATGTGGTACCTGCGTGTTGTAACGAAAAATTCATGAAGAACTTAATTTTATCGTTTTCGGCGCTAGGGATAGTACAGATACGTTAGGAGACACCAAATCGTAAAAGCATTAAATCTTCACCGATCCTGCTTAGTCTTCAGCTTTTCACTCTAGCTAAACGTCAATAAACGTCGACGTCGCTTATGGAAAGGGCGGTGCTTCTGCTTCTGGTACCTGCCTGTTAACGGCCAGTTTCCAGTTTCCCCGTTTTTAAATTCAAAGAATTCCTCGACTACTAGTTGACTAGAGTGCTTGGCGCAATCCTACATATGTGTAAGGGAACTGATAAACGTTGTGCATTTTGCGCTTTATCCTTCAACAAACGGCAACAAACGACAGCGAAGAGCTTTTAAAATTTCCCGAATATGCTCCTCTGCTCCCTCCTTAGAGCATGCTACTTGAAAGTACATGTCATTAGATACAATAATTACAGCTTCTGATTCGTTGAGACCAGCTCAGCAGCATGCAGTTCTATTGTGAACGACTCAGTGTCAGTGTCTTCTATATAATTTGTTATTATTTCAGAGACAAACAAAATCTTCTGCAAGGAATGTGGTCGAGCTTTCACCGCACAGTACAATCTGAACCGGCACATGCCCATCCATACCGGAGTGCGACCATTTCTCTGCAAGGTATGGTTGAACAGCAGTTCCTGAAAAATATTTACTGTTGCTAGAAAAAGTTCAAAAGTGTTAGAGTTCCTCTGTGGCTGCTGTAATATGGTCGCAGGTATTCGTGAGCTGCGATTAGTAGCCTTCGCCCTATCAACCATCGTTTTGCTTGAGCTGGCTTCAACAACGTCTCCATTTCTCCCTGTTACGTGCAAAAGTGTCTCAGCGAGCCCATTTCTTTCGCATGACACGTTGACAGACAAATTTCGGTCATTAGGCTTCGACAGTACGTCTAACTAATATGATGAGAGGGGTGAAAAAGTGTTCATTGCTGAAAGTTTAATCATTCGTTCGACCTTGAATATAAACATTTTGCTCCACCTTCTCAGGACCTTCAGAGTTTCCATTTGCGAAAATCCAATCGTATTGGAAAAAGTTCTATAAGGTAGGAAGAAATGTGAATACGGGTGCTCACCGGTTTTAGAATAATTCTCTGGATAATCCAACGCTGATAAAAGTATGTGCCTGTTAAAGACTATTTGCAACGAAGTTTCTGCAGATATGCGGCAAGTCATTTCGGCAAGCGTCCACACTCTGCCGACACAAGATCATTCACACGGAACTCAGACCGCATACGGTAAGTATTCAGGAAGATTAATCCATCCGACTGGTTGCCTATTAAAAAACTTCACTCTCAGATAGAGACATGCGAAATGTGAATGAATTTTTTTTATGTAAGCGCTCGTTCGGTTGATTGACATTATATTTGAATGAATTGGGAATTGGTGCATTTGGTGCATGGGAATTTTTCTGAATTCTACCTATATTTTCGAGGAATGGTGGTGCGCATTTCCGTAGGGGCGCCGGCTACCGCGAGCACTTCGAATCAAGGTTCTTAGTTCGGATCTTCCGCCCAGGCCAACCAAGGCCTTCACTACTTCAAAATCGGAGAATGGGTGCCAAATATGTCTGGAACTCGTCTATTGACTGGCCACCGCAAATCAATGCGTAGGTCAAATACGTATTCAAATCGTGTTCACGACATCTAGAAGCAGAATGCGCGGCACATCGCAAAAGGGGTTGGTTATTGCTGCATTTTACTGTTTTTCTTTACGAGGAATGTGACTAGCGCTGAATTTATAAAGAGTCATTACGCTGTTGCTGATGGTTCCTCAACCGCTCATTGTGGGATCGAAGATACCAATGGTGGTAGACATAGGGAATCGGATTTGGTTTCTTATTGTTACAAAATATTGGCGATGGATCATTCAAGAAAGAAGCAAAGAAAGGCAATCTAGGCTCACGAGCTCATCTATTATATCTGGCAAGCGGTGTCCAAACACTCGTTAATGATTCATAGAAGATCTCTTAGTAGAAACGGTACACTTTCAATCGGAAAGTGTGGAGAAATGCTGGCTGAGGCATGGCGCAATCCCATCATGTAATGCAATGGGAGATTTTTCCTTGTCGTTGCTCCAAAGGCTCAGAATTTTGTTCTTCCTAAATGGGTAAGAATTTCGTGAGCCGCCGAACAGTATATACACTTTTTTGAGACAACTTGTACATGGCACGAGTTAGAGGCACATCTCCTAAGAGCTATAAGAATAAAGTTATTATTCATTACTATATTTTTAGTTACGTTTTATTCGTATTTTCCCACTTCTCTTCCCCTGTATTTCTAAACTTTATGACGCATTCCTTGTAGTGTAATAAACAGATAAATAAAAATGTAAGGATAAAGGACGGTGTTACTTAATCGTTTTTGGGATGTGCTACACATTCTACTTCTACGAGATGTCGTGGAGGCGATTTAAATACGCGTTTCGCCATACAATGAGAACAAGCCAGCGCTTTATCCTTCCCAGACAAGTCTGCTGCCAATTCACCGACCATGGAGAGATGGAGGGCTTGGTTGGCCTAGGCGGGAAATCCGAACCAGGAACCTGTACTAGGTGTACGCAACAGCTGGAACCTCTTCCGACTGCGCTACACGTACCCTTAGAGCTATCGTATTTCAAACGACTCTCCTAAGCTGCAGCTCATAGCAACACTCGTTTGCTGAACCCGGCTATCACATTGAGGTTTATTCATGCCTCTCATGCTAGTTCACCTTGCAGCGTCTCTTCCGTCACCGTGAAACGTCCACTCGAATATTCTGATCCTGTTTGAAGCGGCGCCTACCGTCGCGCCGTCGTCGCCTCGCCACCCCCGCTATGAATAGTCGGATTTACTCGAGTGCGGCGCTAATCGCCGACCACCGTACCTGCGTTGCCCGCCGGTCACTTCAGCGGTCGCGATCTGTCTATCGCCGTAGCCGCTTAGTATAAATACTATTGGACTCAAGGACAATCGCTGTCAATGGGAAAGCGGAAGGGACATGGGCCAGACTGTCTTGGACGACGGAAAGAAACAACTTGCACAACAGCAGACCTTGTTCTTCCTGTCGCTATGACATGGAACGCCGCTTCGTTACAAGGTGTCCTTATACAGGGTGTCTATGTATACACCGTTTGAAAGGTGATAACTTTGCTCACAATAAAGGCTCCGAAGAAGTTAAGGGCTCATATGAAAGCCTGAGAAAATAGAAATTTTCTGATAAATGAGCGGTGTGGAATGCGCCATGCGCTCGTCTGATATTTTGCAGTTTACACTCGATCGATTGTGCTTCGCTTGAATAATTGTTATAATTTCTTCACAAAGTGGCCGTTGCGATTGATTTGCCTTCCTTTTAGGGTTTAAAATTTAAAAACACACTCTATGGTGTGCAGAACACGCAGGATATCCCAAAAAATGCAGGTACTGTTTGAGACGTGCTAACATTGCTGCTATTGAAGCATTTGAAGATTTTTGTGACTCACATAAAAGCGCAGGGTAAAGAGATTACTGTGGCTGCAAATAGTCAAGATTGGGCCATGCTCCCGCTCGAAATCTTGCACTTTAGACTCGAGGCCAGATTAACCTGTGCTGTGCTTCTTTTAACGCTTTTGAACTTGAAAATCAAGTGAAAGACATGTGACATGCGAGTTTATAGATTGCACAATTCAAATGTGACCAGGAGCCCTTTGTGGACTGATGAAGAAACATTCAAGCCGAATGGAGATTTTAATCGGCATCATAGCAGCTACTGGACGACGCATAACGTTAAAAGAAGCGAAGCACAGGTTAAAGTGGCCAAGTAGTAACAAGATTATAACAGGCATTCATTCCATGCGCAATAAATCGAGTCTGAAGTACAAGGTTTCAGGCGAGCGCATGGCACAATCTTGCCTACTTGCACGTCTCAGAAATCTCGTTGCTCTGTCTTTTCATTTAAGCTTTGAAGACCTTCAAATGCTTCACTAGCAGCAATGTTAGTACATTTCAAAGAGCACCTGTATTTTTTGGGATACCTTGCATTTTCCGCAAACCATAGTGTGTTTTTAAGTTTTAAACCCTAAAAAGGCAAATCAATCAAAACGGCCACTTTGTGAAGAAATTGTAACATGTATTTAAGCGAGAGGCGCGTGGAGCGCAGTCGAAGGACGCGCCGGCTGTCGCCTGCACCCGATACCAGGTTCCTGGTTCGGATTTCCCGCCCAGGCCAACCAAGCCTTCCATCCCGTTGAATTGGTACCAGACGTGTCTGGGAAGGATAAAGCGCTGTTCATCGGCTGGCCACCGCGAGTTATTGTATGGCCAAATACGCATTCAACTCGACTCCACAACATCCCGTAGAAGTAGAATGCGTGGCGCATCCCAAGGGGATTGAATAACGCCGCCTTTATCCATTTTATCCTCTATTCAAGCGAAACACAATCAATCGTGTGTAAAATGCAAACTTTCAAACGAGTGCATTCCATGCCGCCCATATGTCAGAAAATTTCTACTTTCTCAGGCTTTCATACAAGCTCTTAACTTCTTTCGCTCCTTTACTGTGAGCAAAGTTATCAACTTTCAAACCGTGTATACATTTTTTGAGACACCCTGTATTAGAACCTCAATACTCAGCGATCTGCCTGTTGAACGACTCAAGAAGCTCACGCAGTTGTGTTGCCTTTTACATTATCCTTTCTTGGGTTATTCTTATCAGAAGTTTACTAGCATGCGGTATTCACTTTTTTATGGCCATCGACCCTCCTCCTACTTGTTTCGCTCTCACCTCTTCGAGTGTTTGAATGCGCGAACAGTTAGTGTGACGTTGGGTTGCTCGAAATCCTACAGAACAGAGAGAAAACTCTCACAGAACAGTGCACTTTATCTGCTGAGATTAACAACTACGAGGAGTTGTCGGCTTATGACCTCTCAGCAGGGTAACTGGGGCTCACACTAGTTCTTAACAGGTCCTCACCATCGCGATACGTCACACATGGTTATGCCTTATATGATTACTACTTTACTCAAGTCCCATTTTTCGTATTATAGCATCGTAAGGCGCCTCTCTCTCAACCCTACACCTATTTCATCGATACAATTCGCATCAGAGGTGGACATTAAATTCTGGTCGTTAAATTTTTTAACGAGTTTGCTTAACGAAATGTTTCGATCAATTTCCGCTAATCGTTATCATTTTCGGTATCATTTTCAAGTCAAACTGGACGCTTTTCAAAGCAAACAAAATATTTTTGACATAGAACTGAACATGATCTAGACCAAAGCGAACATTTTCTAAATTGGACTAGGCGCTCATTTTTTCGATTTAAAAAATGAAGTACTAGTTTCCTCGAAAATTCTATAATTCTCCTACTCAAAAATGAATCAGAAAGGAGAAATCTAGTAAAATTTTTATTCTTCTATTATTTTTTATCCTCATTCTTTTTTCTTTTTATTCTTTTTCCTCATTTTATTTTCCTGTTTTTTCTTATTCCCTTATTTTTTATTCATTTTTTTCTTTTTTTATTCCCGAAAAAAAGCAATTCCTTGTTGAACCGTCAAGTCCGATTCCGAAGAAATCGAGCCATGCTTGTCGCGAAAGCTTTTTGATTGAGCACGCTCTCGATCTTTCCCTTCATTTCTCCCTGCTTCCTTTTATCCCTGCTTTTCCTTTTAACGCAGAAGAAAGTATAATGTTAGCCCTCTGTTTCTTCTTAATTTTTATGTAGTTATGAAAGAGCTGAACGAAATTAACAAAAACAACAAAAATAACCCACTAAAGTTCCTATTTAAGTGCATGACATGCGGAAAAAGCTTCAACCGATCGTCCACCTTGAACACACACATTCGAATTCACCTGGGTAAGTACACTGCGAAGCATCTTTGATGTCGACTCTACTTGGTTTCTCACTGCCCAACTTCAGGAAGAAAACCGTACGTCTGTGACATCTGTGGAAAGGCGTTCCATCAGAATGGAAACTACCGAAATCATCGGCTGACTCATGACGATCAGAAGCGGTTTCAGTGTCCCGTATGTCAAAAGGCACGTTTGTGATCATTTCCAACTTCAAAGCGGAAATCTGTCAGGCTTCTTGTGCAGCGAGAATGCACCACATTAGCCTCCTCGGTTAGCTTTAGCCTTATATCAACCACCCCTTCGTACAAAGCGCTAACAACAACAGAAGCATTCTCAACACTGTTCGCGCGGTGAAGCACTCCAGTAGCTAATTTTGACGTATATTCAATTTTCTCCTCAACCGAAAAATAGGAATGTATCTTCTTTACCGCCGCGCAAAGAAAGACATGATCTTCGTTAGAGCAGTTATGTACCTACTCCCAACAAGATCAATTTTTACGTACTTTCAGGGCTTCAATCAGTCGTATAATCTGGCTTTCCATATGCATACGCACACAAACGAGAAGCCGTTCCGATGTCCGACCTGCGGCAAGGGATTCTGTCGAAATTTCGACCTGAAGAAACACCTTAAACGAATGCATCGATCTGAATAGCAGCGCTCGGTATTGTTTTTGGTTTCATTGTAAGTATAAAGTTGTTGTTTTCGAAGGGGGCATGTGTGATATAATCCTTGCGCCGGGCTTGAACACATCAGATCTTGCCCGCTCCGCATTAGATAATTGAGGACTATAGCGAATATATGCGACGATATATTGTGAACAAGTGCTCCGACACGCCTGTCGGCGTGTCTCGCACCTGCGCGCTTCGCGCGACCTTAGAGAGTCACTAAGCCAAGATCACTCACTTCAAGCAGCTGCTCTGCTTGTGCAGCCTTCTCGGCAAATAGCAGTGAAAAGAGGTATTTGCTTAGTAATTTCGAAGCTTGGTCTACCTTAAGATCAGGTGAGTAGTTCTTCGATATGAAGCCGTCCAGCTCTCCCTCCCTCCATCCTCAACATCCCTTAAACGTCGGCACTATCTTCAGACAGTTCAGAAACGTAATTTATTTGCGTTAATCAGTGCTTTCGTTCTCAGCCTGTTGTGGAGCACTCCTTCGGCCATAGTACCAGCGTTTCTCCCACCCCCTCCCCATCGGTTAAATCTGGAAGAAAACCACCGGCGTGTTCCATCCCCTCCCCTCCACCCCAATCGGTTAAATCTGGGAGAAAACCATCGGTCAGGACCTCGATTAGCCTCAGGGCTGAAGTTTCGGGCCGCTTGAACGACATCCGCAAAAAACCGATAATTTGATCGATATCGATCGATGGTGATCTACACGTCAAAAGCGAACTTCATAATCATGTTCAGCGACCTCGATTACCCCTAGGGCTGAAGTTTCGGATCGCTTGGACGACATCCATAAAAAATCGATAATTTAATCGATATCTATCGGTGATCTACACGTCAAAAACGAACTTCATAGTCATGTTCAGCGACCTCGATTACCCCCAGGGCTGAAGTTTCGGACCGCTTGGACGACATCCATAAAAATCGATAATTTGATCGATATCGATCGATGGTGATCTACACGTCAAAAGCGAACTTCATAATCATGTTCAGCGACCTCGATTACCCCTAGGGCTGAAGTTTCGGACAGCTTGGACGACATCCATAAAAATCGATAATTTGATCGATATCGATCGATGGTGATCTACACGTCAAAAACGAACTTCATAGTCATGTTCAGCGACCTCGATTACCCCTAGGGCTGAAGTTTCGGACAGCTTGGACGACATCCATAAAAAATCGATAATTTAATCGATATCGATCGATGGTGATCTACACGTCAAAAGCGAACTTCATAATCATGTTCAGCGACCTCGATTACCCCTAGGGCTGAAGTTTCGGATCGCTTGGACGACATCCATAAAAAATCGATAATTTAATCGATATCGATCGATGGTGATCTACACGTCAAAAAGGAACTTTATAATCATGTTCAGCGACCTCGATTACCCCCAGGGCTGAAGTTTCGGACCGCTTGGACGACATCCATAAAAATCGATAATTTGATCGATATCGATCGATGGTGATCTACACGTCAAAAACGAACTTCATAGTCATGTTCAGCGAACTCGATTACCCCTAGGGCTGAAGTTTCGGACAGCTTGGACGACATCCATAAAAAATCGATAATTTAATCGATATCGATCGATGGTGATCTACACGTCAAAAAGGAACTTCATAATCATGTTCAGCGACCTCGATTACCCCTAGGGCTGAAGTTTCGGACAGCTTGGACGACATCCATAAAAATCGATAATTTGATCGATATCGATCGATGGTGATCTACACGTCAAAAACGAACTTCATAGTCATGTTCAGCGACCTCGATTACCCCTAGGGCTGAAGTTTCGGACAGCTTGGACGACATCCATAAAAAATCGATAATTTAATCGATATCGATCGATGGTGATCTACACGTCAAAAGCGAACTTCATAATCATGTTCAGCGACCTCGATTACCCCTAGGGCTGAAGTTTCGGATCGCTTGGACGACATCCATAAAAAATCGATAATTTAATCGATATCGATCGATGGTGATCTACACGTCAAAAAGGAACTTTATAATCATGTTCAGCGACCTCGATTACCCCCAGGGCTGAAGTTTCGGACCGCTTGGACGACATCCATAAAAATCGATAATTTGATCGATATCGATCGATGGTGATCTACACGTCAAAAACGAACTTCATAGTCATGTTCAGCGAACTCGATTACCCCTAGGGCTGAAGTTTCGGACAGCTTGGACGACATCCATAAAAAATCGATAATTTAATCGATATCGATCGATGGTGATCTACACGTCAAAAAGGAACTTCATAATCATGTTCAGCGACCTCGATTACCCCTAGGGCTGAAGTTGGCGACGTGTTCGGCACGTCTACAGCTCGCCATGCACGGTCGCCGGCGTGTTCGGTACGTCTACGGCTCGCCATGCACGGTCGCCGACGTGTTCGGCAGGTCTACCGAGTCGCCAAGCACGTTTGGCGACGTGTTCAGCTCGTCTACTGAGTCGCCAGGCACGTAGAAAGCGTCTTGGTATTTTCCGCTATTTTCTTGCCTTAATTTGTGCCCCGTTTCCCCGTAATTTCCCCTATTTTATGACTTGCGTCGATCGATAGTGTGACTCATTGCTTAACGGATTATTATAGAGTATGATGCTAGGTCCGCCCCTATTTATTTATTTATTTTTACCTTCAAGGAGATGTGCTCTACGACATGAAACATGAAAAAATGAAAGTAAAGCCATGCATAGAAAGAAAAATGATTAAAAGGACCGCACAACAATACCAGTTTCGCGGTCGGGAGAGACATTCTTACGCGTATCAAGTAAGCAACTAAACCTAAGAAAAACTAAACTAAAAAACAAAACTTTATCGCTCTTTCGTAGCAGTCTGGCGCTTCTGGGATTAGTGGAAAAATGCGCTATTTGCAGCGTGAAGAGGTCTTTCGATCCTGAGAAGCGCCATATATGCCCGCTTTCGAGGTCATGGATGGAGCTTCAACATGTTATCAGAACACGGTCTGCTAGTGAGCCATTCTTCAGAGGTTTGGCGACTGTGGAAGGAGAGTGCCAAGAGAGTCCTTAACGTTTCGAACAAAAGGCAAACACCTGTAACAAGGAAAGGCTATATGTATTTAGGATATCTGACAAGAATATGCAGAGAATGTAATAAAATTGTTTAGTATGTTAAATCTGTATCAACAATTATAGGTTACATAGCTTGCAGAAATGGAGGATAAAGTTTAAAGGATGGCGTTTGTTGGTTCGCTTGCCGGATGAGCCACGCATTCTACTTTGGCGCGTATCGCAGGAACAATCGGAATGTGTGCCTACACGCGTGAATGCCGAGGGGTCCATGTGGTGCCCATTCACTGAAGTACAGGAAGGAGACAGAGCGCCTAAGTCAAAGATCTACAGAAGCGATGTACGGCGCTGAGTGCTGGCCTGCGACCAATGAAGCTGAAAGGCGCCTCGCTGTAGAGGAGACGAAGAAGCTACCTCCATCCGAAACGATGCCATTCGGCAGAACATCGGTGTCGCTGACAAAATGGGCGAAGCTCTCTTACAATGGTACGACCACGTCCTGCGCGAAAAAAGAAGATAGAGATAGGCCTTAACTTCGAGGTAATTGGAAAGCGGCCTAGAGGGCGCCCGAAACAGCTCTGGTCTGAGACGTTACGCGTAGTTTTCAAAGCAGGTGGTGCCCACCGCGATCTAGCACTGAATAGGGAAATGTGGAGCCACGACTCTAAAATATAAAGATTCATTGCCGAAGTAGAACAAGCGTGAAGAGGAAGAGAAATGGAGAAAATGATGACGAAAAAGAATTTGAATGCACATTTAACCTACACTACGACTTATGGTGGCCAGCAGATGTTGATAGTAAGGGAACAATAAGGGAGAAAGGACGGCGATAGTCAATCTATGCTTTCTATTCTATGTGTCAAGCATCTTGTTTGTGTAGGATGTTGTGGAAGTGGAATGAATGCATACTTGGCTTAAACAGTGATTTACGGTGCTCAGCGAATGGACAAGTCAGTGTTTATCCCTGCCAGATGAGCCACAGACAAGTCTGGTACCTATTCACCGGCCCCGTAGGAATGAAGGGCTTGTTGGCCTGAGCGAGAAATCCGAGCCGTGAACTTGGTTCGGGACAGCGGCGGTTCTTGCGTCTGCGCTACCATGCGCCTCACTGAGCCGGGGGTGAACCTATATGAATAATACTGTTTCACCGTGATTTCTGGGTCAATACTAAATGGTACTACAAATCGTATCAAAATGTTCCTTCCTGTTTTTATAGTTCTAAGTTTTTGCTGCAGTACCTACGGGCAACCAGCGAACCCCCTTAGTCATAACACCCGCACCCTTATTGTTTTGTTTTCGTTACGGAGGCTTAACTGTTTTAAGACAACGGCCAGTCTGCTTGTTTTTGTGCAGAGACCACTTCGATCTTCGGCAATATGGTGCCGATCAATCCTCGGAAGTCTTTCTTCCCAGAGCTGGGCTTTCCCCATATTTCACCGTCTATCTCGTGAACGAGAATCGGCGCTACTCTATACACTTCAACGACCTTTATCGTGCTCTGCCGCTCCACCGTATTCGTAGCGAAGGAAACTCTTGACGGGTTCCTCTCGTCAATGCATTCTATTACAGTCTATGGCTGCTCGAAGAACTACTGGCAAAAAACTGACTTCAAGAGCTCACCGAAGGCTCAGACGACCTTAGAAATAACGTGGGGACGACGCCCAAAGGTGGCCACATGAAGCGGTGCTTTTTCGTTTCCGCAAGAAACAACGAGCCGGTGGCGATTTCACGGCTGTTGCACTCGCCTAACGAGGTATATTCGCATGGCGCCGCTCCAGTTTACGTGGCCTCGAAAAACTCACAGTCGGCTCCCTCCACTGGTAAGGGAAGTATTAGGTTGGAAAAAAGTCTTTTCATTTTTTTCAAAGATTTATTACTTCACAACTACAAAGTCAAATCAATTGAGATAAACTCTATTTTGTTCTACTACACTTCTCCAAAGACTGGGTGATTTTCCAATTCCTCTCGCTTAAAAGACTGCAGTTCTGGAGTCGAACTATTGATAAATCCAATTTTTGAGGTCTTCATCCGTTCCAAAATATTTCTCTCCAATTTCTTGCTTGAGAGCACGGAAGAGATGGTAGTCGGTGCGAGATCAGGGCTATACGGTGGATGTGGCATTACCTCCCAGCCCATCCCCTTTATTGTTTCTCTTGTGAGTCTTGCAACACGTGGTTTTGCATCGTCACGCAGGATCATCACCTTCGACTTCTCCGGCCTGTTTTCTTGGAGAGTTGCGACGACTTTGTGGAGTTGGCCGCAGTATGTGACAGCAGTAAGTGTCTCTCCACTTCTGAGAGTTTGCCGATAAATCACTCCCCTGATATCCACCAAACACTCAAGAGAATCTTCCGTTCGTGAACATTGGGCTTGAGATCAGACTTAGGGCTCTCTCCCTTTTGTACCCATTGCCTTTTCCTCGGAAGTTGGCACACAGAACCCAGGACTCTTCGCCTGTCACAATCCGCGGAAGAAACGATTTTCTTCCTTATCTGGACAGAAGAGAAGCAGCGATGGAGAGCCGTCGACCTTTCTGTGTCTGACAGGGCATGTGGAATCCAAGCTCCAAATTTCCATGAAAGCCAAGATTCTTCAGATGGATCCCCACTATCCTATGAGACACTTCGAGCTTCTCTGCCAGCTGACGTGTCGTCTGCCAACTATCGGTACGAAGAAGATGGTGTAGTTCACTGTCGTCCAATCCAGTTGGCCTTCCTGACCATGCTTTGCCCTCAGTGAATAATTTCCCTTTAAAGACTTTCCGAACCACTCATAACAGGCGCGATGAGTAGTAGAGCCCAAGCCATATATGTGGTTAATTTGGTCTGCTGCCTGACGTGCTGTGGATTCTTTAATGAATTCTTGAAGAATGCCGTGCTGAAAACGGCCATGAGGTAGATCTGGCATTGAGTTCGGAAGATTGGATGGATAACGAATTACAAGAAGAGTCTTAACCTGTGTCTGCGTGCGAACGGTAGACAAGTGTGATAGGATTACGAAATCAGCAATCAACATTGGCTAGTGCGTTTACAAGGGGAAGGGTAAAAAAAATTTCGAAGTGTGAAGAGACTTTTTTTCTAACCTAATACCTTGAGGGCGGCTTCTCAGGATGGCCACCAGACAGCTCACCATGGAAGTTACAGTAATTTTTCAGAAAAACAAATTAACTGCTCCCTTATTGCATTCTATACCACAGATAGGAGCCTCACACCACAGGCTGTGTTTAAGAGACGCCTATCTCTTTCAGTTATTCATAAAATTGTTTATTTGTTATATATGCCTTCGTTGCTACTATTTATATACCATTTTCGCTTTGAATTAGCGCCTTTCTTTTAAGCCAAAGAGCTAGCCAAATTAGACAACTCTCACAGCAAACTAGCCTTATTCAAAACCCAAATACATGCCTTTAAAAAAGTCAAAATAGTCCCTTGCTTTAAGCAAATTCATACTAAAGGCGCATCTATATAGGAAATGGCTCCGCTGTTGGAATGAACGCGAAATTTTTATCCTCGGCTAAACAAAATTTCCAAACTTATTCGAAGATGCTGAGAAGCAAAAATTTCGCTAGTGTGTACTGTAAAGAAATTACGTCGTACACACATCAAGTGCATCTCTATACCTCCAGGATTGGTAGAAATGCGTAATAGGTGCAGAAACAGCAAAACAGTTTAATTCGAGGAAGGAACCATTATCCTCCACGCGTAATTCTATTCAAACGATTTATACATACCATCAATCAATTAAGCAGTACAATTTCTCGGGCGAGTGCGCGGCGCAGTCTCCTCTCATGGCACAGTAGACAATTTTGCATTTGATCATTTAAAAAGGTACTGCTTTGAACAATAGCGCAGCTCAGTCTACTCTGCTCAGTCAATCGGTGTAGTAATTTTTTCCTAAGACATCTTGCCCCCTATAGATGACTTTTTAGCACAAATTTCTCTAGGACAATGGACTAGTTTGCGTTTGTTACAAGTGCACTTTGACCTCAAGTACGCTTACTACATCTTGAATAGAGTGCAATTTGAAATACAGTTTAATTTTTGAATGGCGTGTTACCTGCTTATTTTTTTAAGCAAGACAATCAGACATTTTTCTGCTGAGAACAAGCGGGATTAACCCATAAATTTCTGCAAAAAAATAGAGGAATATAGAACCCCTACAGTAATACAGCAATCAGGGCCACGGTCAAAACAATCTAGAAAAAAATCCTGTAACTATCGTAGATCTCGGTTAACTACAGGGTGGCCCATAAGTGATGCAACCAAAACTCATTCGAACAAAAACGGCAACAATAGACCAAATTAGGTACAGTTTAGAATTTATTTGGACATGCATTATAGATTTTGGTGAAGCAGCGTTATTTATAAAGGGTCACCTTCAGGTTTATTGGGTTGCTTTAAAGGCTTCGTCGCAGCACCTTTTACAGGATTTTATTTCTCATTTGTTTCAAGGAACATATTGGACTCTATTTTTTATATGCTGTGTAGAGCAGAACTTCTCCTCTGAGACGGTAAATAAATAAAGATTAAAGATCAAATAATGGCCGAATTTCATAACTAGTCTTTTGTAGGTCCAAAGTTGAACAGGTTGATGGGGAACTCTTCTACGTCACTTCCTTCTTGTTGTTGGAATCGCCGCTCTACAGGAATCCACACTATACGCTAAGTCCTTTACGTATAGAGCAGGAACTGCATACCTTAAGGTTATGAAGAGTCTGCCGAATGGGCTATCCCTAAACCAGTTTAAGAGGTTAGTCAGCAAAAATTACTTCAGTATGATGCTTCCAGGTGAACCACAGAGTAATACCGATTACTGCTGCTTGCTTGTTGTGTTCATAATACGATATTATGTTATGCTTTAATTAGTGTTGTTGTGTTTGAGATATTGTTTTTCTTTCATGTTTGCCTTTTGCAAATGTAATAAACTTATAACTTATAACTTTTGTGCATTTTGCCTTCAAATAGCGCTCTGGGGTTTAGAAAATAGGGTGCTGTATTTTGTGCCCATCTGACAAAGGTTTTCATTGCCTTCGCTCTTTCTATATGAAAACCTTGGATGTGTAGGGACACACGTTCAGAAAGTCGTTTAAGATGAATAATTGCCAATAATTGTGCAGCCATTGTTTGCAATCGCATCATGCTTCCCAGAGGTAGTACTAAACGCACTATTATTTTGACCATTCTGGGGTCGCTCAGCTTTGAGAAATGTTTCATAAAATGACGCGGTGGCTGAATAGTCAGTTTGTGCGACGCGCTCTAGCTACGCTAACACTTTTTATTTCTGCTGTCTAGCTGAGTCGTTGACTCCCTTGCGATCTTGTAGAGCTGTCCTTTTAGTTAGAAAACACTAGACGTGTATGACAAGCAAACACGGTAGCGTTCTTTAGTTGTAACTCAGACGCATTCTGTGCTAAAGCGACCTGCGCGAATCCCACCCCTGAAGGATTTCGCTGGGCTATTAGCAGTATCTGGTATTTCTAAGCTTCCATGGTCGTTGAACACTTTCAAAAATCCTCGGTGTTCCTTCCAAATAATGATATTTTAAATGCTGCGATCCCTGTTCACAGTATTGAAAGTTCGATATGGTTTTAGAAGGAAGAAATCTGTAACCATTGTCTTCCCTACCTGCAACCTTTACCGTTACTCCGGATGAAGCGCCAACTTATTTTATGCAAAAAAAAATGCCATAGCGATATTGTACCCGTTGGAGCACATATTTAACGCGAGTTATATATTAGGGGAAGTCACTGCTCGTTGGAAACACGAATTCGTTACTCCGATCCCTAAGAAAGCACCTCACAATCTTTCTACCCGTAGGTATCACTTCGGTTTTTGCTAGAATATTCGAAAGTAGACTCAAATCTGCTCTCGCAAATTATCTAGAATCAAATTCTCTAATTCCAACCAATCAGCACGGTTTTCGCGCAGGAAGGTCTACTGAAACATTAATGCTGTCACCGCTAAGGCCCCTGTTATACTCCCGCGGGACGTCCGCGGACGGACGGTGCACCGCGGACGGTCGTCGTCGTCCCGGGGCGGCTAGCGTCGCATCGGAGCGCGTTTCCCGCGCCGAACTCCGCGGGACGACAGCCTTCCGCGGGCAGTGCACCGCGGACGGCTGTCCTCCCGCGGGCGGGAAGTATAACACCCCTCTCGTCGTCTGTCGGCGGCGATCCGCGGACGACGGGCATGGCGGGCCGTGACGAGTGGCCCGGCGCGGGGTCCCGACGCGATTTCCGCCCATCCGCGGAAGCTCCCGCGCGAGTATAACAGGGACCTAAATGACTACACTCTGATGAAAGGAATGACGTAGAGTTATTTGCTTTTGACCAGATTCCATCAAATAAGCTGATATTCCAACTGATGAAAATCGGTGTTCATCCCAAAAGAACTAATTGGATAAAAAACTTTGCAACTGACAGATCTCTTCAGGTTAAGGTCGATGAGTCGTTTTCCGGCTCCTTCACAGTTACTGGTGGAGTTACCCTCAAGGAGGCGTACTCTCACCAGTCCTTTTTATTATCTACGCTGTCGAAATTCACTCTCGTTTGATGAATACTTGCACTTGCGAAATGTTCGTTGATGACATAAAAATATACAGGAACATTGGACGATCACGTTGCTCTCCAAATTAAAGCAGTCGCGGGTTGATCAACAATGTGGGACCTTCCGTTATCAAAGGAAAAACCAAAGTTCTTCTAGGACAGCAATCCAACAGAAATGCTTATAGTCTTGATAGAGTAGAGCTCAATAGCACAGTTTCATTAAATCTCTAAGGACGAACTCAGTATTACATTTATTACGCACACACAAGACCTATGTGAGGCCTATGCTAGAGTATGGTAGCACTGTGTTTAGTGCTAGTGCCAATCGAGAAATCCCCAGATTGGAATCGGTACAAAACAGTTTTGCAAGAAAGCTCTGGGTTGGGGTACATGGATATGACTACAACAGCATCCCTTCGGCATCTGGAAGGAATAAACTCTTTAATTTACGCCTGTCGCAGAAAAAATTTGACTTACGATTAGTCACAATTCGTAAGATGATAAATGCTATTGTGGGTCTTTCTGTGAATGACTTCTATTCAATATCTCATTCCAACACTAGAGGTGGCTCATGGAAAATCCAAATTCCTAGAGCTAATAGTAATATCAGATCTACTTTCTTCACAAACACAGCAGGCAAGGATTACCGAAATTAACAAAGAAATTTGTGCTTCCAAACTCTTCAAGGTATTATGAAACGATTACTGACAGGTGTCTGCAAGAAGTTCCTTAGTACTTTATCTTCCTTGATCACACTGTTTCACTAACTTTATGCTAGCACCGGTCCTTGATATTCTCAGTGTTCTGATTTGTTTTTTTCGTATTGTGTTGTTTTTTTTCGCTTGGATTTCCACGTATACATAAATAAACTTATCAGATGTTCAATATGGAGAACATCCTGAAGTGCCCTACATGGTTCACACATAACATTGAACGTTCAGCCACAATGTTCAGAAATTTAGCAACTTTGGAATGTGATCGCTTCAACGCGAGGAAGAAGATAGTTGGTAGTTCTACGTGAGAGCGCACAATTTTCTAAAATTAGCTACAACCATGATAACGGCGGGGACTATAGAACTAAGGATATGCCAGAATACGATCGTAGGAGTTCTTGGTGAAAGTCTTGAGTTGGTTTGCCGTCCTCCGCATTTCTCGAAAATTGAAATTCGAAAATTGAAAAGGAATTGAAAGTCTTTGAGCGAATTGTCGATAGCCGTATCCGGGATGTCGTCCAGCTTTCCAATAATCAGTGTGGTTTCGTTGCCGGATGTGGGACGGTTGATGCCATACACGCCGTTCGTCTTCTGCTAGAGAAGTATAGTTGTGCTCGAATGACCTATTCGAATAGGTATTCGAATGATTTTCATTCGAATTTGAATATTCGAATTCGAATGTTCAAAAAATCGCGTTTTTCGAATGTATTCGAATTCGAATGTTCAAAAAATCGCGTTTTTCGAATGTATTCGAATTCGAATGCTCAAAAAATCGCGTTTTTCGAATATATTCGAAATTCGAATGCTCGAAAATTGCGGGTATTCGAATCCATTCGAATATTCGAGAATTGCCAAAAGCACACAATTATTCGAATGTTCAATGGATGCCATTCGAATAGGCAAGTTAGGATCTGCATTGTTTTGCGAAGCCGATGCATGGATATTTTGCATTGAGAGTCCAGAAATTGTAAGAACGTCGTCTCCCTTTCACTCCATATATGATGAGTCTCCTAATCTCTCTTCCACAACAATACACAGGAAACAATAAGCACGGCTGAATCAGAAGCTTAACCTTCAGCTTTATTCAAAGAAGGACTTACACTTTCATTCGTATTCGAACTTTTCCTGTTGGACCTCAGGAACCAGTTTTCGTTTTTCGTATTGGACCTCAGGAACCAGTTTTCGTTTTTCGTATTGGACCTCAGGAACCAGTTTTCTGTTTTACATTCCCTACGACTAATCTTGTTTTTCGACCTCATCTTTGCACAATTGAGCTTTGCTTGATCTCTTGTTCTATAATGGGGACCTCTAGTATAGATCCGAAAACATTAAGGGCTATATTATACCTCGGCGACGCTGTTGTCGGCGACGTCGGTGACAGTGTTGAGCGGGTGCTACGCAGTGCGCGCAGTTGCCGAAGTATAACATAGGCCTAAGGGTTTTGTTCACCAAGTATTGATCTTCGCGCTCCAAATTTCCCATTTTCACTGCGAGGTCCTGTGAGTCTATTGTAGCCTTTCTAAGCTTTCCTTTCACATCAAGTTGCTTTTTAATCCTAAAGTGCAGAGGCCGCTTTGTTTCCATGGTATGGTCGCCGCCCGAGGGTTGGCAGATCAGGATTGCTATGGGATGCAGTTGCATCTCTACTAGCTGAGCAGTAAACAATACAGTTGGGGTGCAGTAGGGACGATAATATAGGCGGGCTAGTGATAAGATTTCTAGGTGATAGATCAATTACAGCAACCGGATTTTACAACTGCTCAGACACGTCCGATCAGAGGTGCTGACTTCATAAGAGACAAAGAACGCTATGAAAAGGTTTTTCGAAACAAGGGTAGGTCTTCCTTTTCGAACCGCTCTCCTTTGCATCTAGGTGAATACTTATGGACAGTGTGATCATTAAGAGCAACTTTCTCGGTACCATTTCCGTGAGGCCTTGCCTTTCCTTCCGTGTACACGTCCATGCAAAATGTTTCTTAGGTCTGCCTTTCTGCCAATTTGGATGGAGCGAATGTTTATGGAAAGGATGTAGTTTCTTTTATGTGCTTCTGTGCCGAACGAGGTCGTAACGTTGATCAGTCTTTACTGAGTTTCCTAACATTCTGACCATCATCGTTTTTGCACCCCAAAATTACTCAACGATTCGGACACTAATCGATCAAGCACCTAATAGGTTGGAGCTTTTCGGCTATTGTTCAGACGCGTAACTAGAAACCTGAATCTAATAACAAGTAGTTCAATCGCTGATCTACACACTCTTAGGGGACTTATTAGGACTACCAATACAAGGAGGGCAGAGGTTAGGCTGCTCAAGATTAATCTTCCTTGCAATCCTAAAAGGCGCAGAAGCATGAAAACATCTAATCGCGAAGTTTTCCTCAAGAAACTCTGCTTCTGTTTGTTGGGTTTTGATTATCACTTACTAGGGAAGGGTTTCGACCTCCCATGGAACTTCAAGTTGAGACCAGGATCATTAGAAAAAGTTTGGAATGCTGATTACGAATATGGGTGTCAAAATTGCAAAATGAAACTTCTGAGCGAGTTATGGCCTGCCGAAGTCGGGGGCCCCACCACAAGCTGGCTGTGCGACGCCCAGGGCGCGAGAGTGGTGAGTTATCGGGACTCCGTAAGAAGGGCCGGGCAGCTGCGGCGGTGGAGCAGGGGGAGTGCTCACGCACGTCTGGCGCGACGTCGTTGGTTCGGTTCCCGTTGCTGAAGTTTTTTTGCAAATCATAATTTATCTTCGACAACTACCATCACCTGTATCACCTGTCGTCCGGTTGATCATCGACTTGCTCGAGCGGGCGCCAGCAGCGTCTTCATTCGTCCCCGTCGCGTGCCAGAGTGGTCCAATGGATCCTCCTCGCTCGAGGGACACGAAGAGCGTCATATCGGTCGTTCAGGGCTTTCACGAAGAAGTCCGACTAACGCGTTGGTGGGCGTCCTGGTGTTCTTTTGACATCCCGCGGAATCCAATCTGTGACGGCTCTCGTCCAGCGGGTGTCTGCGAATCGCATTACGTGGCCGGCCCACCTAATTTTCGACGACTTGGCCCATGCGACAGCGTCTCTGATCTTCGAACGTCGGCAAAGCTCGGAACTCCGGAGGCCTTCTCTCACTTGCGTGAGTTGTGCCACTCCGAGCATCGTCCTCTCGATTCCACGCTGCGCGACGCTGATCGCGTGTTCATCCTGCTTTCGTATAACCCAGGTCTCTGAGGCGTATGTTAGGGCAGGAAGAACAGTGGAGTCGAATAGGTGGGCACGGAGTCGGACGTTCTTCGTTTTCTTCACGACTTCTTCGACGCTCTTGAAAGCTCCCCAAGCCGCTCGTTTCCTCCTGCTCAGCTCTGGTGCTAGGTCGTTGGCCATGTTGACTTCGCGACCCAGATACACATAGCTGGAGCATTCGGAGACGTTCGTTCCGTTGAGCGAGAATGGGGCATCAGAAACCCATCCGTTCTTCATGAACATCGTCTTCGTAAGATTCAGCTGTAGTGCAACGCTTCCACATACACGATCGAAGTCGGCCAGCATTCGTTTCGCCTGACTGATGCTCGGTGTTATGAGCACGATGTCGTCAGCGAAGCGAAGATGGTGCAGTTGCCGGCCGTCGACCTTCACTCCCATGTCTTCCCATTCTAGTTCGCGCATGACGTTTTCGAGGGTGGCGCTGAAGAGCTTCGGGGATATGGTATCCCCTTGTCGAACCCCTCTCTTCACGTCAATGACGACGTCGTTGTAGAACGGTGAGATCTTGGTCGTAAATCCACTGTACAGCTCTCGAAGGACTCTGATGTACTGAGTAGGAACGCACTGGGTGAGCAGGGCTTCCATGACCGCTTCAGTCTCGACGGAGTCGAATGCCTTCTTCAGGTCGATGAACGTAAGGCACAGCGGCAGCTTGTACTCTCGCGACACTTCGATGAGCTTCGTAATGGTGTGTATGTGGTCGATCGTGCTGAATCCTCTCCGAAATCCTGCTCGTTCGCATGGCTGTCCTCCGTCCAGCGTTCTACTAATCTTATTCAGGATGACTCGAGTGAACAGCTTGTAGACTACGGACAATCGGGCGATAGTTGCCAATGTCGTGCACGTCTCCCTTCTTGTACAGCAAAACGGTCTTGCTGGTCTTCCACTGAGATGGAACCTTGCATTCGGACAGGTAGCGTGTGAAGAGCCGCGCCAAGGCGTTGATGAGCGCTGGCGGGAGGTTCTTCAGGTGTTCAGCTCTGATCCTGTCAGAACCGGGTGCTGTACGTTTCTTCACCGACGAGATGGCGTGTCGGATTTCGGAAGGGAGAACAGAGGGGACGACGTATCCATCCAGCGGAAGATGACGTGGGGCAGGTGGACGTGGCTATCGAAGAGATCGGAGTAGAAGTCGCGGATGACCTCCTCCATGGTTCTTCTGGAAGAGGTGATGGTTCCGTCAGGACGTCGGAGAGCGGTCATCTTGGTCTTGAAGTTGGCGAAGTTCCGGCGGGCATTGCGGATGCTCAGCCCTGCCTCCGCTGCTTCAGCCAACACTTTCTTCCTTTATCGCCGCTCTGCATAGCTTTGCAAGCTCGGACGTCAGTTGGAAGTTGCCTGACTCTCGTGCTGCTCCACGCTGGCGTATCAGCTCGAGAGTTTCCGGAGACAGGCGTCTCTTGGTGATCTTCAAGCTCTCGGCTCCCTTAGCACTATCGTGGAGATGGTGCACGAAGCGATCGTATTCCTCGTCGACGTTGTCCATGACGGCATCTTCCCAAAGGCCGACAGGAGAGGTGTAGAGGTCCCAGTTGATGGTCGTTCTGGGATTCCTCTTCTTGAACTTCGCGGCCTTCTCTCCTTGACGCGAAAAGCGGAACCTCGCGCGAAGGAGGCGGTGGTCCGATCCCGTGTAGAACTTGGGGACAACGGAGATGTCGGTAAGGCAATACTTGCGATTGAAGATGATGTGGTCGATCTCGTTGTGGAACTGGCCACCGGGAGATTCCCATGTCCATCGTAGGGAGGGAGGCTTCTGGAACTGCGAGTTTCCATGGATGGTCTTGGTCGACATGATAAACTCAGACAGCCTTTCACCTTGCTCGTTCCACTCCAAACCGTGGGTTCCGATGTGAAGTTCTTCCGGCGACCTCCGCGGTCCGATCTTAGCGTTGAAGTCACCGACGATCGCCTTGTAGAAGGTGTGATCTTCCTTATAGAACTTCTCCAGCTCCATGTAGAAGGCCTCGACGTCTTCGTCGTCGTAGTCGGATGTTGGGGCATACGCGACGAACACAGTCAAGGCTGGCACGGAGCCACATCGCTTCAGTGGCAGACGTCCGATTCGGCTTGTCAGAGACTCGTACGAATCGATGTTCATGGCCAAGTGCGTGTTGACGAGGACACCAACGCCGCCTACTCCCCTGCTGTCGCATGTTCCGAGGAACAGATCTTCTCCGGAGTCGTAGGCGGCGTGTAGGGGGTGGTGTCTTCTCGTCTCGGTCAGTCCGATGACGTCGTACTTGAACTTCCTGGCTTGCATCATCAGGTCCTCGACGGATGCTTCCGACGCAAGCGTGCGGGCGTTGTAAGTACAGATCGTCATCCTAGTCCTTCTCAGTTTGCGCAGTCTGGTTAGGCCCTGAGATTTTAGCAGCCTCTCCGTACTCGTCCTTCCCATCGCTGCAGAAATGGGGGCTCTTTCGGGGTCAGGGGAATGAGGCCCTTTAGTGCTGCTGTGTTTGACTGGAATACAACACGGGTAGCTAGTCAGGCTCTGTCGTGCGGGCGGGGTACTCCGGGCAGCCAGCCAGACTGCCCGAAGGGACGGGGCGAGACTTAAGGCGGCCTCGAATCGCCTTACATGTACTCCCAGTCTACCGAGTGCAAGCTTTTGGCCGAGCCGACACAGTTGCAATCCGCACAGTCACGGACACATCCACGCACACTGTGCACGAACATGCCGCTCCCACGCACAAGGAACGCATCGACCCGAGACAGCAGGAGCAAGGAGTCCATCCCCTGCATCCCACCTGCGTCTCTGGGCAGTACACGGTCGCATTTGGTTCGTGTTTAATTCCCCTATCCACCACCCGGGGACGCGCCACGTGGCCCTGCGACAAGCGGCCCGAGATCCCTCTTAACAAGAAAGCCCGAAGGCTCTCTATCGAGGGAGATCCGTGGAACTACCATACACATTTGTAAAAATGCTTGCAGGCAAAAACTGCTATGGTGACATTTTTATTTACTCTGTCACCCCAAATTCTGCGAGAACGTGTCATAATTCAGAATAAAAGGTCATTTCGAAGATAGATTGTGACTATAATGAATAACTAGAGGTGTTCCTAACAACCTTGGGATTCATGGAACAAAGAAAAAATGTGTGAAGCAAAAATCTAAGTAAAATGTATGATGAGGAAGGAGAAAATGTCGCTGATCTACTGCACTTTTGATTGATGTGGAAGACCAAAATATCGTTGATCTACTGCTTTTTCTTCAATCACTATGTCCTTTTCACCAGCAAAGGTGGAGACCATTCTTCTCGCTGAATTTGGGGTGCCAGAGTAAATAGAAATTTCACCATAGCAGTTTTTGCCTGCAAGCATTTTTACAAACGTGTATGGTCGTTTTCGAAGATAAATTATGATTTGCAAAAAAAAACTAGAAGCGAGCCAACGACGTCGTACCCGACGAGTGTGAGCACTACCCTTGCGCCTTCGCCGCAGCTGGGGAACTCTTCTTAGGCCGGGGGCATACTTCCATCGCCGCGATGCCATCGCGGCGCTCAGTTCATGGCCATTCCGCCGCACGCGGCCGAATAGTCAAAGAAAACCTCGCCGCGGCCGCCGCAACAGTGGCGGTCGGCATGCGCGATGGCTTCCCGCGCCCATCGCGGGCATGGCATACTTTTTCGCGCCGCGCGCGGTGTTTAGCGTTGATCCTGGACGGATCGCCGTCGCGCTCCCTTGCAGAGCGATGGGCGATGCGACGAGCACAGAGAAATTCAAATTCTTTCGCGTCGCTCTGCAAAACTCATCGCCGCGATTCAATCGCGGCGACGGGAAGTATGCACGAGGCCTTACGGAGGCTGATGACTCACCACTCTCGCGCCCGGTGTGTCGCACAGCCAGCCTGTGGTGAGGATCCCGATTTCGGCAAGCCACAACTCGCTCAGGAGTGTCATTTTGCAATTTTGACACCCATGTTCGCAATCAGCATTTCGAGCTGTTTCGAGCTGGTCGAGCTTTCGAGCTGGTCTCAGCTTGAAGTTCCATGGGAGGTCGAAACCCTTCCCTAGTTAGTAACACACTTGCTTCGTTCAGGTGGTCTTAGGCATCGACAAGAAGAAGTCAGGTCACTCAATGTTTCTCGGTAATGCTCTTCTTGGTCCTGGATTGGCTGTCTATAACCCGAAAGTACTTGTCTACTTCATCTTATGTCGCACATAGGATATGTTGTTGTTCAAATATTGGCAGGACAGCAAAAAAGCGGCACCACAATTCCTCAGTTCTTGATGTAAAGTAATGGCAAAAATATTGGTGCCTGTAATATATATCCGTCACGCCTATGGGCGTGCCCGCACTTGCGCGCTTCGCGCGATGTTGCAGTATCACTAAGGTCAGTATCACTAAGGTAAGGACAATCACATCAAGCCAGTTGCTCTGCTCATTCTGCTTTCTTTCCTCCTTAGCAGTACAAAAGGCAATATTTACGTGAGTGAGTAGTTTTGCGGTATGAAGCCATCCAGAACCTCCCCCCCCCTCCACAGCCACTACTCTTCTCAACATCGGCATCATCTTCGGACGGTTAAGTGATGGTCGGCGATATCTGAGTCCCCAATCACGTTGAACGACGACTTCGGTACGTCTTCTGAATCCACATGCACGTTGGGTGACGAGTACGGCACGTTTTCTGGATCTCCAGACACGTTAGACGACGCCTTCGGCATGTTTTCTGAATCCCCAAGCACGTAGAAGACCTTTGGGTATTTTTCGCTATTTTATGACTAACTTTCTCCGATTTCTCACCTATTTTTCGACTAATTTCTGCGCGGCGCCGATCAATAGCTCTTAGCGGTTTATTGCATAGTATGGTAATTATAACAAACTTTCCCTTTTTGCGCAGCATATGTGCTCCTGGGATCTATCAGCTGTACAAAACCCAATCTGTTGCATGGTGCAGACTGTAGAGCAAGAAAATGGCTCCTATTGTAAAGTATTGAAGCTTTGAAACGCGGCATAAAGAGCACTAAAGTAGGCGGTTCCATGAAAAGGGTGGTGCTGAAATTGCGCGGAGGCGCTCATTGAGGAAACTTAAAAGAAACTTAAAAGAAACAGGCCATGCTATTTTATTCGTCGAAACGTACGCCCGAGCTGACTATGGGTCTGACTTTGTGGGAGTGGGGTTAAATGCGGCCAAGTTTTCGGCTCGAACAATCGTTAGGTAAGCACTGTAGAGAAGGCAGCTACTATATTATACACAACTATTCGACGACCACTTTTCTCAATCACGGAGATAATTTAGACCTTTCCGCACTCTCCTATGCCATCAAAAATAATGCACAAACAACACTCAAGCACTTCTCAGGGATACGCATGACTCTAAGCTCCTTCTTATGTACACTTCATGTTTCTTAGGTAATGTGAATAAAAAGATGAAGCAGATGGAACCTTCCGGTTTCGAAGATCTCCATCATGATGACCTTGGTCTCCGATGAAGCAAATAGTTTCATTGAGAGTTACCAGGTGTTCCATGGTAAGGGGTCCCATGGTAAGCCGAAAAGGTGGATGCACATATGTAACCCCAGTAATTCAAACCAAAGGGTAAGCGCTCCACCAGCTATATCCCGTGCTATATCACCTGGCCCTTTATTGGGCTAAGGTAAGGTATGGCCTTTGGAATCTTTTTATCAGTCGACCAGGAAAAAGAACGATGACCAGTAACATATTTCATCCTTTCAGGCATAGAAGAATTCGGTGGAAAGATCACTCCATTAAAATTTTGTTAACCGCTTTGCGGACGAATGTAAAAATTTCCTACTACGTCAGGGTAAACCGTCTATTGGTCATTGCCACCAAAGCACCAGCCATGTTTTTTCCTTTCTGTAACCCAATGTTCCATTCGAAAATATTCGAATATTCGAATAGAATATTCGAATCAATATTCGAATTCGAATTTTCAAAAAATCGCGTTTTTCGAATGTATTCGAATTCGAATGTTCAAAAAATCGCGTTTTTCGAATGTATTCTAATTCGAATGTTCAAAAAATCGCGTTTTTCGAATGTATTCGAATTCGAATGTTCAAAAAATCACGTTTTTCGAATGTATCCAAAATTCGAATGCTCGAAAATTGCGGGTATTCGAAACCATTCGAATATTTGAAAATTTTGCGAGAGCACAACTATAGAGAAACACCGCGAGAAACAGAAACCGGTGCATTTTGCCTTCCTGGACTTGGAGAAGGCCTTCGACCGCGTCCCGCGAGAAGTTATATGGTACGCTTTGCGACGACACGGCGTCCCTGAAGAGCTCATTGAGTGGGTGCGCATCCTCTACTCGTGCCCAATAAGCCGAGTACGAACACCAGCGGGTACCCCGATGGAGTTTCCGATCTCTGTCGGAGTGCACCAGGGGTCTGCGCTATCCCCACTGCTCTTCGTGGTCGTCATGGATGCAAATACACGAGATCTCCAAAAGGCAGCTCCCTGGACGTTGCTGTATGCCGATGACGTCATGCTTGCATGTGAAGACAAAGCCGAACTCGAGCGACAGGCACAGGAATGGTGCGATCGCCTGGCATTGTTCGGACTCAAGCTAAACGTCAAAAAGACGGAGTACTTGACGATGGATGTGAATGAGCTCGGATCTATCAAGATCAATGGTACTGAGCTCTCATGAGTTACATCTCTCAAGAATCTCGGGTCAACAGTCACGTCCGATGACAGCCTAAAGTTGGAGGTGAACGCGCGCGTAAGTGCAGCCTGGTCCAAATGGCGATCGTTGACTGGGGCTCTCTGCGATAAGACAATACCCGAGTACCTCAAGTCGAAGGTTTATAGAACAGTCGTCCGCCCAGTAGCGACGTACGGTGCTGAGTGCTGGCAAGTGACGAAGGAAATTGAAAGCCGCCTCAGTGTAATGGAGACGAAGATGTTAAGGTGGACGGCCGGAGTAGTGGTATTATGAGCCATTGCGAAATGTCGTCGGGAGACCCATATCGAGATCACGGGGTCATCACGGGACAGCGTGATCTTCGATATAGGAGAATTACGAAATTCTCCATTGGCCCGGCTGATAGGCAGCCTATGTCGAAACCAGAGGATCATCACGTGTTCACGTGATGAGTCTTTCGACATAGGAGAATTGGGAAATTCTCGAGGAGGCTGGCCGACGGGTCATCCAGGCTCTTGCGTTAGCACTGAGCGGTGTGCCCACCCACCCACCCAACTAACTAGTGCAAAAAAATCATTCATCATAAGCCACATATTCGCAACTGTTTAGCTTAAACAAATGTCTTACAGCTGCAAGATTTCAAGAAGCAGCAACGCTAGAGGTTAAAGCTGAACAAATGGGACTACACATCATCAGCGAAACCATAATCGAAGCCGTCAATTCGGACAGAGCGCCAGCAACGTTGAAAGACTATAAAGCCGTGCTGCAGAAGTTTCATGCATGGAGAAACGGCCCATATATGAAGAATATCCCGTTACCACAGGCACGCAACATGTATCTAGCTAAATGTTCTGCTGAGGGCAAACACAGTTCCATGCCTATTGTGACCGCAGCTTTCAACTACTTCTTTGGGCAGCAAGAGGGTGCCGCTAAGGAGCTGCAGGCGTCACTACTGCAAGCGGACAGAAGGGCTGCACCTCCTCCACAACATAGGAGCAAAATCCAGTCCACCGACTTGACCACCTTATAAAAGTAGGACTGCAAGCTACGGATCAAAATATCACACAAGCTGCCACACTTGCGCTTATCCAGTATAGAGCCCTACTTCGAGTTAGCGAAGCGCAGCAGCTGCTACTCTCAGACATATCACACGTAGGGAGCAATACTTGGGAGGTCAATATCAGAAAGTCCAAAACGGACCAACAATCCAAGGGAACTATAGTGGCCTTCCGCCTCAGTGACCGGGAGCACCTGTTGTGGAGTAAGTATTTTAGGGCTATTGGCAACTCATCATACTTGTTTCAGTCGCACTCTACGGGATTACCACTCTCAGTGTCTACACTAAGGGACAGGCTGAAACAGCTATTCAGTGAGGCTGGATTGTTGCACCTTAACTTAACTTCTCATCTGTTTAGAGGTGGCGCGGCCACACAAGCACTCAGTATGGGAGTACATCACCTTGATGTTATGCGCGCTTGGAGGTGGAAGTCGCTCGGGGGATTCGTCAACTATATAGCACCAAAGATCCTTCCTCTCCCACATCCTTCATCACCTAGCTCCTCAACTAACTTCCAGTTGTGACTCTCATACTCTATATCTAATGCGATCTTTGTAGCTGTTTCGATATCTTGACACGCCTGGGCGTCTTACGTACTATATCCTATCATTATACTATCCACAGAATAACATTTTGTCTGTCATAGATATTTATGCAATGTTAGCTGCAATATGCATATGGTACGGTAATCACAGTATGCATAGCACTAAAGCGCAAGGTCAAACACGTATACATGTATAGTACTGGAACATTCACGCATTCATGTCATGTACTGATGTCATTCATATATCACGATATATACTGGAATATATAATGCACCGCATGTGAACGCAATAAACCTACTATCGCCCTCGGTGTATATGGAGCAGTGGCTCATAATGGTATTTATACCAGAGTGTAACGAAGGTATACACGCGATTGGACCGCGTCCGCAATGACACCATACGACAGAGGTTCGGTGTCGTCCCGATAGCCGACAAGTTGCGCGAAGCTCGTCTACGATGGTATGGCCACGTCCTTCGCGCTAACGACGACACCGTCTGTAAAATTGGCCTGAATCTTGAAGTCCCTGGAAAACGGCCCAGAGGGCGCCCGAAGCAACGTTGGCTAAACACGTTGCACTTGGACTTAAAGATAGCTGGTGTGAATCCCGATCAAGCATTCGATCGGGAGAAATGGTGTCACCACACCAGAAGAGCGGACGCCGCCACCGAGCGGGACAAACGCTTCTGAAAATGATGATGAACACGTCTTAGGAATGACCAACTGACTCAAGGACTATGGTTTGTACAGGATAAAACCGTGAACGTCCTGACCGCGAAACTGACGTGATTTATAGCGCGTATCTTCTCCCCCTCCCTGCAGCATGTACCCCTCTAGCAGGAATATAAAGGGAAACAACTCGTTCTTAAGCGCCTCCCACTTCGTGGCTCTTCGTCAACCACAGTGCTCAAATTGCATACACAAAGGACTTATGGCTGCCCATGCAGTGGGGTCCCGAAGCGGCCTCCGATTCGAGCATCGTTAGCAACGCGAATTTGATGCGCAACGTCGCGTGTGCGGAAAGACGCCCTTTTACTGTGCTGCTAGGAGAGGACGCAGACTGCGAGGCCGCCGCGTACGAGTTCTCCTCCGTCTCGGTAGCCGCTCTGTTCCAAATTTTAGGATCTTCAACCTTTGCTTAATATCTTTATTAGTTTTCTTTCTTTTGATGGAATTTTAAGCTGTCCGGCCATACTAGCAGTGCACTATTTGTCTACTCTAGGGTTGGAAGCCGCATTAGATGCGTAGATGCGTTAGAATTTCCAGTTGAAAGGCTGGCGGATTTTCCTTCCACTTGCCCATTACTAGGTGAAGCTGATTGCAAGCCAAAGTCCACCCTGGTTTTTCTCCACGAAGTCTGGGGTTTTTATACAGAAACCTGTGACATTTTGACGTTAAGCTCAGATGAGTACTGCAGTAGGAAACCTAAGCCCGTGCTTTGTGGGATAAAGCAGCCGGATTTGGAAGAAACGAGGGGGTGCACCCCTTGTCTCCTGAAGTGCTAGGCAAGCAAACCTTTCCTCCTCGTTCTCATTTGGTGTTATCAGGTTGTAGGGAAAGTTCTGTAGTTTTCGCACATCTTGATATCAATACGTACTAAATTTCAATCGCTAGTCACGCACTGAATGTTGAGCACTCTTTAGAAAGTAGAACACTTGATCTTTTCAACTGCATGTGCTTCCGAAGAATCTCTAGCACCTTTGGACACTACACACCTATTTCGAAGTATACGTGCTACGGTTTTTCGCACAACCAAACTTTATGATCTATAACTTGGTCGAAAATCGAGGGTAGGAAATGCAATTGTGGCAGCTGAAAGTGTGAGTGTTGATGAGAAGGAAAAAACTTCTTACTGCTAGACTCTAGCGGTTTTTAGAGAATAAGGGTGGCTAGAAAACAATTAAGCACCTACATCCAGATTTGTTGAGAATAACTGTTAAAAGGTAGCAGACGTGAGCAACAACGAGCAATCATTTATGTGGCTAAAGATGTAGAATTTCAACATATCGACGTTGATGGCCATCCCTTCTGACTTGAAGCTGATCGAAATGCGGGTCGGTTGCCTGCCACATTGCCTCACCCACGCACAGCAGTCGACAAATGAGAATGATGAAGGCGTATTTCTCAGATCGCATCATACGGAAGTTCTCTTTAATTTGCAGTTTTGCACAGAGAAAGAACATTGGATCAGGCTCAGTCGTTCTGCTTAGTGCCTACATATCTGTGAGCGTATAGGGAATCTTTTTGAGGCCTGCTTTGCGCATCTGGAAATTATCCTAGGCGGTCTGGAGCCGGACTGGTCTGTTGTTTCATTTTAAATCACCTCAAACCATTATCTGTTAAATCTCGGGAACATATAGAGGAGGCGTATAGTAAAGTGAAGTTTTTAAGCCTAAATTCTAGGGATGGCAGTGATTCAACTCTTCCTGCAATACGAACCGCCTGCACTCGTTTCAAGGATTATAAAGGATAAAGGATAAAGGACGGCGTTACTCAATCCCTTCTGGGATGCGCCAGCGCATTCTACTTCTACGGGATGTCGTGGAGGCGACATGAATGCGTATTTGGCCATACAATGACTTGCGGTGGCCAGCCGATGAACAAGTCAGCGCTTTATCCTTCCCAGACAAGTCTGGTACCAATTCACCTACCCCGGAGGGATGGAAGGCTTGGTTGGCCTGGGCGGGAAATCCGAACCAGGAACCTGGTATCGGGTGCACGCGACAGTCGCGCCTCCTCCGACTGCGCTACACGCGCCCTCAAGGATTATATCGTTATATAAAAGTTGAGCAGTTGAGCAAATCCTAGATTAAGAGTCATCGCATAAAATGTATTCATCAAACCTACCCTTAATCGAGACATCTCGACTTTTAAAAAAGTCTAGATGTCTCGATTAAGGGTAGGTTTTTATTAAGGGAAATATAAGCATCGAATACTGACAACCTTCCTTACAGCCCAATAGTTTCCCATTGATGAACGTTGTTATCCCTTTTCTTTATTCTTGTGACATAGCGGGGCTATCAGATATCAGGCTTTTATTCCCGATCATAGTCGGCTCGTGCCATAACGCCGAATAACCTCTAGACAGTCTGGGTGAAAAAGTTTCCCGTCGTCTCTTCCTGGAAGAGACCCCGCCTCTTCCTGGAAGAGACCCCCATTTAGGAGTGATTTCTTGTAACGGAGGGGGGATTCTTATGACGATAACTTTTACGCTCTTTTTCAAGCCAGAGTCCACTACTCCAACGCAATGCTAGTATCTTCCCGCGTGCTAACATTGCCTTGGAGTAGTGAACTCTGGATTGAAAAAGAGCAAAAATAATCATCATAAAAGCTCTCCTTTCTTCTTGACGCATAAAATGATAAAGGATTGCGTCAATCAGTTCCTTCCTGGAGGTGCCGCGCATTTTGCTTTCCTGGAATCTGCAAGCAATCTGACTGCGAATTTCACCTATATCTATAGTTACGGTGACCGGCCGACGGTCATGGTTGGAGCTTTATCCTTCGCAAGCAATTTGTTATCAACTCGCTGACCGCGAATGGATGTGATGCCTGGTTGGCCTGGGCGGAAGCCACCGAATCAAATCATGAGTTGATTCGGGAGGTATGTGACATCCGGCACCTCGAATTCGCTACTAAGCGATTCTCTTAATGCATACTGCGCCAAATTTATTAAGCCGACGCTTAGATGCCTAGCCAGGTGAAGTGAATTGTAAGCGTTGTATTACAATTTCGCCTGCGTTACCTTCAAGAATCTTTTTCCAAATGACCTATAATTGCTGGTTATTTTTTGCTCCACTCTGCCTTCCATCTACCGTGAGAATTCCGTCTGTACCAGTGTATATTCCGTGACAGTGTTCAGTCATCTGTGTTTGATCAGTAACAGACAGTCGGATTCCAGGTAATAGTCCGACAACATGGCCAAGTCAAAGAACCACACCAATCACAATCAGAGTGAGTATATTTTCGCGCATTATTATTTGTTTCCATAATGCATTTTTCGTTGTTTTTAATGCTTTAGTTGAATATTCAACGTTATGTTATCTAATAGGATTTGGTTTCTAGACACTTGTCGCTTCGCCTAGCTATGTAACGGTACAAAATCAGTTCGAAACCGTGTTTAAGATTTGCACAAAGTGTATCCATAGAGTAATTTGCAATTATTCCATTTTTTGTTCTACCATGCCTCAGCTAACGCGATGGCGGAAACGTCTGTCTGCGTTCTACATAAGGTAAAACCACTTATTACTTTCAAAAAGTTGTTCAATGATGGTGTCTGGATTACAATATTTGACACTACTGTACTTTGGAGTGCGATAGGTGCGGGTACTAACAAGTATAGCCTCCAAACTTGCGGTGAACTTTTGCGCTGTAATTTTTACAGGACGTAGGGTCCCTTGTGGTGAGTCCAAAAACATAGTTTTTTTCGGTCTTCTGTGCTCGAAAAAATGCGTGTGAAAACGTGAGCGAAGTTCACCACGCCCTGCTGCCACCCCACCGAATGTGGTCGGTTGGCGCAGTGGGTAGTGTTATCGCTTCACAGGAGCTGGTCGTGGATTCGATTCGCTACCAAATTAGGGGGCGCGAAAATAGCGGAAATTATCCAGGCGTGCCGGTACGGTCCGAAACTTCAGCCCTATACGTAATCGAGGTCGCTGAACGCGAATTCGTTTTTGAAGTGTCGATCGCCATAGATCGATGATGGTCAAATTATCGATTTTTTGCATTTTGCGATTTACCGTCAGTGAGACTCTTTATCCCCATTTCCAACACATTTTTGAGCAAAAACATGTGGCAAGAAATGTCGTTTACGTTCATCGAGATTTTTGAAAGTGGAAAGATGAGAATTTTTGACTTCCAGGTTAAGCAAGTCAAAAACGGATGCCAGATTCGTGATCAGCACCCCAAATAACCCCCACGCACAAGGTTTAGGCGGAATTGGTGCTTCTGACCTCATCACCCTCACTTACTCACACCTACTCTGACCTGTCAAGAAACCGCAAATCCAGAAACCGATGTCATCTTTGTGATCAGCACTCCAAATAACACCCCTAGCCGAAGTATAAATAACTTATTTCGAACTCGCTAGTACCCTGCATGGCCCCTTTTGATTTCCGAACTGCCAAGCCCAAGCTGTTTCAAAATGAAAAGGTGTTGTAGATAACGAAGTCTATTACATTCTTTACATGGAAGGAGTCGAAAACGTAGTATCCAACTGGTAAGAAGAGCTGTTTTTGCACCAGCCTTCTTCAGCAATCATGGAAGAATGCGAGAAACATGTAAGCGAAATATACTGTTCACAATCTGAACATCTACGCTTCTCTCTACCATCCGTTCAAGGAAACGACGTAGTGGCACCGATATTTTACTTTCTGTGTAGCCCTCCATCGCTTAACGTATTCAATTGGTTTCCACCTCGAATGGCTTCGCACTTCAATAACCGCTCTTGTTTGACAATGATGACCGAGGTGCAAAGCCCGCTCTAGGCCCAGGCTCGAGTGAGTATGATGAGGTCAGAAGCACCAATTTCGCCCAAACCTTGTGCGTGGCGGTTATTTGGAATGCTGATCACGATTCTGGCGTCAATTTTTGACTTGCTTAACCTGGAAGTCAAAATTTCTCACCTTTTCACTTTAAAATTGCACGACGAACGTAAACGACATTTGTTGCCAAGCTTTTGTTCAAAATTGTGTTGGAAATAGGGATAAAGGTCCCACTGACGATAAATCGCAAAAGCACCAGCGTAGCGGAGTCGAACCTACGACCACGTTCCTGTGAAGCGAGAACACTACCTACTGCGCCAATCGACCACATTCGGCGGGGTGCCAGCAGGGCGTGATGAAATTCGCTCAGGTTTCAAACGCCTTTTTCGTTCACAGAAGAGCATTCTGAAAACAAACTAACTATGGTTTTCGACTCTCCACAGGGCACCCTACATATTGCTAAAATTGCATCGCAAAAACCGCAAGTTTGGAGGCTCTCTTTGTAAGGCTGTCGAGGTCACAATCTGCTATTTCGCCGAACTTCGTATATGGGGTTATCTAGCGTGCTGGTCACGAATCTGACATCTTATAACATCTTCGTGACAGCTATCTTACTCATAGACGCGTAGACACTACGCTGCAAGGAGACCAGTACCTCATCATAAAAGTTTAAGCAAAATCGGCGATCATGACCTTTGTCTCCTGCACCTGCCGTAGCCTACCATACTCCACCGTATATTAAAAAACGGACGGCACAATCGTGATCATCACGATATGAATGCGTATTTGGCTATACAATGACTTGCAGTGGCACCCACCCACCCGATGAACAAGTCAGCCTTTAACTTTCCCAGACATGTCTACGATCTACTATATTCACCGACCTCGAGGGATAGAGGACGGTTGGCCTGGGCGGGAAATCCGAACCAAGAACATTGTGTTGGGTGCACGCGACAGGTGGCACCTCCACGGACTGCGTTACACTCGCCCAAAAGTACTATAGTGCCCAATATTTAAGCAAACGTAGTCTCAAGTCTCCTAGCTTGATAGCACATTTTTCATCTTGCCGGACTGACGTGACTACTGAGACAAGCGCGACCACTACATAGTGTGTGTGGTTACAGTCATGGCGTCTACTGCTCTTGTAACTGCATAGACTTCTGTTTCCTCTGTTTAGCAGTTTGAGAGCCCTCCGGTTCACTTAATCAGATAAAATGGTTATTTGGAGAGGGAATTGTATGACCTATTCGAAGAAGTGAACAATTGTTTCCATTGTTGCAAGTAAGGGTTCGGACTCATGTATGGAATGCTCCACTCATTTTTCTTCTACGAAATATTGGGAAGCAATTTAAAGGGGGGCTTCACCTAAACATTATGAGCGCTGCCCAGCCGAGTGCAGTGTCTTGTCATTCCCGCTTGTGATTCCCAAGCAGCTGCGCTACCACTCCACGGAGCGATGGAAAGTTCGGTTGCTTGTGCTGGAACCTTACAGTGAGTGATTTGAAGTGCGCGCGAGTGACGGCCTTCCTTTGATTGTGAAGGACTTTTCGAGTGTTTTTTCTGCTACAACAAAAAATTGAAATGAACAGAAAACAAGATTGTTCTAATCTACAAATAGATTGCGGTTTTTTCTCATTACGCACCGAGGTGCAGGGTGCACTCCCTAACTCCTCATTTCCAAAGGGCGGAAAATTTGGCGATTGAATACGTAAATAGTAGTAATGGATAGAAAAGAAGAGAGGATTTACGAAGAAGCAAATTAGGTTAACCTCTCGGGTAGACCACCATTCAGCCGTATTTCTCATTCCTTCTACTACTTCGCTTCTGATTAGTCTACGCGCTGGCTAGCGAAAGTCGCACCTTTATTGTAAGCGTCCGGGAATCCCAAGGAACTCGTTGAAATAGTTCCTGGTACTTATTGGGGCGGCGTAGCTCACGTATGGCGGTAATTATGGCTTGGAGTAGCAGCGTACCATGACGAACAGTTTTTGTGTTTGAAAAAAAGAGAAAAAATTGAAAAGTAAACAGAATCTTCTGAAACGATTTTTTGGGGAAGGAATATATAATGGCTATCTTGTCGATGAATGAAAGTACTGCTGCGTTGATATGGAAGTGGTTCACTGGGTTCATGCCGTACAAGAGCGCCGGGTTCTCAGATGGAGCCGCTGAGAAGGCTATCTTGTTAGTTTTTTCTTTTGCCTTTAAGTATACGAGGTGGTAATAACTTGACCGATCTCAGCGTGTCAGCAGTGGAATTTTGGGAATCTAATTTGAATGTTTGCCCTTTATTCATGGATAGGATTCCCTGGGAAGCGAGTCGTTGAATTTGAAACCTATTTATGACTTTATGTTGCATTATTGGCGACTTCGAATCGAAGACAGTTAAGATTTATGAAGTCTCTTAGGAGTTCACTCCTTGAAGGTCGCCTTTTTCTCGTTTTTAGTTCATTATTCCGGCTCGGTTTAGGATGGACCATCGCTACATAAACAGACCGCATTGGTTTAATAACCTACTGCAAGTGATACAGTGAAGACGCGTACGCTAAGCCGTATTACTTCATCTCAGTCATTATGTGAGAGTGACAAAAGTGTTGAAGTTCGAAGGCTTTAGCTACGTATCACTTTTTGGGATCTTTAGAAATTTGCTTGCACCCAGGCGGGTTTTAGTGTGATAGCTGACACTTCAGTTTACAATAAAAGGGTGTCCGTGTCACCAAGCATTGTGTTTCTACGAGATATGTTGGAGGCGATTCGAATACGCATCTGGCCCACAAAATAACTTGTGGTGGCTGGTCCATGAACAATCCGGTGTTTTATCCTTCCTGGAAAAGGGTAATAACATTTTGTCGATTTCGGAGATGGACGGAAGGCTCGGTTGGTTTAGACCGATGCTGCAGGAGAGAGGACAACCCAATAAACGGCTGCTCAATTCGACTGCTTCCAAATACGTTTTTTAAAAGCCACCAGGTCCTTCTGCATTTTTTAACGCCAACTGCAGTGCGGTTTCAAAGGTAGATTTATCGAGAGTCAGATATTGGAGTGAGCAGGAATGACTAGTTCTGGAGTGGAACCGTACCACTCCAGAGATCTTATTGAATCCACGTGCTTTGTATCGCAATGGGGAACTCTTAGTGCAAAAACATTGCAACAGCTTTACTTTAAGCTATTGATCAATTGGTGTTGTCCATTACCGAAATGCAGGTATTGCATTTGTCTCTAGAGTTTGGTACAAAATCTAAACTTATACAGAACTTAGATGGATAGATACGTGAGCTTTTTAAAGCGACAGAACGATTGCTGAGCTTATCTAGAAACGTTTGGAAGTGAAATCCCCGGCGGAGTGACGTTCTACCCCCCGCCCTTTAAACAGAGGCATGGCAAATGTCTGCGTCTCCACTATCTCATAAGGCAGCCACTGGACTCTCGAGCAAGCCCACGGGGTTAGGGGTGGGCGGGCCAGGGGACGAGGGGGTAGAACGCTCGACCCCCAAAATCCCCAGCAGTCTGTAGGGGAGGTTGTGTCGTACGGTTGTTCAATACTTCGCGTCAACTTGAACAGTGGTGTAAACGGCTGAGGCATCGCATCGTTGTATGGCCAAATACACATTCAAATCGACCACACGACATCCCGTACAAATAGAACGCGTGGCGCATCCCAGAAGGGATCGAGCAACGCCGTCCTTTATCCTTTTTTATCATTTATCGCATCCATTTTTCCATTTCGTTTATCGGGTCTAGTTTAGTGTTTTTTGGTTACTAGGACTCTTTAGAAGATCGTTCAACAATGCTAACGTTTCAAATTACAGCTAAAAATTGGATAGTTGTGTTATTCGCGTCCACCAGGATATAAGTTTTCGGCTTAGAGCTCCGACACTTGAGATATCGTCGTTGATGGAGTTATAATTTATGCGTTTCAAGAACCTAAGCCGCAGTGCGCACACGAGCGATAGAATGAGTCGTCGTACTGCTTTTGAAAGAGCCTGTCTATTAACTTTCAGTACCTGTTTTGTAAGTTTTTAGTAATCTGGATTTAAAAGAAAAGACACCTTTCTTGTGTTGTTTAAGAATTGTGCAGCACAGTTTACCATCTTGTTGTGTTTGCTGTATCGGTTAAAGGTCAATGACCTCAAGACTACATATCTGAACGGTCTTAAGTGTTGGGGCGGCACGAATGAATTCTTTGAGGGGGTTTCGATTAGTCGCAGAGTTGTGTTGAATAGTAGAGCTCTTGAGAATTTTGTCTCCTGCTTGGTATTGCTTTTGTTATTCTTCGTCGACCTAAAGGTGTTACCTTATGAAACCCTTAAAATTTCACTGTTTCCCTGTATTTGCATTCAATCTCACACACGTTGATATGGCCCGCAAATCCGCGGCACTCATCGCCACTGCCAGCGATTAAGAACAGGTCTAAACGCAAAAATATCTGCGCGAATGTTCATAATTTACGAAATTTTTGTTTCCTTGATTTTTTCTGGCCCTTGATTAACCTATTTGAGGTCTAATTACAACCTGTGTTTATCAACAACAGCAAGTATGTAGTTTGTTGCTTCTTATTCATGGTGTTTCAGACAGAAAGGCTCACCGAAATGGTATCAAGAAGCCGAAGAAGCAGAGATTCATGTCAATGCAAGGAGTCGATCCGAAGTTCCTCAAGAATTTGCGTTTCGCTAAGAAGCACAACAAGCGACACGTGAAGATCGACTCGTCGGCCTAATTGTTGATGTTGCTGTTATAAATTTTTGCTTGTTACCTTGTTTCACAGCGTTTGGTCACATCCGACATCGTTACATCAAAGGCGTTCTACACAATCGGAATCGTAGTGTTCCATCTGTGGGTCCTTACTCCATAAGTTCGTCGACGTCTGTCAATCACTTCAGAAGCTATGCGGGAGGAAGTGTTACTGCGTAAATTGCTAGCGGATGGTGAAGGTACGGGCGAGGAGAGACGATTCCAGCTACTCAACGGTTGCCTTCGTTTGCTGCGAAATCCTAGCACTGTTAGTAAAGTGGAGGCGGTGAAAGCTCTCCGTCTAGTGAGTTTCCAGTTCTTTCGGCTTTTAGTCTGTGAAGGGGAGACTCTTGTCTCTCACTGTAGATTGAAAAGGTACTGAATTTCTTGTTATTCTAGAAATGTGACGCTAAGTGAGCATTGTCCCCTGTAAGTTCCATAAGGTGGGAAAACTCCCTTCGGACATGGGCTGTTCCTACAATGCGGCGTGAAAACTGTTCTCCCTTTAAGCATCTCAGAGTGGAAGAGTTGGTTCACGCCGAAGCCTACGGACATGTCGTCTTCAGAAACCCGAACTTGTAGACGCTTCAAGATTCGCATTCGTTCTTCAGCAGTCGTTCTCCTACCTCGTTCTCTCCAAGTTATCAACAGGAAGACGGTGCTGAGAACTCTTTTAGTGTAAAGTGCAAGGGATCCAGTTCTTGAAGTGGTCCCATGCTGTTAGGTTTCATCGCACAGATGCGTCACAACATTAGTCACGAACAGTCTCAGGAGATCCAGCGAGTTCGTTTTTGCTTCGTGGGTCGTGGAGTGATCAGTCCGTATGTCTTCGCTTGTAACTTTACTTCCGAAACTGCTTACTTCTTTGTAGCCCATTTCTATTGTGTTCATTAGCGCCTATTTGACAGAGAAAAATGATCTTGCGATTTGAACAGAGTACCTCGTCGTTTCCAGCCTTTAGTGGACTTCACCTCGCTTCTGATGAAGCTGCTGATTTTCGCGCAGCATTGCAGCCTTCTTCCCTTTGACGAGCCTCAGGTCGTTCACATTATAAAGCCCATGGGATAGATGCATTTTTCAGCACGTTAAGATTCGGAAACCCGTAGATTAGGGAGTCACATCTTATTGGCGATTTTGGCAACCGAGACATGGAACTTGATCTCTTTTATGGATTTTGTCAGTACTTCATCAAGGAATTCGTTGGGTCGAGGGATGGTTTGTTAGTAGGAATTGTGTACAACACAGTGAAGTCCGCGATCTTTCTTCTGTGTTCCGGAGGAGAGAGAGAGAGAGAGAGAGAGAGAGAGAGAGAGAGAGAGAGAGAGAGAGAGAGAGAGAGAGACAGAGACAGAGAAAGTTTAGAGCCCTTTGAGGCTCGCGCGGGATTGTACGATAATACATTGGAGATCATCATAGGTTCCTGGTTAAGCTATTTTGGACACCTTCTAGAAGGTCGGTATCTCTTTCCATAGTCAAGATAATAACGATTGTACCTGCTTCCACAAAAGCGAGCACATAGGTCTTGAAGGCACAAATGGAGACATCCGGATGTTTAAATTTCAAAACTCCTTTGTCACATCTTTGTTTTCCTTAAATATCGTTTTTGTGTTAGAAATAGTGTAGCTACCCTTACGACCTGCATCTTAAATTTGTCGCTCTCATAACAGTCAAGTCTCAGGAAATTAAACTTGGATCCCATATTTGGATTAGATTCTAATGTTTACTGGCCTCACAACAAAAATATTTTTGCACATTAAAACACCGCACCGCATTAAAAGGATAGGATGAAGGACGGCGTTATTCAATCCCTTTTATGATGCTCCACGCATTCTACTTATATGGGATGTGGAGGCGATTTGAATACGTAATCGGTTTATACATTGACTTTCGGTGGCAGCTGATGGACAAGTCAGCGCTTCATCCTTCCCAGATAAGTCAGGTAACCAATTCACCGGCCCCGGAGGCATGGAAGGCTTAATTGGCCTGGGCAGGAAATCCGAACAAAGAACACGGTATCGAGTGCGAACCACCGCAGGCATTTCTTCCGACTGCGCTAGACGCTTTTCTTCGCATTAGATTTAATATTTGGTCGAAAAATTATGATCTCCCCTGAAGTACGTAGCGGAGGGTGGGTTCGTTTTAAGGTTCGGACCAGCTTGTCGTTGTGCTACGAAATGGAGCAACAATTCTACCGAGGTTTTTCTTCGTCGGTGTATTACCCAGAAGCGAAAGGTGGATCCATTCCAAGTTCCGAAAGTATGGAGTGAAATGATTGAAAAGAAAATGCATGACGTCAGTAGGTATTAAAATGTAGAGTTACCTGTGTATTTAGTACTGTATTTAGTACTGGGGCGTGTGTTTAGTACTATGGAGACTTGTATAGCATCGTAGCGGTCTTAAACACGACTAAGTCAGATCGTTCCCACCCTGGAGTCCTCTTGCCTACTTCAGTGCAAAAACCTTCTTCTGTGCTTGCCTTTCAAGCAAGTGCAATTTTGATGCGGACTATGTATTCTGTGTTTTCTCATGAGCTACTTTTAAAATCTTTTCCTCAAATATCTCCATTGAACTCGCTGTTATGATTGACTTCAGATTGACTCCCTTGAATTGTCAATGAGGAAACAGCGTGAAATTGCGCAGATGAGTGAACGGCAAACGAGGGAATACGAGGAGATGGCAGAACGAGTAGATAAAGAGGTAAGAGGAGTACTATAGAGTACTTCTTCCGTGTATTGCGCCGTTAGATTCGCTGATCCTTTTGTCTGTTACAGAGTTTTACGTCTTTGAAACAGTTTTCGGTTTCGAAGGCACATTCTGTTTTCCTAGTTTTCGCTGAGGTAAAATTTGGCTTTGAGTAATGACTCTCACAGTTCTGTTGTTGTTTCAGATAGCGCTAAGTCGTGAAAAAATGGCCCAAGCCAAGAAGGAGCTCGCGGCTGCACGACTCGTACGCAAGAACCGAAAGGAGTACGCTCTCCTGGTTGGAATGATAGACGACCTACCATCTCGAGCAGAAACGATGAGGTTCTTTTTGTTGTTCTTTGTTTTTGGATTTCAGTAATTTCTCAGTTTTAGCGTTGTAGCGTATCATAGCGTAATCGTCAATCTTCTGATTTCTTTAGAAAATTAGAGGACATGCAGGAAGAGCTCGCACAGCAGCAAGAACGTCAACAGCAGTTGGAGGCTAGGGTGAGTCGTTTTTTCCATTGTCTATCTCTCTAACCCAATGGAGATTGGAAAGTTGGAATTGGAGGGAAGGATTTTGGAGATGTTGAGTAGGTTGCAAAGGCCGATTCCTCATTCTTGTTCTGTAATGTCTAGCAGCTCTGAAAAACTGCGAGACCTCCTATAACTGCTATGGGTTGGTCAAGTATTGGCATACAAACGGATCTAGAAGCTTTATGAGAAGGCTTGTCATAACTAGTTCTTGTGAGCGCTAGATAATTTTTTATTTTAAGTAATTCCTTGAATCGAACGAGCTTTTCTCTTTCTCTTGGAGATAAGGCTGGTGTGCTCAACACGTTGTTATCTCACAAGGAGCTATGAAATGAAATGGCATTTTTCTTCTGCAATATTTGGATTTGAGTCGAAAATATAAAGATCTATACCGTCTTGATCCTGGTTCCAGGGGCCGGATTCATCAACAATTAACCCGTGGGTATAAGGGGTAGGGATAAGATAAGAATCAAGTAGAGATAAGGTGGGAGTCAGAGACGCAGGCTCCATCGTAGGTATCTCTACCCCCTATACCCGTGGGTTAGTCATTGATGAATCCGGCCCCTGATCTCTACCGTTTTGAAGCTAAATTGGGACTCCTTTCAAAGCAAAGTTGACTTCCGAAGGAATTGAACATTTCAAAACAAGCTGGACTCCTTTCGAAACATTCTGGACATTTCTGAATCCAAATGGAACTTCTTCCAGATGAAAAGAAGCGTCTTGCAGATTAAAGCAATGAATCTCTGAGAAGATAAAAATAAAGGACCTGTAAGAAATTTTGCCACTACTTTTTTTGAAATTTGTAATTCACCTATCTCAAGAAGGTGATCATGCACTTTTTGTGTAACTCCTCGCAGTGAATTATTACTGTGCATGGTGGGTGCAATCTCTTATTTTAATCTATTCAAAATTTCTGCTTCTCTTCACTTTGAAATAAGCTTTGATTCATTATTTTTCAAAAAGATGAAATAGTATAGCATCGTGATAGTACCATAAATGAAGAATTATGAAGTTTCAGTCACTGTGCTTTTTTGAGCAGTTGAACTATAAACTTCCAAGTCAGCTAGAAGTACATTTTCCTAGAGCAAAGATTTATGTTGAACTTGTGAGAGTGTCTTCCCTAATCTGAAAGATGTTTTGTTTTCTTAAAAGCGCCCTCCTCGATTTGAAAAGTGTTTTCATTGAAGTACCACTCATCTCTTTACAGTTATCGGAGCGAAGGAATCATCTTCATGCCCTAAACATAATTCTCGCCAACTTCCAAAAGTTACTCGCAGGTATGGTCCTTTCGGTCGTTTTTATTTTCGTGACGTTATCATGTTCAGAGGTCACTTTGTAGTTGTTTTCGTTTCCAGATGAAGACAACGAGTTGTCCAACGAACCTGCTGCTGAACCAGGTGAGCGAAAGGACGACGAAAAGGATGAGCAACGGTCTCATCGGGAGAAGTCCAGTGACACTGTTGACACGGGAGAGTAGTTGTGCACTGGTGTTCGTTGTGCACATGTATATAATTAATGAATCGGTATTCATTCCTTTAAATTAGTTGCTGTTGACGTTTGCCGTTTAAAAACTGTCTATATTGTTGGTCTCGTTGTTGTGCTGCTTGAGAAGCTTTGACTGGGTCTGAATAACTGGATATAGCGTGGTGATTAATCAATTTCATAGCGACTACGGCTTTTCAAGATCACCCAGACTGGTTTCTTCTCTGAAAGGGCACGACTTGTACTGCATTTTTTCGATAGTCGTTATGTTTGTCAACAAACCGCAAGATGGACACATGCTCCTTTCTGCCCTACGAGATCCCATGCTGAGGACGCCGTGTCCACTTATTCGGCTTCACCGTTGTTTCACAGTTCTTCTATAGTCATCTGAATTCACTATAAAAGACAGAGATAAAGGTTGGCGTTAGTGAATTCCTTGAGTCATGTACCGCACATTCTACTTGTGCGAGATGTGGAGGCAATGTGAATGCGTATTCAGCCCACAAAATGACTTGCGGCGACCAGTCCATCGAAAAGTCAGTGTTTCATCCTTCCCGGACAAGTCTGGATGGGTCCAACTCTGCGAGATGAAAGACGGTTGACCCGGGCGGGATCTTCCTTATCCGAACGTTCACAACCAAACACCTTGGATTCTAGTTCACTCAGCCGACCCCTCCTCTAACTGCTTTAGCACTCCCCCATAAATCTGTGTAAAGGATAAAAGATAAAGCATGGCTATGTTCAATCCCTTTTGAGATGCGCCACACTCTATTTCCACCGGATATCGTGGAGGCCATATTTGAGCTATACAAACGCGACATGTGACATGTGGTGGTCAGCTGACTGACAAGGCAGTGCTTTGTTTTTCCCAGACAAGTTTGCTACCAACTCACCAGCCTTAGAGGGATGGAAGGCTTGGTTGGCCTGGGCGGGAAATCCGAACGAATAACCTGGTATCGGGTGCACGCAACAATCGGCACCTCCTCCGGCCGCTCCGGGCGCCCAAAAATTTGATGTACTATAACAGCCAAAGTTAGTGGACTGCAGAATGTTCCCCACACCGTTCCTGGGGCGCCGCGCTCAATACAACAATCAATGCCTAACTCCCTTTATTGTGTGGTGATAGGAGTGGGAAATCTAAAGACTGCGTTTCTATAGCACTGCAGCTACACTTAAGGATTTTAGAAAGCACTATCCCTTGACTTTCAGCCGGACGTACGTACTATACATCAACATATGTTCCTTTTTTGGTTGTTTGTTTTCAAGCGCTTAAAAATCTGGGAAGGGCGCGTTATCTTTTTGAAGTTTCCTGAAGGTTCCCACAGAACGGGGCGCGTGTGGCGCAGTCGGAGGAGGCGCGATTGTCGCGTGCACCCGAAACCAGGTTCCTGGTTCGGGTTCCCCGCCCAGGCCAACCAAGCCTTCCATCCCTCCGGGGTCGGTGAATTGGTACCAGACTTGTCTGGGAAGGATAAAGCGCTGACTTGTTCATCGGCTGGCCACCGCAAGTGATTGTATGGCCAAATACGCATTCATGTCGCCTCCACGACATCCCGTAGAAGTAGAATGCGCTGGCGCATCCCAGAAGGGATTGAGTAACGCCGTCCTTTATCCTTTATCCTTATCCTTATCCCACAGAACTTAAGCATATCACTGAGACTATATTACGTACTTAATGTGGTCTAGTTACGGGAATTCCCTTACAAGGTAAGACCATGAAATTCCCCCAAAGATTCTCAACGTGACCTATATGGCCTTGTAGGGCATCGGACGAGGATCACAGAACTGTGTATCGGTTTTGCTACGGGCCACTGGGTGGTCCGAAAATGGCAAAAATGGTATCGCTTCAGAGCGGGCTGATAAGGCATAAGTGACACCTGGAATGGCCCTGTCGTGCTCAGAACTTAACTTACAACAGGTTTGGAGCTCAAATTAAAGTTAGATTATAGTAATACGATAATTTTCCACGCTTCCTAGTCGAAGCTGCACTGTACATTCAAGTGATCCATCCGCATCGATGGTGGTAACGACTATGTGGCCGAGTGGATAGCATGTCGGTCTTACTGGAGGAGGGTCGAGGGTTCGACTCCGGAGGGCGTTAGGTGACTTGGAAGGTGGTCTGTCACAATTTTTTACAAAAGGAGAGCATTTTAGCTTCGGTAGGATACCGTATTATTGGGTAAAGGTGCAAAAAGGCGACGAGGTCACGACCACCGATTTCGCCCTAACTTCGCATATGGGAGTTATTTAGGCCGGTGACCACGAATCTGTCATTTTTCTTAAATTTCCACTTTTCTCGCAATACTTTGCATTTCAAAGTGGAAGGTTGGAAAATAACATTAGAGAAGAAAGCGATTCTATTAGGTTGTCCCATAAGTCCATGCCGTTTTTTTTCAACGATTCACTGCAGATTTCGCCGGCGGTCTCTTGCATACCGCTGCATAGCTTTCGAAAGAGAATGATTTGCTCTATCAGAGCATGTATTGTGTTTCTTTTTTCACCATGAATTTTGTTAATTTTTAGGTCGTTGAAGTGAAAAGTGAAAAAACAGTCATTTGCGCACTTGTTCTCTCCGCTTAGGTTTGTAGTTTTTTGCGCAGTTTTTTATAGCATTTGGAAGACAATGTTCTGTGCCACAAGAATATGTGTCGGTCCTATTTTCTCACTTGTCCTTTATTGATTTTTGAGCCATCAAATTGGGAATTCCGACTTTCCCGTCCGAATTTTTACCGAAACTCCGGTTCTGTGGTTGGACTTTTTTGCTTGGTGTTGTATGTCGTTCGGAAGAGAATGTCTAGTTCAATAAGAATTTGTGTCGCGTTTATTGGCTCATGCTGATTTCTGTCGAATACCAGAGGAAAAGTAGTTGTTGGTGAAGACGATTTTTCTCTTTTTGGCATTTTGTTGTTATTCAATAGAAATCAATAAACGCGACATATATTCTTATAGAGATCATATGGGCAGCATCTAGCGGGACCTTCCTCAGCGAGACAAGCGTGGCTCAATGACCGCATCACTCCTCTCGACAAAACCAGCTTCTTCCACATCTGGCAACATCATGAAAGCAGGTTTAAGTAGCGAATACGGTATCCTACCGAAGCCAAAATGTACTCTCCTTCTGTAGAAATTGTAACAGACCACCTTCCAAGCCACCTAACGCCCTCCGAAGTCGAACCCTCCTTCCGTAAATCCGACTCGCTATCCACTCGGCCACCCAGTCGCTGCCACCATCGATGCGAGTGGATCACTTGAATGTACAGTGCAGCTTCGTCTAGGAAGCGTGGAAAATTATAGTATTACTATAATCTAACTTTAGTTTGAGCTCCAAACCTGTTGTAAGTTAAGTTCTGAGCACGACAGGGCCATTCCAGGTGTCACTTATGCCTTATCAGCCCGCTCTGAAGTGACACCATTTTTGCCATTTTCGAACCACCCAGTGGCCCGTAGCAAAAGCGAAACACATTTTTGTGATCCTCGTCCGATGCTCTACAAGGCCATATAGGTCACGTTGAGAATCTTTGTGGGAAGTTCATGGGCTTCCCTTGCTAGTAGTGTACCTCAAAATATTATCAGGTGAGCTCCTGCGTAGGTGAATTTTTTATTGTTCGAGATTCCTCCCATGCCACAGGTAGAACTCTAATCCTTGGGTTTTTTTATTTTTATATTACATTCTATACAGTTCTAGTCATGCAGGTTGGCAGGTAATTGAGCGCTCCATAAAATGCACAGGCATTTTCAGCTCATTCCGTATTGAGCTGTACGTCTCTGTAAGGGGATTGGCTGGCTTTTCGTAGGAGTTCATGATTCGGGTGCATACCGTCAGCGATAAGTCATCGACAGTAGGCTGCGAAGTGATGAAATGGCGTGATAACAGATGGTGCCGAGTGAGTGCGTCACCTTCTTATCGAGCACCTCGATCATTTCAGTGCGTCTGTCTTCAGAGAGCACGTATTCATTGTCAGGAGGTCATGTTCTTTTGGAGTAGACAGGTATGACCCGCTAGGGCTGATGATGCGTAACTCCACTCATTCTGTACTAGGTTCGAGAAAAAAGTATGTTTTTATGAATTTGTATGGGCATGTGTGATTGCACACATTCTAACGTGGTCATTTGGAATAAATTTTCCTCGTCTCCAATCTACATCGTCTTCAAAACCACTTCAAAATGTGTTTCTCGGTAAAATTCCTCGACGAAACAACTAAATTGAAACTTCAAAGTAAGTATTTAGGTCTGTAAACGAACAAAGTCATGCAATCGAGACTGTATTGGAAAGTAGAAAGTATTATATGGTGTGCGGCGTTTGAATCCGTGAAACTATAAAACTTCCTCTTTTAAATCAACTTTGAATCTTTATTAACACAAAACACAAATGAAACAGAATATTCCTCTACACACTTCCTTCCTTTACAATGCAGAAGGGCAATTGCTGATCTCGTTTTTTGTTTTCGAGTACTTCGCAGAGAGGCTCGTCTTAACCCCAATAAGTACTGGGTTTACATACCATGTAGCGAGAGAATTGGTAGTTTCACCATTCACTGTAAACATCCAACAACTAAATGTCGTGGAAAAATCTTTATCTCACAATTTGGTCGAGTCGCCAGATGGTTCCAGCGCATTCCAGCAGAAATTTTTTGTTCCGAAAACAGCTACATCTTCAAAGCAAGGTTGGAAAAGCTCGATCTTTTGCAAATTCTAGGAGATAATAATGTCTAACGATGATGTCTTTGATTGCAGCCAACTTTCACTTTTATCCTTGCCATGGTTTGTCAGAGACAATCTGCCGGCCCCGCTCTTCATCTCGCAGTCCAGTCTTCAGGAGGATACCAGCAGTACAATGAAGCAGTAGATTTTTAAGAATACAGTTCTCAATCATGATATTCAATTACAATGAGTGTTTTTCTAACCAACATAATAATTCTCAGATCGTATGCGAGTTCATTACCTTATGGGTGATATACATGTATGTATCCATGTAAAGGCGGCGTCAGCAAGAGTAGTCCCGGGTTGCATTTAATATTCTTTATACCTTTTCTTTTTCTTGCTTTTGTTCAACTTAAACGAATCTTGTTCTCCGTGCCGACGTCTTTCTTTCGTGCGTTTGAATATGCGCAACTCCCTTCTATCCTACCGCCTGAGGTGCGTACCAGTTTAAAGAGGCCTTTGAGATACAGGGCCCGCCTTGGGGTCGTGTTCGTAGAAGGCCGTAGACTTTGTGCATCTCATAATTCGCATGCAAGACGTCCTCGCGAAAAGAATTTCGTCTACGCTTCATGTTCTTTTTATTGTTTTCAACAGCCTTTGCAGGTTTTTTTCTTCCATTGTAAGAAACAATGCGGACTACTCTTCGACAAACCTCTTTTTCCATTAACAATGAACCAGGCAATGAACTCACAACGATCTCAATTTATCCAATTTCAAACTGGAGTTCCCACATTCACCAATGGATTGAAAAACACTCAAACTGAACATATGTCATGTATGTGGTCTGACGTAATCTACAGTATTTGTTTTGTTTATTATTTATGGCACACATTTTGTGTAGTAAATAAATAAATAATAAATAGACACAAATGGAGGGATATCTTAAGAGTAAATTTACGGTATTTATGAATTTTGAATATTTATGAATTTTTGGCTACAATCAAACCACCACAAGGAGTTTAAATTTACTCAATATATTTTCCTTAGCAGCAATGACCGCCTCTATCCTTGGCCTGGAGCGCTCGCATGCTCTCTTTGAAAGATCGCTGTCCATTCTTGTGAATGCTGCTTCAATAGCGTTGCGAAGAGGGGTGTCGTTAGGGTGTCTCGTCTTGTTAGCAGCGCTTTCGACAATGCTCCCAACATAGTAGTCCAGGGATTTCAGACCCCGGCTATGCGGGAGCTAGAACACTTTAGACTAAAGCATGTCCAAGTTATCGGACAGCCTGTTTTGGGCTAAATGGCCCGTGTGAGCCGGTGGGCCGTCCTTCTGGTGAACGTATGGCCTCCCTGAGGCTACTATCACCATCCACGGTTTCGCATTGTTCGCTTGCTCACACTCATCACTGCCACCAATTCCCTCAGAGGTTGCCTGAATCCTCCAGAATCAGCGCCCGAGCCTGCTCCACGAATGCCGCAGTTCTCGACACGCGTTCCCGCAAATGGATTTTCCTCATCGGGTTTGCAAAACCTTCTTCAGACTCCTCAGAGGCATTGTTCCTCGTCACAAGATCTTAAACGGTTATCTCGGGTACCCCAAGAAACGAATTACTTCAGCAGGCGAACGCCCAGCGCGATTTCTTTCGACAGTCGCGGCTCTTCTGTTGTACTTCGCACTTGTACGCAATATTGAGGCCATTCTGAGGCTATGACTGTCTACTAGAGGCTTCTAGCTCTCAAGGACGCAAATTGCGACATTTTTCGGAATTAAGGTGTGACGGGAAATTTGAATCTAAATTTGTTCGGATTCAAGCGCCTCACCCTGTATCGAGGACATCTATTTAGTCACCGACCTAAGAATTGGGTGTTCTTCCAGGCATCTGAAAAAGGCAGTTTTGCAGAAATATCGTACCTTTCGTTTTCATTAGGACTATGTGTACACGGCAGGACCCCTTAAAACTCGTTCATTTGTCTGTTGAACTCGTTTCTGCAGATGAGGCGAAGGTTTCGCCTCGATCATCTCAATGTTCTTCTTCTTTGGCCTGGTCGCGGGTCGTCATATCTACGTGGCGTTGAGATGACCTCGCCGTGGATTGTATTGCCCAGTCTGCTCTCAATGTAGACCCCAATGGCAATTTCCTTCCTTAGGTCACTCATAAGTTCATCGATTGATTGATTGTGCACTGCTCTGCTAGCTATGAGCACAGGTTTTACGATATCACAAGGAAACTTAGATAATATGATTTCGGTCCAAATTGGTTCACACGTAGACCTAACGTCATATCCTGCGGATACCATCTGGTTAATTAAAACCTGAATTTTTTCGAGGACTAAGGAACAGCTGTTGGCAAAATTTTTAGCTGGCATTAAATTTAGCAGCTTTCGGACGATTTGTGACCTATTTATTGAATAGTCACAGTATTTGTCCTTCAGTGTTTCCACCATCCATTCATAGTTATGTGGCAATGACTGGATGCCTTGTATGGCTAATTTTGCCCTACCCTTTAAGCTTTCCTTCAAAAGAATGATCTTTTCGATGACGTGAAGTTCAATATTTTTATGAACCAGCGTCTCAAAAACTGCCCAATACTCCGAAAACTCTTCTGGATTTCCAAAAAATTTTGGGAGGGACACATCCGGAGCCCTTATGGAGCGATGTACTCTTTGATCAGATTGATTTTGTGCCAGATCCTCCGCGACGGGATTGTCGTTAGCTTCATGCTGATTGCAGTTCGGATTTCGGATGGCAACCTCGAAACTCTGAAAGGACTGCGGTACCGACTCTAGTGTTATTGTGAGAGCAGTACCCAAGCTGGACTCCTTTCCTTTCTTCATTACACCTTAGTTGGTCAGAACGCGTCCTTAGCGTAAACATAAGGTCGATAGCTTCTGCACTAGCTTTGTGCAGTTGAGATTCCCGCTCAATTTCCTCTAATTCAACCATTAATTCTTTTTTCTCTGCTTTATCTTTGCAGTTCATGTACTCATCCCTTAACTCGATAAAAAGTTTTTGAAGGCTTTGTTCACCCTCTTTTAATTCTCTTATGTACTCTTCCAAACGATCTATGGTAGACTTGCATTTCTCACAGTTAGAGTCTCTCTGAATTGCGCAGTTTAGGCTAACTGTATGCTCTTTGTAGCGCGTTACTAAATCACGAAGCGTGGTTGAGCTCAATATGATTGCTAATTTCCTTGAATGGAATGTCATTTTTTAAAAATTCTCCTTTAGTGTTGTTAGCTACGGAGAGAAGAGGTTGCTCCAGGTACTTTTAGCGTACGGGAGACTTAACTTTCTTATTTAGAAAGTGCGATCGTGAATAGATTCGACTTTGTGCTCTAGGTATTTAACGGGAGACTTATTCTCTTGGATTCAGAGAATGCGATCTTATATTCGACCGACTTTATGCTCCAGGTCCCAAAGCTGTTACACTTTGACACGGGAGACTTAGGCTTGTTAGGCCGATGCACCAAATGTATACGACGATACGGCGAAGGTCGAATTATACGCCCGAATAATGTGGTGGTTCAGTGGATATGATGGCGAGTACAAGGGATGAGACAGAGTTTATTGAAAGAGCAACTGGTCTATGTACAGGTGGACGGAGAACTGCCGTGCCTCCGCTGTATGGTGGCGTCACGCCTCTTGACCTTCCAGGGCTTGAGCATCATCGCAGACGATAATAGCCAGCCCTTGACGGCAGTAGACCATCGCCGCTAAAGAGGACTCGACTTCCTTTCCTTGAGCATCCTCGTGTCAGCCGCGTGCACCTGCCTTTCTCGAATCCTACGCGGGCCTCGCAATGCCGGTCTAACCATGTCTCATTGACCTATTTGGCGCAGTGCAACATTGCTGGTCTTAGAAGGCCCCAGTAGACTCTCTCTACTTGCACCACGCTATTTATATTCGATATCGGAAGCTTTATTCACAATTATTTCCTCGGAGGGGTCATTTCCAAGTAGGGTTTTTCATAATTACAACTCTAGAATTGACGACTCGGAGCAACTTTGAAGATTTTCTACGATCGCAAGTTATAAATTTTAGTAACGAGAATTTGTTTTATCCGACTTGTCCACCATTTTTGCTCACAGATCTTCTACAACCACCAACTGTATCACCTGTCGTCCCGTTGATCATCGAGTTGCTCGAGTGGGAGAGAGCAGCGTCTCCATTCGTCCCATCGCGTGCCAGAGTGCTCCAATAGATCCTCCTCGCTCGAGGGACACGAAGAACGTCATATGGTTCGTTCAGGGCCTTCACGATGAAGTCCGCACAACGCGTTGGTGGGCGCCTGGTGTTCCCTTGACATCCCGCGGAATCGGTGACGGCTCTCGTCCAGCGAGTGTCTGCGAAGCGCATTACGTGGACGGCCCACCTCAGAAGCTGACGCGACACATGTAGGCACAGCTGCAGCTAACACCGTCAAGCAGGGGTTCTGGAAATCTGAATTTTCAAGCGCGTGTTACAAATAATAGCCCGTTCCATTTTACGGCGGTTTTTCATGCATACAATTTAGGAGCAATATCAGGAACACTTACGCTGCTCCCCTACTTCCGAGACACCGAAATTCTTTCACCTTCTGATAGACTCTTACTTGACGAACGATGATGATTTTGGACCACTCAGAGCTGATGAGTCTCGCTTTTTTGCGGTCATTCACATGACGTTTTCTGCCAGAACTTTCTGCCACGTTAATACCTTTTAGAGCAGCTTATCATGGCTGTCTGCTACATACGCGGTATTGGCTACGTAGTAAATTTCCCTGAACGCCTGTTTCCCTGTGTGCTTCGCGATGCAATGGAACGACAGAATTCGAATGGATTGAGACGTTCTATTTTTACTCTTGGACGCAGACATAAGCCGACGAGGTTGAAGAGAGAAGGAGATCTGCATAATTCAGACAGCGTAACCACAACCGAGGAACTGGACAACAAAAAACACAGGATATGCAGTGTAAAGCCACGTTTATAAATCAGGTTTAAAATCTCAGGACACCGCAAAAGAAGATTTGGATCAGTTCTAGTTGGAGAGCGGCCATCGCTAGAAAAGCGAAACAAATGCCGACAATGTGGCTACTCTGAAGTTGCAAAGAAAAGTCTTCTTCTAGGTCAGTTCACTGTATTATCTTTGCAAACTAGTTTACTTTCAGTTTTTCCGCCATTCTCCAAGAGTCAGAGTGAACTGCCCCCCCCCCCCCCACTAGGATAGATCTGTTAAACATCGGTCCTAATCTTGAAAGAATCGAGAAGAAAGAACCAGTATGTATGTGCAGGAAATCCTCTTTAACTACTTTATTGAGCATTGGAGTGTAGCGTGTAGCGCATGTTGCGCCGTCGGGGGTGGTGTCCGCTTCCGCATACTGGCCTGTTGCTTCAGGTTCCGACCAGGCCAACCATGCATTCCATCCCTCCGTGGTCGGTGAATTGGTACCGGACTCGTCTGGGAAGGATAGAGCGCTGACTTGTTCATCGGCTGGCCACTGCAGGTCATTGTATGGCCAAATACGTATTCAAATCACCTCGACGAATTCCGTAGAAGTAGAATGCCCGGGGCATCCCAAAAGGGAAGGAGTAACGAAGTCCTCTATCCGTTACCCTTTACAGAGCATTGGAACTATTCGCAAAGAAAAGAACCTAACCTTAATCCTTTTTCCGGATGACGGAGATTGTGTTTCAATACTAGAACCTCTTGCTCTGGAATTGGCAGCAGAGGTGATTCTGCTTGAGGAAGCTAATGTTCTGGCAGCAAGACTTTCTAGGCCACAACCATGCTACTCCATTTTCTTCTATCTTCTAGTTCCTTCTTCTTTTTTCTTCTATAAACTAGATCAGCCGTACTTTAGGCATCTTGTAACCTTGTTAAGAATCCTTATTAAACGTCCATCGTCTTGTACATAAAAGGAAGAGCATGTGGAGCGGATGCAAAGCAGGGCTTATCTCAAGTAATCAAAGTCGACAAAGACTTTCGTTGCTTTGTTTACTCAAAGAATGGCGTGGCATCACTTGAAATTAGGGACCTCTTCTGTTGACGATGCAAGTTGTCCTTGATTCTTCGCGAGTAAATGAAGTTCGCTGGTGTTCGGATGTCGTATTTCCGTCGTTGCTTCTAAATCGCCTGAAAGAGGATGAGTTCGGCTTTGGCTAAGCACTTCCATCCAGCTGTCCCGCTGCTTCTTGAAATGCATTACGTGCTATGCATGAGATAATGCGAGCTCGAGACATTTTCCCCTCGCGGTCTCAGTGATCGTCTCCGGATAAACGCACAAAGAATGGCTCTGCAGAAGCTGACATTTACGCGCTATTCTCTGAACTGTATCCGAGCTTCCCTTCGGATAGCACTCGGTGTGGCAAACGCCCTTTTCGCCCGACTTCAAGACCTAGTCAGTGAACGTCTGCAGACAACCATCAGGGATCGCTGAGCGTTTTGCGCGATCATTCGTCCAACGAAAAGTTGGGAATTCTCGTAGCGATCCAGTCTCAGATACCGATCTTTTAATGTTGCGCCTCGCACCCGCAAGGTAAACTTTCAGCCCAAATTGCTGGACTCGATTATTCGGAAAAGGGCAACAAATGTCAGCGTATCCATTCATCGTCGCGCTTTGATGCTACCGCTTCGAGTCGAGTCCTTTCATGGGTCTTCGAACTGCTATCCTTCATCACTTTTTCCCACGCGTCTGAACGAATTAACGTTGCCGCCACTGGGTCGCCTATATATGCCACACTTTCCACTTCTACATTTTATCGAGGAGGCGCTTAAAGAGCCCTTAGGCCAATATACCTGTGGGCACGCGGTAGCACAGTCGAAGGGGGCGCCGGCTGCAGCGTGCACCCGATTCGTGATTCCTGGTTCGCATTTCTCGGTAAACAGGTACCAAGACCAGGCACTGACTTGTTCATCGGCTCGGCACCGCAAGTCGTTGACAGGCCGAATACGCATTCAAATTACCTCCACGGCGCATCCCTAAAATGGATCTAATGCCGCCCTTCATCATTTATCATTTATCCATATTTAAACAGCTCTCGCTCTATCAACCACTTAGCCATTGCGACTTCCATGGCACAATTTCCCTTTCAATGCGGGTGCTCCATTCTGTTTTGTACCATTCGATTATGATTGCACCTTCCGATTGTACAATTCTGTACCTTTAGATAAGCTTAAAAATCTTTTGTGGCTGTTAGTACCAAAATACTACAACCATTCTAACGATGTAATCCTTTTTAGAACGACCTTGCGAGCTTTGAAGCTGACATTTTCAAACCAATCGTTTTTTAACCTTCTTAGAATGTGTCTAGTTCTCCTTGAAATTGCTTAACCTGATTTGGGAGGTGTTTAATTTGATTTGAAAAGTGTCCAGTTTATGTGAAAATGGTTTGTTTGAAAAAATCGTATCAAGTTGTTGAAGGAAGCACGCGACTGTGGATTACAACGAACCTAAGGCGTGCGCCGTAATGGCGCCTTCTACACATCGCTCTAGATTCTTTCGCTGCCTTCGTATAGGAACCTGATTTTCAAGTCGGTTTGCTTGCGAAACGGGAAGATGGGCCTTTCTCAAAAATTCAGGTGAATCTTGGATAATCGTCATGAATATTTTACTCCTACTTCGCTGGCGATATTGCAGAAGACTTGACTGAGAAGGAGAGATCTCTGTGTCCATCGGTTGGTCTCCGCAGGTCATTGTATAGGACAAATTCGCTTTCAAATTATATGACATCAAAGTCGATGTCGTATATGCCATTCTCACGTCGAACTGGACACCTTTCCAAAGCAAATCGGATACTTTTCAAATCAAAGTGGACACTTTTTACGTCAAATTGGACACTCTTCTAAGTTGGCCTATGAACTTTGAAATCAAATTAAACGTCTTCCGAATTGAGACAAGCTTTTTGCAAGTTAAACTAAAGACTCTTTAAGATGGTTAGAATATTTTTTTTTGTTCAAGGAAAACTTAGAATAACTTTTTTTGATTTTTCTTTACTTTAGCTGCCAAATGAGTGAAATAATTTTATATCTTTTTTTGAGGAAAATAATAAATAAAATAAAGGTTGTATGTTATGGAGCAGCAAGGCAGCAATCATGTTGCGCATTAAAAGGCTGGATCGCGCCATGTACTCAAAAAGATCAACGCAACGTTTATTTGATTGATAAAAATACTGCTTACATGCAGCAAGAAAGTTAGAATATGTCTTTTTTTACAATTGTTTGTGTTGCAACACTTGCAGGCGTGAAATTGCTTGTAAACAGAATTTTTGCCATCAATCGAATAAAAATCGCGAAGTTTCTGACGTGGGCATGGTGCAATCCCTGTTCTGGCAATATGAAATGGCTTCCTTCCTGCTCTCTAAAACGAGTTTTAAACAATTATTTTTTCCCATAAAATACATTTTCTATGACATTTCAGACCGTGTTTTCACCTATTGGGAAGTAAGATAAAACTTCAAAGAAAGTTATACTAAAAAATTTCTTTGAACAAAAAATTATCCTAAAATTTTTAGAGTCTCTAGTTTGATGCAGAAGAAGTTCATTTCGATTTGGATGAGTTCTCTTCGATTTGAAAAGTCTTAGGTTAGCTTAGAAGAGTGTCCAATTTGACGTTAAAAGTGTCCAATTTGGTTTGAAAAGTGCCGAATTCGATTTGAAAAGTATCCAATTCGACGTGAAAATGGTATATTTTGATTCTAGTAAAGCCTTCAACAGAGTATTACACAACAGGCTGCCATATAATATGTGGTTGGTTGGCGGACACCCTCGTACAATTGCAAGGATGGAGCCATTCTTGGATGATAGGAAATTCGTTGTTCGCGTGAACTCCTCGTCTTCCAGTCCCAGAACTGTTAATAGTGGTGTTGGTGGCCTCAAGGAGGGGTTCTGTCCCCATTCTGTTTGATATTTACACATACGACTTACTCGAGCTTGAGGAAAGGATAGTGAGATAACGTATGCGCTTTCGCTAATGAACTGAAAATGTACCGACCTACTACATGTGATTCTGATGTTGAACTTCTCCAAAATGCTATAAATAATTGCTAGTAAGGTATTCAGCTTAACCGGGTCCATGCTGATATCAGCGGTCGGCCCATCCCCATATCACGGGTGGGTGCTGACGGACCTCGAGGATATCCCGGATGTTACGTGCGGTCAAACAGCGCCGGTGGTGTAATGCGAACATCGCTGCCCGGAAAGCAGAAGATGCGGGTTCGAGTCTCGCCTGGCGCAAGAGTTTTGATCGCAACAAAACATCCTGTAACAACATATAGTTATAAATAATGTCTAGAATTGATCCTCTGAAAGGAGTTTACCGCTTTCGGAAGAAAAATCAGAGTGTTCCACATTGGTACTAGAAATGATAACGTGCTTCACTTCTCTATTAATGGTATACCACTTAGTGAAGGGGAAGATATGAAAGATCTCGTGTAATCCGAATTTCGATGAGCACTGTGCGACGATAGCCAACAAAGCTATGAATATCATGTTTAATCTGTTTAGAGTACTGGAATGTAGTACGCCGGTTTTTAACCCTTACACACGAAAGGCTAGCAATGCAATAGAACAAGTTCAGAACAGTTCCACCAGAAAGCTTCTGATACGTGGCTTGGGCTTTGCACGTGACCAAATTCCTTCAAGTAAAGTCAGGAATCGTGATTTTGGGCTTGACACTCTTGAGTTTCGAAAAATGGAGGAATGACCCATTGCTGTTTCACAAAATTGCTAACGATGAAAGCAGTATAAAACTCACTGACCTAGCGACGTTGAGAGCATCTAGTACTCGTGGTGGTATAGTAAAGTACGATGCTGGAAGAGCCCAGCAGAATTGTAGGCGCTTCTTGCATAGGACCCTTCCTTCATATGAGGAGCTTCGCAAAAGACGGAATCTTCCTAGGAATTATGAAGCTTTAAAAATTTGAATTTCATAACGTCTTTCTTTGGATCGGGCTCCGTATCTGAGCTTCTAGTGCTGCAGACCACTTAAAAATAACTAATAATAAATTGCAGGGCATTGTGATAAAACGCTCGTTTTACATTGTTGTTTCCTCGTTAGGTTGCCAGTGTTGTGCAGGATTGCTTTGTTTGTCACTTTCATGTTTTATGAGAGTACTGAGATGCAGTTATAAATAAATAGATGAATAACTTGCATAATTTGATAATTTCTGAATTCATAACTTACTGATGCCTTAGACGTCGTCCATCATTTACTTTTTCAGCTAGATAATATGTGAGGATTATATTTGCCTTTCTCGTTTGGTGATTTTTTATAATACAGATTGCGCACGATTGTACTTGTACTCGTGTAAATAAATAAATAAATAGTTTTCACGATACCCCTTATAAATAGAATGCGTGGCGCATCCCAAAGGGGTCCTAATGCCTGTTTCAATGCCGTCTTACCCTTTAATTCCTCACTTCACTGAAAAAAATCCACCGAATGCTAATCTCCTGAAGAGGGTTTGCTTCAGGAGGTTGAGTCGCACCGTTTGGGCTACGCCCAGTAACGCCGTGACGAAAGACCCAGTTTGGAGTTCCAGTAGGGCCGGCACGCGATCGTTTTTGTGCTCTCGCAATCTCCCACGTAGACTCACTTCCAGCGACTTGGTGGAGACGACGATCGCTGATCGACGCGCTCCTGTAGTGCATACAACGAGCTGCCTGCTTCGCTCCGACGATGAGTCGCCTAGCTTACGTCAACTATTCGGTGTCCTCGAATCCTCAGTCACCTGTGTACTGGCGGCGTTATGAGTGGTTCGTTTCGCTTCGTTTTCTCGCCACTCTCGTTTAGCGTACTGATGCTTTAGGAGCGTGATGGCATTTCGAATGGGCCTGTTCCTTACAAACTTACGATTAGACGACATCAGGCTCATCCGTCCGACGAAATTGTCCCCTCACTGCCTTCGAGTTCTCTCTCCCTCAAAGAATTCTCTGCTGATTTGGTATCCACCACACTGCTGTTTTTATCCATTGGTCGCCTTGTCCCTTCATGATGTGACCGGCCCATCAACATGTAGCTTCCCTGACGTGATCTGCTGGCTTGCGAAGATGGGAGATTCTTCTCGGAGGTGCGAAGTTCGACGTGGTGTTGAGTTCGTCGATTGTGCTTCTTCAGAATACGTTAGTCTAGCGTTTAGTGTGTGTGTGTGTGTGTGGTGGATGAGTGTCTGTGTGTGTATCTATGTGTATGTGTTGTGTTGTGTTGTGTTGTGTGTGTGTGTGTGTGTATGTGTTGTGTTGTGTTGTGTTGTGTGTGTGTGTGTGTGTGTGTGTGTGTGTGTGTGTGTGTGTGTGTGTGTGTGTGTGTGTGTGTGTGTGTGTGTGTGTGTTCCACTGCGCCTATAACGACGACACAGAATGAGCCAGATCTCCATCATGCAGCAGTGCGCGAGGAGAACTGTCGAGTCGAATAGGTTTTCGCGAAGATGCGGGTTCATCAGATGATTGGTCGTTTTTTTTGAGGGACGTCAGTGTGGTCCATGCAGCCTTTCGCATTCTATACTTCTCTCTATTGCTTATTAGTTTAGGCTGGTAGCGCAGCTGGTAACGTGACTTGACTGTAGGTTCCTGGCACAGGTTTCCAGCTCAGGCCAACCAAGCATTCCATCCCTCTGGGGTCGTTTATTGGTATCAGACTTGTCCTGGAAGAATGAAATACGTACATCGGCTGGCCACCGTAAATCGCTGCAGAGGCCAGATGGCCATATCCGCATCCAAGGTGCTTCAACGCCAATCCGTGGAAGTAGAATGCGTGACGCATCTCAAAATTGACGCGTCCTTTATCCTTATCCTTAATTATAATTTTCTCATGCGCTCGAGATAGATGTAGGATAGCACCTGCTTAAGTTGAAAGCCTTTCAACAGAATGCCTTTCATCCCTCTTTCACGAAGTGTATTCTTTCGGTTTATTCGCAGACACATCTCTTCCCTTGTCAGTTACTTCGATAAGCTCTGCTATTCCTGCTTCTTTTTTAGAAATAGAGAGAGATTAGAAATAATTCTGTTCAGTTTCACTGAGCCTTAAGTGGCCAATATCGAGGTCGTGAGCTGTTACAACGATATTTGGTCGCGATCAAAACTCTAGCACCGGGCGGGACTCGAACCCGCCTTTCTGCTTTCTGCTGACTGCTAACTGGGCGGGAATGCTCTACGCCATTACACCACGAGCGCTACTTGGTCAAACATAACAGCTTACAACCTCGATACCAGCCACTTGAGGCTTAGTGAAACTGAATTGAATCTGTAAAGCCTTCAGCTTTACAGTCCAGTGGTGTAATGGCGCAGAGCATTCCCGTCCGGTCAGCAGGAGCTGCGAGTTTAGTCTCGCCTGGCGCTAGAATTTTGGTCGCAACGAGGCATCGCTGTAACAGAGATTGGAAAATTGTTTCAATTTCATTGCTCATCAAGGCAATCGGCCACTTTGTTTCTTTGTTTCCTTAATATTATACGGATTGCTAATTTACTCCAAGAATTGTACCAGAAGCACGCATAGAAACGTAAGAAGGCGTTAGAAAAGATGAGCCTAGTAAAAGCACCTGCAATATCATCAGTAATATCGTATGTACATGCATAATTTTCAATCACATCTACAGGCAATCGGCAACAATCCATAAGTGGAGTCTATTCAAGGCCTGTCCAGTCATTGACATCGCGTTTTCGTATTTACCAAAAAGCAATGCAAGTTGCCCAAGACTCCTTTAAGTTACGCATTCTATCCTGACCAGGGATTTATATCCTAACTGAGTGCTAGATCTGAATGGCCGAAGTGCTGTATTGGTGCAGAAGCGCCTCGGTCTCAAAAACAAGAAGGTTCAGCTATCTGAACAGAATTGTGGTCGAATAAAGCTGCATTACAGCAGAAACGTAGACCATTCGCCCCACCCTTCGGAAGTAGCGCCTGTGAAGATACCCCAACTATTCTCAATAAGACTTACATGGTCTTGTAGGACATCGAACAAGCAGAACAGGGGTGAAGTGCGATTTTGACGCAGGCACCTGGGTAATCCAAAATGGCAAAAAGTTGCCGCCTGGTAACCCATGACAGAAGGTTGGGGGTACGTATCCTCTTCCATGCAACTACTGCTGGTCATTTTGTCGCGCTGACTTTACACCGAATCCGTGTAAGCTTTTCAATGTCAACCCAAATATGGGCCAGAATTTCTTCAGCACCGGGCTAACCCTCGAGTCTGCTGCAAGCCTAAGCAAATTTACTAGGTGACAGTATCTTGCCGTTTTTGGACCACGCAGCGGCCAGCATCAAACCCGAACTTCACCCCTGTGTTCATTGTTAGGCGTCCTATAAGACCATCTAGGTCCTCAGAATCTTTGAGGTAGGGTTTGTGATTCGTTCACGCAGTTTAAGGTCATTTAAGTGTAGCGTAGTTGGCGTAAGGATTCTCACTTCTAACGAGTTTTGTAGGCCGTCGTTTCGTCGGGAACAGGGAAACCGAACGGTATCACTGAATGTTACAACCTTGCCGAGACAACTGTTGCGGGCCTCCCGCAATAAATCGCCGATGCCCCGGTCACACTTCTGCAGCGGTTTCTGCAAAAAGAAGCGCTCGCTGCAGCGCTGCCGAACGGCAGCAGCAGCAGCAGTTATCGGATCATCTCTCCCTGCGACTGTCCGCTCGGTGGCGTCGTCCGGCGATTGCGAAACGACTAGACCGTTCGATACTGGAAGCGCCTGGCGACTGCGCCATCAAAGAAGCCTCGTATGAGTCGCACTTGCTCCCACTGTTCTGGCGCTTCTCCGCTCCGATGACTTAGGCATTACTGTATCGTCTTCGTCGCACACTTGTGCCCCTCAGAGAATCCTTCCTTCGTAAAACCTCCACATTTTCCTCGATTTCTTATGCCTCTGTCTCGAGTGAAGTTAACAAAGTTAACAAACCGATCAGCTGTACTATGTCACGCTGTTGAACACCGGCTTTGTTCGTCCTCATCGGCGAATTATGGCTGGGCCACTTGAAGAAGTAAGTTCTCTTCGTGCAAGATTGTTGCTGTATTATGCTGATATAGCAGTAATGCAGTGGTGTAGCCAGCCATACAAATTCTGCTACATATGCCATTTTCTCATCAAACTGTACATTTTCAAATCAAATTGGACACTTTGAATTCAAATCGGAACTCTTTTAAGCTAGCCTAAGAATTTTGGTATCAAACTGAACTTTTCCAAATCTAAATGACCCTCTTCTGCATTAAACTAGAGACTCTCCAAAAACGTTAGAGTAATTCTTTGTTCAAGAATAATTTTTGTATAGCTTTCCTTGAAGTTTTAATTCAAATGTCCAATAAGTGGACACATTGTTTGAAATTTTATACAATTTCTATTTTTCGAGGAAATGATTTAGCGCTTGTTCCAAAGAGCAGGAAGGCAGCCATTTTTTGGTGCTGAAAAGGAGATTCTGCCATGCCCTCTTTGAAGACGTCACGATTTTTATTCGATTGATAGCAGAACTTCTGTTTGCATGGAGTTCGACACTTGTCAATGATACAACAAACACAACTGTAAGGAACATACAGATCCTCCGATGGTTCATGTGAGCAGCATCTACACTATCAATCAAATGAATGTTACATTGAACTTCTTGAATGCATAGAGCAATCTGATCTTTTAATGCGCTATATGCTTGCTCCTTTTTCTGTGCTTGAAGACATTTCAATTTATTGTTTTTCTCTAAAAATAAAAATTTTATGAAATTATTACACTTGTTAGGGCAGATGAATAAAAAAAATTTAAGGAAAGTTATACCAAATTTTCCTTGAGCAAACATTCATTCTCACCATTTTCGCGACAAATTGGGCAATTTTCAGGTCAAATTGAGCACTCTTTTAAACAAATGTAATGCTGCTGAAATCGAAGTGCTCGTTTTTCCAAATCGAAACGAGCATCTTGCAGGTTAACCGTTAACCTGTAGACTCTCCAAAATGGTTAGAATAATTTTTTGTTTAGGGACAATTGGGTATAACTCCCTTTGAAATTTTTTAGTTCAGCTGCTCGAATCAGAGTAATAATTTTGCAATTTTTGGAGTACAATTAATAAGTTAAATTTCGTTTTAAAGCGCAATAAAACAGCAGTCATACAGTGCAGTAAAATGGAAGATCGGCTATGCGCTCAGCTCATTGCCGTTGTCATTTGAGTGATAGTAATGATAGACTAAATGGTGCTTACATGAAGCATCAAAGCGAGGACATGTATGTTCTTTATAATTGTTTTTCCGGTATCGTTCACATGTGTGAAATTCCATGCGAATTAATCAATAAAAATCGCAATGCCTTAGACGAGGGCATGGCGCAGTCTCTTCCTTTGCCACAAAGAGTAGCCACCTTCCTGCTATTCAAAACAAACTTTCAACTATTATTTCTCAACTATGAATTTTTCCTATGAAGACGGGAGGTCGAAACACCAGACCGTGTTTAATAAAAATCCACCTGAAAACCTTGTGTGGGATAAAATATTTACATTGATCAACAACTCTTAGAACCTTTTTCGGCCTTCGAGCATGATGCAGTACACATTTCCAAATAGTCTCGAATTCATATCCTTAACAACAAGCAGCTCTTTGATTCTAAGGCTGTACTTACGTTTCGTTCTGACCTTGAAGGTGGGCAGCCATGATCATAGCTCGTGGTTTGAACATAGGTTATTTCTTAGCCAAAATATGATACAAAGTAAGTTTTGTACAAAAGGATACATCGAAAGTTGGCCTTTGAAAATTATCGAAATCAGAACATAGAAATTTGTTGAGCAAAAAGAGTAATACAGATCAGTTTAGCACAAAACATTATGGCAAAAAGTCAGATGATTTAGCTCTTCAACGACAGCAAAAGCGTTTTGTTTCCATGGTTAAACCAAAGTGAAAAACGCTTCTTTTCTTATAAGCGACTCCGTGAACGACTTTCATAAACTGAAAAAGCTATTATATGTTAAAACAAGGTGTCGTTCATTTTGCCTAAAAACTGATTTGTAGTTGATCTCACAAATGTGCTCTCTGTTTAAGAAAGTTTTCCAACTAGTAATTAAACGTCCCAGGTGAAGAACTGAGAATCAATGCTGGAAGTTCATTCCAGGTTTTAATAACACGAGCCAAAAAAGGATTCTCGAAACCTAAACCTAAAAACCCCGTGTGGCACAGTATACAAACTGACAACTCACAACAATGCCGAGGTTTCAAGAAGAGAGAAGTTTGAGATTCTCGAAACATTTTTGAGTGCGGTATTTGCGGTTGAATTCTAAGATTGTGCCCTCTCGTAATCCCATTGAATGAAGAAAAGGTGAAGAGTTCATTTTTATCAATATCTAAGTAATCATTAACTATTCTGAAAACAAGGTTCTGGTCGTAGATTATTCGTCTTAGTGATAGCGATGTAGTACCGAGACGAGCCAGTCTTTCAGGGTAAGAAACTTCGAATAGACCGTTTCTAATGAACACTTGCTTTGTAAATCTTTTTTGTACACCTTCTATTAGACTTATACTACTTTGTTTTAATGGTGACCATACAGGTGTATCATATTCTAAAAGCGGCCTTAAATAAATAGAAAAAAGTTTAAATAACGTTGCCATACTGCGAGTTTGAAAGGCTCGTAATACACAGTTTGATTTAGAATGAGCTGTAGCAACAGACTTCTCAATATATTCATCAAAAGTTGGTTGGTCGGAGTATACAATTCCTAAGTCACGAACAGAGTTTGAAGTATGCAGTTTGTAGCCAGCTAGATGGAAGAAGCAGGTTTTCGGATGATGACGCCCAATAAGCATGACAGTAGTTTTTTCGAGTGAAATGTCTAGTAGCCATTTCGAAGACCATGCTGTTAGAGAGTTTAGCCCTTCCTGAAGAGTTTTGTGATTGTTTATAGAATACAGTTTCGTATCGTCTGCATAACCAGTACAGTAGACACCAGAAGGTAAGCTGTTTGGCATACCATTAACGTATATCAGAAACATTAACGGTCCAAGGTAAGTTCCTTGTGGAACACCATTACGCGTTTCATTACACTCAGAAAAAGCACCATTAACTATAAGCTGTTGGCTTCGTTTGTACAAAAAAGATTGCAGAAATCTTAGAAGGCAGCCTTCAATCCCGTACGCTTCAAATTTTTTACATAAAAGATCAAGAGGGATTGAGTCAAATGCTTTAGTTTAATCGATGTAGCATGCACTAACGTATCCATGTGAATCAAGCACGTTCGCTATTTTGGGATTGTGTTTATAAGAGCCTTAAGAGTGGACCTTCCTTGAAGGAACCCATGCTGAAACTTTGTGATCAACTGTTCAGATGATAAATAGCTGTAAAGTTGCTTGCAAACTATTTGCTCCATAACTTTGCCAGTTGAGCATGTAAGGCATATAGGTCTGTAACTTTCTACATTAGTTTTGTCTCCCTTCTTAAAAACAGGTTTGGTGCGTGACTCCACATTCCCCAACAATCCTCACGTCGTTTGATCCGAGAGCCTGTTTCTTGTAAGGGATTTGTCATTTCAAGATTTGGTGAGCCATTCTAGGTAAGTGGAAGGACTGTTTAACACCGCAGATCAAACGAACATCGCAGTGCACAAGATCAGTAAGCGCAACCTTCATAACAATGCTTTGTTGAGATCAAAACTCCAGCACTAGGTGGGAATCGAACCCGCACCTCTGCAGACCGGGAGGGAGGGAATGCTGTACGCCATAACACCACAGACAAATTAGGCGATTTCTATCAAAAACCTTGCTTGCATGCGCTTCTAACCCGACATATTGCAGGCGCACATGTTTGCGGTTAGTTTGGCGCTAACACTCAACATTTCTTCGGTAGCAGTAAACATTCTTTCGTTTCTTTCCAACCAATATGAGCTCACTTTGGTTCCTCTCCCTCTTCACGACAGTGATCCGCTAGCCTTTCGAATTCAAGCGTAAAGAAAGCGATGGACATCTGTTTCCCGTATTCTACTTCTGTTTCAGTATAGTCTGTGCAACTCTTTTAAGCTGGCAAGCCTTCTTAGAGGGAATCGAATGAGGCACAGCGACTCCATGTCTGTTATGGTTATTTTAAGTCTCATCAGGAGAGGTTTTCGAATGCGTCTGTCGAGACAGAACTAGCCGACCTCCAACTGCTTGAACTATCAAGAACAAGTGTGTTTTAAGAGCGCTTTGTTCCCAAGAGTACCAAATCTTATTTTTGGTAGCAAATCTCCCCGTAAGGAGGAAGAAATGAGCTTCCATTGGGGGTTTCTGCAGTTCATAAGCCAAGCAGTACGCATTCAACGTGCCTCCGCAAGCCGGTAGATTAGATTGGGTAGCTCATCCCAAAGAGGGTAGACTAGCGTCAGGCTTTTTCTCCATTTTACCCCCTACCGGGCAGCAGTGCTAGTCCCGTAGGTGGGTCTGCTATTTCTGTGCGGTCAGGCTTAGAATGTCAGCAGCTCGTCTAGAAATGCTCGGAGTTTTTTTCAATCTCTCATGTGGCATCCTTTACACCTGCTGCACTCGAAAGTTATTCACGACAGTCTAAGCCATTGGTGCGTGCCTTCGCTTCATTATGCAGCGTGCTGATGCAAATATAATCGCAGCGCGAGGTAGTACGGATTGCAGCGCCGAGCACATACAGAAGCAAAGCACAGCACTGAAGAACGACCACACAGAACTGCACGCTCAAAGAACCAGCAATGAAGGAGATGGTGGTTTCCGGTCCCGTCAGCCTAATGAGGTGTGCCTGATTTTCACAGGTTCTATAATAAAACCCTCCTTAGATGTTTGTGAGGTTCTAGGTCGGGATCGTGATCCTAGTCCTCAGATTGAGCAGTGCAGTTAGGCCTTGAAATTTCATCAGCTTCTCCGTATTCGTCCTTCTCATCGCTGAGCTCCTTTGGCGTTAGGGGAATGCGGCCCTTTAGTGTGGCTGCTTTCGACTGTAGTCAGGCTCTGCCGCGAAGTTCTCCGTGCAGCCAGCGATGCTGCCCGAAAGGACGAGCAAGACTTGGCCGTCGGTCCCGAATCGCTTTTCGAAACACAATCCACCGAGTGCAGACTGACATGCAGAATACAAACCGCGCAGATACGAACACCCGCCCACTCTGTGTATGAACATGCCACGCCCACTCAGAAGGTAAGAGCCGAGCCGACACAGCAGGAGCAAGGAGTCCATCCGCTGCATCTCACCGAAGTCTCTGATTGTGAGCTGTATGCCATTGTGGTTTGGTTCTCGATTCATTCCCCGCCACATGCCCCTATGACAAGTGGCCCGAGAAGCCTCACAAGAGGATAGGGAGATTGGTGGATCTGGTCACACACACCCCCATGTGTCCTATCCTCCATCATCATTATTTCCCATCCGTCGAGCCGTTTCCGTGAAGGTCCTTGTGCCCATCCGCCCATAGTCAGTAAGCGCTGGACGGACTTCACAACACGTTAACATAACTAAGCAGTCGACTAATATATTTACATAGACTGGCACGAATATTACTGCGTCTGATGGTCTTCATAACAAGTAACGATTGATTAACGGCTAATTAATAGCTCAATGTCGAACGTTTAGAATGCAAATCGTGTCAACTTAATGATCGCCAGACGGCGCTTTCAGGAGGCGAATAGCATCAATCAATCAATCTGAATCATTTTTACACATTCGTTTAGCCCTGGAGCGCCGTGTGGAGAGGTCATATGTTGTTAGAGGATGCCTTGTTGCGATCCGAACTTGGTCCAAGTGGGACGCAAACCCGCACCCCCTCTTGTTCTCCATGCAGAATGCTACGCTTTACACCACCGGCGCTCTTGCTCAGATAAAAGTCGGTTAGTAACCGAGCATGGAAGGGTTTGAAACAGATTTACTGCCCGGTTTGAAGCCCTTCATGGTCGGTTAGTGATCGACTTAGTGTATAAGTCACGGCAGGGTTTCAAACCGAGCACTAGATCTGTTTCAAACCCTTCACGCTCGGTTACTAACAGACTTTTGTCTGCGTGAATGCTGATGGGCCTCGAGGTTATCGCTGATGTTAAGGCCTGTTCATACTTCGCGACGGGAGCGACGGCAGAGGCAGAAGCGACAGGGTGAAGGATAAGTATCCATCAGTGCCGCGTCGTTAGCTGGGAAAGTCGATGGGTCTGCTTTGCTTTGTCGCTCTTGTCGCTGCCGTTCCTCCCGTCGCGGGGTATGAACAGGCCCTTAGGCCGGGAGAACTTCCATCGCGGCATTCAGCCTATTAGCTTAGAACCTTTGCGAACCTTTGATGGCCGCTCTACAGACCTCTCAAGGGGCGAATAACATCGTTCGGCCAATCATTCCCATTCAATGTGATTGATTTTCGCACGGAATTCTCCCGTTGGCATAAGAGTAATGGATGTGGGTGCTGTGGACTCTAACGGCTCACAAGAATATGCGGTAGACGAACTTATCGGCACGTAAGTAGGATGCATTGATAAACCAACACTATCGATTGTCTCCTTTTTGAGCATGGCTAGCAAGCTAGCAACCTCTGGAAAATCAACCCATGAGTCAGTTCTGCTGCTAGGCAGTCTGATTGGTAATCAGTATTTAACTGGATGGTAGCGCTGTCGGAGGAGGCGCCGACTGTAGCGTGTGCCCGATTCCAGGTGTCTAGTTCAGGTTTATCGCCCAGACCATCTTAGCCTTCCACCACTTCGGTGTCTGTGAGTTGCTACCAAACTTCCTTGGGGATTAAAAGGCACTGACTTGTTCGTCGAATGGCCACTGCAAATCATTGTATGGCCACATACGAATTCAAATCGCCTCCCATGATATACCGTAGAAGTAAATTGCGTGGAGCATCTCGAAGGGAGAGATTAAAGGGTCGATTAATCTATTTATTTATTGTGTCAATTACAGTTGACAGTATAGTGCCTTGGAGAAGAGATCCGCACAATATAACCATAGTTGTGAGGAGATATGACGCATAGTTCTTGGTTTGTGATAAGAGATCCATATAATATAACTATAGTTAATTATGAGATGGCTTGTGATAGAGATTCAATAATATATATTTATATATGTGTCGATCTTCGTCCATTCGAAAATGGAGATATATCAGAAGCCGTGTAGAGAAGCCTCAATGCTATGATTACAGTAACCAGCACTGCGATATAACCAAAATCTTAAATTATAGTTGTGAAGGCATGTGACTTAGAAATTGTTTATGACAGTGGTTGTGAAGAAGATTGCTATGCTAACTAGAAAATTTGTCTTAATATCCGTTATCAAAGCCATCCCTTATCCTTTATTTATCAGAATAAAGTAAGGTTTCTGCTAGAAATGGGTCTTCCAATAGTACCATGTTTTACAAGCAGTCGAAATCTGGATGCATAAGTGGGGTAGCCGTGGCTGTGAACTTACGAAGGTTCCCAAGCTTCTTTCTTCGATATGCATTGCTGCGCGGGGACCATCGTACATCTTCCAGTCTCTCGCCATGGTCCGCTGAGTGAGTCTGCCTCGTTTAGAGCCGTTGGCATGCCCCACACAATCACCCAGTCCTCCGTTAAGTTGGCTACCGCTAAGTTGGAATAAGTTAAGTTGGAATAATAGTTTTATGTGCATGGTGTGAGCCCACTCGCTCGTTTTCTGTGGCTGTTTCAGAACCCCGTGGAGCTCCTTCTAGAGTTTCGCAGTTTAATATGCCGTCAGACAAGCGGGAGCTATTGATTGCTAACGCAGGGCAATTGGCGAAAAATAAAAAATAGTCGGCACTACCACTGCCACAATCATCCCCCGACTGCAATAACCACAATGACAACTCGACCCTCCTGCTGGATGCAGACCTGCAGACCTTGTGTTCACCTCTCCACGTGCCATTTCTCCCTTGCAAAGTCCATGCATCGCTGGAAACCGCTGTTCCTAATTCCACTACCAGTGTTTTCTCTCGTTGGCGTGCCGAGTTCAGAGAGTTCAGGCCGTGAATTCATCTCTACGGACGGGCGTGTGTCACTGGTGCCCTTAGCGAGGCCGGCCGACCGCAGAGCTAATGCCCCACTCGAGAGTTATTGTACCCGACGGACGTTCGATGCGAAATCGGCTGGAACGCCGGCCCCGGACGTGACGGCCAGCGCTCGCGTTCTCGCAACTAGCGCACAGAACGAAGAGGAGAGGCAGTAGCAGGATGAAATGTTGGTGCCTTCCCACCGCAGTGGAGGCGGGGGGGGGGGTATGGGAGAATCGAGTAATACGATCAGTATTACTCGATTCTCCCATAGCGTCCACGGCATCATAGAATTTTATTAGGTTGATCAGAATGTCTTGAGCCGTTTGAATTTCTTCTCCATTATTCCTCTTCAGCATAAAAATGATAAACGAGGGCGTTGCTCAATCCCCTTTGGGATGCGCCACGCATTCTACTTTTACCAAATGTCGGGGAGGCGATCTGAATGCGTAGTTGGCCATACCAGCCGACATACAGGTCAGCGATCTATCCTTCCCAGACAAGTCTGCTACCGATTCACTGACTTCGGAGGGATGGAAGGCCTGGGCGGGAAATCTGAAACAAGAACCTGGAATTGGGTGCAAGCGACAGCCGGCACCTCCTCCGACTGCGCTGCACGAGCCCTTTTTTACTCAGCATTCATTTTTATTCATTCATTCACTTTTTAAATCTATTCAGCGTACTTACTTTGATACTTTGATGGTCCTTTTGTCGGCTGGAGGTCTTCTCAGCGGGGACCACAACTCTTCCAGACCGCTCGATCTCTGGCTGCTTGCATCCAGTGAGGCAGACTCCGCTCTCTGAAAGATCTTGAGAATGAGTCCGCCCATCGCGTTGGCGGTCGTCCCAGTGGTCTCTTATGGTCTCTTGGGAGCCATTCTGTGACACGGAGACTCCATCTGTCGTCCTTTCGTCGAAGCAGGTGTCCGGCCCAGCGATATTTGGACTTCTTCGTGTACTGCAGCGGGTCTGCTAATTGCGACTTCTCCCGTAGCTCCGAGCTTCGTAGGCCTCTTCTTGCCATTGCTGACGAAGACTTGTCCTCAGAAGACATCTCTCCAGTGCACGATGCATAGTTTACATCGCTCTGGCGATTGTCTTGTTCTCGGGCCAGGTTTCCGTCGCGTAACACATCGCAGGCAGTACAGAGGCGTTGAATATCGAGGCCCTGAGGCCAGCATCCCTGACCTGATCGGTGACTTCGCGAATCGAACTAAAGGCTGCCCATGCTGCGCGTCTCCTGCGGGCGATTTCAGGAGCGAGGTCGTTATCCATGTTCAGCTCTCTTCCCAGATAGACGTAGGAGTCGACCTGTTGCAGAGCGACTCCATTTAACCTTACGAATCCCGTGTCACACCACTGGTTGACCATGAATTGTGTTTTGGACATATTCATGTCCAATCCAATCCTCATACCTTCCACATTGAGCTCGTTCAGCATTTCCTCGGCCTCTGCCGTGCTGGTAGAGATCAGAACAATATCGTCGGCGAAGCGAAGGTTGCTGATCCGTTTACCGTCGACAAGGTAGCCTTTATCGTCCCAGTTCAAGTCTTTCGTGGCATCCTGGAGGGCCGCTGTGAATAGCTTGGGAGAAATCGTGTCTCCCTGCCGTACTCCTTTACCGACAGGAATTTTAAGCTTTCGATCGAACAGCTGGATATTCAGCGTACAACGGATTTTACTTAATATTCAGCTTTTATTTTTATTCAGAATGCAGTGGAATTTACTCAACAATGCAGTCACCACCGTTAACCATTGCCCTTTCAGAATCTTCAACTTTGGTGAATTTTTTTGCGCTAGAAGAGCGAGAAGGCGAAGTATGTAATAGTCAGAGGGTGCAGTGTCAAGGGAATGGGGTGGGTGGGGTACCGTGTTTCCAGCTGCTCCTACTTTTCATGGGTCTCTTTAGCTGTATTGGACAGAACGTTAGGTATATGCTGTACTCCGGCGACACGTCCCCGGCGCTGTCGGTGTGCGCTTACCACGCTGTGCGTAGCAGCCCGTGTAACACTGTCGCCGACCGCATCGCCGACGCTGTCGCCGCAGTATAAAATATGCCTTTTCGTGGACCGTGCGGACAGAAGCTCGTCTCAGCCGTTTTTCTCGAACAGCTACCGCTAGCTTCCGAAGCTGATTGACGTACATGTTACCTGTGACGGTGTCTTTGTGCGAGCAGCTCGTAATAACACATTCCTTGCGCATCTGAGAAGCAGCCAAGGAGACACTTCTTGGGGTGAAGGTCGGATTTGGCTTTTCCTGATTCATGTGTTCAATCTTTCGGTATTTTTGGGCTTCACCGCACTTTTAGGTGGATCATTGCTGATCGTCTCCAAGTTTTCGTCGCCTTCAAATTAAACGGAAGTACCCTATCTGGGGGCGCGTGTAGCGCAGTCGTAGGAGGCGCGACTGTCGCCTGCACCCGATACCAGGTTCCTGGTTCGGATTTCCCGCCCAGGCCAACCAAGCCTTCCATCCCTCCGGGGTCGGTGAATTGGTACCAGACTCGTCTGGGAAGGATAGAGCGCTGACTTGTTCATCGGCTGGCCACCGCAAGTCATTGTATGGCCAAATACGCATTCATGTGGCCTCCACGACATCCCGTAGAAGTAGAATGCGCTGGCGCATCCCAGAAGGGGTTGAGTAACGCCGTCCTTTATCCTTTATCTTTATACCCTATCTGGACTATCCTCTACCTGTGTTGCTTGGCACTAAAAGTGAATTCTGATCTAAAAGTCTCAGGCATGCGGAAAATGCAATCAAGCAATGAGCTAGAGTGGCGAGGATTCAAGATAGGTTTTTGCAAAGTTTAACTGTTCTTTCAGACCCTTAATAGCTTCGCTGCCAAAAGCGTCATGCCGAAAGAAGATAAAAGTCGACGTCGGAGAGACCTTTTGGAATACGACGTGCACTTTATTCATAGCGAAGTGGCTGAAGCTCTTCGAAGACGAGATTAATCTTTCTGGCCTCGCTTGAGTCAGTTGTTGGGCAATGCGGTGTCAAGCGTCCATGGACGAAGTATCAACACCAAGAGGGAAGAAATGCTTAGCCGATTTAAGCCGTATCGATTACAAATAGATCTGATGTTCAGGGCAGTCTCCGTGCTATGAAGTGAGGAACGATGCTGACCCAATGAGTCACTACCATTAGCATAAAAGCGTTTCTGCTCCTTTCACAGGTGTGTCAACACATCAGCGACGAAATGAACCAGTCACCTGCAGTCTTGCTGCTGAACACTTCCGTTTTTGCGAAATTATGCGTCCGCTCCTGTTTAAACATAACTACCATGTCGCATAATTTCGGATGGACGAAGTTGCACTATATACCTGGCTCATTAGATATTCAAGGTTGCTAAACATCAGCATAGTACCTTGATCGCCAAAAAGTTGAATCCATTCTCAATCCACGTTCCTGGAAATATTTTTTAAAATTAAACTAACACAGCCGTAAGCCTTTACCAAATCTTCAATACTTGTTACTCGATCCCCAGTTTTGGAACAGTCTCCAAAATCTGCCCGTAGGAAAAGCCATAACAAGGTAGTAGAAAGGCAGCGCGGGAATCGAATTTCACACTCGTCGGATTTAAAGGCTCCACAACTTTATGTTTTCGGCTATTATTTAAGCCATCGTTTGGTAACGTCGTCTCTTTATGTGGTTGTTCGATTTACTTAAAGAATAAAGGACAGCGTTAATCAATCCCTCAAGGGATGTGCCAAGCATTCTACTCCTGGGGTCGAGGTGAGGTCGGAAAAAAGTTCGTCTAAACTTCGCCCAGGGGGTATTTGGGGTGCTGATCACGAATCTATGAAAGGCTGATCAGTCGAAACTGCGGTGCTCACTTTGTTGAACGATTGGACTGCTGCCGTTGAAAGAGGTCATCGTACCGATGTTGTGTATTTTGATTTTTCGAATGCTTTCGACAAGACTCCAGTAGGTAAGCTGCTTATAAAAACGGAAACGGTTGGTGTCCATCCTATGATTCGGGCCTGGATCCAGAGTTTCCTCATGGGAAGAACCTATCAAGTGAAAGTAAGATATTTCTCCTATATACATTTAAACTACCAGCTAAAATTGCTCGACTTCGGGCTGCCTGCAAAATGTACGCTGACGACATAAAAGTTTACAAGGAGATCGAAAATTTTCAAGACTGTCGTGTGATGCAGGGAGAGATCGAATGCGTGGATGAATGGGCAAAAATGTGGGACCTACCTCTTGCTCCAGAAGAATCTCGTAGTTTCACAGTCGGAACAAGAAGTCAAGCTTCCCAATCAGCGTACAGTCTAACAGGAGTATTAAAGTCGGTCTCTGGGGTTCGGGATCTATGTCTCTCAATATCAACAGATCTCAGGTTTGATGAGCACTACAGAGTGTTGGTTAAGAAAGCGAATTTCCGAACTTATAACTTATGTAAGAGATTAAAAACGAACGACCTAGAGACGCTCTTGCGAGCTTACAAAATTCACGTGCGCCCACTTGAGGAATGTGGCACAACTGTGTCCAACCCCACCAAAAAGGATATCGGTTTGTTGGAAAGCGTTCAGAATAATTATGCACTTAAGCAGTTTATGAGATGTTATGGACTTCAATATTGTGATTTGCCGAACGGATCCACTAGAGCAAAGTTGCTTGGTCTTCCTAGTCTGTGTTCCAGAAGAAAAAAGGCCGATTTGCTCATGTTGTTAACAATTCTGACTAAAACCATTGCAGCTGACCCACTGCCATCTTTCAAGTGTCCACTATATCTACATATAAATATGTAGAAAAGGGAAACTTGAGGGAAACTTAGAATCTATGTCTTTGTTGCAACGACGCAGGCTAGGCCAAGCTTCCTCACCTATAGGAATCTCAGGGAACTTAACTGCTTGCTTGGTGAATCCGAAAATGTGACACAGATGTCACCTCCGGTTCTTAGGTCATTTCTTGCGCGTAGATTTGTCTGTTTAAGCTAATTTAGTGTTGTGTTTCATTTGGCGACCATTTCTTGAGTCTTGAGTTTAATATGTTCGAGCGGGCGCCAGCAGCGTCTTCATTCGTCCCTGTCGCGTGCCAGAGTGCTCCAATGAATCCTCCTCGCTCGAGGGACACGAAGAGCGTCATATCGGTCGTTCATGGCTTTCACGAAGAAGTCCGACCAACGCGTCGGTGGGCGTCCTGGTGTTCTCTTGACATCCCGCGGAATCCAGTCGGTGATGGTTCTCGTCCAGCGGGTGTCTGCGAGTCGCATTACGTGGCCGGCCCACCTAATTTTCGACAACTTGGCCCACGCGACAGCGTCTCTGATCTTCGAACGTCGGCGAAGCTCGGAACTCCGGAGGCCTTCTCTCACTTGCGTGAGTCGTGTCACTCCGAGCATCCTCCTCTCGATTCCACGCTGCGCGACGCTGATCGCGTGTTCATCCTGCTTTCGTATAGCCCAGGTCTCTGAGGCGTATGTTAGGGCAGGAAGAACAATGGAGTCGAATAGGTGGGCACGGAATCGAACGTTCTTCGTCTTCTTCGCGACTTCTCCGACGCTCTTGAAAGCTCTCCAAGCCGCTCGTTTCCTCCTGCTCAGCTCTGGCGCTAGGTCATCTGCCATATTGACTTCGCGACCCAGATACACATAGCTGGAGCATTCGGAGATGTTCGTTCCGTTGAGCGAGAATGGGGCATCAGAAACTTGTCCGTTCCTCATGAACATCGTCTTCGAAGGATTCAGCTGCAGTCCAACGTTCCCACATACACGATCGAAGTCGGCCAGCATTCGCTCCGCCTGGCTGATGCTCGGTGTTATGAGCACGATGTCGTCAGCGAAGCGAAGATTATGTAGTTGCCGGCCGTCGACCTTCACTCCCATGTCTTCCCATTCCAGTTCGCGCATGACGTTTTCGAGGGTGGCGCTGAAGAGCTTCGGGGGTATGGTATCACCCTGCCGAACCCCTCTCTTCACGTCGATGAGGACGTCGTTGTAGAATGGTGAGATCTTGGTCGTGAATCCACTGTACAGCTCTCGAAAGACTCTGATGTACTGAGTAGAAACACCCTGAGTGAGCAGTGCTTCGATGACCGCTTCAGTCTCGACGGAGTCGAATGCCTTCTTCAGGTCGATGAACGTAAGGCACAGCGGCAGCTTGTACTCTCGTGACACTTCGATGAGCTTCGTAATGGTGTGTATGTTGTCGATCGTGCTGAATCCTCTCCGAAATCCTGCTCGTTCGCGTGGCTGTCCTTCGTCCAGCGTTCTACTAATCCCATTCAGGATCACTCGAGTGAACAGCTTGTAGACTACGGACAGCAGGCAGATCGGGCGATAGTTGCCAATGTCGTGCACGTCTCCCTTCTTGTACAGCAAGACGGTCCTGCTGGTCTTCCAGACCAGCAGGACCGTCTTGCTGTACAAGAAGGGAGAGATGGAACCTTGCACTCCGACAGGTAACGTGTGAAGAGCCGCGCCAGGGCGTTGATGAGCGCTGGCGGGAAGTTCTTCAGGTGTTCGGGTCTGATCCTGTCGGGACCGGGTGCTGTACGTTTCTTCACCGACGAGGTGGCGTGTCGGATCTCGGAAGAGAGAACAGAGGGGACGACGTATCCATCCTGCGGAAGATGACGTGGGGGCAGGTGGACGTGGCTATCGAAGAGATCGGAGTAGAAATCGTGGATGACCTTCTCCATGGCCCTTCTGGAAGAGGTGACGGTTCCGTCAGGACGTCGGAGAGCGGTCATCTTGGTCTTGAAGTTGGCGAAGTTCCGGCGGGCATTGCGGATGCTCAAACCTGCCTCTGTAGCTTCAGCCAACACTTCCGCTCTTCTCTCCTTAAGATCCTCTTTTATCGCCGCTCTGCATAGCTTTGCAAGCTCAGACGTCAGTTGGTAGTTGCCTGACGCTCGTGCTGCTCCACGTTTGCGTATCAGCTCGAGAGTTTCCGGAGACAGGCGTCTCTTGGTGGTCTTCAAGCTCTCGGCTCCCTTAGCACTATCGCGGAGATGGTGCACGAAGCGGTCGTATTCCTCGTCGATGTTGTCCACAACGGTATCTTCCCAACGGCCGGCAAGGGAGGTGTAAAGGATCCAGTTGATCGTCGTTCTGGGATTCCTCTTCTTGAACTTCACGGCTTTCTCTCCTTGACGCGAAAAGCGGAACCTTGCGCGAAGGAGGCGGTGGTCCGATCCCGTGTAGAACTTGGGGACAACGGAAACGTCGGTCAGGCAATACTTGCGGTTGAAGATGATGTGGTCGATCTCGTTGTGGAAGTGGCCACCGGGGGATTCCCAGGTCCATCGTAGGGAGGGAGGCTTCTGGAACTGCGAGTTTCCATGGATGGTCTTGGTCGACATGATAAACTCAGACAGCCTTTCACCTTGCTCGTTCCACTCCAAACCGTGGGTTCCGATGTGAAGTTCTTCCAGCGACCTTCGCGGTCCCATCTTGGCGTTGAAGTCGCCGACGATCACCTTGTAGAAGGTGTGATCTTCCTTATAGAACTTCTCCAGCTCCACGTAGAAGGCTTCGACCTCTTCGTCGTCGTAGTCGGATGTTGGGGCATACGCGACGAATACAGTCAAAGCTGGCACGGAGCCACATCGCTTCAGTCGCAGACGTCCGATTCGGCTTCTCAGAGACTCGTACGAATCGATGTTCATGGCCAAGTGCGTGTTGACGAGGACACCAACGCCGCCTACTCCCCTGCTGTCGCATGTTCCGAGGAACAGTTCTTCTCCGGAGTCGTAGGCGGCGTGTAGGGGGTGGTGTCCTCTCGTCTCGGTCAGTCCGATGACGTCGTACTTGATCTTCCTGGCTTGCATCATCAGGTCCTCGACGGATGCTTCCGATGCGAGCGCGCGGGCGTTGTAGGTACAGATCGTCATCATAGTCCTTCTCAATTTGCGCAACCTGGTTAGGCCCTGAGATTTTAGCAGCCTCTCCGTACTCGTCCTTCCCATCGCTGCAGAAATGGGGGCTCTTTCGGGGTCAGGGGAATGAGGCCCTTTAGTGCTGCTGTTTTTGACTGGAGTACACACGGGTAGCTAGTCGGGCTCTGTCGTGCGGGCGAAGAACTCCGGGCAGCCAGCCAGACTGCCCGAAGGGACGGGGCGAGACTTAAGGCGGCCTCGAATCGCCTTACATGTACTTCCAGTCTAAAATAAGTAAATAAGTAAATAAATAAATAAATAAATAAATAAATAAATAAATAAATAAATAAATAAATTCCGTTTTCGAAATTTCTGCCGATTACGGTGGGTTACGGTAGGTACGTGTGACTAAGGGTGCCAAGGTCATAATCACCGATTTCGCCCAGGCTTCGTCTAGGAGGGTTATTTGGGGTGCTGCTCATGAACCTGACATCCGTCTTTCGTTTTACGCTGGAGCACGGTAGGTTACGGTAGGTACGGGTGACTAAGGCTGCCGAGGTTATGGTCACCGATTTCGTTCAAACCTCGGTCCCGATCACCTGAAAGCGCACAAACTAGCGAGAAACAATTTTTGCGGGAAACTCTTCGATAGGCGAAGGCTTAATCGAGAGATAGCAATATAAGCATCATGGCCCTCCAGGCACTGTTCCACAGCTGCCGCCGCCAGGAAGAACTGCGCGACTTCAGGATGAAGGACGTCTTTGAGAAACTAAACATGGACGCAGCCGATTTCCAGGAATCGCTGAGAAGTATGGGATTGCTCGTAACGCCTCTATGCCATATGTCATATTTGTGATCAGTACCTCCAATAACCGTTCTACGTGAAGTTTGGGCGAAATTTTTTTCGAGCTCTCCTCGACCCCTTGAGTCGTGAAAGTACAATTGCGCCCAATTTGCATAGGTCTGGATCCGAACTCACTACCCCCTGCTCACAAGTCCTCAACACTACCTACTCGGCCAACCCGGCACTGCTGGTGGACGGCACCAGTAGTCACATGGGGTTGCCTTGCGACAGTTTTTCGTCATTTTCGGGTCATCTTGTGGCCCGTAGCGAAAACGAAAAACACTTCTATGCTTCTTGTCTCATGCTCTACAACAGAACAAACTCGTACAGATCCCGCTGAGAATCTTTGGGGGACGTTCATGGGCTTCCCTTCTTAGCGGGCTGGTGCCCGCCCCGAGATTGCACATGATCATGGAGATCATGGAACACTCACGTAAATACAATTTCTGTGCTGCAAAGGGAGAGAACTCGGGTGTAGCTGATCTAACTCACCGGCTTTAAGATACCGTGCCGGTGCGCAGCAGGGCTAAATCCCTTCAGACACCAAGTCGAGTCTGAGGAATTGCCCGCATGTTCAACCTGTCTCACACGTCATTAGGCCTTTGTCATACCATCGCTCACCACGAGCGACGCCTAATGATATGCTGCCATATCGATCGGGCGGCGCGATGGGATCGATATGGGTGCATATCATTAGGCGTCGCTCGGGGTGAGCGATGGTATGACAAAGGCCTTACACGCAAGCGCCATAACGAAAATTATGCTGCAGTGGTGTAATACACGTCGTTACTCGTAAATTCCAACTCATCAGTGACGTTTGCCAAGTGACTGGTACCACGGATAGCCATTTCCCGCCCGACTTCTACCGACAAACGTCGGGGAAGAAGCTGAACATGCGAGAGCGGGGGCGGCCGTGGCGACTGCTGCGGCAAGCGCGACGTCTACATAGTACGTAGTCAGCGGAGGAGAGCACAGATTTGGGCAGGGGAAGGGCCTCTAGGGTGTGGCTCCAGTGAGCACCCGTGTTAAAATTGCCTACATCCTGGAGTTCCCTCCCTTGCCCAATTTGGAAGCAAAAAAGACACGAGTCTGCAATCGAAATGAGGAGAGAAGACTGCATTTACATTCGCTGTATGTATTAGGGGGGGCCAAAAGTAATGAGACAAAATGAAAAAAAAATCTTTATCTCCTTATAACTCAATTACAACTCAACGATGCTGAGGAATGTATTTGCCATTAAGGGCAATGACCTTGCTACCATCGCTCAGTCAACTTCCTGATCCCATCCTTACAGAACTGCTTGAGCCTGGTGCTGATCAAGTGCTCGATATGGTTGTCAAGGACTGCTTGGGTTCTTGTGTCCCTTCCGACTAGGAAGTCCTGTGGGCTCAAGTAGTAGTGGTAGTTGCATGGAGAGATGTCCAGCGAATACGGTGGGTGAGGCATGTGAACGTAGCCCAGCTGGCCAAGCTTATCCGTGCTTACTTGTTCCCGATGGGGTGCGGCGTTGTCGAAGAGGAGAACCTTCTTAAAGCGCTGCGAATGAATAAGAGCGATTCGCCGGCCCATCTCCTCTATTTCGTTCACTATGGCCTTGGAGTTCATCGTGGTGCTCTTGGGAAACAGCCTCCGGTAAACCGATCCATGGGCGCAGACCCAAAAGCTCCAAAGATGCTTCTCGCCGTGAACATCTTGCCGAACGAAGGTCGGTAACAATTCACCAGGCCTCCCCCAGACTCACTGCTTGGCAGGGTTAAGGTAGAAGACGTACTTCTCATCCTGCGTGAATATTGAGCCCAGGCTGCTCGGGGTTGGGAATTGGGGGAGATTTGCGCGACACAGGTCGACTCGTCAGACTGGGGTTTCGGCATGAGACAGGCTGGGGTTTTTGGCATGCTTCTGGAAAGGGCGGAAGTGGTAACTTCTCAGATGGGCTTCAGTAAGTAGCATACAAACATACAAATACGATAAGCACAAAACCGGACTCCAGCCACAAGATATATGGACACGGCATGGGGTGTCTCATTACTTTTGGCCCCCCCCCTAATAGCTACTCGCCTGTGCTCGCCCGCGGCGTGCTATGGTGACTCCCCAAACTACCATAGCGCCCTAATGTTTTTTTTTATATTGAAAGGATAGAGATGTATTGTTCGATTTGATTGAGTCAGCTAGGATAGGCTCAGTCACATCATAGGTGATTCACTGAGTTTTACCAACCCCTCTATTTTGCGATTGCGCCGAAGCTTCATTTCTAAAAGCTATATATCTACTTACAATACAGCATTACTTGAGAGTTTGTTAGAGCTCTCCACATAACAGTCTCTAGGAGCGATGCGTCAGTGGCGGTTCGTCACGCAGAGGCCGCTGCTCGAGCGGAGAAAGTGTTTTCTTTTTGAGATCCTTGAATATGATCTGTTCTCGGTGCAGATCTTTTAAAAGGATCCTCTCTGACTAGATTTGCACCGAAAATGGTCCTCTTTAGGTTCTCCTCTCCTGACTAGGAACTCGGAAACTGAGTCTATCTGGGCAAGTAGGTTGGCGTAGCTTACTTCTACATGTTGTTGCCTATTTATTGTGCTTCGCTGTGGCGGCAAATCGTTCAAGTGCGGCCACCACGAACTAGGACTGCACCCGTGCTACTAACGCCTTGACGTTTACGTGTAAAGACGTGTGGAGGACGTGGATTACCGGTCCAGCATGGCTGACGTAATGGTGTTTGCGTCCATTTACGTGTGACGGACGTGTTGCAAATTCCTCAAAAATCCACTTGGTGTCCAAACAGATCAAGCCGTCCAGGGCAGGATTCATCAGCCACTTACGTAACTTTAACGGAGAATTGTAAGCTTATCAAGCGATATGATGAGCGATAAGCCGCGTTATCTGAGCTTTTAACGCGGCTTATCGCTCACCATATCGCTTGATAAGCTTACAATTCTCGTTAAAGTTACGTAAGTGGTTGATGAATCCAGCCCAGCAGATACCATCCCGCCTAGTACCTTTTTCCCGTGCGTTTAATGGGGATCCTGACATGCGCCGCGCATGCTCAAGGAAGGACAGGTGACTGTTGGGGAGATTCTCGCAGTGCTATCCATTTTCGTCGTTCAGACATACGCATGAGGCGGTGCCCTGGCGAGCTTAAACGGCTCCTTTCGGCACACCAGCGAGCGCCGGGAGCAGCCCGCTGGCGTCTGCACCTTGGCCAGCGTGATGAATGGCTCCTGCCGGCGCTCACCGGCGATGACTCAGCCGACGGTCTGCGACGACGGCTCGAGCCGCTCGTAATCTGTCGGCCAGGCGATGAGCTTCGAGTGCCCCCGACCGCGCTACCGCCATCGCGGCGGCGCTGCTCTGCGTCCCGGCCGCGGTGCCTCGCCGTCTGCGCTCCGCCCCGAGCCGGACTCGACGCGTGTCTGCGTGTCCGCGCCGGGCGCGCTGCCTCGCCGCGGCTATCTGCGCCCCTCCGCCGTCCGCACGCTGTCTGCGCGGCCGCTCCCGTACAGCCGAGCGCCGATTATCGATCGCCTATGCCATATCACGCCCGACCCCTCCGGGTCCTCCCGTGCCTCCCGTCCTTCCTCCGTCGCGACCCGGCGCGGTCATCCGTTCATGCGGTCATCCGGTCATCCCGGGCCTCGCCTAGGCCGCGAGCGCTGCTTCTATTTTCGGCGGGCGCCCGGCTGCACCGGGGTGCTTCGCCACGACTCCGCACAAGCACGTCGTCGGCTGCAGCCCCCGCCGGCGCCGTAATTGTCCTCCCGTCATAATCACCGTCGCCGCGATCCCGCTGGCCAGCGAGCGTTTGGCGTTCGCCGCCCGCTGCACCGCTCCCGAAGCGCCGACGTCGTCGCTGCTCTACATCCGCGATGTGGAGCCGAGCTCCGGACGAACGTGCGTGGGAGTGGTGATATATGTGTCTCTGCCTGTGTTGCCGCGTATCGATCAGCGGCGTCCTCCGTTCTGGCCTCAACTCTGCTGCCCCCAGCGCTTCTGTTCTCTTCACCATCCTCCTAATCACAAGGTAGAAGCCTCTCTTGTACACGCGTAACAGTAGAGCTCACTGTTTCTTCTGCTTTCTGTGATCTCCCATCAGAACCTGGAACAAGTAAAGGAGTGGCGTGCTACCGTGATGATCCAAGTAAGTTAGTGTATGTTATGCCACACGAGATTTTTAAGTGGATCTTTATTTCGCATGGCCTCACGTTTCGACTTCACGTCGTATTCGGAAGCGTGGACGTGGCGCATGTTTCACTTGTGCTCTACCCCACCAACCGTCCTAGCTGCCCTAACATTTTCGACCTGTACCAACGATCATAAATAAGGGTCTAGATGAAAGAAACGAACCCACTAGTTGGATCCACCGCAGGGCTGATTCGCCCAAGTAAGTCAAAAAGTAGAGAGAATGAGGCACACTGTGCATCACTGTCACGACCGCTCTTCTACAGTCACATTGAGGGACAAACGGCAAGAATTCACTCACCACAAAAGGACTCATTTCGGTTGTTCATCACCGGACTTCTTGCGAAAATCCAGGATGCCTTTAAAACTTTCCTTGCTGAAATATCTTCATTGGCCAGAATTGTGCATTTGAACTCGTAACGTGCATCAATCCTGTTTTCCAATTGGGCTGGTTAGCAATCCACGTCGTTTCCTAGACCTCCGTTCGCCTAGGCTTATTCCTAATACCCTTCCCGTCTCCCCGATGTATTTTGCGCTACATGCCATAAACTCGATCTGAGAAATTGCCCCAATCTTTGAGCAAAAATGCGAAGTAAAGGTCCACCTAAAAACCTCGTGTGGTGCAATATAGTCTAACTCACAACTTACAATGTCGACGTTTCAAGAAAAGAGAAGTTGGAGATTACTGGAAAAGATGATTCAAGTCACTTTCCTTAAGGCTCGAGTGGCTGGTACTGGGGTTGCAAGCAGTTACAACTGTTTCGTTGACGCAAGAGCTTTGATCGCAACAAAACGGCTTACAGCCTTAGTGGCAGCCAGTTGAGGGCTAAAGAAACTGTCTTGAATCATTTCTATCAAGACCTTCATCTCAGCTCGTTTCACGCTGATATCGGCGGCCGGCTCATTCCGATATTCCCGTGAAATCTGACCGAGCCGTGCGAGATCTGGGGCCGGATTTATCAACGACTTACGTAACTTTGACGGAGAATTGTAAGCAAAAAACTCAGATAACGTGGCTTGTCGCTCGCCGTATCGCTTGATAAGCTTACAATTCTCCGTTAAAGTTACGTAAGTCGGTGATAAATCCGGCCCCTGGATGTTGCGTTCGATTGAACAGTGCCGGTGATGTAAAGCGTAGGGCATTTTGTCTGGTTTGGAGGGGGTACAGGTTCGGTTCCGGCTGGTGGTAGAATTTTGATCGCAACAAAATGACATCCCACAGTTATAACAGCTAAAGTATGGCCATTTTCTGTTTGTTCCTTTGTTAGGAAAGGGCTCATAGGAGATTGCTAGGTGCGGGATGTTTCTTGCGCGACTGCCGTTGAATCTTGACATGTCGCTTAACAGTTCTTTCAACAACCTTCTTTACTGCCAAGAACATACAAAAGAAGTCTGAAACATTACTCGTTCAATGTTCATTTCAAGTCAAAGGGGGTGAAATGGTCATTGGACGAGTGATTTCCTAAAGTTCTTCTTTCTTTTCAAGGTGGGAAGAAGGTTACGCCGAAACAGAGCTCGTTGAAGTGAGCCGAGTAGCGCTTTAAGAAACTAGGAAACTTGGAAGCTTCACAAGATTTTGTAGCATTGTAAGGTGCAGGTCAAGGAAAAGGGTCCACCCTGTTTCTCTATTTTTGCCAGCTGTACTTAGCTTTAGCCACAGCAAAAATTGGTATCCTTCTTCGGTCATATTGGTTATGTAAGCGCTTAGAGCTCTGATTCTACAAGTTTTTGGGTACCTCTTTATGTTATAGGGCGCGTGTAGCGCAGTCGGAGGAGGCGCGACTGTCGCGTGCACCCGATACCAGGTTCCTGGTTCGGATTTCCCGCCCAGGCCAACTAAGCCTTCCATCCCTCCGGGGTCGGTGAATTGGTACCAGACTTGTCTGGGAAGGATAGAGCGCTGACTTGTTCATCGGCTGGCCACCGCAAGTCATTGTATGGCCAAATACACATTCATGTCGCCTCCACGACATCCCGTAGAAGTAGAATGCGCTGGCGCATCCCAAAAGGGATTGAGTAACGCCGTCCTTTATCCTTTATCCTTATCCTTTATGTTATAAAGGAGGATGGTCGTGCACCCTTCGCTCCAGAGTTGCATCCCTGTTAATTCGCTGTCTCTTTATTGAAAACGATTTGCTTCAAGTGTTGGCCGAATCAAAACGCCACATGGTGGACACGGCCAGTGCCAGCGAAATTTTTGGTTATAAGTGCCGGTCAGTGTAGGAACAATGGATATCCATCTAAAACTAAAGAAAACTGTGTGCCTCTTCGGCATACCGTACTTCCTTTGGTCTGGCTCGTATGTTCAGACAAAGGGATGGGAGGGACCTGCGCGAAGTAAAGTATTGAATTCTGCGGTATTTATGGCCGCGTTACAAAGTGACCCACTCCCATGTGTGATTAGCCTCAAGTTTCGTTATTTACTATTTGAAGTGGTTAGGGGATCATAATGCTTTAACTTACCAGACTCTAAACTGACCTTAAAGGGGGGGATAGTGGCTGCTTTGTGACGTACCGGACGTACTATTTTTAATTGAGTTTGTGATGGGACGGAGGATAGGGAACAGTCACTGTAGTGGTGGTTAGCCCTACCGCTCTCCCCACCCTCCCCCCCCCCCCTCAAACTGTAATGGTATAGGATTATTGAAGCGGTTCCTTTAAGGTATGTAGGTTTAAATTGACGATTTGAGATTTTTGACGTGAGGAGTATTGGCTGCGAAATACCATGTATCTCCCTCCGAGTTGAACGTGGTACTCTGTGCTATGTTCACTAGTTTCGACGCAGCGGTACCATTGTTACTTCTTAAAGGGCGAATATATACAAAGGTATGGAGTTATCATTGTTTCTACCTCTTTGCTGGCGTTTCATTCGTTAAGGCACATTCGAGAGCCAGAAGCGTCGGTCTCATTGTTGGGGCGCTCCACTGCTAAACGGCTCCGGAAGGCAATCTTGTAACGCTAGCGCAAACACTGCAGCATTTTACCCTACCCTCAGATGCTGCACCCTTGTGTTGGACCACACTAAAGCACTCCCATTTGTTTTTCTTGTGACGTATATGGCTATCTATCGACCCGAACCAAAATACGGTTCCATTTTGCATAGCAGTCTTTCCAGGACAGTTTTTCACATGAAAGAGATGAGTTTGTCTTTTGTTTTATTTCTGCTGATTAATTTTGATTCTGGACTTGTAGGAAGGAGAAGTGCTGCTCTCAGCGCAACCGGATGCGCTTCAGAGTGCCTACGTGATACAGCGTATGAGTGGAATTCGTGACGCATCCATCACAATACAAAGCTTTATTATGGGACCTCGTTTCTGAGGTTCGGGCTAGGAGTATTCTTATAAATCAACTCATGAAGACCGAAAGAAGCGCCACCAAGCAGATGGTGTTTAGGCATGGCTCCGAGTCATCTCAACAAAGAAGCCTTCAGTCACTGCTTCGATTCTGCGTTAACGTGTATTACGTAGAGATGGAACGCACAGCGCATCCCGGTGGTTTTCCAAATCGGTTCCGCTTGAATGCTTCCGCTGTACCTCAGAGAGTTGCCGTCTGAGAGATTCATGTGCTTCTTCAATGATAGTTAGCTGCGCTAACGCTGAAACTGCGATGTAGATGTGACTACGTTATCACATACGTCAAACCTTCGTTGATTCGGAACTTAAAAAGTGGACATTTTTCTACAACGTTATCTGTCTCACAAAAACAGGCTTTACAAAGATTGGCAGTACGTGCCATGAGGTGGACGCGTGGTAGCGCAGTCGGAGGAGGCGTTGGCTGTCGCGTGGGTTCCTCTAGATTCTTGTCCATCCCAGGCCGACCAATCCTTTCATTCCTCCGGTCTTGGTGAATTGGGGCCAAACTTGTTTGGGAAGGGTAACACTGACATATTTATCAGGCGATCACCGTGAGTCAGGGTATGGGCCACGTACGCTTTCAGTCGTTCTCCACGACATCCCTTTCAAGTAGAATGCGTGGCGCATCCGAGGCAGGGCGTTGATTGTCATAGATATTCACTGGCATTTCACGACTCACGCAAGTGAGAGAAGGCCTCCGGAGTTCCGAGCTTCGCCGACGTTCGAAGATCAGAGACGTTGTCGCATGGGCCATGTCGTCGAAAATTAGGTGGGCCGGCCACGTAATGCGCTTCGCAGACACCCGCTGGACGAGAGCCGTCACCGACTGGATTCCGCGGGATGTCAAGAGAACACCAGGACGCCCACCGACGCGTTGGTCAGACTTCTTCGTGAAAGCCCTGAACGACCGATATGACGCTCTTCGTGTCCCTCGAGCGAGGAGGATTCATTGGAGCACTCTGGCACGCGACAGGGACGAATGGAGACGCTGCTGGCGCCCGCTCGAACAAGCCGATGATCAACGGGACGACAGGTGATACAGGTGATTCACTGGCAGTTCGCAATCGACATAGTTGATAGGCCTTCCATATACTGTCTAAAGTGTAATGTTGGCTTGTTAGCCAATATTCTAATGGAATGGCCTCGACTAAGGCAGCGATCGGCCGACTGCCTCTTCTGATGCTGCCTGCATTCACTTCCGCGTGCCGTGGTGTTTGTTTCGCTTCTTCTGTGCAGATGTGGAACGGAATTTCTATTCATGGCCTCTCTCATCGATCCTCAGGAGAGGCGCCGTCGATTACGTCTTCTCTTCCCATAAGAAGGGCCACCCTTGTTCTGCAAAAATATTTCGATGCCTTTTCATGGAAGGTGCCAATGAGGACGCTAGCGGAGAGTCCTGGCCTTTGGACTATTTTGCTAGAAGTCAATCAGTTGGTCACTGATCGGCTTCTACTTCTGACCCTGCGCTGCTCTTCGTGATGTGCTGTTGAAGTTGTTGCAAATGTTGTCGAGAAATCTCCAGACACAATCGTCAACGTTTTCGCAAGTGCTGCTTGCCTACGTTGTAAACCGGACACTGCTCTAAGCTATGCAGCGTTCTTTCTTCGTGCTCTCTCACCCTTTCTTCCTTCTCTCTGTTTGCGTTCCATTATTATTCATATGACTCTCAAATGCCGATTGCTAAAAAGCCGTGCGGCGTTTGCACCGTCGAGTAGGAAAGTCTGGCTTCAACTCTCTTGCGTGCTTTCCCTCGTGTGTTCTGATACAGGATGATTTTCTTCATTTTTATGTGCTGCTCCACCTTAGAGAATACTTTTGGGGTGCAGCATCGGTAGTGTATTAATCAGTTGTTGTAATAGAAAGATAATAAATTCGAACAAAATTTGTGGAATCACGACCAGGTTCTAATGAGTCAGATCAGACTCGGCCAAAATTTTTTGTTCCTGCGAATCGAAGGAAGAGATTTACAGTAAAGTGCGACGGCACAGACACTACTTTCGTCATACAAAGGCGGCATATGTGTCGATGGTTTAGAGTAGCTTTGTTGTGAGCTGTCTAATGGGAACCAAGGCAAAAAGTGTCGAGTCATATCACCTCTGACCATGACTTCTTCCATCCATGCCTTCGATCTAGCTGTTGGATGGCATACACTCCGTCTCAATATCCACGGGCTGCAGAGCGATTCGTAAGGTCGTCTGAAGGATGAGGATTAGCTTTGGGCATGATCAAGCGCCGCTAATGGTGAAATGTCATCATGGTTAACATCTGACCAGTGTTGTACTTACCTAGCCTGCACATAGTAGGACGAATACGTAGTGAGTGCTTTTCAAGCTCAGTGTAGCTGGCGTAGCTACTTCGCTCTAACTCTAGTTCTCACTCACTGTTCTATCTCCCCTATTGGTATGCATACGTTCTCTTGTCACCGATTCAGCGGAGATTTGCTAGGTCCGGTACGTTGTGTAGCACTCCAATTTCACAGAAGTGGGCACCGGAAGGCTTATGGTCACCACGAGGTGAGAAAGTTCTGGTTTCATCGCCGAAATAGTTGAAATGAATCTATAGTTTTAGAGTTTGCAAGGGTTGGACTTGTTCAGGAAAAGAGCTTAGGTTATGTATGTTTCAGTCCTGGGTGAGGCGCCACTCTGATTAAAAAAATGAAGAATCATTTTCTTTGAATTTCAAGTGGGTGTTGCTGAGACCGTAAGCTGTTATAACGATGCTTTATCGCGGTTGCTCGCGTTCAACTCAGAAACTGCGAGTATTGCTATTGCGCTCACTGCTATTTATTTTTTGAGACGGATCCGTTTCCGGTACGAAAAGCAGCACAGCAGTGCTTGGCACTTTGCCAGGTGTCTTCGTCCGGTTTGCAGCCGAAATTATGTTTCTTCGATCTTTACGAACCAGTTGTGAATGAGTCCTGTGCGTCACCACATTTTTCGATGATTAGGCACGCCGTTTGATAAGGAGAGGCTTCAGGGCAGAGTGATCTCGTGGAATAAGTGTGGAAATAAGCGTCTGTCAGTGCATCACCACAAAATGTATGAGTACCGGATCTTTTTGCTAGCAGTTTCTCCAATTAACATGGTTTATTAATGATACTTCGCAGGTTCGCATTTTCTGCATGGGCCTGCTCTCCTGCGTGAATTGTCGTTATTTCAGCTGCTCGCTCTTTCTCGATCGCCGTATAATCATAGATTCTTCCTAATCCGAGCTCGTGTTTTAGGCGACAAGGCGTCGTTTCTATGGGAACGTGAGGTAGACGGCTGTGATTCACTGGACCATCTCAAGCTAGAGCGAAAAGACAGCACAGTACACCGTAAACCACATAGAAAATGGCGTACGAAATAGGCGGAATGTTCGCACAGCAGCAGCATCAACATCATAATATCTGGTCTTCCGGTGGAGTTCAGACATATGCAGGCTCTACAGGTGTGCTTTTTTATGATTCTTAATTTCTGAGACACAACCTTAGGTAACTACGTCTGATTACAACTGGATAGAATAGAAGAGCTATTTGGGCTCAGGCGAAGATACAGTTCCTAGAAAGGGTTGTGTAATGGGAAGATTTTTAGTTGATGGTGTTAATTGCTGTGAGCTAGCCATTATCGGTTCGCTTGTAGCGCAGGTTTTTACAAACCGACATAGTTGTGACAGAAATGTGTAATTGTATGAGAATCATAGGTTTGTAGAGGTTTAAGGTGGGATCTTTCTTGAATGTGCCACACGTTCGAATCTGCGGAAACCCTCTGAATGCGTATTCTGAAGATGACCTATGATGGTTAACCGGAGGAAAGTCCAGTGACGTTATTCTTCTCAGAGAAAATGGATAATCCAGCGATCATGGATGTATGCGGAGCTTGGTTAGCCTGGAGAGAACCCGAACCTTGATCGAATAAGGATACAGCGAGGATTGGCTGCTTTTCCAACTGCTATCATAGAAGTGATGCTCTCTCTCTCTTTTGACTCCTTTTGGACAGCTTAGAAAGGCTGAAGATACTCCCGAAAGGTAGGAAGAGGGCGACAGAACTCTCGTTACCTAGTAGATTGAGAGGGTGGTGTTTTGGTTTCAAGTTTCTAAAACTAAAACTTAGGCGATTAAGTGTAGTTCCTCTTCTCAGGTAAATTCTGTTCAAGTTCCCTGAAGGCAATTGTGGTCGACTTGGTCTTTCTCTTTATTGTAACGGATTTAATCTGTTTAAAGCCAGACGCTGTGATCTTGTCGAGTGGCGACATCAAAACTGAAGCAATCAAAACAGAGTTTCTATCCATGCCCCTTGGGATTGGATTATGAGCATATTTATGAAATAAAAGCTGGCTTTGTTGAAGCTTTTGGAAGTAATGACTATTGCGGTTGTAAAGGTGGTGGGCTACAGGCGACAAATCCACCGCCTTGGGACTCTGTTGTCGATCATATGATGCAGTTCTTAGGAAGTGGCACATGGTTGCTTTTCCAGAAACTATTCTGTCATACTCTAGGTATTATATAAGGGTTGATGCGTTATCACAGTAGCGATGCGGCACAGCTCATAAAAAAGCACTGCATTAAAAAGACTGATAGTTGATCTTATCCAGAACAGGCAATCCTACAATTCTACGGCTCCTCGAGTTGGTGCTGAGCTAGCTTGGGTTGCAAGAGTACTGTTTTTTTCAGTAAGTGGCCTACGGACTCCGTGTAGCGGCGCGGATTAGGACAGCTTCTTTGACATCACTTAGAGTCGAATCAAATTATCGTTTCTGGCATTCTGAAGAGTTAACACGGCCTTTGTCACTTATACTTGGGTGCTTCAAAGGAAGCTTTAACGGACTGGTCTGAGCTGAGCTGTTCCTTATGATGAGCAGCTTCTCATAACTAGCTACGTAGATCTGTATCCTATTTTGTCCACGGTTAAATAGTCGTGTTTGAATGTCCCGGAGCTGATCTATAACCTGATGATTCTTATAACCTGAGGTATGAGACAGAATGCTGTTCGAAAAAGTAAACGTTCACAAGAATTTGCCTTACCTATTCATGCAGAGAGAAACTCAAGAGTAGCTGCCGAAAAAATCCCTCCCTGAGCGATAGCAGAATCAGTCAAAACAGTTGATTTGTCCCCTGTAGTTTACACTTTCAATTTCTCTCGAAAACAGTAATCGTCTGTGTTTCACAGTGAGATGTCCTTGAGAACTGCATTTAAGGTCTAGTACCAGCAATGAGCAGCCTGCTGAGTAGCAACGCGTCGTACATGGCAAACCATCATCAGCTAGAACTCCACGCTCCCAAAGCCGAGTCCATTCAAGGCTACGGACAACTCACATGGCTGTCCGGAAAAGCCGGTTTGATCACCTGCAAGAACAAGATGGTGATATCGTTCCAGATAAAGGATTTCTGCGACCAGGTTCGTCAATAACTATTTATAGCCACCTGTGTAAATAAGAGGACTTTTCGATTAACGCTCTTCAAAATGGCGACTCTTTAAGATGCTCACTGACTTGACGTCTGTTCTTCGCGTCGGGTTCACATTGTCGTTCCAAGCGTCCCTAAATGAGACCAATGAATACACTGCCACACTTGTGCATCCTTTGTATGGACCGGTCAGTTTTCCTAACATGTGTATGCCAAAGCCAATGCTTAGGTAGAGGACTTGTTTACAGGAAGCGGAACAGGTGTTTCTGAACGCACCAGAAGTGGATTTGGAGAAGGCTTGTCCAACACCGGCGAACTCCAAGGATGCCTATTCTCCGGTTGTCGAAGCTAGAGCTGTGCCAGCTCTCCTAGCCATATTTCAGCGTCATGCTCTCACACAGATTCAGCTGAGCAGGTAACTTTGCCTTCGTTCAAACCATACGCACCTAGTTCTAGTTTTGGGGGCACTAGCCATGTCTGAAGCAAACGAACTCTGCTTTGCTGGGTGGAAGGTACGGAAAATGTATGTAACTGTACTAAAATGAGGGAAAACAGCTAAGCTAGATAGCTTAGATAAAGAATAAGGGTGATATAAGTAAACACTAAGCATTCCTTTTCCTAGAACTCAGCAATGTTTTGCATTTACAGTGGTTCTATAGCGGGATCGAATATTGATTGTTAGTTGGGCCATAAGGCGCGTGTAACACATTCGGAGGAGGTACCGACTGACCCAGTACCAGGTTCTTGGTTAGGATTTCCTGGCCAGGCCAACGACGCCTTCCATCCCTCCGGGGTCTGCGAATTGGTACCAGACTTGTTTGGGAAGGTGAAAGGATTGACCTGTTAAACGACTGGCCACAGCAAGTCGTTATATGGCCAAATACGCATTCATATTACCTCTACGGGGTCGATCGAGCGACGCGATTGATCAATTCGGCCACTGCACATGGCATCGCGTCACGCCTCGCGCGCGCACTAAACGACCCCTACGACATCCCGTAGAAGTAGAATGTGTGGCGCATCCTAAAAGGGATTGAATAGCGCCGTTCTTTGTCCTTTATCCTTCAGTTCGGCCATGTAAGACGGCTTGCGGGTAGCAGACGGAAAAATTGACGGTTTTGTGCTACCAGGCAGATCTGGTGCTAGTTGTTCTACTAAGTGGAATGGAAAGTGTGGTAGGCCTCAAATCACGGTACGATCTCACAGTGAATCCGGAGTATCTTCGGGAGCGGCCCCCTTTGTGAGCTGAGACGCAGTAGTCCAATTAGAAAGCATCCCCAACTAGCAGCGTGGGGCAGTATAGAGTGGAGCTTAACCGCCAAATGGGAGTTGGAATAGCTGTCTGTGGTGCTTCGCTTAAGTCTTAAAGGACCTTTCTCTATGTCCATATTGAGGCCTTCCTTGTGGTGGAGAAAATCTTAATTAAATGAGTTCTGAGCGCTCGTTCAGTCATGTGATTGAACTGCTCTTGAAGCTGTTTAGGTAGTGGGCGTCGATGACACAGGAGTATGATGGTGTGTAACTATGTGAATCAGTATTGAGCCAGGGCGAGACGAACCTTCTACGCTTGGAGATTTGATAGTATGAGTGTCTTGAATGGATGAAACGCTGCCTTGTCCACCTGAAATAAGATAATGTGTAGGCTAATATTTTTACGACGTGCCGTAAGGATGTGGTATGAGGAGGGGTGCGGCACGTCTTTGTTGGTGCGTTAACGTCGAGCTTTATTCCTTATTCAGATTTACGGTTCGCTTCCGACCTTTTTAGTACGAGAAAGATTGCGCAAGTGCATTTATACTATCTTCGAGAGCTCTCTTTCAGCGACAAAATACGTCTCCTGGCCGCCTTGTAACGAGAGATTTAATGAAGGAAAATCTGGAAACATGTACAAAATGCTTATTTTATGTTTCCATGTGTATGCTTCCAGATTTTCCGTCGTCAGCTCAACCCTTGGTCTATAGCTTTTAGTAGTGAGAAATATAGCTTTTAAAAATTAACAGTAGTGGTGAATCTGTGTATGTCTGAAGATGACGAATTAGTTGAATAGTAAAGCGAAAATAAATTTCCACTCTCATTAGAAAATAATAGTTCAAATTTCGTATTGGCACATTATTGACAACAACAATCAGTTCGTCTAGCAAAGCAAGTGACAGGGATATGCGCAATGAGCAGTCTATAGGGAGCTTTTGAGTCACCAGAACTTCATTACAAGTTCTGAGGTTAAACCTGAAAACCTTAAGCAGGATTGAGAAATGAGAAAAGGTTCCTGTTATGTTCACGTTTCTTTCAGTCTGCACTCTCAAATGTCGAATTGTGCTGATGAAGAGCTATTTCGCTATGTTGGTACTTCGTCTCTAAAGCGTCGTCAGTTCGTCGAACGTCGTACTCACCTATTCCGCCTCACACCGGAGGATAACATCGCGCTACAGGTGAGAATCTATTTTGCGATATCTGAGATAAAGAGAAGAAACTAGGTGTTTTCGTTCTTGACCAGCAGAAATCGCTACAAATCTGGCTTTCCTTCATGATCAGGGTTTTCTGACGTGAAGGAATGCGTCATGGTTAGGGCGTTACAAGAATTGGGATGTGGGAAATGCTGTGAAGATCCATTGTGCGAAACGGCGGGAATTTCTGGACGATCTAGCATTCCACAATGTTCGAGACAGGGCGAGACCTTGTGAACTCAATTTTGGCGAACTGCATAGTCTGAGGCCTGTGTAGTTCATCGAAATCAAACGATCGAGACAGTGGCGACGCCACTGTCGCTACATTGCGTTCATCTGATGGTTCTTGAGTCAAGAACGCAACGTGTCCTACAACTGCATTACATGTTTGAAGCCATCGATGTTAAATGCTCTGGGGTCGGATTCATCAATGACTTACATAACTTCAAGAGAATTCACAGCTGAAAACTCAGATAATGCGGCTTATCGCTTGATACGCTGCACTATCAGGGATTTCGGCTGTAATTGTCCCTGTTAAATTGCTGTAAGCCGCCCGTTATGAATCCGTCCTCTAATCGTCAGAGTTTTGCAGCTTTCTCGCTTTTAAATTAGTGGCAAGTGATTAATGATTGGGCGCGCGTGTAGCGCAGTTGTAGGAGGCGCAGACTGCCGCCTGCACCCGATATCAGGTTCCTGGTTCAGATTTCCCGCCCAGGCCAATCAAGCCTTCCATCCTTCCGGGGTCGGTGAATTGGTACCAGACTTGTCTGGGAAGGATAATGCGCTGACTTGTTCATCGGCTGGCCACCGCAAGTAATTATATGGCCAAATACGCATTCAAATCGCCCCCACGACATCCTGAAGAAGTAGAACGCGTGGCGCATCCCAAAAGGGATTGAGTAACGCCGTTCTTTACCTTTATTTTAATCAATGACCTCCAGCACCGATGTTCTTCGAAAATTGGGATGTGAAAATTTCGGTTCACGATCGGCGCTCTCATGATTGATAGGCGTTCTGGCTGTTAACGTCTCCTTTTTCAGAACCCAGCAGTTTATCTATGCGTGCTTCGCCTGGCATCATATCTGCTGCGTCGCGGTGGTGCAACTGCCATTCAGAGCCTCTACGATTACTTCATTGGGCCTGAGATGGCGCCAGAAATACGTGAACACATTGGTGAAGGTATGAATTGCGTCGATGTACACATCCAGCGGGGTTCGGTTTTCTGATTAATCGCCTTCTTTCAAGGTCGTCAAGAGTTTCTCAATCTCGTTGTCAGTCATCCGTGGATTTTTGCACTGTTCCCGAACCGCACGTACGTGTCTGTACGCCGCAACCTGCCTCACTATGATTATCCCGGTTTCATAAAGCAGGTTTGTCATGCGTTTTCTTTGTGTTTTGCATTTTTCATAAAATACACTGTTTGAGTGACCGTGAAGTTCTTAGCCCTTTGGGCGAAGTGGAGTCCTAGTTAGCTTTCTGAACTCCACAAAAGTGGCAATTTTCTAAAGCGTCACTTGTTGATAATGCACGATGCAGTCACCTAGCATTCGTGAATTTCGTCATGGTCAGCCAGTGAGTTGTTGTACAGACGACGCCTCTCCCCATTTGGTGGCAAGGCCAACTTGTTTGACCTATCGGCGCCCCTTCTCCCGATGAAATGCAGAATTGGGATGAACACACTGTTTACGAATACCACCATCTACCCAACCAACGTGATCTCGGATGTGTTTTTTAGATCTTTCCAGGGATCTGGTAACTCACGGCGCCCTTATAGAAGGTTTCGTGGCTGGTGCTAAGAGCGTGGTTAACCACGATAGCACTGCGTACTTCTCAGCTATCGAAACGTCAGCTAACCTCGCCCTATGGTGTAGTTGTGATCCCCGTCCAATTGCGTAACTCTCTTCGTCCACACCTATCATGTATGTTGTCACGCCGACAGTACCCCCTCCCCCACATTGCGCCTGGGTAGCGCAATGTGGGGGAGGGTGTACTGTCGTAGGCACTCCGAACCGAAGGTTAGGATTTGGGTTCCGCCAAAGCCAATCATACCTTCCATCACTCCAGTTCCGCGAATTGGAATCAGTTTCTCTGGGATTCAGATGACACTACTTGTTCAGTTCGACTGGTAAGTGTTATGAAGCGAACCGCATTCGACTCGACCGGTGCGTGGCGCATCCTACAAGCCGACTCATTGACGTCGATTGTTCTCCAATCATCTTATCTCTAAGTACAGGCACTGAATCATGCCTTTATTTCTCAACGCTGATGTTTTATCTTTGAGACATCTGAGTAGTTGAGTTCACTCCTTGAACTGAAAGCTAGGGATCGCATGCAGTTCCTCTTTACTATGTCCATATAAGTGACATACCGTCAGCCAAATGGGAAACAAAATGTGCTGCACTAGTTCACAGCTCATGATAGGTCTTTTAAAACGTTGGGTTTTGGTTTTTGTTTAAAAGGTTTGAAAATTTGCTGTGACCAGTGGAGTGTTTCCATTGTTTTTTCCACATAGAAACCTAGAATCAATCGCTCGTCGTAGGTTGTGGTGATATTGTTTTATGGCAAAGTTTTTGCAGCATTTTCCCGACTTGGATGTGCTGCGTCCATCGTCGGCACGCGGATATGGACCTCGTCCCATCGCAAGATCGATGTCTGCTCATCAGCCACTAGTGCAGGCATTGTCAAACAACCGCGGTGCACCCGTGGGAGGACCGCTCGTGCAGACCGGCGCCCGCCCAGTATCTCTGTGGGACAGCCGAAACAGCATGCCACAGGTGAGCCCTGTCTACTAGGATTTGGATCGAACGTCAATGCGTCAACGGAACAAGCGAGATTTCAGACGATGGGTGCCATGCACAGCCCGGCTGAACAGCAGTGGAGCCCAGTCGACCCGATGTTCTCGCCAGCTTGGCCAACACGCTCCACTCCAATGGGCGAGCGCGGTGGTGTTCTTGCACCCGCACCACCAAATGGTGGCGGCGGTGGCCTGACAGGAGTCATCGGATCTGTGCCCGGCAGCGGAGGTACCATTGGACAGAGCAAGGTGCGTTGCCCGCGACTTCAATACTTCCTTTGCTAGGGTTGTTGAAGTGCCTACTGATATACTTGCTGTTTTGGGGTCCGTTGAATGAAACACTTTGTCTGTGCTGGTAATGGCAGAGTATACCTTAATAGCTTAACAAATGGTGCAAGTTACGTACTTGTTCCATTAACGCTCCCCAAATCTCACCTAAAAAAGTTGTTGGGCATTATTCATTATTCATGAGGATATCATGGACAGTCAAAAAATACCAGGAGAAGATTATTTTTGCAGTGCTGTTAATGAACGTGATTCTTTTTATAGAGGAGAATTGTCTAGATGGTGATCAAAAATCTCATGTTCTATGTACGGAGAGTGATCTCAACTGAATCGATCTAATTTTCACATGATCTGATGAAAATTCGTAGAAGTCAAAGTAAACGAAGGGCGTAGAGGACTTCTTTGGAGGAGGTGATTATTAGGCGAAAGTGGTTAACTACGAAGAAGCCTTTGAAAAAAGTGTCAAGGTATCCAATTTTTTGCACTAGGGAAAACACTGTACGTCATAGAAGTATAGGCGTGTTCTCGAACTTAGAGCTTCGAACTTCTGTACGTCATAGAAGTATAGGCGTGTTCTCGAACTTAGAACTTCGAGTTTCTGCGCGAACAAACGAGAACAGAAGAACAAAAGTCTGTATGTTAGAGAACCTTTAGTTCTACTCGCCGTTGTGTCTGAAATGTTTCGAAGAATTATGTTGCAGATCGGTGTCTAGTGTATCACTGTACTAGAGGTGTAGGTGCCCACATCTACTTCTGTATAAGTGCATTATTAATTATCTTAAAATAGCTGCTTCCCGGAGTTTCGTGTTTATATATTTCTTTTCGTAGTAGTGAAGCTCGATGCAGTCGAATATATATGGACGACATTAAAGGAACCGTCTTTCACATATACTATACATTACGCCACAGTGTGTCAGTCGTTTACTAGCTATTGAATGTACGTATATGGTGTAATGTATAACGTATAGAAGACATGGCTCTTTTAGAATTTGAAGGGCTCTTTTACACCTAGGATGCTTAAGGCCCGTAACGTCTTCAACGAATATTCGACTTTATCGAGCTTCACTACTATGAAAACGAGGATTTTTTAGTATTGAATATGGCTGAATTGTAGATTGATTGTTTGTCGGAATTTGTCAATAGACTCAAGCACACAAATAAGAGGTGACATCTCTTAGCAATCGTCCTGTGAAGCTGAACTGGCCAACGCGTTATTCTCACTCTTCTAAAGGATCAGCATTCTAGAGATCTACGACCGAGATTATGGAGGAGTGAGCTAAACGATGAGTAATATTGCGGCTTATTAGCGCCATTCCATCTGATGAATGTTGGACCTGTTCAACTTACCACAAAGGGGTTTCAGGGATATGCCAACACGGCGAAAATGAACACCACGGCGAGAATCTCACCCCTTCATATAGTAGAAAAATATGTTCCGTTTTTGCAAACTACCAGGTTGTCCAATAATTCTTGTCCGAAAATTTCATCATTTTTAATTTTTTTCAACTTTATTGAAAAACAAGTCTAATCAACAATATAATCACCACAGTTATCCACAACAGTGGCCCATCGATTGGGCAGGTCGCCGATGCCCTTCGCCCAGAACTCCGGCGGCTGCGACTCGAAGAAGTCCGCGATGTCGGATTTGAGGTTGTCGTAGTTGGTGAATTTTCTTCCGGCCAAATGGTGCTTCAGCGGGCGGAACAAGTGGTAGTCGGAGGGGGCGAGGTCCGGGGAATACGGCGGATGGGCAACCGTCTCCCAGCCGAGCGTCGCCAACTTCTGCTGGGTCTCCTTCGCCACGTGGGGGCGCGCGTTGTCGTGCAGCAGGTGGACCGAGGCCCGTCGGGGACGCTTTTCTCGGATGGCGGCGGCTAGTTTCTCGAGCTGATCGGTGTAGATGGAGGCGGTGACCGTCCTGCCTTGCGGGAGCAGCTCGAAGTACAGCATGCCCTTGGCGTCCCACCAGCAGCAGAGCATGATCTTCAGCGGGTGCAGGTCGGCTTTCGGCGTCGTCGGCGGCTCTTCTCCTCGCGGGATCCAGACGGCACGGCGGGCGACGTTGTCGTAGAGGACCCAGCTCTCATCCCCAGTGACCAGGTCGTCGAGAAACTCCTTGCGATGCGGACGAAGGAGGAGGGACTGGCAGACGGCCACGCGGCTCTGCTTGTTGGCGTCCGTCAGACGGTGGGGGATCCAACGGGCCAGAACTTTGTGGTAGCCGAGTAAGTTGAGTCGATTGTGGATGGTGGACTTGCTGCAGCCGAGCGTCGTCGCCAGTTCACGGGTGGTGGCTTCCGGCTTCTCCTTGATACAGCGACGGACTTCGTCATCATCCACCGTAGAAGACCTCCCGCTGTGCTCCCTGTCCTCGAGGCTCGTGTCGCCGCTCTCGAAACGATTGAACCAGCGCCTGACTGTGCGCTGGGACACTGCATCCTCCTTGCACGCTCTGCAGATGTTGGCGACCGCGGTGCCCGTGTCGTTGCCCAGCAGCCACTCGTAGTACACGAACGTACGAATTCGACCTTGGTCCATTTTAGCTTGTACTGGTAGCTAGACGCGGCGACTGCGCCTTATATACCCCTAGCGTGGAACTCTGGAGAACCTTCTAGAAGGTTCTTACACTTGCCTGATATTATAACACTTCTAAGGAAAATTATAGAATTTTGAAAATTTTCGGACAGGAATTATTGGACAGCCTGGTACTTGAATATACCGAGTTATGGTCTGAAAGTTTACTATGAATCGCAGAGTCGCACAGAAGAATATTTTCTAAACATCGGATCGTAAAAAAGAAAAAATACTGCTTCATAGGCGCCGAATCAGGTGTTCGCCACCTTGTTTGCATTTTCTTCTGGATGTTCAATGTTTGCGTTGTGAGACTGAGCGCTTCCGCAATAAACCGTAAGCGCCCCCAGCTTGCTAGGCGTATACAAAATGGGGCGTACTTTACTGGTATTGGAATGGTGGCAGTCTCGCATTCTCGTCGTTCAGCTATACGCTTACTAGCCTTATCTGTTTACTATGGATGTTCGCACTTATGCACCTGGTTTCTTTTAGCAAATATAATAGTATCAGTCGATTTCGAACACAGCAATTTTTACATTCAGAAATTCATCTACCGAGAGTGTAAGTGCATCTGTATTGATGGTACAGGTGAAACAAGAGACGGCCTTTCCAACCTAATTCTTCGAACTTTTTCAAAATACAATGATGAATGCTACTTAAGGTTTCCCACCACACAGACCTGTGTTATGGTAAAGGCTTTATGTGTTTAATCGTGCAGCAGTAAGAACTACCATATCTGGGGCGATTATAGTTACGGAGGGCGCTATAGTACAGAGTGCAAGCGATCTCAGGGAGCGTTTCGCGATCGAATTTCATGTTTCACAGGTCATGGTGAACGCAGCCGTTCAAACAGAGGCGATTCGCTCGGACTCCGGGACATGCACCTGCGGCTGTACGTGCGGCGGACGTGGAGGGCTGTCGCGCGCTAGCGGCGGTTCGGCCAGCCCGCCGAGTCTGGACAGCATTAGTCCATCACTTAACGACCGCGTCTCTCCACCGATAAGCACGAGTGGAGCGACGAACACCACTGCAGAAGCCGGCGGCGCCGAGGCTCCACCGACCCTGCGCGCATATGATCTGTTCGGTACGACCGAACTGTTCGCCGCTCGTCTGGGTTCCATGCGCATCAATTAGTCAACGCAGTAGTGCTTAGAGCGTACTTCTAGTTCGCAGCGACATATTCCCCTATATCTGCATTCTCGACCTATATCCGAAAGATATACGTACACATCTGCTACTGTCTACTTAAGTTCCGCGTGTTTTGTTCAGGAACGTCCTTCAATAGGTGTTCTTGTCGTCGTATGTCTAGTTATATGTCATTGTTCGTTCGCATCTCGGACGTTTTTCCCTCTCTCTTATATTGCCTTTGTGCCGTTTGTTTGGCGGGTAGTACGCGAGCTTATAACATAGTCTGCACAGGGCGCTCGCGACTGCGCACATCCCCTCAACTAATCTGACTTTCACTTCGCGCGGTAGCTAAATCACCCCACCAGCCCTCCCGATCCCGTTTGATCGCGTAGTGTCTTGACCCCGACTGACTGAATTAACCACTCGTTAGCATCATCCTCATGATCACACCACTACGCGTAATGTGCTTCTAACCCACGCCCCGTCCCATATATTGGCGCCTCTAGTCGCGGCCCTTTGCCATGCCCTACGGGCACGTTTTTCCTGATATCACTTATGTACACTTGCTCATGTTTTTACCGTCTTATCGGTGTACCGTTGTGCTTTATTCGTATCTCATCATGTTTCTCCAAATAGTATAGCGCGTGCTTCAACTATTACGGTCAGGTCGATTTCGAGTCTTTCATCTGGATCAAACGGCCTTCCAGTTAGAACCCGTTCCTACTCTGCGCTGGAGGTGAATGAGCTGTTGCTCGCCAACTATGAACACTCTTTAGCGATTTGAATGAGTACCCAGCCTTGAAGCGGTGCGACTTTCGAGGTTGGAAGTGAAGTATGCAAATTTTTCGGTGAAGTTTTTACGGGTGCAAAATATGCGTGAGATTTTTGCCAGTAGTTTTCGAATCAGGCAGCACATTTATCCGAGTATCGCTCATTCCATCTTTGCTGCCAATATTTTCTGAGGGTATGCATTCTTCCTCGTCAATCTCTGGGGCTTCTCAGGGGGCTATCGTCTGTCCAAAGGAATGCTGGCGGCACAGAAATTTCCACCTATTGGTGCACTGGAAGTGTGTCCGTTATATTTTTGGTCTAGCATTATTTTCATCAACTATTGGTCGCTCAGGATTTTAGGGCGAAATCATACGGTTAGAGAAGGGGTTCATGCGTAGTGCGGTACTCTTCCATATGTTAAGTGATGTACAAAAAAAAGGGGAAAATTATTTTAAAAAGTGAGGAAGTACCCGAATAGAGTCCTCTTCCCTAATCGGATGGTGTTTTATGAAGCGTGGTCCACCATCTTTCAACACTAAGGCGAAAATAGACCACGTCCACTTAAGTGTGTGGCTCTGAAGAGTTAAAAAACTTGATTTATTCCTGGTTGGTGGAACCGGGTGAATGTGTGCAGTTTTGCGTGAGATTATGTCAGGCTGCTCCGTTTCATCATTTCCATATTCACCATTGGGGCAGAAATTCAAGGGACTAGTGTAAGACGGAATCTATAGTTCAGTGGACGGATGGCGTAGCAGTTTGGGATCCACCATTATCGAACGTCCTCACTGCCCGTTCAATTTTTGTAGTTTCTGTGTCGCTGTGCAGTCTGGCGACTGAAGTATGAATCCCTCTAAAATACAATTTATTAGGCGTGATGACGACGGATACGGCGCTGTGTACATTCACGCAAGCCCCATTCACCTGGGTAAGAATAGCAGGAATTTTATCGTTAGGGATCAGTAGCATTTGATCACTTTCCACTGTCGTTACATAGATCAGAGATCCTTTCAATTTTCGGAATGCCACTGATATCACTTGATGTCTGCTATCCCTTAAGTAGGCGCTGCTCGGGTTCAATTCATTTTGAAGGGTTTCGGTGTTTTCGCTGGGCTGGAGCATCCCTTTCATGGTGCCGGAATACTCTGTTGATCCTCTGATTTGGGTCCGAATTTTCTTCCCATATGACCTCGAAGCGGACCTGCGCGATGGTTGAAGTAGGCAGTATATGTGGCATGTTTGCCGGTCATCTAGCGGTTATCCGTCGCGTAGCGTTGCCAGTTTGATTCAAGTGTGTGAGTGTTGTTGATCCGATAGTCATAATGGAATCATCGTGTACCATATTATATCCACCGAGACTCAAATTGAAGTGTTCGTCTAGCGCACTGCAATCGTCTGTCTATCTTGTCCTATCATCATCCGTCTTCTGTCCCCTGATCATCCCATGACAGAATCAGACTGAGCTGCTATCTATTTGTCAGTCACAAAGAGCTACTATTATGTGGTGTCTGTTCATGATTACGTTGTTAATGGTTCTAATCATCGAATTTCAAGTTCCGTGTGTGCGCGCGTTCTATATGCGCGCGTTCTCGTCGTATACGTTGTAGTCCTTCTATAGAGATCAGAACAAGTATATTGTCGTCGCCCTGCGAGTCGAGTCTCTCCAGGCAACGAACTATTATCATCGTCATTATCTTTATCGTCTATGTCTATTATTATTTGTTCTCTTTTCTCTTCATTTTCCATTCTTTCACGTTTTTCATTGATTTGTGTGTTGTATTTACTCCTCGTTTAACTCATTTTCGGTTGCAATCGTCAGTGATTCATGCATCAGGTACCTTAACCATATTCGTGTATTAGCCGGCGTGTGCTGGCATCTGTGCCTGTCGGTGAGCGCTTTCGGCGTGCACTCCAAATGTCCATCAAAGAACTGGAACCTTCTAAAGGGCCAGCGCTGTGTGCAGCGGCTTCAGCGGGCAAGAAGCGGCGGGATTGAAGGGCGTATTGCATTGTGGCGCCTAGGTATGCAGTAACTTCATCCCCATGAGTGGTTCCTTAGCTGCTGAGAGGTTCACTGCCTATTTGAGTTTGTTGGCCACAGTCTTCTGAGAAGGGGCACACAACGAGCCCACTCCAGGTGAGAGCATTTAAAGCGAAGAAAAGATCCAAACGCTAAGTGACACCACAATGTTCCCCTCGACCTATACGTGTACTTATGAGAAGCTTCTTACCTCCACAACTTTCACCAATATTGAATAGGATGTATGCTGAATTGCAGATTGACTGATTGCGATGTGAAGTCTCTGACACTCGCAGCGGTTCGACAAGAAGGCAACGCGTTGAGACCATTCCTGAATGTTCACCTGGATGAGGGGCGTCTCCGCAGATTGATGAACTGAATCCGATTTACTGATTCAGCGTAGCAGCATGCGAGATCCTCTTCATCTAGCTGAACATTCAGGATAGGCCTCAACGCGTTACCCTCTTGTCGAACCGCTGCTGGTGTCTGAAATTTTGTCGATGTCAGCTTTGTTGCAGTTCGGAATATTCCTCGTTCAATGCTGATGATTTTTTTGGGGTTCGCAAGCCTCCTAGAGGTTCATGTATCGGTACCGGTCCAAGAGCATAGCTTTGGTGCTACTTAGCGTACGAGGTTTCACGTCTTCTTCAAAATGCTTTCACCTGGCACGAGTTTGTCGTTTGCCATCTCTGGGAGGTTGTGGACATGATACTCAAACAGGTAGTGACTCTGAGGTCCGCCACATCTGTGAGTCATGGCGGTCTCAAAGAAGCTCTTCGACCCAGTCGCGGCTGAGCCCAACCACTTTTGGTCCGGTTACAGTGTCCTGAAGAATCGCAATGCAGCGCACACCTCCATCCACGCTGCGTCCGGCCGCTGGAGTCCGACGTCCAGCGCCAGCGCCAGTCCAAACGCTCCCCGCATCGACGCAGAAACGCTCCCGACACACAGCTGCAGCGCGCCGGTGTCTCGTGATTGCTGGTCACACAGGGGAAGCGCCCTACTGTGATGATATTTGTAGTTAGATGTCTTTCGATTGTCTCGATTACGCGTTCAATATGTTGATCTGGACATAATAGCTATTACCGTGTTGATGCCCTTCCTGAAATGGGTAAATTTCTCTCTTATCGGCTCTGCCTTTATGTATCACTTGTGTTACTAGTGTCTCTGAGTGTGTATGTGGGTATGTGTGGCGAACGTTTACCACAGGCCGACGAGCGGCACTGTGTGACGGCTCACGGCGTGCGCAGCCACATCAGCTGGTCGACAACGGTGCTAAACGCTGGCCATGCGTAGCCAGCTCTTCCTTCGTATGGTACAACGACCCATGTATTCATATTTTGTGACAGTAACCGATCATCTCTCTCCGTCTGTATGAAGTGTATTGTGTAAAGAGTTCTCGAATAAAAAATGGCTGCGCCTGTGCTGTGACGAGTGGCTGGCGGCCGCGTGGCGAAGTATGCGGCCGTCGACGGGACGGAGTTCTGCGTGTCTGGCGGGCAAGGTCGGGACGATATCATTTCGAGGCCATCGTTTCCAGTTGCCAATATTGGGTAACACGCGGTTGCGGACGACAACGGAGAAAGCGTGATGGATTGCTGCCAGACGGCTGGCGACAGCGTGAAAGTACTGGGCTGCGATGATATGAACAGAAGAGTGCGGCGCAGGTAAAGATGGGTGAGGCGAGCGTGAATCAGGGGAGGTGACATGTGGAGTAACCGCGTGGGGGCGAGAACCTTGCAGCTGGAAATGCAGTCCTAGTTGGAGTGGGCCGCGTCATAACGGTGCCGTTGGAGATGGACGTGTTCTGTATAGCCATATATCGAACACGTTCTTCCCGTACAAAGTAACTGCATTCACGAACTCAGATTAAGTTACAGTTTCCTCTCGTTATGGCGCGTTTAAAGGGACCGCAAAAAATCCACCTTATAGCGGTAGTCGCGTACTAGCCGGAGCTGACACTTTTCGCGCAATTTTATGCGCAGATTTACCTAAAGTCGCGTACAATGACCAAATCACAATTAAATACGTAACTATAAAGACAGAAGTAGAGAAGAATTTAACATTGTTAATGATGTCCTTGCATTCAGAGATACTCATTGTGGTATGTATAAAGTATGTCAAACACTCGTGAGGAACGAGTACCAAAACTAAGCAAGGCATGGTCAACGACGAAACTGCCAACCTGATGTTGCAAGATCTGTCGCGATCAAGACGCTTGCTCCGGGTGGGACTCGAACCCTCATCCCTTGCCTTCAGAGCAGAGTAGCCATTACACTACCAGCGCTCGTACGTCACATCCGCGATAGGCTTGCAAATGGCCTATCAACACTATCATAACATGGCGACGTTGAGTGTGATGGAACAGCGCTGTTGCCGTATCCTGCCCGAAAAGCACGTACAGGTCCGACATGGCGCAGGAGTTCCGATCGTAGCAAAACATTTTCTGACAGCATACAGCCTCCATTCCATGTGCTATAGGCTTATGACAGATGTGTGATGCGCTGTTTTGAATAATCTTAGTTTCAACCCACGTCTTCTGTCGTTCCGGATAGGGAAAACCTTCCAACATACGGCATTTTCAAACGACTAGTCGCACTCTTCTGCCAGATGTGGGGAGGATTCTCTATCAGGAACGACAGAATACGTGAGTTGAAATTAAGATTATTCAAAACTCAATCGACTGGTGGAAGTTTTCTACTATGCTCGACATTGCTAACTATGGATACATTTGTGGGCCGCGCATATGCGAAAAATGACGATGTGTATCTAATACGTTGTCGCACGGGTGCTGATTGCAATTATGAAGCATGAAATAAGGGTAGGCCTAATCACAAACACTGTCAGAATTTTGCTCGTCTTCAGTTTCTATGTGGGAAGAGAACAGAGTCCGGGTCGTGTTATAACGAAAGTTTGAACGCAGAGCTCCTCCCAGAACTAAGGGGCACTTTTAGATTCCAGTAAAAGATGTAATTATGCTTCCAAAAAGTTATGATCGTTGGAGGTTAAAGTGGGAAAATGGCAAAAGAATCCCGGTCAAGGTTGTGCCAGAGGGAAATTCCCTTGCGGGATAACCGATAACCCTCTAACGCCGGACCTGAGATGGAAATGGGGAAGACCTGCGTGCTATATGATGGCAGGGTGGAATGCACCCCGTAGCTCACGCTGGTAACAGGTGCGCTTCAACGTGGGTGGTCTGTGCGGTATTTGCGCCGCGTGGCTCCGAATGAGTCGGTTTCCAGCTGAAGAAGCGCTTTGACGAGGGTGGACGACGACAACTTGCGCTCAGAATTTCTTCCCGTATTCGAGCTCGAGAATGGTCGGTTAAGATACCGCGCTCCTCATCCTTTTTTATTTACTCCAGCCAATTCTGCTGATATACACGCGACGAAGGCAGTTAATTTTCTCTCTCAAAACAGAAATACTAAGGGAAGGCAAGAACAAGATACGAAAAACAGGGCCGGATTCATCAAAGTTACTGCAGTAACCTTAACGGAGAACCGTAAACGAAAGCTCAGATAACGTGGCTTATCGCTCACCATACCGCTTGATAAGCCGCGTTATCTGAGCTATTTGCTTACAATTCTCCGTTAAAGTTACTACAGTAACTTTGATGAATCCGGCCCCAAGAGGTACTCTACTAGTGATCCAGCTGGCATAAGGGTTAGATCCGCTATTACGGGAGTAGCGCTATATCTTCGCGTCCTAACCGGATGTGGGTTGCATTGACGTTAAGCTCTGCTGGCCGGCTCCCGAAAAATTTTGGATTACAGCGGGACCTATGTCTTATCCTGAGGCGATATAAGGGAGGGCACTGTATGTGAAAATGATTAAGAATATATTAGGTTGGTGAAAAAGTCTTGCATCACAGCGAAATTTTTTCAAAAATTTATTGTTTCTTTTGTGAGCGACTTCGAATCTACAAGGTAACTACCATTCACATCTACAACCTTCTGCCATCTGATGGGGACACCTGATGGGGACACAAATTCATTACTTTGAGAATGAAGTCGGCTATGATTCGAAGAAGTGCCCCATCTCGGATTCGAGTTCGGCTCGGTCGTTGAAGCACCTATCCCTCAGGCCTTGCTTGAGAGCTCGGAAGAGGTGATAGTCCGATTGCGCAAGATCTGGCGAATACGGTGCATGGGGCAGCACTTCTCACCTTAAGTCCTCCAACATCTAGCGAGACGACCTTGCAACGGGGGGGCGAGCATTGTCGTGAAGAAGGTAAACATTCTTCCGCCTTCGCCGTTTCCGCGACATGGACTCTCTCAGCTTCTGCAGCTGTGTAACGCAGATGCGGTGCGGTGCCGTCTTCAAGGAGCTCATGATAGAGCATTCCTCGAGAACCCTACCAACAACATAGGATTATCTTCCTCTGGTGGATGTTCACCTTTGGTTGCTTCGAAGGTGGTTCTCCTTGAGGGAGCTACAGGGCCTTCCGAGTATGGTTAACAGAGTAGACCCAGGATTCATCTCCCGTGACGACATGCTCGAGAAAGTCCTTATTATTGAACACGAACAAGGAGAGACTGAGCGATACTCAGTCGCGAACTTTTGTCCGTGTCCGGAGATCGAGGGGTACCGAAGTCGAGACCACCTTGCGAAATCCAGGAACGTGAAGATGATGAACAGTGGAGGTATGGTGACGCTGAAGACTCACCGGTAATTCACGAATGGTCGCGTCCGGCTTTTCTTTCAGAGCGAGCCGCAATGCGTCGTCATCCACCGCCGACTGGGCCCTGTGCGTAATGCACATTCGAAGGACACGACTCCGTCCTCGAACCGCTTGAACCAGCGAGACACTGTCCATCGTGTAACCGCGTTCTCGCCAAATACAGCACAGATGCTAGCTGCTGAATGGCCTGCGGAGCGATGCTGCAGGAACTCGTAGTACATCACTAGGCGTAGATCACGTTGAGTGATGGAAGCCATTGCTCTCTCCTCACTGCAACCGTAGTGTCTATATACCCTCAGAAGCAACTTGCCACGTATGCGAAATATTCTAGGATGTTTGTGCTACAAGTACCTGGCACCAAACAGTCCTTGGAAATTTCTGTTAAATCTTGAAAAATTTTCAGAATTTTTGGTGCAAGACTTTTTCACCAACCTAATATGACATGAGGCTTGAGTCTAAACGCTTGCCATTAATTAACTACAGTGTACTGTATTACTAACCTTACATTGTTCAAAAAGCTAATTAGTTTCAGGCTTCGGCCCAAATTTAGGTTTTATTTGACTGATGATCACTTGTTTACCCGCTCGATATCCACTCTTCCTTTTTATTGTATGTTGTTGACGCACTATCCAGTACACATAGTTGTTCACGCATCGTATCCGGTTGAACATTTTCATGGGTAGAGGCTTCGCCACTGATAAGGGACGCGCTTCAGCCTCAACTAGAGGTTTTCAGCGACGTCCAGCATTCTGTCATCCCTGGAAAACCTCGTGGTGGTTTTCGACGCCTAGTTACCTAAGCTTGGCAACATGCAATAGACCCAAGAGGCCCTCTAGAGGCCCTGAGAAAGAAGTTTGAGAGCCATTTAACAATGGTTGCCGCTAGCTATTTGTTCGTGAGCGTCAAATAGTCTCGGGTCATCTTTATCTTCTGAACTACGGGAGCAGGGTCTTCTTAACACACGTAAAGAATTTTGTTTGACTGCTTAGCGCAATTCACCTCGTCTTTCGAAATCTCAACTAAAGGCGGCGGCGGAGTGGCGTTCTACCCCCGGCCCTTTAAACAGAGGCGTGGCAAATGTCTGCGTCTCCACTATCTCGTAAGGCAGCCACTGGACTCTCGGGCAAGCCCAGGGAGTTGGGGGTGGGCGGGCCAGGGGGACGAGGGGATAGAACACTCGTCCCCCAAAGGCGGCTGAAGGCTATAAGGATAAGGCGCCTTGTATAATCGTGCCGCCGCGCGGCGCCGCATCGCTTTCATACTCCGCCGCCCCAAAACACCACATTTCACGGAATTTTGGGCTACGGTATTCGGCGAATCGCCCGCGGGAGGGAAGGGCGCGGTGCGGCGCGATCAGCTGCGGCAGACTCGATGTGGACTACGAGATTTCACACCGGGATGAACCATTCTGCTATGGCCTTTTTGTTTAGGTTTCCCAATCAACTGAACAAAAAGGATGTAGCAAAATGGTGGCATTGTTGTACTTTCAGGACTCCAGAGTAGAGGGTAGGAGGTCAACCAAACTTCGCCTAGGGGAGGGAGTGGGGGGGGGGGGTATTTAGGGTGCTGGTCACGAATCTGACATCCGTTTTTTTTTCGCTGGAGTTTGGGCGAAATCGGTAACAATGCCCTTAGTAACCAATACCTTCCGTAACCTAGGAAGGGAATGAATATCTGTAAACATTCACGAAGTTTCATCTACCGCTAAAGATTTTTTTAGTGCATAGTGACCTCGGAATGGCCATATTGGAGTGAATTCTGAATGATTCTCGACGTTGAATACCTTCCAGCAGATTTACTTTTGAACCTGCACATGTTACAAAATAAAGGGTCGTTTAGTGCCGTTTGCATTGCAGGGGTTCAACTCAATACCACACTCACCAGTTTCAACCGTAGATAGGTTGAGCGGACGACTTCGACCCCAACCTTAAGAGAGGATTTGTCGGTTTCTTCAGGAATCCCACCACTAGCATTGGCTAGACGAACCCTTTCTCTTCTAGTCCTCCAGTGCCTCGTGGACCGTCCTCTCCGTTAATCGTCGGCACGGACCATAGGGAGCATGACCGCACACCGCTGACGTCCACCTTCCTAACTGCAATCACGGCGAGAGTACATAAAAGTCGCCTTAAAGGGCAAAGTGTGGCGCTAATCATTCCCTGTTTGGGATGCACGATTCTCTCCTAAGGATGTAGTGGACACAGTTTGAATGCCTGCTATATGGCCTGTTCCAGGACCTGCAGTATCCAAACAATAGGCAACTCAGTCTTTTATCCCTCCCAGAAGAGCCTGGTGCCAATTCACCAACATCATAAAGATTTAAGGATTGGTTGGTCTTGTCGACATCCGAACCGAGAACCTCGATTCGGGCTGGAGTTCCTACCGACTAACCTTCCACTGATGTATACTGTTCTATTATTAAAAGCAGTTCTGGCTACCAATTATACCAAATGTAGGAAAATCAAAGCAGAAGGTGTTTTGGTCAAACGCATGATTCGGATCCCAGGTGTAATATACTGAAGGGACTGAAGAACCCTCGTGCTACCGCATTTTCGAAACGCTAAGCGCTGTATAAAGTTTCCACTATTATTTAGATCACCTGCCCGAATCAGAAATGTTCCATAATTGCAGACCTGTTTTTATGGAGAATTCGCATCATTATAAATATATTATGTTGTCCCATAAGTCCCCGCCGTTTTTTTTCAACGATTAATTGCGGATTTCGCCGGCGGTCTTTTGCAAAGCGCTATACAGCCTTCGAAGAAGAATGATTTCTTCTATCAGAAAATGTATTGCATTTCTTTTTTCATCATGCATTTTGTCAATTTTTAGGTCGTTGAAGTGTAAAGTGAAAAGTGAAAAAGTAGCCATTTGCGCACTTGTTCTCTCCGCCTAGGTTTGTATTTTTTTGCGCAGTTTTCTATAGCACTTGGAGGACAATGTTCTGCACTGCAAGAATGTCTGTTGGTCCTATTTTCTCACTTGCCCTTTATTGATTTTTAGGCCCTCAAATTGGGAATTCCGACTTTCCCGTCCGAATTTTCACCAAAACTCCGGTTCTGTGGTTGAACTTTTTGCATGGTGTTATATGTCGTTTGGAAGAGGATGCCTTGCTCAGTAAGAATTTGTGTCGCGTTTATTGGCTCACGCTGATTTCTGTCGAATGTCAACAACTGAAGAAGGAGAAGGAGTTGTTAGTGAAGACGATTTCTCTCTTTTTGGCATTTTGTTGATATTCGACAGAAATCAGCATGAGCCAATAAACGCGACATAAATTCTTATAGAGCAAGACATTCTCTTTCGAAAGACATATAACACCAACCCAAAAAGTCCAACCGCAGAGCAGGAGCTGTCGGTAAATATAACCATCCTCCTTCGGACGTCCCAATTTGATGGCCTAAAAATCAATAAAGGGCAAGTGAGAAAATAGGACCAACAGACATTCTTGTAGTGCAGAACATTGTCCTCCAAGTGCTATAGAAAACTGCGCAAAAAAATTACAAACCTAGGCGGAGAGAACAAGTGCGCAAATGGCTACTTTTTCACTTTTTCACTTTTCACTTCAACGACCTAAAAATTAACAAAGTTTATGATTAAAAAAGAAACGCAATACAGGTTCTGATAGAGCAAATCGTTCTCTTTCGAAAGCTGTGCAGCTCTATGCAAGAGACCGTCGGCGAAATCTGCAGTGAATCGTTGAAAAAACGGCGAAGACTTATGGAACAACCTAATATAATTAAAGAAATATAAATATAAATTAGGCAAGAAAGCAGTGCTGTCTGCATTTCTCAATGTTGAGCTCAACCCTTATGAAATGTACATTTCATTAAGCAGAACGTCATCATCTATTTAAAAATGCGTATTTGAATTCTTAGCGCGGAGTAGCGCAACCGGGAGCTAAAGTACTTACATCGATGTTCCTGGTTCTTGGATCACGCTTAGGCCATCCAAACCTTCCCATATCGGCGGTGTCTATGAATTGGTACCAGAATTGTCTGGGAAGAATAAAACAGTGATTTCTTCGTTGGTTCGCCACCGTAAGTCATGGTCAGGCTAAATATGCATTCCAATCGTTTGCTAACATCACGCAAAAGTAGAGCATATGGCGCTACCCAAAGTGGATTTGATTGATGCTGCCCTTTATCATTATTCTACATAGATTTCTAGCCTTCAGGCGCCTCTAGTTGAGCTTTCGAAGGACGGGGTCATTTGCGCTAAGCAGCCGACTAAATTCTTAACGCGAGCGTTAAGGGGAACGTGCTCGAGTAGTTCAGAACCTAAAGATGATAACCTGAGCGTCTTTCACACACAAGGGCTGGATTCATCAACGAGTTGCAGCAGTTTAACGGAGAAAGTACAGCCGAAATCCCTGACAGGGCGGCTTACCAAGCGATATGGCGAAACATTTCATATCGCGTGTTGATAAGCTGAGCTATCAGGAATTTCGGCTGAACTTTCTCCGTTAAATTGATGTTAGTCGTTCATGAATCCAGCCCCACGACATCAGTCAGCGGCGACCACGGTCACTGTACCAAACGGCCCTTTCTCATGGCCAATAACGGGCCTCTTGGGTCTTTTGCATAGCTGTCAAGCTCGGATAATTAAACGTCATGAAATACCGTGACTTCTTCGGGTTAAGAAACAGAATGCCACTCCAAACAAGCAAAGCATGGGAGTGAAACAAAGAGGGAAGGGGTGGCAGTTGAAGGATTCAATCAAATAACGAAAGGGACACTATGTTGGGAACATCTGATAGGGTCCTTCAATACAGTAAGGAAAATACGCAAGCCCTTCTGTCGTAGATGAAGAACAGAGATAAATGTCTTCGTCAAAAGTTCAAACTTTCGATCAGCCAACTGATTAGCAAGGGACGATTGTAGAAGTGAGTCATCATACGAGAAAGTTCGCAAAGCATGAGAGAATGCTCAACTCAAAACGGGGCTGCGTCAAAAATTACGGGGCTGCAACATAAGGAACGGTAATTTCTGCGTCTGGGGCCGGATTCATCAACGACTTACACAACTTCAGAGAATTTACAGCGGAAAACTCACATAACGCGGCTTATCAAGCGATATGGTGAGCGATAAGCGCGTTATCCGCGTTTTCCGCTGTAAATTCTATGTTAAAGTTATGTAAGTCGTTGATAAATCCGACCACTGGTATCATCTATAGCATTAGCGAACTTGGATCTATCCTAGTCGTGAGGGGCAACCCTAAGGCGATAGTTGTGTCTGTACTACCACCCCGCAGCGCCACCTCACTTGAAATTGCCCAAAAGCCGTCAATATCTTCGGGATCTCGGACAAGTTTAAGGTGGGCGAATGGTGTGTAAAAACACCGTGTGTCCCTCTCCGACTGGGATAGGTCCACGGATTTTTTAACGAAATATTAGGGTGGGCCAAAAGTAATGAGACAAATTCAACAAATTTCTTTATCTCTTTGTAACTCCATTACAACTCAACAGTGCCGACGAATGTATTCCGTTAAGGTCACCGACCTCACTGACCTTGCTGCCATCGATCAGCCAACTTCCTGATCCCATCCTTCCAGAACTGCTTGAGACTGGTGCTGATCCACTGCTCGTTATGGTTGTCGCGGTTAGCTTGGTTCCTTGTGTCCCTTCCGACCATGACGTCTATAGGCTGAAGAAGTAGTGGTAGTCGCATGGAGAGATGTCCGGCGAAAACGGTAGGTGAGGCATGTGAACGTAGCCCAGCTGAGCAAGCTTATCCGTGGTCACTTTTGCCCGATGGGGTGCGGCGTTGTTGAAGAGGAGGAACTTCTTGAAGCGCTGAGACCGAATAAGTACGAGTCGCCGTTCCATCTCTTCTATTTCATTCACAATGGCCTTGGAGCCCATCATCGTGCTTTTGGAAAACAGCTTCCAGTATACCTCTCCATGGGCGCAGACTCAAAAGCTCAAAAGGTGCTTCTCGCCGTGAACATCCCGCCGAACGAAGGTCAGGTCACCAGGCCTCACCCAGACTCGTTGCTTGGCAGCGGTAAGATAGAAGACGTACTTCTCATCTTTCGTGACTATTGAGTCCAGGCTGCTCGGGGTTGGGAAATGGGCGAGATTTGCGCGACTCGTCAGATAGGGGTTTCGGCATGCCTGTGGAAAGGGCGAAAGTGGTCACTTCTCAGGTGGCCTTCAGTAAGTGGCAAACAAACATACAAATACGAGAAGCACGGAACCGGACTCTAGTCACGACATATATGGGCCCGGCATTGAGAGTCTCATTACTTTTGCCCCCTCCCCCTAATAATAACATCTGCCATTCCTAAAAGACTCTTGAAAATGTTAGTGAAGATGGGAAGCCACACTAGCTCAACTTTATCTCCTGATAACAGTGTTGATAATTGTTCCCTCTTTTCGAAGTGGCGTTACCACATTTTCCTTGGTAGATGCCGCATTCGGCTGCCAGTTATTCTGCTACGAGGTCGCTGGTCTATGACTGTGCAGTACTCGCTGGTGGCCGCCACAGCATCAGGTGCGTTCTGTCAACTCGACGACACGGTGTTTTCACGAGAGCACACCCCTGAGGTTTAACAGCGTCTCTGGTAGTGTGAATGTGATCTTTGGGGAGCATATTTGGCGGTGCAATCCTAGTCGGTGGTAGCCGCTCTTAAAAGATTTCATAAGAACTGTTCAGGACTGCAGTATATTGTGCTCACTCATCCGTAGAAGACAACTACATTAACGAAATCCAAATAAATGACGCAGAAAGCATGAGAATATGTAGCAGTTGTGAGCCAGGTCGCCACATTTGCCGATGATTAGGGCGTGAAGTACTTCGTCTTGCCTTTGTTAACGGGTCCGATACCGAATTTGAAGCATCAATTCATTGATGATGTCTTGGTCACATTTGTTCATTTCACTGATGTTATCTGTTTTATCTTCTGGAAAGACGTTTTAGGTGCAAGTCTAGCAAGGGTTACTCCTTTACTAGATTTGCACCGAGAACGGTCCTTCTTACATAGGCTTCCCTCTCCCGATTCGGGAATCGGAATCTGAGCCCACCAGGGTAACCAAGGGTCAGGTTCATTAATGAACTACAGCAATTTAGCCGTGAAAATACTGCCGAAATTTCCGGTAGCGCGACTTATCAACAAGCGATATGGGGTCGGATTGAACCACTTACATAATTTAATAGAGAATTCACAGCGGAAAGCTCAGATAACGCGGCTTATCGATCACCATGACGCTTGATAAGCCGCGCTATAAGGTATTTCGACTGTAATTTTGTCTGTTAAATTGCTGTAAATCGTTGATGAATCCGTCCCATGGCTGGAACATTGGAACTTCTCACCATATCGCTTGCTGGTAAGTTGATGAATATGGCCGCAGGTTGGTGTAGCTTACTTACCTCTATATGTTGTCGCCAATTTATTATGCTGGGAAATCGTTGAAGAGCGGCCACCCTCAACCAGCTGGATTGCATCCATTTGATTTGGCTAATTGAAGCGTATTGGAAAGAAGAGGAGATCAATGTTGACGAAAATTGTTGCGGATCTTATTGCGATCTTTCGCTCAGGAACCACATTCCTTCGTCTTCTGCTGCTGTGGCGTGGATCTGTTTGGAAGCATGTTCTACGCGACCTGCTGATATGGAGTCTAGGATGTATTACACTTGCTCTGATATACATGCTATTCATTCGGGTAATTATTTTCCGTTCGAGTTCGTAAAATTGCACCTCCCTAAGGTGCAATCCTAGGGCGCAATGTGGCTCGGGGGGGGGGGGGGTCACCTCCAAACAGATTCGCCGGCCTTCCTTCCGACGTTATTCGGTGTCCCTCTATCGAGAATGAACCTAGCAACATATGTAACGTCTGGCAAACACAGATTCGAGAGAATAAACGATAACGAACGAGGCACTCGCTGGCGAGCTTGAACAGGGCGGATGTCGACGCGACGCGCGACGCGCCGCTGCGCGCTCCTATCGATCTGGCGAGTCGAAGCGGCAGTCGATGCGGCGACACACTCTAGCCCGGTGCCTTATCGAGCTTTTTTATACATATTCACCGACGCATGACAGAAGAGCAGGTTAGTGTTTTTTTATTGTTCTGTTGCTCCTCTGCATTCAGCATAGGTTTTTTTGACGTTATATACATATTTGAATCTGTTTGGAAGTGACCCCCCCCCGAGTCATATTGCGCCAATCCTAGTTTTGTGCAACTAAAGTTTTCCCTCACATCCCTCTCATGAATTTGTGAATTCGCTTGAGATCTCGTTGGCAGCGATACCTGACCTGTCCTAGTGGAAGAGGGGGGCACCGCTAGAAGAGGGAGCCAAACGCAGTCACGGTCGCGTATCCAGCTTAGCAGATTGAAAAACGCTGTCTACTCATAAGACAGTTTAGCGTGTTGTCTTTGTAACTGTTACAGTTCTCACTAAATTTTAACCCGTTGTCAGACCAATAAACTGCAGTGATCCCTCCGACTAGGTCGGCGTTGTCTTAGGAGTCGTTTAGTGTGCGCGCGATGCCATGTGTAGTGGCCGGATTGATCAATCGCGTCGCCCGATCAATTTGGACACTACACGTGCATCGCTTCGCGCGTCGCGCGACACTAAGGCCCCTGTTATACTCCCGCGGGAGCTTCCGCGGATGAGCGGAAATCGCGTCGGGACCCCGCGCCGGGTCACTCATCGCGCCTCGCCACGCCCGCCTCCACCGTGCACCATTGGTCCGCGGTCGTTCCGCGTATGCTCCCGCGGGAGTATAACAGATGCCTAAACGACCCCTTAAGGCCCTCACAGAGTTCTGCGGCAGCGCCGCGTCTCTATGCTTAACCATAGGGCAGAGACGCAGAGGTCGCCGCCGGCGGCGTCCTTGCCCTATCCTTAACCACTGCGGCGAGCGGCGTTGCCGCAGAACTCTGTGGGGGCCTTTACACAGCGATCGAGCGACGTCGCGTCACAAGCACAATTCCGCCATATGGCCACAAAATCTACACCGTAACTTTAGGCGTCGGGTGAGGTGTGCTTTGTGCAATCGCAGAACCTGCCCAGGGAAGGGACTCCAGGGTGAGTGCCATCCATGCTGTCGGTGTGGAGACTGCTTTCGTTGCTCAGGAGGAGTCCGCGGCTGGGTTCTGCGCTCTTCGAGCGTATGTCCTTTATTATTCTTGCTTCTAGATTAGCACAGTTATGAAGCTAAACGGGTATGTTAGAAAAGCAAAGAGACAAGACGAACTCGGGAGGCCTGTGCGCAGGATGGTGTATTCTACAGAACGCCGAACAGCATGGATAAATTGAACTATCAGAGAAGACCCCTAAAGTTGGCACATCTTCACTACCGAGACCGCACTAGGTCGTTTGGACACCACTTGTTTGCAGATCGAATATCAGATTTACGAGACCTTGCGATTGTTTTAAAATGTATTTTTTAATTACTTATTTGTTTAGATTTGTAAAATTGATTTTTAATTTGCGATTTAGGAATTACGGCCAGAAAAACTGTAACTCGTAAATTGTATTTACGCACATCCCTGCTTTGGAGCAACACATCCTAATAATTTTCCCAGCAAGATCTAGCATGGGAACTAAACGTATAGTGAGGGAGCAGCGCGTGTAGTGGAATAAGAAGAGATGCCTTGTGTCGGTCAGATTCTTTGTTCGGATTTCCCGCTCAGGCCAACCAAGCTTTCCGTCACTCCACAGTCGGTGAATTTGTACCAGCCCAGGAAGGATACAACAGTGAATTGTCCATCGGTTGGCCACCACAGGTGTATAGGCCAAGTACGCATTCAAATTGCCTCCACGACAGCCGCTAGAAGTAAAATATGCGGCGCATCACAAAAGAAATTGATAACTTCATATTTTTTATCTTTTACCAGCAGCTTCTCAACGGTTGGCGGCTTCTCAACGGCTTCGCCGTAGTAATAACTTCCCATCATCAGTTGTGGCCGCCATCTATGTCTTGGTTTCCGCGGAAAGAACACCTCAACTTCGTCGAGTGGGGCAGTAAAGCGTCACGAAGAGACGCTGCTATTCCAGAAATATTGATTACTATTCAGAAAAGCTTGAGCCAACCAACCAAGTCTACCCGTAATTGTTCTGCTAATATAGTGACGCGAGCTGAAAAAATTCAACATTTTTGAATGGTATGAAATATTCACGGAATCATCATTTCATTATGGTCGGGCGAGGATATTAAAAGGCTTGTAGAGACTATAAATACAAAACGTTCATCGACTGCTCTTAGGCGACTTCGATTACCCTCAGGGCTGAAGTATCGCTTGAACGGCACCCATGAAAAATCGATAATTTAATCAATTTCGTTTGATGGCGATCGACACAAAGTTCAGATTCGTGTTCAGCGACCTCGTTACCCCCAGGGCAAAGTTTCAGATCTCTTTTCTCTTGAACGACATCCATGAAAAATCGATAACATCGATCGATATTACTTGCCTTCCCCTGCTATGATGGTCTTCCGTCGATGATCGTCTGATTCGCCAGGCACGTTTGGCGACGTGTTCAATACGTCTACTGAATCGCCAAGAGCGCCAAGAATACGCCAGGTCCCCACTCCAGTTGTGACACACGCACATATATACACACAACTCTTTTATATATAGTAGGATGCCTGAGGGATGGGATGACTGACGACTTGCGGCAGCGCGACAGGAGGTACACCTGCACCCTGCTGGGGGGCGTGGCGTCAGGAGGTACAACCGCTGTTTTGAGGACCGGAAACTTTTGTTTTGTGTGTCAAAGGTTTCGTAAGGCAGCCATTAGTCTCTCGGTGAAGCCTAGGTGGTTGAGGGTTGGTGAGCAAGGGGAAGAGAGGAAGATCGCACGCCCCCAGCGGGGGGCGGGTGTACCTCGTGACCGTCCCCCAGAGCTTGCCAGGGATTTTAGGTTAGCGTCGCTCTCATCTGGGAGCTACAAGACAATGGAGGAAATGTTGACACTCTGCATTCGTGAGGTTTTTCTATGAAATCCTATTAAAAGTTGTTTGCAGACTGAGAGTCCGGATCATGGCCAATACTGCAGCGTGCTGGCGCACATGGACAATTTGCCGTTCATGGTGAGTGTTGGATTGGTGCCTAGTTTTGACAGGGCTTTCATTCCTGAACTCAAGAATTAGCAAGGTGGTCTACTGTATAGTCCAGCGGTAGCATTTCTACAATGTTGAACGATAAAACAGCAGGAATCAGCCATACATGTACTAAGCCGATCTCGTGGGCTCTGTCATGCGTTCTGTTATATCAGGTGATAATAAGGGCTAAGATAAAACGCTTCGTTGCCATGCACCATGAAAAGTGCTCGAGAAAAATCCCTGTTATCCGCTCATCACCGTAATGGAAACGAACTGCGGAATAACACGCTTTTTTACCTTGAAAACGAAGAGAAAAAGCGAGAGCGCTGTGACCATCCCTATCAGAAACGGCAACTATCCTGGATACCGTGATTTGTAGCCTTCAGAATTGACAACAGCGAATCAGAGCAGCAACAAAGATGAAGGCAGATCTGGCACAGGATAATCCGCAAATGCGCCCCTAAGGATGGTGTGGTACAGTATCTGTTGTGGATGACAGACGGAGTAGTGAATTCGTAGTCCACATGAGGGGACAAACTGTTCCTCTGTAATCTCGGACAGTGCTCTCATTAACTGATGGTGCTCGAGACTGGTATGCTAAGTGGTTCAAAAGATTTACTGACCGTCTTCTTTTACCTTTGTTTGGTGGTCACGAGAAATAGTCCGACTCAGCTTAGGTGTTGATGTATAGGCATGTATAGGAGAGCTGGCCTGTTGTCAGCCTTACTAAAGGATCAACTATACATGGTCTCCGATTTTTATTTATTTTATTCTTATTTACGCAAAGCATGGATTAATCTAGTGTGAAGAAACAGCATGATGTTTAAAAAACAATACATGTTCACTCGTTAGTAATTTGAACAGTACACAATCTACAACACACCTAAAATTCTAGAGAAAGCAGACAAGGTTAGCGAGCGATAGCCCTTCTACACACTTGCAAGATATCCTTGATAGGTCATCGTACTTCCCAAGCAAAGAGTTAAATTCCTAGAGATTTCTGCAGGCAGCAAATCCGACCCGGCCCTTGATTTTTTTTTTGCGATCGGTATTCGAGCGGTTCTCGACATTGTTTCACCATAAAATCCAATTTCTGGGAGGTAATTTCAACATCATGACAAGATCCGAGACGACCTCCTTGGACTTCGTTTATGGCTTCCTCTTTAGCACTGTAGATTTAAGTCACTGTTTGGCTCTCAGGTCCAATAACCAGAAGCTGAGTCTTTTCAGCAGAAATCGGGAGATGCCGTTTTTGTGCCCAATGGCTCATTGCATTAATTGCCAACTGAAGAGAAATTGAGTCTTCAGAACGGTCCTTATTTTTGTAAATTTTGACATCGTCTACATACATACGTCTTCCGCGCAACACCCAATCTTGTTATGCGAGCTGGTAGTTCGTGGGTGTATAGAAGGAGCAGAATATGGATACAACACACCTTGAGGATCACGGCTGTACACGGAGAAACCTCGGAGTATTGTCCCCTGACCTTAACCTGGTACGTTCTTCTTGACAAACAGTCCAGTCCAGTTGACGATCACGGAGAAAATAACCAAAAACATACAGTACCAGACATGTCTTTTGGTCATTGGCCGAAAAAGCCGCGCCGGCCAACATAGGCCGCTTTGGAGCGTTCCAAAGCGGCCTTTTTGAATAACTTCTTTAGAAATCGAGTACTTGTAAAATTAAACATAAATTTGAACTCAGCAGCTCAAGCTCTATCGTTTGGTATATAAATCTCAGTAGAATTGAACAATGCATATAGGCCCGACAGAATCAATCGAGTAGGCGCGGCGGGACAACCTGTAGGGCGAACGTTCAGGGAGTTTTATCGGAAATTTCCAGCCGTCCTAATCAGAAATTGCTCCAAGACTGTCTAGCTTGCATTTGGAGTGCGCCGTGAACAATGCATACAGAATCGGACCTATCAATCGAGTGGGCGCGACAGCTCGCAAATTGTATGCGTGGGCGTGTTCGGAGCGCAATAACGTTGTGGAGATCGAATCGTTCCGGCTGCTGCTAATGAATTTTGTGTGCAGTAGAATGGTTTTGTAGTCCCCAGAAGTACACCGTGGTAGCTTCTAAACTGGCGAAATTATTGCGGTGCGAAAATGCAGGTTAGCCTTGTGTGACACGATTTTTTCCAAATTCAGACGACCACTGTGGTAAGACGTGACGAGCTAACGGTCTAGGAATGCGTAATCGAGCAAACCAGTTAAAGTGCTTTGCGAGGAAGTGCCCAGAGCTCTCCAGCTTTCTAGCCCGCATCGCTCCCGGCAGCCATTTTAGAGCGGCGGAGGACAGCGGTGAAGTTTCTTTCGCCCTTACTCGCCCTCATTTGAGTTTTCCACAGTTCTAATGGTGCTGTTCTGTTCAGCTCAGAAAGCTCTATCGAACGGTGTCACTCTCAATCAATTCCGAAAACATCGATTTTTTGACAATTTCGCATCAAAGGTGAGGCGGCCCAAGGCCGCGACAGAAGGACAATGACGTCATCGAAAAACGATATTTTTGAACCGGGCCAAGTTTGATACCATTCGATAGAGCCGTTCGTAGTGAATTGCAGGATGTTACTGCGAGCAACAAGAACTGTAATCTGAGCGAGTAAGAGCGCGGAGAAAATCAATCGATGTTGTGCTGAATTGCACGCGCGGGCGTATTCAGAGCGTGAGAACTCTGTCAGCTTCCAATCTTTCTGGCTGGAACGTGTGAATTCTACAGGCAGTAATATGCTTTAGTGAAGCGTTGAAGCACAGTAAATTATCTTACGAATTGGCAAGGTTACGGCGGTGCGAAAATGCAGGTTGGGCATGTGTGACACGATTTTTTCAGATTTCGGTCGACCGTTGCGGGTAAATGAGGTGAGTTAAAGGCATGCAAACTTGCGGATGAGCAAAACACCGAAGGCACTTTACGATGCTCCTAACTTTCGATGACGTCATTGTCCGGGCAGGCTATGCGAAGAGCCCTCGTCCCTATATGCATTGTTCACGGCGCACTCCAAAGGCAACCTGGACAGTCTTAGAACAATTCCCCAGTAAGATTTCTTTTAAAAAATCCCTAAACGCCCACTCTACAAGCTTTCGCACCCACTCGATTGATTCTGTCGGGCCTATATGCATTGTTCAACTCTACTGAGATTTATATGCCAGAAGATAGAGCTCGAGCTGCTGAGTTCAAATATATGTTTATTTAGCAAGTACTCGATTTCTAAAGAAGTTATTCAAGAAGGCCGCTTTGGAGCGCTCCAAAGCGGCCTATGTTGGCCGGCGCGGCTTTTTCGGCCAACGACCAAAAGACATGTCCGGTACTGTATGATTAAAAAATAGCTTTTGAACTGGTACGGTTGCCCTCTGAGAAGACGATTAGACCGTGCTTCAGGGAGCGCAGTGCGTATCGTGAGTATAGGCACGCCCAGAGTTGGCAGTTTAGCTTCTCCCGGACAAACGCATAATGCGCCATCGCGAGTCTAGTTCCTTCTGGACAGATTCCTTGCGACCTCAGAGGTGAGCTGTCTTGCAGCATCGTCCTAAGCTCGTTTGAGAATGTTAATGTCACCGAGAGCAAAAAAAAATTAAAATTCGCTCCTGTTTCAGCGAATAGGGTCACAACTAGGGGTGAGGGTTAAATTTTTCGGTAAGTTTTTACCTGCTGCGGGCCTTACTTGGCACTTACAGGGTACATTGTCACTGTTGCTTGGGTTCACTGCGCAAACAACGATGAAGCGATGGATGGACATCTACTGGTTACTGGTCTGGCCTGAGAATGCAGCAATCATGTTCAATTCCTTTTTCTACGAGAACGCCGTGAGTTCCGATGAGACAAGGTTTTTAGCGAGGAGCGGTGATGAGTAGTTTCCTTTTTCTAAACCGTGGAATCTATGCATTTATTTACAAAAGCTGAAAAGGCGAAGCGGTGAACACAAAGAGGAATGAAAGGTTCATTCGACCACTTTTGAATTTGCTTGAAATTTTTTAAAGATTAGATTAAAGGATAAAGGTTGGCGCTACCGAATTTATTTGAGGGTGGGCAGTACTGATGAACAAGCCAGCATCCTATCCTTCCTAGACAGCCTGATACCAATTCGTCGACCCGACGAGGGATGCAGGGCTTGTTTGGCCCGGGCGAGAAATCCTAACCAGGGACCTGGTATCGGGTGCACGCGACAGACGACAATTCCTCCGACTACGCTACATGCGTCACGAAAGATACTGCAATTTTAAGATAGATGTGAGTGCAGGAAGGGTCAAACTAGAAGTAAGAACTAACACAACTTCTGGATAATCCTAATCCAGCCGATCAAGGCGGAAGCTTGCAAGTGTTCAACGTTCAACGTTCGCAAGATTACCATTTCCCTCTCAGAATGCAACTTTGCGGAGACTGATAAATCCGTTTTTCAGCTGCCTCCGGACAAAGCTCGAGTGGTTCGGCACTCCGTTTATCGCTACCTTCTGTTAACCTACATCCTTCTACTGAGAGATGTCTCGATACCAGTGAGAAAGCAATTCCCTACGTACAACCATCTGATTGAAGGGAAGCTTCTGACAGAGTACGTCTCACACCCTTACGTTCTCGTTATGGATCTCGTTCCAGAGAATGTTGTCAAGGCCTTTTAGTTTCAGAGAGGAGTTGGATGTAATGGAGCACTCCAATATTGCTGAAAATTCCTGCCGCTACTGGCAGCCAATGTTATGGACGATCCTTGTTCTCAAGAAATACTATAGGTCTGAGACTATACGACTCTTAGCTGAGAACTAATTATTACGGCGTATCTAAAATATTACTGAAACTTTTTTTTGAATCCACCAAGTATATAAAGCACAGAGCTCACGTAGCAGCAAGTTCTGGTCAATGTTCAGGAAAAAGTCTCATCTTTGTCCAGGCCACAAAAAATAGAAGATCGGTTGCGTCATACTATCTGTACTTGGCATTAGGTAGCACAATAGGTTTCGCCGTTTTGACTTCCAATTTCAGACGATCACACCTTCGTTTATTTTGAATCATATCACTAACGGAGAAATGCCGACACTTACCGTGTCGCTGGCTGTCAAATCCAGTAGCAGATACACTCAGATTGTGAACAATTGGACAGCTACAGCTCGTGAACTGTCGGAATGCATCTTTGAACTCCTCTTCTGTACATTAAGAATTTTCCTCTGGGATTGCCCCGAGAATTATAAAAAAACTAAAAGTGACCATATGGAAATGTTCGAAAAAATTAGTTATTCTCCAAATGCTTCGCAAATCATTTTGGGCTATTATCCATGATCCGCTGTGTATAATAAATAACTACCATTTACAGCGATATATTACTTACTAAAAAAGGCTCGTCGTTTTCCCAGCAAAAAAGTAAACAGAACTTGCCGTTGACACCACCATTTGTCTAGGAGCGAGATCGTCGAGTTCGAACAAAGTGAACTTCCTTCCGGTTTCTATGTAAGAAGCCGTAACAGTAGGATATATTGGGTAGTCCCACAAGTCCCCGCCGTTTTTTTTTCAACGATTCATTGCGGATTTCGCCGACGGTCTCTTGCATAGCGCTATACAGTTTTCGAAAGAGAATGATTTCCTCAATCAGATCATGTATTGCATTTCTTTTTCATCATGAATTTTGTCAATGTTTAGGTCGTTAAAGTGAAAAGTGAAATAAAAGGTGAAAAAGTGGCTATGGGCGCAGTTGTTCTCTCCCCTTAGGTTTGGAATTTTTGCGCAGCTTTCGATAGTTATATGTAGTTAAATATAGATAGTTATTTCGATAATATATTTGGAAGACAATGTTCGTGCTACAAGAACACGTGTTGGTCCTATTTGCTCAATTGTCCATTATTGATTTTTAGGTCATCAAATTGGGACGTCCGAAGGAGAAGATTTATTTTACCGACAGCTCCTGCTCTGTGGTAGGACTTTTTTGCTCGGTGTCATATGTCGTTCGAAAGAGAATGCTCTATAAGAATTGCTCTATAAGCTCCCTTGCTCTATAAGATAAAGTGAATTTTTTTCCGTTTATGTGTCGCGTTTATTGGCTCATGCTGATTTCTGTCGAATATCAACAAAATGCCAAAAAAAGAAAAATCATCTTCACCAACAACTCCTTCGCCTTGTTCAGTCTGTCTTGCTCAGCTCTATATAACACTTGAAAGTGGATGCCTTGTTCTACCAGAATATATAATTTGTTCTTCGATCATTCAAATTCTTGCTCATTTTCAGGTCATCAAAAATGGAGTGCCAGGTCGACAAGGATGAGCACTCCTGGCACCTTCTTCTTTCTTCTCTTTGCTTTCAACCAGGGTTCTAGTACTGGTAAGGCTGCCAGAGAGACGGTGCTTCATGTTGACATACAAGCACCATTTTTCCCTGCCAGTTATAATTCTGAGCAGAAATCGTTGAATATGTCCATGTGATCGATGATGACGGGCAAGAAGGCCGGCAGGCATCACTCATTCAACGATTTCTGCTCAGAATTATAACTGGTGGGGAAAAATGGTGCTTGTATGTCAACATGAAGCACCGTCTCTCTGGCAGCCTTACCAGTACTAAAACCCTGGTTGAAAGCAAAGAGAAGAAAGAAGAAGGTGCCAGGAGTGCTCATCCTTGTCGACCTGGCACTCCATTTTTGTGATCTGAAGATTAGCAAGACATGCACTTTCGAGTGTCATATAAAACTGAGCAAGACAAGCTGAACAATGCGAAGGTTTTGTTGGTGAAATGACTTTCTCTTTTTGGCAATTTGTTGATATTCGACAGAAATCAGCATGAGCCAATAAACGCCACACAAATTCTTATAGAGCAAGACATTCTCTTCCGAACGACGTATAACACCAAGCAAAAAAGCCTTCTACAGAGCAGGAACTGTCTTGTTCTGACGTCTCAATTTGATGACCTAAAAATTAATAAAGGACAAATGAGCAAAAGGACCAACACGTGTTCTTGTAGCACGAACATTGTCTTCCAAATGCTATCAAAAGCTGCGCAAAAAATTCCAAACTAAGTGAAGAGAACAACTGTGCCGATCGCCACTTTTTCACTTTTCACTTTAGCGAGTTAAAATTGACAAAATTCACGACGAAAAAAGAAATAAAGAAATGTAATACATGTTCTGATAGCGGAAGTCATTCTCCTTCGAAAGCTGTATAGCGCTATGCAAGAAACCGCCGACGAAATCTGCAATTAGTCGTTGAAAAAAACGGCGGGGACTGGGACAATCTAATATTTTGATACCTCAAACCGCAAGCTAAATTATGGAGACGTCGACTCCCGACTTCGCTATTAGCTGTCCCTCTGTACGATCGTCTACTTTGAACAAAGGTCTCCATCATCATGAGATTCTTTAGCTCTGATTTAAATTCTCTCATGGCAGTGTTTCGCTACTGCTTTTTAAAGAATGTATCTACCTATGTAGCTACTAAGCTTCGATTTAAAGCGTTTCCTGTCATAACGCCTTATAAGCCATAAAGCCGTATGACACGGAAATCGGGATTTTTTGCTGTCACGGAACGTGGCCTGAACCCTTCAGCGTTTGATCTTCATCTTATGTATTTCGTATGCCTTTAAAACCGCATGCCTTGCTCTGCCTAAAAGTATAAGAACTTTCTAACCCACTGAAGTGGTGGAATATAAAGCCTAAACACTGGCTGAGATACTCAAGGCACTGAACTACGGAAACATTCGGCTCGACATCAAGCAGTATCTGATTCTTCTGTGCGAAAGTATCTGAGCTCCCTACTAGCTAAGTCGGCTTCTTCGCTGCTTGGTTCACGTTCCCATGCATGGGACAGAAGAAGGCGAACCCGGCAAAATGTCGGCCGTCAGTTGAAAGCAATGTCGGATCCGCCTGTATAACAAGTTGAACACACCGGTGTTCAGGTCAACCTTCGCTCCGCGCCTATTTTCATGGAAGCTTGAATCTGACAATTACGAGCTATATAGGAAGCCAGTTTTGTTTGGGTCCAAAAAAGCAAAGAATATGCTGCGTTATCCTCATCCTCCTTTGACCTCCTTTTTGGGGATTATTTTGCAAAAGGTAACTACATTTTTATCATAGGAGGTTAAAAAAACCAATCAAAGCAAAGGAATGCTTCAAATACTCTTAATGGAAGATATGTAGTAGTCCGCTGCTTCTTAAGCTTACAAGGAGATCAATTAACCCGAGCATTCGTGTCGTGTTCATAGGAATGCTAATAAATTTGACCAAAACTATACTATCCAACACTAGTTCTACTTACTAGGAGTCCTCTGTCAATGAGCGCCGCTCAGCGAAGTGCAATGGACGAGGTACACTTCGGAAACCTCGTTGAAGAGGTGGGTGTTTGAGAACAGTGGAGTTTCCACTGAACTATGCAGAAACTCCACCCTTGCAGCTTTCTCGAATGCGTGGCAAGCTAGGAGATATTCTTTCGTACGACTGGGTACCTATACCACTCGCAAGTACTCAGGTGAGAAACGATCCAGGAGCAATGCCATGCACAGGCATCGCAGGCACTTGAATCGTTCTACAAACACTTCTATTATTGTTCGAGTTCGTTATTGAGACGAATGAGTTATTTTCGGATATACGGTCGGATATAAGGGATAAGGGACCAGACTAGGGTGTGCCAGTACTGCTGGGGCCGAATTCATCAAACACTTACCTGCCGGTAACGGTATATCTATCTGTTACCTTATCTGCATCTCTGTATCTCTATGTATCGCATACTGCGTAGGCCGATATGGTGAATCCGCGGTGGAATGACACCAGCGGTATCGTCAATGAATCTGGCCCGTGGCACGATCGAAAATCTTCGGACAAATGGATGATTCAGATAACGCTAATTTCACGGACCCCGCATTTTTGGATGATTCGGATCGGATATATCCGATCGTATATCCGAAATTGACTCATTCGTCTCTACTTTAAACAGACAGTCTCGCCTTAATAAGTGCTACATCTGTAGCAAGCTCATTCATTGACTCTTCTAGACGATCACATTCGCCGTATACTGTTACCTTGTTATTAATGGCATTTTGCAACACTATCCGCTCTGCTTGTAAGCGACTGTCTCCTTCCTTCTCATCTTTTTCGTTCTTCACTAATACATCTCCTCTCTGAGTTCCGTATCCATTTAGGTATACCAGCGACTGGAGCGTGATGGCGTGGGCGACGCGCTTCGCCTTTAGTCTACTGCTGAACACATTCTACCTGGGTTGGTTGAAATGCAGCCAGGTGATGGTGAATCCATTCGGCCTCGATGACGACGATTTTGAGGTTAGAACACTCGCCTTCAGACTTGTCACGTTCTGCGTCCAATTGTCTACAAGTTCGTAGATCCAGAACCAGTGTAGCACTGGTCATCTTTAAAAACGCGAAGAAAGCGATCAACTCACAGCTTCACTGTTCTGTGTGGCACAACTTTCTCTTCTATTCAATTTCTTTTTTTCTTTTCTTCATTCTTTTGATGCCACAAAAATCTTTGACTGCGCACAAGCTGTGATAACCTCAGTTCCAGTGAATAGCGTATTTTTGTTCACGCTACTACACGGCCAGTCATTGAATTTCTTTTTCTTGTGAAATAAACATAAACACAAACATAAGCAATGTATCCAGTTCAATCCCGACCCGTATGTGGGCCAGAAACCGCGAATAACGTCTTGCCTTCTGAATGATAGACATTTAGGCTGGCGCACTGATCGACATGTATCAACGGTCGTTAGCTGCGATTCTCACTCGACCAGAAGGCTCCCAACCAGTCGTGAAACGCACCTACCCCAAGCTTCCACACACCGTTGCCAGCGCTTTGATAGGGTAATTCCCTGGATGTCTACCGTATAGCTGGCCATTATGACTATATGATTTCCAGAGGAGTGAGCGAGACGTCGTTGGTTGGTTCAATGGCTAACAAAGCAATGCCGAAGCTTGGACAAGAAGTCGTCAAGAGAAGCTGACCACGATGTGTAGAGCACTGCTGACATCCTTTCTTTGTGATATTTATATCATCCGACTCTATATCTATTATTTTCTATAAATATTAACTCTTGTTCTTCTTCCTGAGAAACCTCCCTCTAGTGCTCATCAAAATTCTAATTGGGCTCTTCATACGCTATCTGTCGGAGTACAAGGTTCCATCTGAGGGGAATGAAGAGAGGGGTTCGGCAAGGGGATACCATATCCCCGAAGCTCTTCAGCGTCACCCTCGAAAACGTTATGCGCCAACTAGGATGGGAGGAGATCGAAGAAGTCGACGGCCGGCAGCTGTACCAGCTTTGCTTCGCTGACGATATCGTGCTCATAACACCGAGCATCAGCCAGGCGGAGCGAATGCTGGCCGTGTGTGTAGGAAGGAACGGACAAGTTTTTGGTCACTCATTGTCGCACAACGGAACGAACATCTTCGAATGCTCCAGCTACGTCTATCTGAGTCGCGAAGTCAACATGGCCAACAGAACTGAGCAGGAGGAGACGAGCGGCTTGAGGAGCTTTCAAGAGCGTCGAAGAAGTCGTGGAGAAGACGAAGAACGTCCAACTCCGTGCCCACCTATACGATACCACTGTTCTTCCTGCCCTAACATACGCCTCAGAGACCTGGGCTATACGAAAGCGGGATGAACACGCGATCAGCGTCACGCACGTGGAATCGAGAGGACGATGCTCGGAGTGACACGACTCACGCAAGTGAGAGAAGGCCTCCGGAGTTCCGAGTTTCGTCAACCTTCGAAGATCACAGACGCTATCGCAGGGGCCAAGTCGTTGAAAAATAGGTGGGCCGGCCACGTAACGCGTTTCGGATACACCCGCTGGATGAGGGCCACCACCGACTGTATTCCGCGAGATGCCAAGAGAACACCAAGACGCCCACCAATGCAGTTGTTGGACTTCTTCGTGAAAACTCTGAACGGACGATATGACGCTCTTCGTGTCCCTCGAGCGAGGATCTATTATAACACTCTGGCACGCGACAGGGACTGGTGGAGTACTGGCTTCCGCTCGAGCAACTCGATGATCAACGGGCACAGGTGATACCTATAAGTATAAATTTTAATACATTTGTAGATAAATTTCAATATATCTTTAGAAAGATAAATTAGCCATCTCTAGCTCTATCACTTCCACATTGTCAGTTTGCTCCATAGTGAGGCACATACAAAGGATTACCGCGATTTGAAATACTTTTTTAATGCCTGTTTTTCTTCACTTTCGCTCACTGTGTAACTGATATTATGTATATGATCAACCGTTGTTGCTGTTGCTGTGTTCCAGTCGCTGTTTATCTGTACATCGGCGCGGTATGAGACAAAGGACGACGTTAATCAGTTTTTTTATGTGCCATGCATTCTACCCCTGTGAAATGTTGTGAAGGCACTCTGAATGCGTACTTTAACTAAGCGCTGACTTGTGGTGGTCAGCTGATGAACAAGTCAGTATTTCATCTTTCCCAGACATGCCAGAAATTCACCCCAGAAATGTACGATTTGGCTGGCCTGGGCGGAGCACGAGTCATGAATCGAATAGAGATCCTCCAATAGCCGGGCCTCCTCCGACTATGTTACCTACAGACACCCACAAATGATTGGGCAATGATCTAACATGTGCGATAGGTAACAGAACAATGTGACATCCGTTCCACAACTATTTATCATTCATGAAGTACAATAAACTACTCTCGGAAAACCACAGCACCCACTCGTTGACACTTGAAACGCATTTCATGTTCACCTAGGAGTATACTACCAGAAATTAGGCTCAAACATTCAAGAAGCACCCGTAATATTCTAAAGACAACGACGTAAATGCACGATCAACCAGCGACTGGGACTCAGCAGTGGTACTGACCGTGAGAGGTGAGCCACATTGATAAGCAGTGGCTGCGCGATAGCAGCTTACAAAGGACTGGAAAAGCCTATTCAACTAATCAAGCACCAATATAATGAGGAGGATGGATTCTGGGACTATACACTGCCATGCTGAGGAAGGGGGAGTGTCTGCTGCAGCGAAATTTAAACTGTGAAATGAGGGATATTCGAAAGTAGAGCGACCCCGAAATGTTACTAGCTCACTAGAACTACAGAGGTCTAATTCACGGCTATAAAGTGCACAAAAAGCTGCTGCTAGGGTCATTTAAACACCACCATACTATTCAACAAAGTATTGGTGTATCGAGAAACGTGTGCATCTATAGCACAAATATTGGAGGATTCGCTGGAAATTAGGCATGGATTAAAACAGCCGGTAACGAGATACGGAAAATATTTTGAGAAAATTAGGAGAAATCTCACGTCGAGAGCAGTCTCCCATGTCTGCTCCTTGCAACGAGCAAGACAGTCGGATATAAGACCGACAAGGCGCACTGATCGCGAAGCAGGAGACATGACAAAGCGAATTATCCCACTCTTAAGGCTACATTCGAAAATAGTTGTCATGAATCGACGCCACTATTCCAGTAGGCCGCTAAGGCTGGATTTTATTAGATTTGTAGCTAGAGCGGGCCAGTGGTACGAGTGCTTTATAATGCCGCTGAAAGACTTCATGTTATGCTCATCAGCAAAGGATCGAGCTCAGCCTTCACCCTACACACTTATGTACAATTTCGCCCCCCTTCGAGCAGGTTGCCAAGGAAAACTGGACCCCTCAAAAAGGCGAGCGTCTCAGCACGCAGCGTTTCGCCATTGCGCAATTTGAAGAGGAATCAGTGCCAACGCATCGTCGCTCTCCAGGTCCTCGACAGGGACAAATTGGAAGTTCTGCAAAAGAAAGAATCATTGTAGAAGGGAAGGATGTGCAGTTCCAATGATGAAAACCCAACACACCTGTCTTGCCAAAGGTCGGCCGTCGGAATGCTTAAGAACGGGCGATTCTAGAGCTTTGACGCTGGCAAACTCCCGGTCCTGAAAAACAGAACAATACCTCATGCTCTTATTTACTTGGCTTATTCACTTACGTTTCCAATGCCAACCGCAACGATACTCATTGGGTGAATCGAGCAGTCAACGATAGCATCAATAGTCCGCCGTGGATTCGTAAGACCTCCATCGGTTAGGATCAAAAGAACGAAGTAAAGGCCAAGTCGCCGCTTTGATTCCGCCTTAGCGAACCTTAACGGGGCAAATTCGTTTTCACACCAGGACAAAGCCGGCATTTAAGGTAATCAATAAGAATTCATGCGCTAGCAGTGCTCGAGCTTTCGCCGTACCTCCGCTATAGCATAGTAATAGACCCAACAGCAACCATTAACACCGCCCACTATGAGGAGGCTCAGATAGGCTAGTAATATCCAAGGAATCAAAGAAATAGGTTCTGATCTGGACTCACTTCGAGACATGATATATGACCTCGGAAAAGTCGGTCGGTGCGAATGGCTGCACGGTCATCCGGGCGGAACGATATGCTTCCAGAAGTCCTTTGACACCATCAACATGAGGATCGGTGTGAGATCCATTCTGGAAAATAGAAACAACATTAAAATACAGTTGGACGTTTAGCGGTACACGAGATCCTTGTTGAGCATGAGGTCCAGCTGGCCCTTTTTGGACTCAACATTGCCCAAATAATGGTGCTCATAGACGAGTGCCTTCAGTGCAACATATTCAAGTGGTCCAAACAGTACTACAGGCAGGTTAGAGGCCTAGCTATGGGTCAAAGCTTGGCTCCGGTGCTAGCTATAGCGTCATCATCATCATCATCATCATCATTTTCATTAGCGTCTGTCCCGCTTGGTGGCGGGGTCCGCTCTTCTGGTGTGGTGACGCCAATTCTCCCAATCAAATGCTTGATCAGGGTGCACACCAGCCATCTCTAAGTCCAAGCGCAACGTATCTAGCCAACGTTGCTTCGGGCGTCCTCTGGGCCGCTTTCCAGGGACCACAAGATTCAGGCCAATCTTACACACGGTGTCGTCGTTAGCGCGAAGGACGTGGCCGTACCATCGAAGACGAGCTTCGCGCAGCTTCTCGGATATCGGGGCGACACCGAACCTCTGTCGTATGGTGTCGTTACGAACGCGGTCCAATCGCGTAACTCCAGCCGTCCACCGTAGCATCTTCGTCTCCATTACACTGAGGCGGCTTTCAACTTCCTTCGTCACGGGCCAGCACTCAGCACCGCACGTCGCTACTGGGCGGACTACTGCTCTATAAACCTTCGATTTGAGGTGCTCAGGTATTGTCCTGTCGCAAAGCACCCCAGTCAGCGAGCGCCATTTGGACCAGGCTGCACTCACACGCGCATTCACCTCCATCTTTAAGCTGCCATCGGACGTAACTGTTGACCCAAGATACTTGAAAGATGTCACTCGTAAGAGCTCAGTACCATCGATCTTAATAGATCCGTGCTCATTCACATCCGTCGTCAAGTATTCCGTCTTTTTGACGTTTAGCTTGAGACCGAACAATGCCAAACGATCGCACCACGCCTGTGCCTGTCGCTCGAGCTCGGTTTTGTCTTCACATGCAAGCATGACGTCGTCAGCATACAGCAGCGTCCAAGGTGCCGCCATTTGGAGATCTCGTGAGATTGCATCCATCACGACCACGAAGAGCAGTGGGGATAGCGCAGATCCCTGATGCACCCCCACAGAGATGGGAAACTCCATCGAGGTGCCCGCTGGCGCTCGCACTCGACTCCTTGGGCAAGAGTATAGAATGCGCACCCACTCAATAAGCTCTTCAGGAATACCATGTTGTCGCAACGCGTACCATATAACATCTCGCGGAACGCGGTCGAAGGCCTTCTCCAAGTCCAGGAAGGCAAAATGCACCGGTTTCTGTTTCTCGCGGTGCTTTTCTAGCAGAAGACGAACGGCGTGAATGGCATCAACGGTGCCACAGCCAGATACGAAACCACACTGATTCGTGGAAAGCTGTACGACATCCCGGATACGTCCGTCGACAATTCGCTCAAAGATTTTCATGGTGTGCGAAAGAAGACGAATTGGACGGTAACTGGCGCAGTCTGCAGGACTGCCCTTCTTCTTCCAAATCGGGATGGTCGTGCTTTGCTGCCAACCCTCAGGCACTTTCTTCTCAGCAACGACCTGATTGAAAAACGCAGTCAGCCAGTCAGCAGGGCACCAGCCCTTCGACTTCCACAGGTCAGCTGGCAGGTCATCGGGACCAGTGGCTTTGCCTGACTTCATCTTCCTCAGGGCTGCTTCAGTTTCGCTCACTGTGATCTTCTGAACGGGGCCGCATACAGGTGATGCAGAAGGAACAGCAGGATGTTCAAATTCTACATTCGAGATTTCCTCGAAGTAGTCGTGCCATCGCTTCACAGCCCTCTTACGATCCATCATAAGATGACCGCTCTCGTCGTTAATGCCAAAGAACTTCTCAATGTCTTCTGCTTGGCGACAGCGAGCTTTGGCGAGTCGGTAAATATAACGCTCACCATCGCGCGTTTCCAATTTCTTGCTGACATCAGCGTAGTATGCGGCTTTAGCAGCGGCCACTGCCTTCTTTGCCGCTTTTTTTGCTTCTCGATAGTTCCGCCAATTATGGACTGTTTTATCACCGATAAACACGTGATAGAGCTCTTTCTTTTCTCGGACTTTCTCTCTGACATCATCAGTCCATAGCCATGCCTGCTTGTCGACCCAGCGTCGTCCAGGCTTCGTTGTGCCGAGTTCAAGGCGTGCAGCCCGAGTTATCGCATCGGTAGCGTCCTTCCAGGTTTCGTCGACAGTTGTCACTGTCGGCAACCGAATGCGAGAAATCACTGCCGCTTCCTTCTCTTTCAGTCGCCACCATTTGATTCTAGCCGACCCACATCGCTCGACATGTTTACACCTCGAAGGTGTGATCTTCAGCGAGCAGATCAGTGGACGGTGTTGCGTGGCAACCGTCTCATACGGCACGGTCTTCGCGTCTGTGACAAGGCCTTGGTCGCGACGCCTAACAAGGACATAGTCAATCTGCGTTTTAGCATTCCCGCTATAAAACGAGATGAGGTGGGAGTCACGCTTTCGAAATTTGGTGTTCACGATGGTGAGGTCATGTGAGTCTGCATACTCAAGTATACGCTCACCATCGGCGTTGCGCGACCCATATCCAAAACCACCATGACAGTTGTAGCCGTCTTTCGTTGCTCCGACGTGACCATTAAGGTCACCTGCCACAACAACCATATCTTGTGACGGTACTTCCGCTGTCTTCTCATCAAGCAGGGACCAGAACTCGTCCTTGGTTTGCTCGGAACAGCCTGTCTGCGGAGCATACGCAGAAAAGAAATGGCATCGTCGCTCTTCTACGGCGACAACAATCTTCATCAAGCGGTCTTCGAAACGTTCTACGCTTGCAATCGCGTCACGGAAACGCTCGGAGACGATTACACCGACACCACTGGTGGTCCTGGGACTTCCACATAGAACGGCCTTGAAGCCACGTCCTATGTCCCTTGACTTGCTGCAGGACCACCTCGTCTCCTGCACCGCACAGAAATCTATCTTTCTTCGCTCCAGTGCTTCTACCAACTCGCACGAGCGGCCCGTCAACGTACCCACATTCAACGTTGCTACGCGGGTCTTGCTTTGGTGGATTACCAATGGGGTGGCTTTACTATTCAGTGGAACAAAGGTTTATTCTCACGATTTTATAGTAGAACCCACAATAGTGGTACATGCATCGTATATATACACAATTTCAGTGGGCGTAGCCACGATATGGCGACATTCTGGCCGCCCAGTCGGTATCATCAGAGTAAACCTGAAAGACGGTGCCGCACTCGAGCACCACGGGAGATTACATTCACGAGTGCCTACTTGCGGTATTGCTAGGTTATGCCTGTGGATGATATTCAATGGTTCTTATCTTATATTGCCTACCTAAGTGTCTTAAGTCTTATCATTCAGAGCGAGGTGTCCTATATGTCAGAATACAATAGTAGATTAATATATCTAGATATAGACCCTGGTTGGGTATATTCACAACACTGGGGCGGGGCCCGATGAGCGGTAGCGATAAACATGTTACTCACAAATGACTCTAATAGAAATCTATTAACTAGTTAGTGTTACATCCAACTATCAATCGGGTTGCGTTTTCACAACAATTATAAACAAATAGCTGCACATGAACATATTAAGGCAGCAGGCGATACACAAACTACAAATATGATGAAACGTTCTACAGTTTCTGTCGTCCTTATAGATTGCGTCAACGCGGCTCCGTTCCATTTTTCATCGTGCCGGTTGATTGCATGTAGTCAGGATTGTTAGCCTGGAACTCCTTGCGTTCGAGATGTTCTCGCTGTAAGACACAGCGTTTTTAACAGCTCGAGGTGGTTGTCGCCGAACCGTGCTTTCGGCAGGTTTTGTAATTCTCGTAACGTTCCTACTGCCATTATTTGAATCAGCGGGTGGTTGATCCAACGTTTTCGTTGCTGGATTGAATTTCCAGCGGGATTAGACGATTAATCGGCCTCTGGATGATCTTTCCTGACGCGGTTTGTAGCATCGCACTTCTAATTTCGTTGTCTCTGCTGGTGACCAGGTCTAGTATTACTGCTATAGGCCACGAACCTCTTGGTTGTTGAGAGTCGTCGTCTAGAAGCACTACGTCTCCAATTGTTGGAGACTGGTTGGACTTCCTAGAAGTCTTGCTTGCCATCTTGTTTCGATCCCTTAGCTCCATGAGATATTCGTTTTTCCAGATCGACCAAAACTTTTTAGTGATCTTCTCTGTCACCGATATAGCCTGTTTAGCTGCTTTATGGGACGAAAGTTCAGGATATGGTCGGAAGTTAGGATCTTCGTCGTCTTCGTTAAATGTAAGCTGGGATGTTCCATGGAACGGAGAAAGCGTGATGGATTGCTGCCAGACGGCTGGCGACAGCGTGAAAGTACTGGGCTGCGATGATATGAACAGAAGAGTGCGGCGCAGGTAAAGATGGGTGAGGCGAGCGTGAATCAGGGGAGGTGACATGTGGAGTAACCGCGTGGGGGCGAGAACCTTGCAGCTGGAAATGCAGTCCTAGTTGGAGTGGGCCGCGTCATAACGGTGCCGTTGGAGATGGACGTGTTCTGTATAGCCATATATCGAACACGTTCTTCCCGTACAAAGTAACTGCATTCACGAACTCAGATTAAGTTACAGTTTCCTCTCGTTATGGCGCGTTTAAAGGGACCGCAAAAAATCCACCTTATAGCGGTAGTCGCGTACTAGCCGGAGCTGACACTTTTCGCGCAATTTTATGCGCAGATTTACCTAAAGTCGCGTACAATGACCAAATCACAATTAAATACGTAACTATAAAGACAGAAGTAGAGAAGAATTTAACATTGTTAATGATGTCCTTGCATTCAGAGATACTCATTGTGGTATGTATAAAGTATGTCAAACACTCGTGAGGAACGAGTACCAAAACTAAGCAAGGCATGGTCAACGACGAAACTGCCAACCTGATGTTGCAAGATCTGTCGCGATCAAGACGCTTGCTCCGGGTGGGACTCGAACCCTCATCCCTTGCCTTCAGAGCAGAGTAGCCATTACACTACCAGCGCTCGTACGTCACATCCGCGATAGGCTTGCAAATGGCCTATCAACACTATCATAACATGGCGACGTTGAGTGTGATGGAACAGCGCTGTTGCCGTATCCTGCCCGAAAAGCACGTACAGGTCCGACATGGCGCAGGAGTTCCGATCGTAGCAAAACATTTTCTGACAGCATACAGCCTCCATTCCATGTGCTATAGGCTTATGACAGATGTGTGATGCGCTGTTTTGAATAATCTTAGTTTCAACCCACGTCTTCTGTCGTTCCGGATAGGGAAAACCTTCCAACATACGGCATTTTCAAACGACTAGTCGCACTCTTCTGCCAGATGTGGGGAGGATTCTCTATCAGGAACGACAGAATACGTGAGTTGAAATTAAGATTATTCAAAACTCAATCGACTGGTGGAAGTTTTCTACTATGCTCGACATTGCTAACTATGGATACTTTTGTGGGCCGCGCATATGCGAAAAACGTCGATATATATCTAATACGTTGTCGCACGGGTGCTAGTTGCAATTATGAAGCATGAAATAAGGGTAGGCCTAATCACAAACGCTGTCAGAATCTTGCTCGTCTTCAATTTCTATGTGGGAAGAGAACAGAGTCCAGGTCGTGTTATAACGAAAGTTTGAACGCAGAGCTCCTCCCAGAACTAAGGGCACTTTTAGATTCCAGTAAAATATGTAATTATGCCTCCAAAAAGTTATGATCGTTGGAGGTTGAAGTGCGAAAATGGCAAAAGAATCCCGGTCAAGGTTGTGCCAGAGGGAAATTCCCTTGCGGGATAACCGATAACCCTCTAACGCCGGACCTGAGATGGAAATGGGGAAGACCTGCGTGCTATATAACGGCAGGGTGGAATGCACCCCGTAGCTCACGCTGGCAACAGGTGCTGGATGGTTTGTGCGGTATTTGCGCCGCGTGGCTCCAAATGAGTCGGTTTCCAGCTGAAGAAGCGCTTTGACGAGGGTGGACGACGATGACTTGCGCTCAGAATTTCTTCCTGTATTCGAGCTAGAGGATGGTCGGTTAAGGTACCACTTCTCTTCCTTTTTATTTACTCCAGCCAATTCTGCTTATATACAAGCGACGAAATGCGACGAAGGCAGTTAATTTTCTCTCTCAAAACAGAAATACTAAGGGAAGGCAAGATCAAGATACAAAAACAGGAGGTACTCTACTAGTGATCCAGCTAGGCTAAGGGTTAGATCCGCTATTACGGGAGTAGCGCTATATCTTCGCGTCCTAACCGGATGTGGGTTGCATTGACGTTAAGCTCTGCTGGCCGGCTCCCGAAAAATTTTGGATTACAGCGGGACCTTTGTCTTATCCTGAGGCGATATAAAGGGAGGGCACTGTATGTGAAAATGATTGAGAATATATTAGGTTGGTGAAAAAGTCTTGCATCACAACGAAATTTTTTCAAAAATTTATTGTTTCTTTTGTGAGCGACTTCGAATCTACAAGGTAACTACCATTCACATCTACAACCTTCTGCCATCTGATGGGGACACAAATTCATTACTTTGAGAATGAAGTCGGCTTTGATTCGAAGAAGTGCCCCATCTCGGATTCGAGTTCGGCTCGGTCGTTGAAGCACCTATCCCTCAGGCCTTGCTTGAGAGCTCGGAAGAGGTGATAGTCCGATTGCGCAAGATCTGGCGAATACGGTGCATGGGGCAGCACTTCTCACCTTAAGTCCTGCAACATCTAGCGAGACGACCTTGCAACGGGGGGCGAGCATTGTTGTGAAGAAGGTAAACATTCTTCCGCCTTCGCCGTTTCCGCGACACGAACTCTCTCAGCTTCTGCAGCTGTGTAGCGCAGATGTTCGCAGTTACTGCGGTGCCGTCTTCAAGGAGCTCATGATAGAGCATTCCTCGAGAACCCTACCAACAACATAGGATTACCTTCCTCTGGTGGATGTTCCCCTTTGGTTGTTTCGAAGGTGGTTCTCCTTGAGGAAGCTACAGGGTGTTCTGAGTATGGTTAACAGAGAAGACCCAGGATTCATATCCCGTGACGACATGCTCGAGAAAGTCCTTATTATTGAACACGAACAAGGAGAGACTGAGCGATACTCAGTCGCGAACTCTTGTCCGTGTGACGGAGATCGTGCGGCACCGAACTCGAGACCACCTTGCGAAGTCCAGGAGCGTGAAGATGATGAACAGTGGAGGTATGATGACGCTGAAGACTCATCGTCAATTCACGAATGTTCAGTTTTTCTTTCAGAGCAATTCCGTCCTCGAACCGCTTGAACCAGCGAGACACTGTCCATCGTGTAACCGCGTTCTCGCCAAATACAGCACAGATGCTAGCTACTGCATGGTCAGCGGAGCGATCCTGCAGGAACTCGTAGTACATCACTGGGCGTTGATCACGTTGAGTGATGGAAGCCATTGCTTTCTCTTCACTGCAACCGTAGTAATTATACACCCACAGAAGCAACTTTCCACGTATGCGAAATATTCTAGGATGTTTGTGCTACAAGTACCTGGCACCAAACAGTCCTTGGAAATTCCTGTTAAATCTTGAAAAATTTTCAGAATTTTCGGTGCAAGACTTTTTCACCAACCTAATATAACATGAGGCTTGGGTCTAAACGCTTGCCATTAATTAACTACAGTGTACTGTATTACTAACTTTACATAGTGTTAAAAAATCTAATTAGTTTCAGGCTTCGGCCCAAATTTAGGTTTTATTTGACTGATGATCACTTGATTATCCGCTAGATATCCACTCTTCCTTTTTATTGTATGTTGTTGATGCATTATCCAGTACACATAGTTGTTCACACATCGTATCCGGTTGATCATTCTCATGGGTAAAGGCCTCGCCACTGATAAGGAAAGTGCTTCAGACTCACTAGGGCTGTCTCTCATCTCTGGAAGACCTCGCGGTGGTTTTCGACGCCTAGTTACCTAAACTTGGCAACATGCAATAGACCCAAGGGGCCCTCTATAGGCCCTGAGAAAGAGTTTGAGAGCCGTTTAACAATGATTGCCGCTACATAGCCGTTGTCGTGAGCGTCAAATAGTCTCGGCTCGTCTTTATCTTATGAACTACGGGAGCAGGGTCTTCTTAACACAAGTAAAGAATTTTGTTCGACTGTTGTTATGTTATGTTTAGACCCCGTCCTTCAAAATCTCAACTAGAGGCGGCTGAAGGCTATAAGACTGTAAGGATAAACGACAAAAGATGACGCTAATCAGTCCATCAGTCCCTGTTTGGGATGCGCGATTCTCTCCTAGGAGATGTAGTGAACACTGTTTGAATGCCTGCTATTTGGCCTGATCCAGGACCTGCATTCCAAACAATAGACAAGTCCGTGTTTTATTCCCCCAGAAGAGTCTGATACCAATTCACCAACATCATAGAGACGTAAGGATTGGCTGGCCTTGTTGACACCGAGAACCTCGATTCGGGCTGGAGTTTCCTCTGACTATCGTTCCTCTTCCTACCGCGTTTTGGAAACATTAGGCGCGGCACCAAGTTTCCAATAATATTTAGAACCGCAGCCCCGAATCAGAAATGTTCCATAATTGCAGACCTGTTTTATGAAGAACTTATCATTGTAAAACCAAGGCAAGACAGCAGTGCTCTCCGCATTTCTCAGTGTTGAGCTCAACCCTTATAAAATGTACATCTCATTAAGCAGAACGTCGTCAGCTATTGAAAATTGCGTATTTGAATGTTTAGTGCGGAGTAGCGCAACCGGAAGCTATAGCATGTACTCCCATCGAAGTTTTTGGTTCTTGGATCAGCCTAGGCCATTCAGACCTTCCCATATCCGAGGTGCCTATGAATTGGTACCAGACTTGTCTGGGAAGAATAAAACAGTGATTTCTTCGTTGGTTCGCCACCGTAAGTCATGGTCAGGCTAAATATGCATTCCAATCGTTTGCTGACATTACGCAAAAGTAGAGCATATGGCGCAACTCAAAGTGGATTTGGTTGATGCTGCCCTTTATCATTCCTCTTTATAGATTTCTAGCCTTCAGGCGCCTCTAGTTGAGCTTTCGAAGGACGGGGTCATTTGCGCTAAGCTGCCGACTAAATTCTTAACGCGAGCGTTAAGGGGAACGTGCTCGAGTAGTTCAGAACCTAAAGATGATAACCTGGGCGTCTTTCAAACACAAGGGCTGGATTCATCAACGGGTTGCAGCAGTTTAACGGAGAAAGTACAGGCGAAATTTCTGATAGGGCGCTTACCAAGCGATATGGCGAAACATTTCAGATCGCGTGTTGATAAGCTGAGCTATCAGGAATTTCGGCTGAACTGTCTCCGTTAAATTGATGTTAGTCGTTCATGAATCCAGCCCCACGACATCAGTCAGCGGCGACTGGGTCTTTTGCATAGCTGTCAAGCTCGGGTAATTAGGCGCCATAAAATACCGTGAGCTCTTCTTGGGTTAAGAAAAAAGGAGTGAAACAAAGAGGGAAAGGGGGTGGCGGTTGAAGGATTCAATCAATCAACCAAAGGGAAACTATGTTGGGAACATCTGATAGGGCCCTTCAATACAGCAAAGAAAATACGCAGGCCCTTCTGTCGTAGATGAAGAACAGAGATAAATGTCTTCGTCAAAAGTTCAAACTTTCGATCAGCCAACTGATTAGCAAGGGACGATTGTAGAAGTGAGTCATCATACGAGAAAGTTCGCAGAGCATGAGAGAATGCTCAACTCGAAACGGGGCTGCGTCAAAAATTACGGGGCTGCAACATAAGGAACGGTAATTTCTGCATCTGGGGCCGGATTCATCAACGACTTACACAACTTCAGAGAATTTACAGCGGAAAACTCACATAACGCGGCGTATCAAGCGATATGGTGAGCGATAAGCGCGTTATCCGCGTTTTCCGCTGTAAATTCGATGTTAAAGTTATGTAAGTCGTTGATGAATCCGACCACTGGTATCATGTACAGCATTAGCGAACTTGGATCTATCCTAGTCGTGAGGGGCAACCCTAAGGTGATAGTTGTGTCTGTACTACCACCCTGAAACGCCACCTCACCTGAAATTTATTTATTTATTTATTTATTTATTGAATACGTCACATAGACGTGCCATAGTCAAAAAACATCAGACAGGCAGAAAGTTAGAACAGAACACGTAACGCAGCTGTCTAATTGCAGACAAAATTAGTCAAGAATGGGAGAGAAAAAAAACAAAATGGAAAACTAAGGATAAAACGTAGGCAGAAAAGGGGAGGATAGAACGCTAAGACATCCCAGAGGTGAAGATCATCATCGGAACCGAGCATAATTCCTACCACTAAAATGCACCGTTTGGATAACCTGATTGGGTGCCATTACCAGACGTGGCACCGGGAGACAGGCCCAACATTATTAAACCGAATTGCAATATTATGTTAGAGAGAGAGGTAGGAAGGTTTAAGCAATCTAGCCTGTATCTGGTACGAGCTCAAGAGTGTCCTGACAGCACGACTCCGCGGAAGGTGCCAACGAAGAAGCACGTCCAGAAGCAGTCCTAAAGCGGGTAACATCCAAAGAGAAGAAAACAATATCTATAGCTATATATTGGACATAAATGAGTGAGACGTGCTGCCTGTGGCCCTTGAAAAATTAGCGAAGTGTGATACCCGCAACGTATATTCGGACTAAAGGAAATCGTGGAAATTCCAGAGACGGCCCTGGATTCCCTAGAATAAACTGCCAGACACATTTATGCTCTAAAAAAAACCAGAAAGGCTGCAAGGAATAGAAATGTAACATCATCAGCTGTAATTTTGAACGGACGCTTATCCCACAGGTGATCGTCTGGAAGTGGCATCCAAGTGTTGTGAAATCTTAATACTGTGAATATAAAGATACTTGGGAACGCTCAGTTCCATTGATGAATCACAAAGAGCAACAAGAGGTTACCTTATGTGAAAGAGAGGCAAAGTTACAAACAAAAAGAACCAAAATAAACAATGACGATTACACTAACGTGCCCGTACAAAACAAAGGTTATGCTTTCACAAATCAGAAAGCTGCTCTATCCTCAACACTATTGCCCAATTTAAAAGGTTATGAAACTATTAATTAGCCCAGGGACCCCTAAAAGCCTCAAAAATAAACTGATCCACTAATCATCGAGAAGTGAGGTAGTGTTTCGAGGCACCACCAGATGATTGAACAAACACAGTCCAGGCCGGCGCCTGCAATATGCAAAGGTGAATATATGAAGAAGAAAAAACAGAAGAAAAATCAAACTGTATCATTAAGGCCAAGAATCTCGAGAACGTCATGCTTTCCAAGTTTCTTCTTGAAGGTCAGTCCGTCTTGCGCACTGAGAACGTCTATCGGTAACCGGTTCAACCATCGCGCTACTCTGACGAAAAGAAAGTTATACATTTGATTAAAATTCCTTCTGAAAATTTTTTTATACTGCAGCTGGAACCCACCTGTTCTGGAGCTAGTTGGTATAAAGACCCAGTATCTGCTTGCAGGAAGACAAACTTCTTTGCGGAGTATACGAAAGCAGAAAACTAGGTCCGCCACAACCCTTCTGTAGTGTAATGTCTTAAGCTGGAGTCTTCTTAAGCGCTCTTTGTAACACGATATTACCTCACCAGTATCTACCTGCCTATCTCTATAAGCTCTAAGAAATGCAAGCCTTGTAAAAGTTTCTTGAACTTTTTCGAGAAGCAGAATGTGCTTCTTTAGAGTGGGGTTCCAAACAGGCGAGCCGAATTCTAAGTGAGGCAAAACGTAAGTTTTATACAGGCGCGTCAAAATTCTAAGATCACTAACATGAATGTTACGAAAAATGCAGAAGAGGGCGGAGTATGCACTATCAACGGCGTTTTTGATGTGCTCAGAGAAGTTCAATCTAGAGTCAACTAGAATACCAAGATCTTTGGCTTCTGTACAGTGACTCAGATTTATGCCACTCACCGTATACACAGGAGCTTCTGTATTACCAAGATGCAGCATATGACATTTTTTCGGATTAATTACTAAATTCAAAGGAGTAACATAGGCGATCAGTCTATCTAGTGAAGCCTGTAACGATGTGGTGACAGTAAGTGAATCTTCATGGTTATAGATCCCGTATAGCTTTATATCGTCAGCGTACAACTGTATTTTAATATGGTGGGAAGACTTCACCGATTCCGCTAAGTCTATTACGTATATCAGGAACAGCAATGGTGACAACACACCTCCTTGTGGCACTCCACTGCAACAGTGAATTGCCCGAAAGCCGTCAATATCTTCGGGCTCTCGGACAATTTAAGGTGGAGAAATGGTGTGTAGAAACGCCTTATGTCCCTCTCCGATTAGAATAGATCCACGGATTTTTTCAACGAAATATTAGGGCGGGCCAAAAGTAATGAGACGAATTCAACAAATTTCTTTATTTCTTTACAACTCCATTACAACCCAACGGTGCTGAGGAATGTGTATGCCATTAAGGTCAATGACCTTGCAGCCATCGTCAGCTAACTTCCTGATCCCAACCTTCCAGAACTTCTTAGGCGTAGTGCTGATCCACTGCTCGTTATGGTTGTCGAGGTCTACACGGGTCCTTGTGTCCCTTCCGACCACGAAGTCCTATAGGCTCAAGAAATAGTGGCATTCGCATGGTGAGATGTCCGGCGAAAACGGTAGGTGAGGCATGTGAACGTAGCCCAGCTGAGCAAGCTTATCCGTGGTCACTTTTGCCCGATGGGGTGCGGCGTTGTTGAAGAGGAGGAACTTCTTGAAGCGCTGAGACCGAATAAGTACGAGTCGCCGTTCCATCTCTTCTATTTCATTCACCATGGCCTTGGAGCCCATCATCGTGCTTTTGGAAAACAGCTTCCAGTATACCTCTCCATGGGCGCAGACTCAAAAGCTCAGAAGGTGCTTCTCGCCGTGAACATTCCGCCGAACGAAGGTCAGGTCACCAGGCCTCACCCAGACTCGTTGCTTGGCAGCGGTAAGGTAGAAGACGTAGTTCTCATCTTTCGTGACTATTGAGTCCAGGCTGCTCGGGGTTGGGAAATGGGCGAGATTTGCGCGACTCGTCAGATAGGGGTTTCGGCATGCCTGTGGAAAGGGCGAAAGTGGTCACTTCTCAGGTGGCCTTCAGTAAGTGGCAAACAAACATACAAATACGAGAAGCACGGAACCGGACTCTAGTCACGACATATATGGGCCCGGCATTGAGAGTCTCATTACTTTTGCCCCCTCCCCCTAATAATAACATCTGCCATTCCTAAAAGACTCTTGAAAATGTTAGTGAAGATGGGAAGCCACACTAGCTCAACTTTATCTCCTGATAACAGTGTTGATAATTGTTCCCTCTTTTCGAAGTGGCGTTACCACATTTTCCTTGGTAGATGCCGCATTCGGCTGCCAGTTATTCTGCTACGAGGTCGCTGGTCTATGACTGTGCAGTACTCGCTGGTGGCCGCCACAGCATCAGGTGCGTTCTGTCAACTCGACGACACGGTGTTTTCACGAGAGCACACCCCTGAGGTTTAACAGCGTCTCTGGTAGTGTGAATGTGATCTTTGGGGAGCATATTTGGCGGTGCAATCCTTGGTCGGTGGTAGCCGCTCTTAAAAGATTTCATAAGAACTGTTCAGGACTGCAGTATATTGTGCTCACTCATCCGTAGAAGACAACTACATTAACGAAATCCAAATAAATGACGCAGAAAGCATGAGAATATGTAGCAGTTGTGAGCCAGGTCGCCACATTTGCCGATGATTAGGGCGTGAAGTACTTCGTCTTGCCTTTGTTAACGGGTCCGATACCGAATTTGAAGCATCAATTCATTGATGATGTCTTGGTCACATTTGTTCATTTCACTGATGTTATCTGTTTTATCTTCTGGAAAGACGTTTTAGGTGCAAGTCTAGCAAGGGTTACTCCTTTACTAGATTTGCACCGAGAACGGTCCTTCTTACATAGGCATCCCTCTCCCGATTCGGGAATCGGAATCTGAGCCCACCAGGGTAACCAAGGGTCAGGTTCATTAATGAACTACAGCAATTTAGCCGTGAAAATACTGCCGAAATTTCCGGTAGCGCGACTTATCAACAAGCGATATGGGGTCGGATTGAACCACTTACATAATTTAATAGAGAATTCACAGCGGAAAGCTCAGATAACGCGGCTTATCGATCACCATGACGCTTGATAAGCCGCGCTATAAGGTATTTCGACTGTAATTTTGTCTGTTAAATTGCTGTAAATCGTTGATGAATCCGTCCCATGGCTGGAACATTGGAACTTCTCACCATATCGCTTGCTGGTAAGTTGATGAATATGGCCGCAGGTTGGTGTAGCTTACTTACCTCTATATGTTGTCGCCAATTTATTATGCTGGGAAATCGTTGAAGAGCGGCCACCCTCAACCAGCTGGATTGCATCCATTTGATTTGGCTAATTGAAGCGTATTGGAAAGAAGAGGAGATCAATGTTGACGAAAATTGTTGCGGATCTTATTGCGATCTTTCGCTCAGGAACCACATTCCTTCGTCTTCTGCTGCTGTGGCGTGGATCTGTTTGGAAGCATGTTCTACGCGACCTGCTGATATGGAGTCTAGGATGTATTACACTTGCTCTGATATACATGCTATTCATTCGGGTAATTATTTTCCGTTCGAGTTCGTAAAATTGCACCTCCCTAAGGTGCAATCCTAGGGCGCAATGTGGCTCGGGGGGGGGGGGGTCACCTCCAAACAGATTCGCCGGCCTTCCTTCCGACGTTATTCGGTGTCCCTCTATCGAGAATGAACCTAGCAACATATGTAACGTCTGGCAAACACAGATTCGAGAGAATAAACGATAACGAACGAGGCACTCGCTGGCGAGCTTGAACAGGGCGGATGTCGACGCGACGCGCGACGCGCCGCTGCGCGCTCCTATCGATCTGGCGAGTCGAAGCGGCAGTCGATGCGGCGACACACTCTAGCCCGGTGCCTTATCGAGCTTTTTTATACATATTCACCGACGCATGACAGAAGAGCAGGTTAGTGTTTTTTTTATTGTTCTGTTGCTCCTCTGCATTCAGCATAGGTTTTTTTGACGTTATATACATATTTGAATCTGTTTGGAAGTGACCCCCCCCGAGTCATATTGCGCCAATCCTAGTTTTGTGCAACTAAAGTTTTCCCTCACATCCCTCTCATGAATTTGTGAATTCGCTTGAGATCTCGTTGGCAGCGATACCTGACCTGTCCTAGTGGAAGAGGGGGGCACCGCTAGAAGAGGGAGCCAAACGCAGTCACGGTCGCGTATCCAGCTTAGCAGATTGAAAAACGCTGTCTACTCATAAGACAGTTTAGCGTGTTGTCTTTGTAACTGTTACAGTTCTCACTAAATTTTAACCCGTTGTCAGACCAATAAACTGCAGTGATCCCTCCGACTAGGTCGGCGTTGTCTTAGGAGTCGTTTAGTGTGCGCGCGATGCCATGTGTAGTGGCCGGATTGATCAATCGCGTCGCCCGATCAATTTGGACACTACACGTGCATCGCTTCGCGCGTCGCGCGACACTAAGGCCCCTGTTATACTCCCGCGGGAGCTTCCGCGGATGAGCGGAAATCGCGTCGGGACCCCGCGCCGGGTCACTCATCGCGCCTCGCCACGCCCGCCTCCACCGTGCACCATTGGTCCGCGGTCGTTCCGCGTATGCTCCCGCGGGAGTATAACAGATGCCTAAACGACCCCTTAAGGCCCTCACAGAGTTCTGCGGCAGCGCCGCGTCTCTATGCTTAACCATAGGGCAGAGACGCAGAGGTCGCCGCCGGCGGCGTCCTTGCCCTATCCTTAACCACTGCGGCGAGCGGCGTTGCCGCAGAACTCTGTGGGGGCCTTTACACAGCGATCGAGCGACGTCGCGTCACAAGCACAATTCCGCCATATGGCCACAAAATCTACACCGTAACTTTAGGCGTCGGGTGAGGTGTGCTTTGTGCAATCGCAGAACCTGCCCAGGGAAGGGACTCCAGGGTGAGTGCCATCCATGCTGTCGGTGTGGAGACTGCTTTCGTTGCTCAGGAGGAGTCCGCGGCTGGGTTCTGCGCTCTTCGAGCGTATGTCCTTTATTATTCTTGCTTCTAGATTAGCACAGTTATGAAGCTAAACGGGTATGTTAGAAAAGCAAAGAGACAAGACGAACTCGGGAGGCCTGTGCGCAGGATGGTGTATTCTACAGAACGCCGAACAGCATGGATAAATTGAACTATCAGAGAAGACCCCTAAAGTTGGCACATCTTCACTACCGAGACCGCACTAGGTCGTTTGGACACCACTTGTTTGCAGATCGAATATCAGATTTACGAGACCTTGCGATTGTTTTAAAATGTATTTTTTAATTACTTATTTGTTTAGATTTGTAAAATTGATTTTTAATTTGCGATTTAGGAATTACGGCCAGAAAAACTGTAACTCGTAAATTGTATTTACGCACATCCCTGCTTTGGAGCAACACATCCTAATAATTTTCCCAGCAAGATCTAGCATGGGAACTAAACGTATAGTGAGGGAGCAGCGCGTGTAGTGGAATAAGAAGAGATGCCTTGTGTCGGTCAGATTCTTTGTTCGGATTTCCCGCTCAGGCCAACCAAGCTTTCCGTCACTCCACAGTCGGTGAATTTGTACCAGCCCAGGAAGGATACAACAGTGAATTGTCCATCGGTTGGCCACCACAGGTGTATAGGCCAAGTACGCATTCAAATTGCCTCCACGACAGCCGCTAGAAGTAAAATATGCGGCGCATCACAAAAGAAATTGATAACTTCATATTTTTTATCTTTTACCAGCAGCTTCTCAACGGTTGGCGGCTTCTCAACGGCTTCGCCGTAGTAATAACTTCCCATCATCAGTTGTGGCCGCCATCTATGTCTTGGTTTCCGCGGAAAGAACACCTCAACTTCGTCGAGTGGGGCAGTAAAGCGTCACGAAGAGACGCTGCTATTCCAGAAATATTGATTACTATTCAGAAAAGCTTGAGCCAACCAACCAAGTCTACCCGTAATTGTTCTGCTAATATAGTGACGCGAGCTGAAAAAATTCAACATTTTTGAATGGTATGAAATATTCACGGAATCATCATTTCATTATGGTCGGGCGAGGATATTAAAAGGCTTGTAGAGACTATAAATACAAAACGTTCATCGACTGCTCTTAGGCGACTTCGATTACCCTCAGGGCTGAAGTATCGCTTGAACGGCACCCATGAAAAATCGATAATTTAATCAATTTCGTTTGATGGCGATCGACACAAAGTTCAGATTCGTGTTCAGCGACCTCGTTACCCCCAGGGCAAAGTTTCAGATCTCTTTTCTCTTGAACGACATCCATGAAAAATCGATAACATCGATCGATATTACTTGCCTTCCCCTGCTATGATGGTCTTCCGTCGATGATCGTCTGATTCGCCAGGCACGTTTGGCGACGTGTTCAATACGTCTACTGAATCGCCAAGAGCGCCAAGAATACGCCAGGTCCCCACTCCAGTTGTGACACACGCACATATATACACACAACTCTTTTATATATAGTAGGATGCCTGAGGGATGGGATGACTGACGACTTGCGGCAGCGCGACAGGAGGTACACCTGCACCCTGCTGGGGGGCGTGGCGTCAGGAGGTACAACCGCTGTTTTGAGGACCGGAAACTTTTGTTTTGTGTGTCAAAGGTTTCGTAAGGCAGCCATTAGTCTCTCGGTGAAGCCTAGGTGGTTGAGGGTTGGTGAGCAAGGGGAAGAGAGGAAGATCGCACGCCCCCAGCGGGGGGCGGGTGTACCTCGTGACCGTCCCCCAGAGCTTGCCAGGGATTTTAGGTTAGCGTCGCTCTCATCTGGGAGCTACAAGACAATGGAGGAAATGTTGACACTCTGCATTCGTGAGGTTTTTCTATGAAATCCTATTAAAAGTTGTTTGCAGACTGAGAGTCCGGATCATGGCCAATACTGCAGCGTGCTGGCGCACATGGACAATTTGCCGTTCATGGTGAGTGTTGGATTGGTGCCTAGTTTTGACAGGGCTTTCATTCCTGAACTCAAGAATTAGCAAGGTGGTCTACTGTATAGTCCAGCGGTAGCATTTCTACAATGTTGAACGATAAAACAGCAGGAATCAGCCATACATGTACTAAGCCGATCTCGTGGGCTCTGTCATGCGTTCTGTTATATCAGGTGATAATAAGGGCTAAGATAAAACGCTTCGTTGCCATGCACCATGAAAAGTGCTCGAGAAAAATCCCTGTTATCCGCTCATCACCGTAATGGAAACGAACTGCGGAATAACACGCTTTTTTACCTTGAAAACGAAGAGAAAAAGCGAGAGCGCTGTGACCATCCCTATCAGAAACGGCAACTATCCTGGATACCGTGATTTGTAGCCTTCAGAATTGACAACAGCGAATCAGAGCAGCAACAAAGATGAAGGCAGATCTGGCACAGGATAATCCGCAAATGCGCCCCTAAGGATGGTGTGGTACAGTATCTGTTGTGGATGACAGACGGAGTAGTGAATTCGTAGTCCACATGAGGGGACAAACTGTTCCTCTGTAATCTCGGACAGTGCTCTCATTAACTGATGGTGCTCGAGACTGGTATGCTAAGTGGTTCAAAAGATTTACTGACCGTCTTCTTTTACCTTTGTTTGGTGGTCACGAGAAATAGTCCGACTCAGCTTAGGTGTTGATGTATAGGCATGTATAGGAGAGCTGGCCTGTTGTCAGCCTTACTAAAGGATCAACTATACATGGTCTCCGATTTTTATTTATTTTATTCTTATTTACGCAAAGCATGGATTAATCTAGTGTGAAGAAACAGCATGATGTTTAAAAAACAATACATGTTCACTCGTTAGTAATTTGAACAGTACACAATCTACAACACACCTAAAATTCTAGAGAAAGCAGACAAGGTTAGCGAGCGATAGCCCTTCTACACACTTGCAAGATATCCTTGATAGGTCATCGTACTTCCCAAGCAAAGAGTTAAATTCCTAGAGATTTCTGCAGGCAGCAAATCCGACCCGGCCCTTGATTTTTTTTTTGCGATCGGTATTCGAGCGGTTCTCGACATTGTTTCACCATAAAATCCAATTTCTGGGAGGTAATTTCAACATCATGACAAGATCCGAGACGACCTCCTTGGACTTCGTTTATGGCTTCCTCTTTAGCACTGTAGATTTAAGTCACTGTTTGGCTCTCAGGTCCAATAACCAGAAGCTGAGTCTTTTCAGCAGAAATCGGGAGATGCCGTTTTTGTGCCCAATGGCTCATTGCATTAATTGCCAACTGAAGAGAAATTGAGTCTTCAGAACGGTCCTTATTTTTGTAAATTTTGACATCGTCTACATACATACGTCTTCCGCGCAACACCCAATCTTGTTATGCGAGCTGGTAGTTCGTGGGTGTATAGAAGGAGCAGAATATGGATACAACACACCTTGAGGATCACGGCTGTACACGGAGAAACCTCGGAGTATTGTCCCCTGACCTTAACCTGGTACGTTCTTCTTGACAAACAGTCCAGTCCAGTTGACGATCACGGAGAAAATAACCAAAAACATACAGTACCAGACATGTCTTTTGGTCATTGGCCGAAAAAGCCGCGCCGGCCAACATAGGCCGCTTTGGAGCGTTCCAAAGCGGCCTTTTTGAATAATTTCTTTAGAAATCGAGTACTTGTAAAATTAAACATAAATTTGAACTCAGCAGCTCAAGCTCTATCGTTTGGTATATAAATCTCAGTAGAATTGAACAATGCATATAGGCCCGACAGAATCAATCGAGTAGGCGCGGCGGGACAACCTGTAGGGCGAACGTTCAGGGAGTTTTATCGGAAATTTCCAGCCGTCCTAATCAGAAATTGCTCCAAGACTGTCTAGCTTGCATTTGGAGTGCGCCGTGAACAATGCATACAGAATCGGACCTATCAATCGAGTGGGCGCGACAGCTCGCAAATTGTATGCGTGGGCGTGTTCGGAGCGCAATAACGTTGTGGAGATCGAATCGTTCCGGCTGCTGCTAATGAATTTTGTGTGCAGTAGAATGGTTTTGTAGTCCCCAGAAGTACACCGTGGTAGCTTCTAAACTGGCGAAATTATTGCGGTGCGAAAATGCAGGTTAGCCTTGTGTGACACGATTTTTTCCAAATTCAGACGACCACTGTGGTAAGACGTGACGAGCTAACGGTCTAGGAATGCGTAATCGAGCAAACCAGTTAAAGTGCTTTGCGAGGAAGTGCCCAGAGCTCTCCAGCTTTCTAGCCCGCCTCGCTCCCGGCAGCCATTTTAGAGCGGCGGAGGACAGCGGTGAAGTTTCTTTCGCCCTTACTCGCCCTCATTTGAGTTTTCCACAGTTCTAATGGTGCTGTTCTGTTCAGCTCAGAAAGCTCTATCGAACGGTGTCACTCTCAATCAATTCCGAAAACATCGATTTTTTGACAATTTCGCATCAAAGGTGAGGCGGCCCAAGGCCGCGACAGAAGGACAATGACGTCATCGAAAAACGATATTTTTGAACCGGGCCAAGTTTGATACCATTCGATAGAGCCGTTCGTAGTGAATTGCAGGATGTTACTGCGAGCAACAAGAACTGTAATCTGAGCGAGTAAGAGCGCGGAGAAAATCAATCGATGTTGTGCTGAATTGCACGCGCGGGCGTATTCAGAGCGTGAGAACTCTGTCAGCTTCCAATCTTTCTGGCTGGAACGTGTGAATTCTACAGGCAGTAATATGCTTTAGTGAAGCGTTGAAGCACAGTAAATTATCTTACGAATTGGCAAGGTTACGGCGGTGCGAAAATGCAGGTTGGGCATGTGTGACACGATTTTTTCAGATTTCGGTCGACCGTTGCGGGTAAATGAGGTGAGTTAAAGGCATGCAAACTTGCGGATGAGCAAAACACCGAAGGCACTTTACGATGCTCCTAACTTTCGATGACGTCATTGTCCGGGCAGGCTATGCGAAGAGCCCTCGTCCCTATATGCATTGTTCACGGCGCACTCCAAAGGCAACCTGGACAGTCTTAGAACAATTCCCCAGTAAGATTTCTTTTAAAAAATCCCTAAACGCCCACTCTACAAGCTTTCGCACCCACTCGATTGATTCTGTCGGGCCTATATGCATTGTTCAACTCTACTGAGATTTATATGCCAGAAGATAGAGCTCGAGCTGCTGAGTTCAAATATATGTTTATTTAGCAAGTACTCGATTTCTAAAGAAGTTATTCAAGAAGGCCGCTTTGGAGCGCTCCAAAGCGGCCTATGTTGGCCGGCGCGGCTTTTTCGGCCAACGACCAAAAGACATGTCCGGTACTGTATGATTAAAAAATAGCTTTTGAACTGGTACGGTTGCCCTCTGAGAAGACGATTAGACCGTGCTTCAGGGAGCGCAGTGCGTATCGTGAGTATAGGCACGCCCAGAGTTGGCAGTTTAGCTTCTCCCGGACAAACGCATAATGCGCCATCGCGAGTCTAGTTCCTTCTGGACAGATTCCTTGCGACCTCAGAGGTGAGCTGTCTTGCAGCATCGTCCTAAGCTCGTTTGAGAATGTTAATGTCACCGAGAGCAAAAAAAAATTAAAATTCGCTCCTGTTTCAGCGAATAGGGTCACAACTAGGGGTGAGGGTTAAATTTTTCGGTAAGTTTTTACCTGCTGCGGGCCTTACTTGGCACTTACAGGGTACATTGTCACTGTTGCTTGGGTTCACTGCGCAAACAACGATGAAGCGATGGATGGACATCTACTGGTTACTGGTCTGGCCTGAGAATGCAGCAATCATGTTCAATTCCTTTTTCTACGAGAACGCCGTGAGTTCCGATGAGACAAGGTTTTTAGCGAGGAGCGGTGATGAGTAGTTTCCTTTTTCTAAACCGTGGAATCTATGCATTTATTTACAAAAGCTGAAAAGGCGAAGCGGTGAACACAAAGAGGAATGAAAGGTTCATTCGACCACTTTTGAATTTGCTTGAAATTTTTTAAAGATTAGATTAAAGGATAAAGGTTGGCGCTACCGAATTTATTTGAGGGTGGGCAGTACTGATGAACAAGCCAGCATCCTATCCTTCCTAGACAGCCTGATACCAATTCGTCGACCCGACGAGGGATGCAGGGCTTGTTTGGCCCGGGCGAGAAATCCTAACCAGGGACCTGGTATCGGGTGCACGCGACAGACGACAATTCCTCCGACTACGCTACATGCGTCACGAAAGATACTGCAATTTTAAGATAGATGTGAGTGCAGGAAGGGTCAAACTAGAAGTAAGAACTAACACAACTTCTGGATAATCCTAATCCAGGCTAGCCGATCAAGGCGGAAGCTTGCAAGTGTTCAACGTTCAACGTTCGCAAGATTACCATTTCCCTCTCAGAATGCAACTTTGCGGAGACTGATAAATCCGTTTTTCAGCTGCCTCCGGACAAAGCTCGAGTGGTTCGGCACTCCGTTTATCGCTACCTTCTGTTAACCTACATCCTTCTACTGAGAGATGTCTCGATACCAGTGAGAAAGCAATTCCCTACGTACAACCATCTGATTGAAGGGAAGCTTCTGACAGAGTACGTCTCACACCCTTACGTTCTCGTTATGGATCTCGTTCCAGAGAATGTTGTCAAGGCCTTTTAGTTTCAGAGAGGAGTTGGATGTAATGGAGCACTCCAATATTGCTGAAAATTCCTGCCGCTACTGGCAGCCAATGTTATGGACGATCCTTGTTCTCAAGAAATACTATAGGTCTGAGACTATACGACTCTTAGCTGAGAACTAATTATTACGGCGTATCTAAAATATTACTGAAACTTTTTTTTGAATCCACCAAGTATATAAAGCACAGAGCTCACGTAGCAGCAAGTTCTGGTCAATGTTCAGGAAAAAGTCTCATCTTTGTCCAGGCCACAAAAAATAGAAGATCGGTTGCGTCATACTATCTGTACTTGGCATTAGGTAGCACAATAGGTTTCGCCGTTTTGACTTCCAATTTCAGACGATCACACCTTCGTTTATTTTGAATCATATCACTAACGGAGAAATGCCGACACTTACCGTGTCGCTGGCTGTCAAATCCAGTAGCAGATACACTCAGATTGTGAACAATTGGACAGCTACAGCTCGTGAACTGTCGGAATGCATCTTTGAACTCCTCTTCTGTACATTAAGAATTTTCCTCTGGGATTGCCCCGAGAATTATAAAAAAACTAAAAGTGACCATATGGAAATGTTCGAAAAAATTAGTTATTCTCCAAATGCTTCGCAAATCATTTTGGGCTATTATCCATGATCCGCTGTGTATAATAAATAACTACCATTTACAGCGATATATTACTTACTAAAAAAGGCTCGTCGTTTTCCCAGCAAAAAAGTAAACAGAACTTGCCGTTGACACCACCATTTGTCTAGGAGCGAGATCGTCGAGTTCGAACAAAGTGAACTTCCTTCCGGTTTCTATGTAAGAAGCCGTAACAGTAGGATATATTGGGTAGTCCCACAAGTCCCCGCCGTTTTTTTTTCAACGATTCATTGCGGATTTCGCCGACGGTCTCTTGCATAGCGCTATACAGTTTTCGAAAGAGAATGATTTCCTCAATCAGATCATGTATTGCATTTCTTTTTCATCATGAATTTTGTCAATGTTTAGGTCGTTAAAGTGAAAAGTGAAATAAAAGGTGAAAAAGTGGCTATGGGCGCAGTTGTTCTCTCCCCTTAGGTTTGGAATTTTTGTGCAGCTTTCGATAGTTATATGTAGTTAAATATAGATAGTTATTTCGATAATATATTTGGAAGACAATGTTCGTGCTACAAGAACACGTGTTGGTCCTATTTGCTCAATTGTCCATTATTGATTTTTAGGTCATCAAATTGGGACGTCCGAAGGAGAAGATTTATTTTACCGACAGCTCCTGCTCTGTGGTAGGACTTTTTTGCTCGGTGTCATATGTCGTTCGAAAGAGAATGCTCTATAAGAATTGCTCTATAAGCTCCCTTGCTCTATAAGATAAAGTGAATTTTTTTCCGTTTATGTGTCGCGTTTATTGGCTCATGCTGATTTCTGTCGAATATCAACAAAATGCCAAAAAAAGAAAAATCATCTTCACCAACAACTCCTTCGCCTTGTTCAGTCTGTCTTGCTCAGCTCTATATAACACTTGAAAGTGGATGCCTTGTTCTACCAGAATATATAATTTGTTCTTCGATCATTCAAATTCTTGCTCATTTTCAGGTCATCAAAAATGGAGTGCCAGGTCGACAAGGATGAGCACTCCTGGCACCTTCTTCTTTCTTCTCTTTGCTTTCAACCAGGGTTCTAGTACTGGTAAGGCTGCCAGAGAGACGGTGCTTCATGTTGACATACAAGCACCATTTTTCCCTGCCAGTTATAATTCTGAGCAGAAATCGTTGAATATGTCCATGTGATCGATGATGACGGGCAAGAAGGCCGGCAGGCATCACTCATTCAACGATTTCTGCTCAGAATTATAACTGGTGGGGAAAAATGGTGCTTGTATGTCAACATGAAGCACCGTCTCTCTGGCAGCCTTACCAGTACTAAAACCCTGGTTGAAAGCAAAGAGAAGAAAGAAGAAGGTGCCAGGAGTGCTCATCCTTGTCGACCTGGCACTCCATTTTTGTGATCTGAAGATTAGCAAGACATGCACTTTCGAGTGTCATATAAAACTGAGCAAGACAAGCTGAACAATGCGAAGGTTTTGTTGGTGAAATGACTTTCTCTTTTTGGCAATTTGTTGATATTCGACAGAAATCAGCATGAGCCAATAAACGCCACACAAATTCTTATAGAGCAAGACATTCTCTTCCGAACGACGTATAACACCAAGCAAAAAAGCCTTCTACAGAGCAGGAACTGTCTTGTTCTGACGTCTCAATTTGATGACCTAAAAATTAATAAAGGACAAATGAGCAAAAGGACCAACACGTGTTCTTGTAGCACGAACATTGTCTTCCAAATGCTATCAAAAGCTGCGCAAAAAATTCCAAACTAAGTGAAGAGAACAACTGTGCCGATCGCCACTTTTTCACTTTTCACTTTAGCGAGTTAAAATTGACAAAATTCACGACGAAAAAAGAAATAAAGAAATGTAATACATGTTCTGATAGCGGAAGTCATTCTCCTTCGAAAGCTGTATAGCGCTATGCAAGAAACCGCCGACGAAATCTGCAATTAGTCGTTGAAAAAAACGGCGGGGACTGGGACAATCTAATATTTTGATACCTCAAACCGCAAGCTAAATTATGGAGACGTCGACTCCCGACTTCGCTATTAGCTGTCCCTCTGTACGATCGTCTACTTTGAACAAAGGTCTCCATCATCATGAGATTCTTTAGCTCTGATTTAAATTCTCTCATGGCAGTGTTTCGCTACTGCTTTTTAAAGAATGTATCTACCTATGTAGCTACTAAGCTTCGATTTAAAGCGTTTCCTGTCATAACGCCTTATAAGCCATAAAGCCGTATGACACGGAAATCGGGATTTTTTGCTGTCACGGAACGTGGCCTGAACCCTTCAGCGTTTGATCTTCATCTTATGTATTTCGTATGCCTTTAAAACCGCATGCCTTGCTCTGCCTAAAAGTATAAGAACTTTCTAACCCACTGAAGTGGTGGAATATAAAGCCTAAACACTGGCTGAGATACTCAAGGCACTGAACTACGGAAACATTCGGCTCGACATCAAGCAGTATCTGATTCTTCTGTGCGAAAGTATCTGAGCTCCCTACTAGCTAAGTCGGCTTCTTCGCTGCTTGGTTCACGTTCCCATGCATGGGACAGAAGAAGGCGAACCCGGCAAAATGTCGGCCGTCAGTTGAAAGCAATGTCGGATCCGCCTGTATAACAAGTTGAACACACCGGTGTTCAGGTCAACCTTCGCTCCGCGCCTATTTTCATGGAAGCTTGAATCTGACAATTACGAGCTATATAGGAAGCCAGTTTTGTTTGGGTCCAAAAAAGCAAAGAATATGCTGCGTTATCCTCATCCTCCTTTGACCTCCTTTTTGGGGATTATTTTGCAAAAGGTAACTACATTTTTATCATAGGAGGTTAAAAAAACCAATCAAAGCAAAGGAATGCTTCAAATACTCTTAATGGAAGATATGTAGTAGTCCGCTGCTTCTTAAGCTTACAAGGAGATCAATTAACCCGAGCATTCGTGTCGTGTTCATAGGAATGCTAATAAATTTGACCAAAACTATACTATCCAACACTAGTTCTACTTACTAGGAGTCCTCTGTCAATGAGCGCCGCTCAGCGAAGTGCAATGGACGAGGTACACTTCGGAAACCTCGTTGAAGAGGTGGGTGTTTGAGAACAGTGGAGTTTCCACTGAACTATGCAGAAACTCCACCCTTGCAGCTTTCTCGAATGCGTGGCAAGCTAGGAGATATTCTTTCGTACGACTGGGTACCTATACCACTCGCAAGTACTCAGGTGAGAAACGATCCAGGAGCAATGCCATGCACAGGCATCGCAGGCACTTGAATCGTTCTACAAACACTTCTATTATTGTTCGAGTTCGTTATTGAGACGAATGAGTTATTTTCGGATATACGGTCGGATATAAGGGATAAGGGACCAGACTAGGGTGTGCCAGTACTGCTGGGGCCGAATTCATCAAACACTTACCTGCCGGTAACGGTATATCTATCTGTTACCTTATCTGCATCTCTGTATCTCTATGTATCGCATACTGCGTAGGCCGATATGGTGAATCCGCGGTGGAATGACACCAGCGGTATCGTCAATGAATCTGGCCCGTGGCACGATCGAAAATCTTCGGACAAATGGATGATTCAGATAACGCTAATTTCACGGACCCCGCATTTTTGGATGATTCGGATCGGATATATCCGATCGTATATCCGAAATTGACTCATTCGTCTCTACTTTAAACAGACAGTCTCGCCTTAATAAGTGCTACATCTGTAGCAAGCTCATTCATTGACTCTTCTAGACGATCACATTCGCCGTATACTGTTACCTTGTTATTAATGGCATTTTGCAACACTATCCGCTCTGCTTGTAAGCGACTGTCTCCTTCCTTCTCATCTTTTTCGTTCTTCACTAATACATCTCCTCTCTGAGTTCCGTATCCATTTAGGTATACCAGCGACTGGAGCGTGATGGCGTGGGCGACGCGCTTCGCCTTTAGTCTACTGCTGAACACATTCTACCTGGGTTGGTTGAAATGCAGCCAGGTGATGGTGAATCCATTCGGCCTCGATGACGACGATTTTGAGGTTAGAACACTCGCCTTCAGACTTGTCACGTTCTGCGTCCAATTGTCTACAAGTTCGTAGATCCAGAACCAGTGTAGCACTGGTCATCTTTAAAAACGCGAAGAAAGCGATCAACTCACAGCTTCACTGTTCTGTGTGGCACAACTTTCTCTTCTATTCAATTTCTTTTTTTCTTTTCTTCATTCTTTTGATGCCACAAAAATCTTTGACTGCGCACAAGCTGTGATAACCTCAGTTCCAGTGAATAGCGTATTTTTGTTCACGCTACTACACGGCCAGTCATTGAATTTCTTTTTCTTGTGAAATAAACATAAACACAAACATAAGCAATGTATCCAGTTCAATCCCGACCCGTATGTGGGCCAGAAACCGCGAATAACGTCTTGCCTTCTGAATGATAGACATTTAGGCTGGCGCACTGATCGACATGTATCAACGGTCGTTAGCTGCGATTCTCACTCGACCAGAAGGCTCCCAACCAGTCGTGAAACGCACCTACCCCAAGCTTCCACACACCGTTGCCAGCGCTTTGATAGGGTAATTCCCTGGATGTCTACCGTATAGCTGGCCATTATGACTATATGATTTCCAGAGGAGTGAGCGAGACGTCGTTGGTTGGTTCAATGGCTAACAAAGCAATGCCGAAGCTTGGACAAGAAGTCGTCAAGAGAAGCTGACCACGATGTGTAGAGCACTGCTGACATCCTTTCTTTGTGATATTTATATCATCCGACTCTATATCTATTATTTTCTATAAATATTAACTCTTGTTCTTCTTCCTGAGAAACCTCCCTCTAGTGCTCATCAAAATTCTAATTGGGCTCTTCATACGCTATCTGTCGGAGTACAAGGTTCCATCTGAGGGGAATGAAGAGAGGGGTTCGGCAAGGGGATACCATATCCCCGGAGCTCTTCAGCGTCACCCTCGAAAACGTTATGCGCCAACTAGGATGGGAGGAGATCGAAGAAGTCGACGGCCGGCAGCTGTACCAGCTTTGCTTCGCTGACGATATCGTGCTCATAACACCGAGCATCAGCCAGGCGGAGCGAATGCTGGCCGTGTGTGTAGGAAGGAACGGACAAGTTTTTGGTCACTCATTGTCGCACAACGGAACGAACATCTTCGAATGCTCCAGCTACGTCTATCTGAGTCGCGAAGTCAACATGGCCAACAGAACTGAGCAGGAGGAGACGAGCGGCTTGAGGAGCTTTCAAGAGCGTCGAAGAAGTCGTGGAGAAGACGAAGAACGTCCAACTCCGTGCCCACCTATACGATACCACTGTTCTTCCTGCCCTAACATACGCCTCAGAGACCTGGGCTATACGAAAGCGGGATGAACACGCGATCAGCGTCACGCACGTGGAATCGAGAGGACGATGCTCGGAGTGACACGACTCACGCAAGTGAGAGAAGGCCTCCGGAGTTCCGAGTTTCGTCAACCTTCGAAGATCACAGACGCTATCGCAGGGGCCAAGTCGTTGAAAAATAGGTGGGCCGGCCACGTAACGCGTTTCGGATACACCCGCTGGATGAGGGCCACCACCGACTGTATTCCGCGAGATGCCAAGAGAACACCAAGACGCCCACCAATGCAGTTGTTGGACTTCTTCGTGAAAACTCTGAACGGACGATATGACGCTCTTCGTGTCCCTCGAGCGAGGATCTATTATAACACTCTGGCACGCGACAGGGACTGGTGGAGTACTGGCTTCCGCTCGAGCAACTCGATGATCAACGGGCACAGGTGATACCTATAAGTATAAATTTTAATACATTTGTAGATAAATTTCAATATATCTTTAGAAAGATAAATTAGCCATCTCTAGCTCTATCACTTCCACATTGTCAGTTTGCTCCATAGTGAGGCACATACAAAGGATTACCGCGATTTGAAATACTTTTTTAATGCCTGTTTTTCTTCACTTTCGCTCACTGTGTAACTGATATTATGTATATGATCAACCGTTGTTGCTGTTGCTGTGTTCCAGTCGCTGTTTATCTGTACATCGGCGCGGTATGAGACAAAGGACGACGTTAATCAGTTTTTTTATGTGCCATGCATTCTACCCCTGTGAAATGTTGTGAAGGCACTCTGAATGCGTACTTTAACTAAGCGCTGACTTGTGGTGGTCAGCTGATGAACAAGTCAGTATTTCATCTTTCCCAGACATGCCAGAAATTCACCCCAGAAATGTACGATTTGGCTGGCCTGGGCGGAGCACGAGTCATGAATCGAATAGAGATCCTCCAATAGCCGGGCCTCCTCCGACTATGTTACCTACAGACACCCACAAATGATTGGGCAATGATCTAACATGTGCGATAGGTAACAGAACAATGTGACATCCGTTCCACAACTATTTATCATTCATGAAGTACAATAAACTACTCTCGGAAAACCACAGCACCCACTCGTTGACACTTGAAACGCATTTCATGTTCACCTAGGAGTATACTACCAGAAATTAGGCTCAAACATTCAAGAAGCACCCGTAATATTCTAAAGACAACGACGTAAATGCACGATCAACCAGCGACTGGGACTCAGCAGTGGTACTGACCGTGAGAGGTGAGCCACATTGATAAGCAGTGGCTGCGCGATAGCAGCTTACAAAGGACTGGAAAAGCCTATTCAACTAATCAAGCACCAATATAATGAGGAGGATGGATTCTGGGACTATACACTGCCATGCTGAGGAAGGGGGAGTGTCTGCTGCAGCGAAATTTAAACTGTGAAATGAGGGATATTCGAAAGTAGAGCGACCCCGAAATGTTACTAGCTCACTAGAACTACAGAGGTCTAATTCACGGCTATAAAGTGCACAAAAAGCTGCTGCTAGGGTCATTTAAACACCACCATACTATTCAACAAAGTATTGGTGTATCGAGAAACGTGTGCATCTATAGCACAAATATTGGAGGATTCGCTGGAAATTAGGCATGGATTAAAACAGCCGGTAACGAGATACGGAAAATATTTTGAGAAAATTAGGAGAAATCTCACGTCGAGAGCAGTCTCCCATGTCTGCTCCTTGCAACGAGCAAGACAGTCGGATATAAGACCGACAAGGCGCACTGATCGCGAAGCAGGAGACATGACAAAGCGAATTATCCCACTCTTAAGGCTACATTCGAAAATAGTTGTCATGAATCGACGCCACTATTCCAGTAGGCCGCTAAGGCTGGATTTTATTAGATTTGTAGCTAGAGCGGGCCAGTGGTACGAGTGCTTTATAATGCCGCTGAAAGACTTCATGTTATGCTCATCAGCAAAGGATCGAGCTCAGCCTTCACCCTACACACTTATGTACAATTTCGCCCCCCTTCGAGCAGGTTGCCAAGGAAAACTGGACCCCTCAAAAAGGCGAGCGTCTCAGCACGCAGCGTTTCGCCATTGCGCAATTTGAAGAGGAATCAGTGCCAACGCATCGTCGCTCTCCAGGTCCTCGACAGGGACAAATTGGAAGTTCTGCAAAAGAAAGAATCATTGTAGAAGGGAAGGATGTGCAGTTCCAATGATGAAAACCCAACACACCTGTCTTGCCAAAGGTCGGCCGTCGGAATGCTTAAGAACGGGCGATTCTAGAGCTTTGACGCTGGCAAACTCCCGGTCCTGAAAAACAGAACAATACCTCATGCTCTTATTTACTTGGCTTATTCACTTACGTTTCCAATGCCAACCGCAACGATACTCATTGGGTGAATCGAGCAGTCAACGATAGCATCAATAGTCCGCCGTGGATTCGTAAGACCTCCATCGGTTAGGATCAAAAGAACGAAGTAAAGGCCAAGTCGCCGCTTTGATTCCGCCTTAGCGAACCTTAACGGGGCAAATTCGTTTTCACACCAGGACAAAGCCGGCATTTAAGGTAATCAATAAGAATTCATGCGCTAGCAGTGCTCGAGCTTTCGCCGTACCTCCGCTATAGCATAGTAATAGACCCAACAGCAACCATTAACACCGCCCACTATGAGGAGGCTCAGATAGGCTAGTAATATCCAAGGAATCAAAGAAATAGGTTCTGATCTGGACTCACTTCGAGACATGATATATGACCTCGGAAAAGTCGGTCGGTGCGAATGGCTGCACGGTCATCCGGGCGGAACGATATGCTTCCAGAAGTCCTTTGACACCATCAACATGAGGATCGGTGTGAGATCCATTCTGGAAAATAGAAACAACATTAAAATACAGTTGGACGTTTAGCGGTACACGAGATCCTTGTTGAGCATGAGGTCCAGCTGGCCCTTTTTGGACTCAACATTGCCCAAATAATGGTGCTCATAGACGAGTGCCTTCAGTGCAACATATTCAAGTGGTCCAAACAGTACTACAGGCAGGTTAGAGGCCTAGCTATGGGTCAAAGCTTGGCTCCGGTGCTAGCTATAGCGTCATCATCATCATCATCATCATCATCATTTTCATTAGCGTCTGTCCCGCTTGGTGGCGGGGTCCGCTCTTCTGGTGTGGTGACGCCAATTCTCCCAATCAAATGCTTGATCAGGGTGCACACCAGCCATCTCTAAGTCCAAGCGCAACGTATCTAGCCAACGTTGCTTCGGGCGTCCTCTGGGCCGCTTTCCAGGGACCACAAGATTCAGGCCAATCTTACACACGGTGTCGTCGTTAGCGCGAAGGACGTGGCCGTACCATCGAAGACGAGCTTCGCGCAGCTTCTCGGATATCGGGGCGACACCGAACCTCTGTCGTATGGTGTCGTTACGAACGCGGTCCAATCGCGTAACTCCAGCCGTCCACCGTAGCATCTTCGTCTCCATTACACTGAGGCGGCTTTCAACTTCCTTCGTCACGGGCCAGCACTCAGCACCGCACGTCGCTACTGGGCGGACTACTGCTCTATAAACCTTCGATTTGAGGTGCTCAGGTATTGTCCTGTCGCAAAGCACCCCAGTCAGCGAGCGCCATTTGGACCAGGCTGCACTCACACGCGCATTCACCTCCATCTTTAAGCTGCCATCGGACGTAACTGTTGACCCAAGATACTTGAAAGATGTCACTCGTAAGAGCTCAGTACCATCGATCTTAATAGATCCGTGCTCATTCACATCCGTCGTCAAGTATTCCGTCTTTTTGACGTTTAGCTTGAGACCGAACAATGCCAAACGATCGCACCACGCCTGTGCCTGTCGCTCGAGCTCGGTTTTGTCTTCACATGCAAGCATGACGTCGTCAGCATACAGCAGCGTCCAAGGTGCCGCCATTTGGAGATCTCGTGAGATTGCATCCATCACGACCACGAAGAGCAGTGGGGATAGCGCAGATCCCTGATGCACCCCCACAGAGATGGGAAACTCCATCGAGGTGCCCGCTGGCGCTCGCACTCGACTCCTTGGGCAAGAGTATAGAATGCGCACCCACTCAATAAGCTCTTCAGGAATACCATGTTGTCGCAACGCGTACCATATAACATCTCGCGGAACGCGGTCGAAGGCCTTCTCCAAGTCCAGGAAGGCAAAATGCACCGGTTTCTGTTTCTCGCGGTGCTTTTCTAGCAGAAGACGAACGGCGTGAATGGCATCAACGGTGCCACAGCCAGATACGAAACCACACTGATTCGTGGAAAGCTGTACGACATCCCGGATACGTCCGTCGACAATTCGCTCAAAGATTTTCATGGTGTGCGAAAGAAGACGAATTGGACGGTAACTGGCGCAGTCTGCAGGACTGCCCTTCTTCTTCCAAATCGGGATGGTCGTGCTTTGCTGCCAACCCTCAGGCACTTTCTTCTCAGCAACGACCTGATTGAAAAACGCAGTCAGCCAGTCAGCAGGGCACCAGCCCTTCGACTTCCACAGGTCAGCTGGCAGGTCATCGGGACCAGTGGCTTTGCCTGACTTCATCTTCCTCAGGGCTGCTTCAGTTTCGCTCACTGTGATCTTCTGAACGGGGCCGCATACAGGTGATGCAGAAGGAACAGCAGGATGTTCAAATTCTACATTCGAGATTTCCTCGAAGTAGTCGTGCCATCGCTTCACAGCCCTCTTACGATCCATCATAAGATGACCGCTCTCGTCGTTAATGCCAAAGAACTTCTCAATGTCTTCTGCTTGGCGACAGCGAGCTTTGGCGAGTCGGTAAATATAACGCTCACCATCGCGCGTTTCCAATTTCTTGCTGACATCAGCGTAGTATGCGGCTTTAGCAGCGGCCACTGCCTTCTTTGCCGCTTTTTTTGCTTCTCGATAGTTCCGCCAATTATGGACTGTTTTATCACCGATAAACACGTGATAGAGCTCTTTCTTTTCTCGGACTTTCTCTCTGACATCATCAGTCCATAGCCATGCCTGCTTGTCGACCCAGCGTCGTCCAGGCTTCGTTGTGCCGAGTTCAAGGCGTGCAGCCCGAGTTATCGCATCGGTAGCGTCCTTCCAGGTTTCGTCGACAGTTGTCACTGTCGGCAACCGAATGCGAGAAATCACTGCCGCTTCCTTCTCTTTCAGTCGCCACCATTTGATTCTAGCCGACCCACATCGCTCGACATGTTTACACCTCGAAGGTGTGATCTTCAGCGAGCAGATCAGTGGACGGTGTTGCGTGGCAACCGTCTCATACGGCACGGTCTTCGCGTCTGTGACAAGGCCTTGGTCGCGACGCCTAACAAGGACATAGTCAATCTGCGTTTTAGCATTCCCGCTATAAAACGAGATGAGGTGGGAGTCACGCTTTCGAAATTTGGTGTTCACGATGGTGAGGTCATGTGAGTCTGCATACTCAAGTATACGCTCACCATCGGCGTTGCGCGACCCATATCCAAAACCACCATGACAGTTGTAGCCGTCTTTCGTTGCTCCGACGTGACCATTAAGGTCACCTGCCACAACAACCATATCTTGTGACGGTACTTCCGCTGTCTTCTCATCAAGCAGGGACCAGAACTCGTCCTTGGTTTGCTCGGAACAGCCTGTCTGCGGAGCATACGCAGAAAAGAAATGGCATCGTCGCTCTTCTACGGCGACAACAATCTTCATCAAGCGGTCTTCGAAACGTTCTACGCTTGCAATCGCGTCACGGAAACGCTCGGAGACGATTACACCGACACCACTGGTGGTCCTGGGACTTCCACATAGAACGGCCTTGAAGCCACGTCCTATGTCCCTTGACTTGCTGCAGGACCACCTCGTCTCCTGCACCGCACAGAAATCTATCTTTCTTCGCTCCAGTGCTTCTACCAACTCGCACGAGCGGCCCGTCAACGTACCCACATTCAACGTTGCTACGCGGGTCTTGCTTTGGTGGATTACCAATGGGGTGGCTTTACTATTCAGTGGAACAAAGGTTTATTCTCACGATTTTATAGTAGAACCCACAATAGTGGTACATGCATCGTATATATACACAATTTCAGTGGGCGTAGCCACGATATGGCGACATTCTGGCCGCCCAGTCGGTATCATCAGAGTAAACCTGAAAGACGGTGCCGCACTCGAGCACCACGGGAGATTACATTCACGAGTGCCTACTTGCGGTATTGCTAGGTTATGCCTGTGGATGATATTCAATGGTTCTTATCTTATATTGCCTACCTAAGTGTCTTAAGTCTTATCATTCAGAGCGAGGTGTCCTATATGTCAGAATACAATAGTAGATTAATATATCTAGATATAGACCCTGGTTGGGTATATTCACAACACTGGGGCGGGGCCCGATGAGCGGTAGCGATAAACATGTTACTCACAAATGACTCTAATAGAAATCTATTAACTAGTTAGTGTTACATCCAACTATCAATCGGGTTGCGTTTTCACAACAATTATAAACAAATAGCTGCACATGAACATATTAAGGCAGCAGGCGATACACAAACTACAAATATGATGAAACGTTCTACAGTTTCTGTCGTCCTTATAGATTGCGTCAACGCGGCTCCGTTCCATTTTTCATCGTGCCGGTTGATTGCATGTAGTCAGGATTGTTAGCCTGGAACTCCTTGCGTTCGAGATGTTCTCGCTGTAAGACACAGCGTTTTTAACAGCTCGAGGTGGTTGTCGCCGAACCGTGCTTTCGGCAGGTTTTGTAATTCTCGTAACGTTCCTACTGCCATTATTTGAATCAGCGGGTGGTTGATCCAACGTTTTCGTTGCTGGATTGAATTTCCAGCGGGATTAGACGATTAATCGGCCTCTGGATGATCTTTCCTGACGCGGTTTGTAGCATCGCACTTCTAATTTCGTTGTCTCTGCTGGTGACCAGGTCTAGTATTACTGCTATAGGCCACGAACCTCTTGGTTGTTGAGAGTCGTCGTCTAGAAGCACTACGTCTCCAATTGTTGGAGACTGGTTGGACTTCCTAGAAGTCTTGCTTGCCATCTTGTTTCGATCCCTTAGCTCCATGAGATATTCGTTTTTCCAGATCGACCAAAACTTTTTAGTGATCTTCTCTGTCACCGATATAGCCTGTTTAGCTGCTTTATGGGACGAAAGTTCAGGATATGGTCGGAAGTTAGGATCTTCGTCGTCTTCGTTAAATGTAAGCTGGGATGTTCCATGGAACGGAGAAAGCGTGATGGATTGCTGCCAGACGGCTGGCGACAGCGTGAAAGTACTGGGCTGCGATGATATGAACAGAAGAGTGCGGCGCAGGTAAAGATGGGTGAGGCGAGCGTGAATCAGGGGAGGTGACATGTGGAGTAACCGCGTGGGGGCGAGAACCTTGCAGCTGGAAATGCAGTCCTAGTTGGAGTGGGCCGCGTCATAACGGTGCCGTTGGAGATGGACGTGTTCTGTATAGCCATATATCGAACACGTTCTTCCCGTACAAAGTAACTGCATTCACGAACTCAGATTAAGTTACAGTTTCCTCTCGTTATGGCGCGTTTAAAGGGACCGCAAAAAATCCACCTTATAGCGGTAGTCGCGTACTAGCCGGAGCTGACACTTTTCGCGCAATTTTATGCGCAGATTTACCTAAAGTCGCGTACAATGACCAAATCACAATTAAATACGTAACTATAAAGACAGAAGTAGAGAAGAATTTAACATTGTTAATGATGTCCTTGCATTCAGAGATACTCATTGTGGTATGTATAAAGTATGTCAAACACTCGTGAGGAACAACGAGTACCAAAACTAAGCAAGGCATGGTCAACGACGAAACTGCCAACCTGATGTTGCAAGATCTGTCGCGATCAAGACGCTTGCTCCGGGTGGGACTCGAACCCTCATCCCTTGCCTTCAGAGCAGAGTAGCCATTACACTACCAGCGCTCGTACGTCACATCCGCGATAGGCTTGCAAATGGCCTATCAACACTATCATAACATGGCGACGTTGAGTGTGATGGAACAGCGCTGTTGCCGTATCCTGTCCGAAAAGCACGTACAGGTCCGACATGGCGCAGGAGTTCCGATCGTAGCAAAACATTTTCTGACAGCATACAGCCTCCATTCCATGTGCTATAGGCTTATGACAGATGTGTGATGCGCTGTTTTGAATAATCTTAGTTTCAACCCACGTCTTCTGTCGTTCCGGATAGGGAAAACCTCCCAACATACGGCATTTTCAAACGACTAGTCGCACTCTTCTGCCAGATGTGGGGAGGATTCTCTATCAGGAACGACAGAATACGTGAGTTGAAATTAAGATTATTCAAAACTCAATCGACTGGTGGAAGTTTTCTACTATGCTCGACATTGCTAACTATGGATACTTTTGTGGGCCGCGCATATGCGAAAAACGTCGATATATATCTAATACGTTGTCGCACGGGTGCTAGTTGCAATTATGAAGCATGAAATAAGGGTAGGCCTAATCACAAACGCTGTCAGAATCTTGCTCGTCTTCAATTTCTATGTGGGAAGAGAACAGAGTCCAGGTCGTGTTATAACGAAAGTTTGAACGCAGAGCTCCTCCCAGAACTAAGGGCACTTTTAGATTCCAGTAAAATATGTAATTATGCCTCCAAAAAGTTATGATCGTTGGAGGTTGAAGTGCGAAAATGGCAAAAGAATCCCGGTCAAGGTTGTGCCAGAGGGAAATTCCCTTGCGGGATAACCGATAACCCTCTAACGCCGGACCTGAGATGGAAATGGGGAAGACCTGCGTGCTATATAACGGCAGGGTGGAATGCACCCCGTAGCTCACGCTGGCAACAGGTGCTGGATGGTTTGTGCGGTATTTGCGCCGCGTGGCTCCAAATGAGTCGGTTTCCAGCTGAAGAAGCGCTTTGACGAGGGTGGACGACGATGACTTGCGCTCAGAATTTCTTCCTGTATTCGAGCTAGAGGATGGTCGGTTAAGGTACCGCTTCTCTTCCTTTTTATTTACTCCAGCCAATTCTGCTTATATACAAGCGACGAAATGCGACGAAGGCAGTTAATTTTCTCTCTCAAAACAGAAATACTAAGGGAAGGCAAGATCAAGATACAAAAACAGGAGGTACTCTACTAGTGATCCAGCTAGGCTAAGGGTTAGATCCGCTATTACGGGAGTAGCGCTATATCTTCGCGTCCTAACCGGATGTGGGTTGCATTGACGTTAAGCTCTGCTGGCCGGCTCCCGAAAAATTTTGGATTACAGCGGGACCTTTGTCTTATCCTGAGGCGATATAAAGGGAGGGCACTGTATGTGAAAATGATTGAGAATATATTAGGTTGGTGAAAAAGTCTTGCATCACAACGAAATTTTTTCAAAAATTTATTGTTTCTTTTGTGAGCGACTTCGAATCTACAAGGTAACTACCATTCACATCTACAACCTTCTGCCATCTGATGGGGACACAAATTCATTACTTTGAGAATGAAGTCGGCTTTGATTCGAAGAAGTGCCCCATCTCGGATTCGAGTTCGGCTCGGTCGTTGAAGCACCTATCCCTCAGGCCTTGCTTGAGAGCTCGGAAGAGGTGATAGTCCGATTGCGCAAGATCTGGCGAATACGGTGCATGGGGCAGCACTTCTCACCTTAAGTCCTGCAACATCTAGCGAGACGACCTTGCAACGGGGGGCGAGCATTGTTGTGAAGAAGGTAAACATTCTTCCGCCTTCGCCGTTTCCGCGACACGAACTCTCTCAGCTTCTGCAGCTGTGTAGCGCAGATGTTCGCAGTTACTGCGGTGCCGTCTTCAAGGAGCTCATGATAGAGCATTCCTCGAGAACCCTACCAACAACATAGGATTACCTTCCTCTGGTGGATGTTCCCCTTTGGTTGTTTCGAAGGTGGTTCTCCTTGAGGAAGCTACAGGGTGTTCTGAGTATGGTTAACAGAGAAGACCCAGGATTCATATCCCGTGACGACATGCTCGAGAAAGTCCTTATTATTGAACACGAACAAGGAGAGACTGAGCGATACTCAGTCGCGAACTCTTGTCCGTGTGACGGAGATCGTGCGGCACCGAACTCGAGACCACCTTGCGAAGTCCAGGAGCGTGAAGATGATGAACAGTGGAGGTATGATGACGCTGAAGACTCATCGTCAATTCACGAATGTTCAGTTTTTCTTTCAGAGCAATTCCGTCCTCGAACCGCTTGAACCAGCGAGACACTGTCCATCGTGTAACCGCGTTCTCGCCAAATACAGCACAGATGCTAGCTACTGCATGGTCAGCGGAGCGATCCTGCAGGAACTCGTAGTACATCACTGGGCGTTGATCACGTTGAGTGATGGAAGCCATTGCTTTCTCTTCACTGCAACCGTAGTAATTATACACCCACAGAAGCAACTTTCCACGTATGCGAAATATTCTAGGATGTTTGTGCTACAAGTACCTGGCACCAAACAGTCCTTGGAAATTCCTGTTAAATCTTGAAAAATTTTCAGAATTTTCGGTGCAAGACTTTTTCACCAACCTAATATAACATGAGGCTTGGGTCTAAACGCTTGCCATTAATTAACTACAGTGTACTGTATTACTAACTTTACATAGTGTTAAAAAATCTAATTAGTTTCAGGCTTCGGCCCAAATTTAGGTTTTATTTGACTGATGATCACTTGATTATCCGCTAGATATCCACTCTTCCTTTTTATTGTATGTTGTTGATGCATTATCCAGTACACATAGTTGTTCACACATCGTATCCGGTTGATCATTCTCATGGGTAAAGGCCTCGCCACTGATAAGGAAAGTGCTTCAGACTCACTAGGGCTGTCTCTCATCTCTGGAAGACCTCGCGGTGGTTTTCGACGCCTAGTTACCTAAACTTGGCAACATGCAATAGACCCAAGGGGCCCTCTATAGGCCCTGAGAAAGAGTTTGAGAGCCGTTTAACAATGATTGCCGCTACATAGCCGTTGTCGTGAGCGTCAAATAGTCTCGGCTCGTCTTTATCTTATGAACTACGGGAGCAGGGTCTTCTTAACACAAGTAAAGAATTTTGTTCGACTGTTGTTATGTTATGTTTAGACCCCGTCCTTCAAAATCTCAACTAGAGGCGGCTGAAGGCTATAAGACTGTAAGGATAAACGACAAAAGATGACGCTAATCAGTCCCTGTTTGGGATGCGCGATTCTCTCCTAGGAGATGTAGTGAACACTGTTTGAATGCCTGCTATTTGGCCTGATCCAGGACCTGCATTCCAAACAATAGACAAGTCCGTGTTTTATTCCCCCAGAAGAGTCTGATACCAATTCACCAACATCATAGAGACGTAAGGATTGGCTGGCCTTGTTGACACCGAGAACCTCGATTCGGGCTGGAGTTTCCTCTGACTATCGTTCCTCTTCCTACCGCGTTTTGGAAACATTAGGCGCGGCACCAAGTTTCCAATAATATTTAGAACCGCAGCCCCGAATCAGAAATGTTCCATAATTGCAGACCTGTTTTATGAAGAACTTATCATTGTAAAACCAAGGCAAGACAGCAGTGCTCTCCGCATTTCTCAGTGTTGAGCTCAACCCTTATAAAATGTACATCTCATTAAGCAGAACGTCGTCAGCTATTGAAAATTGCGTATTTGAATGTTTAGTGCGGAGTAGCGCAACCGGAAGCTATAGCATGTACTCCCATCGAAGTTTTTGGTTCTTGGATCAGCCTAGGCCATTCAGACCTTCCCATATCCGAGGTGCCTATGAATTGGTACCAGACTTGTCTGGGAAGAATAAAACAGTGATTTCTTCGTTGGTTCGCCACCGTAAGTCATGGTCAGGCTAAATATGCATTCCAATCGTTTGCTGACATTACGCAAAAGTAGAGCATATGGCGCAACTCAAAGTGGATTTGGTTGATGCTGCCCTTTATCATTCCTCTTTATAGATTTCTAGCCTTCAGGCGCCTCTAGTTGAGCTTTCGAAGGACGGGGTCATTTGCGCTAAGCTGCCGACTAAATTCTTAACGCGAGCGTTAAGGGGAACGTGCTCGAGTAGTTCAGAACCTAAAGATGATAACCTGGGCGTCTTTCAAACACAAGGGCTGGATTCATCAACGGGTTGCAGCAGTTTAACGGAGAAAGTACAGGCGAAATTTCTGATAGGGCGCTTACCAAGCGATATGGCGAAACATTTCAGATCGCGTGTTGATAAGCTGAGCTATCAGGAATTTCGGCTGAACTGTCTCCGTTAAATTGATGTTAGTCGTTCATGAATCCAGCCCCACGACATCAGTCAGCGGCGACTGGGTCTTTTGCATAGCTGTCAAGCTCGGGTAATTAGGCGCCATAAAATACCGTGAGCTCTTCTTGGGTTAAGAAAAAAGGAGTGAAACAAAGAGGGAAAGGGGGTGGCGGTTGAAGGATTCAATCAATCAACCAAAGGGAAACTATGTTGGGAACATCTGATAGGGCCCTTCAATACAGCAAAGAAAATACGCAGGCCCTTCTGTCGTAGATGAAGAACAGAGATAAATGTCTTCGTCAAAAGTTCAAACTTTCGATCAGCCAACTGATTAGCAAGGGACGATTGTAGAAGTGAGTCATCATACGAGAAAGTTCGCAGAGCATGAGAGAATGCTCAACTCGAAACGGGGCTGCGTCAAAAATTACGGGGCTGCAACATAAGGAACGGTAATTTCTGCATCTGGGGCCGGATTCATCAACGACTTACACAACTTCAGAGAATTTACAGCGGAAAACTCACATAACGCGGCGTATCAAGCGATATGGTGAGCGATAAGCGCGTTATCCGCGTTTTCCGCTGTAAATTCGATGTTAAAGTTATGTAAGTCGTTGATGAATCCGACCACTGGTATCATGTACAGCATTAGCGAACTTGGATCTATCCTAGTCGTGAGGGGCAACCCTAAGGTGATAGTTGTGTCTGTACTACCACCCTGAAACGCCACCTCACCTGAAATTGCCCGAAAGCCGTCAATATCTTCGGGCTCTCGGACAATTTAAGGTGGAGAAATGGTGTGTAGAAACGCCTTATGTCCCTCTCCGATTAGAATAGATCCACGGATTTTTTCAACGAAATATTAGGGCGGGCCAAAAGTAATGAGACGAATTCAACAAATTTCTTTATTTCTTTACAACTCCATTACAACCCAACGGTGCTGAGGAATGTGTATGCCATTAAGGTCAATGACCTTGCAGCCATCGTCAGCTAACTTCCTGATCCCAACCTTCCAGAACTTCTTAGGCGTAGTGCTGATCCACTGCTCGTTATGGTTGTCGAGGTCTACACGGGTCCTTGTGTCCCTTCCGACCACGAAGTCCTATAGGCTCAAGAAATAGTGGCATTCGCATGGTGAGATGTCCGGCGAAAACGGTAGGTGAGGCATGTGAACGTAGCCCAGCTGAGCAAGCTTATCCGTGGTCACTTTTGCCCGATGGGGTGCGGCGTTGTTGAAGAGGAGGAACTTCTTGAAGCGCTGAGACCGAATAAGTACGAGTCGCCGTTCCATCTCTTCTATTTCATTCACCATGGCCTTGGAGCCCATCATCGTGCTTTTGGAAAACAGCTTCCAGTATACCTCTCCATGGGCGCAGACTCAAAAGCTCAGAAGGTGCTTCTCGCCGTGAACATTCCGCCGAACGAAGGTCAGGTCACCAGGCCTCACCCAGACTCGTTGCTTGGCAGCGGTAAGGTAGAAGACGTAGTTCTCATCTTTCGTGACTATTGAGTCCAGGCTGCTCGGGGTTGGGAAATGGGCGAGATTTGCGCGACTCGTCAGATAGGGGTTTCGGCATGCCTGTGGAAAGGGCGAAAGTGGTCACTTCTCAGGTGGCCTTCAGTAAGTGGCAAACAAACATACAAATACGAGAAGCACGGAACCGGACTCTAGTCACGACATATATGGGCCCGGCATTGAGAGTCTCATTACTTTTGCCCCCTCCCCCTAATAATAACATCTGCCATTCCTAAAAGACTCTTGAAAATGTTAGTGAAGATGGGAAGCCACACTAGCTCAACTTTATCTCCTGATAACAGTGTTGATAATTGTTCCCTCTTTTCGAAGTGGCGTTACCACATTTTCCTTGGTAGATGCCGCATTCGGCTGCCAGTTATTCTGCTACGAGGTCGCTGGTCTATGACTGTGCAGTACTCGCTGGTGGCCGCCACAGCATCAGGTGCGTTCTGTCAACTCGACGACACGGTGTTTTCACGAGAGCACACCCCTGAGGTTTAACAGCGTCTCTGGTAGTGTGAATGTGATCTTTGGGGAGCATATTTGGCGGTGCAATCCTTGGTCGGTGGTAGCCGCTCTTAAAAGATTTCATAAGAACTGTTCAGGACTGCAGTATATTGTGCTCACTCATCCGTAGAAGACAACTACATTAACGAAATCCAAATAAATGACGCAGAAAGCATGAGAATATGTAGCAGTTGTGAGCCAGGTCGCCACATTTGCCGATGATTAGGGCGTGAAGTACTTCGTCTTGCCTTTGTTAACGGGTCCGATACCGAATTTGAAGCATCAATTCATTGATGATGTCTTGGTCACATTTGTTCATTTCACTGATGTTATCTGTTTTATCTTCTGGAAAGACGTTTTAGGTGCAAGTCTAGCAAGGGTTACTCCTTTACTAGATTTGCACCGAGAACGGTCCTTCTTACATAGGCATCCCTCTCCCGATTCGGGAATCGGAATCTGAGCCCACCAGGGTAACCAAGGGTCAGGTTCATTAATGAACTACAGCAATTTAGCCGTGAAAATACTGCCGAAATTTCCGGTAGCGCGACTTATCAACAAGCGATATGGGGTCGGATTGAACCACTTACATAATTTAATAGAGAATTCACAGCGGAAAGCTCAGATAACGCGGCTTATCGATCACCATGACGCTTGATAAGCCGCGCTATAAGGTATTTCGACTGTAAGTTTGTCTGTTAAATTGCTGTAAATCGTTGATGAATCCGTCCCATGGCTGGAACATTGGAACTTCTCACCATATCGCTTGCTGGTAAGTTGATGAATATGGCCGCAGGTTGGTGTAGCTTACTTACCTCTATATGTTGTCGCCAATTTATTATGCTGGGAAATCGTTGAAGAGCGGCCACCCTCAACCAGCTGGATTGCATCCATTTGATTTGGCTAATTGAAGCGTATTGGAAAGAAGAGGAGATCAATGTTGACGAAAATTGTTGCGGATCTTATTGCGATCTTTCGCTCAGGAACCACATTCCTTCGTCTTCTGCTGCTGTGGCGTGGATCTGTTTGGAAGCATGTTCTACGCGACCTGCTGATATGGAGTCTAGGATGTATTACACTTGCTCTGATATACATGCTATTCATTCGGGTAATTATTTTCCGTTCGAGTTCGTAAAATTGCACCTCCCTAAGGTGCAATCCTAGGGCGCAATGTGGCTCGGGGGGGGGGGGGTCACCTCCAAACAGATTCGCCGGCCTTCCTTCCGACGTTATTCGGTGTCCCTCTATCGAGAATGAACCTAGCAACATATGTAACGTCTGGCAAACACAGATTCGAGAGAATAAACGATAACGAACGAGGCACTCGCTGGCGAGCTTGAACAGGGCGGATGTCGACGCGACGCGCGACGCGCCGCTGCGCGCTCCTATCGATCTGGCGAGTCGAAGCGGCAGTCGATGCGGCGACACACTCTAGCCCGGTGCCTTATCGAGCTTTTTTATACATATTCACCGACGCATGACAGAAGAGCAGGTTAGTGTTTTTTTATTGTTCTGTTGCTCCTCTGCATTCAGCATAGGTTTTTTTGACGTTATATACATATTTGAATCTGTTTGGAAGTGACCCCCCCCCGAGTCATATTGCGCCAATCCTAGTTTTGTGCAACTAAAGTTTTCCCTCACATCCCTCTCATGAATTTGTGAATTCGCTTGAGATCTCGTTGGCAGCGATACCTGACCTGTCCTAGTGGAAGAGGGGGGCACCGCTAGAAGAGGGAGCCAAACGCAGTCACGGTCGCGTATCCAGCTTAGCAGATTGAAAAACGCTGTCTACTCATAAGACAGTTTAGCGTGTTGTCTTTGTAACTGTTACAGTTCTCACTAAATTTTAACCCGTTGTCAGACCAATAAACTGCAGTGATCCCTCCGACTAGGTCGGCGTTGTCTTAGGAGTCGTTTAGTGTGCGCGCGATGCCATGTGTAGTGGCCGGATTGATCAATCGCGTCGCCCGATCAATTTGGACACTACACGTGCATCGCTTCGCGCGTCGCGCGACACTAAGGCCCCTGTTATACTCCCGCGGGAGCTTCCGCGGATGAGCGGAAATCGCGTCGGGACCCCGCGCCGGGTCACTCATCGCGCCTCGCCACGCCCGCCTCCACCGTGCACCATTGGTCCGCGGTCGTTCCGCGTATGCTCCCGCGGGAGTATAACAGATGCCTAAACGACCCCTTAAGGCCCTCACAGAGTTCTGCGGCAGCGCCGCGTCTCTATGCTTAACCATAGGGCAGAGACGCAGAGGTCGCCGCCGGCGGCGTCCTTGCCCTATCCTTAACCACTGCGGCGAGCGGCGTTGCCGCAGAACTCTGTGGGGGCCTTTACACAGCGATCGAGCGACGTCGCGTCACAAGCACAATTCCGCCATATGGCCACAAAATCTACACCGTAACTTTAGGCGTCGGGTGAGGTGTGCTTTGTGCAATCGCAGAACCTGCCCAGGGAAGGGACTCCAGGGTGAGTGCCATCCATGCTGTCGGTGTGGAGACTGCTTTCGTTGCTCAGGAGGAGTCCGCGGCTGGGTTCTGCGCTCTTCGAGCGTATGTCCTTTATTATTCTTGCTTCTAGATTAGCACAGTTATGAAGCTAAACGGGTATGTTAGAAAAGCAAAGAGACAAGACGAACTCGGGAGGCCTGTGCGCAGGATGGTGTATTCTACAGAACGCCGAACAGCATGGATAAATTGAACTATCAGAGAAGACCCCTAAAGTTGGCACATCTTCACTACCGAGACCGCACTAGGTCGTTTGGACACCACTTGTTTGCAGATCGAATATCAGATTTACGAGACCTTGCGATTGTTTTAAAATGTATTTTTTAATTACTTATTTGTTTAGATTTGTAAAATTGATTTTTAATTTGCGATTTAGGAATTACGGCCAGAAAAACTGTAACTCGTAAATTGTATTTACGCACATCCCTGCTTTGGAGCAACACATCCTAATAATTTTCCCAGCAAGATCTAGCATGGGAACTAAACGTATAGTGAGGGAGCAGCGCGTGTAGTGGAATAAGAAGAGATGCCTTGTGTCGGTCAGATTCTTTGTTCGGATTTCCCGCTCAGGCCAACCAAGCTTTCCGTCACTCCACAGTCGGTGAATTTGTACCAGCCCAGGAAGGATACAACAGTGAATTGTCCATCGGTTGGCCACCACAGGTGTATAGGCCAAGTACGCATTCAAATTGCCTCCACGACAGCCGCTAGAAGTAAAATATGCGGCGCATCACAAAAGAAATTGATAACTTCATATTTTTTATCTTTTACCAGCAGCTTCTCAACGGTTGGCGGCTTCTCAACGGCTTCGCCGTAGTAATAACTTCCCATCATCAGTTGTGGCCGCCATCTATGTCTTGGTTTCCGCGGAAAGAACACCTCAACTTCGTCGAGTGGGGCAGTAAAGCGTCACGAAGAGACGCTGCTATTCCAGAAATATTGATTACTATTCAGAAAAGCTTGAGCCAACCAACCAAGTCTACTCGTAATTGTTCTGCTAATATAGTGACGCGAGCTGAAAAAATTCAACATTTTTGAATGGTATGAAATATTCACGGAATCATCATTTCATTATGGTCGGGCGAGGATATTAAAAGGCTTGTAGAGACTATAAATACAAAACGTTCATCGACTGCTCTTAGGCGACTTCGATTACCCTCAGGGCTGAAGTATCGCTTGAACGGCACCCATGAAAAATCGATAATTTAATCAATTTCGTTTGATGGCGATCGACACAAAGTTCAGATTCGTGTTCAGCGACCTCGTTACCCCCAGGGCAAAGTTTCAGATCTCTTTTCTCTTGAACGACATCCATGAAAAATCGATAACATCGATCGATATTACTTGCCTTCCCCTGCTATGATGGTCTTCCGTCGATGATCGTCTGATTCGCCAGGCACGTTTGGCGACGTGTTCAATACGTCTACTGAATCGCCAAGAGCGCCAAGAATACGCCAGGTCCCCACTCCAGTTGTGACACACGCACATATATACACACAACTCTTTTATATATAGTAGGATGCCTGAGGGATGGGATGACTGACGACTTGCGGCAGCGCGACAGGAGGTACACCTGCACCCTGCTGGGGGGCGTGGCGTCAGGAGGTACAACCGCTGTTTTGAGGACCGGAAACTTTTGTTTTGTGTGTCAAAGGTTTCGTAAGGCAGCCATTAGTCTCTCGGTGAAGCCTAGGTGGTTGAGGGTTGGTGAGCAAGGGGAAGAGAGGAAGATCGCACGCCCCCAGCGGGGGGCGGGTGTACCTCGTGACCGTCCCCCAGAGCTTGCCAGGGATTTTAGGTTAGCGTCGCTCTCATCTGGGAGCTACAAGACAATGGAGGAAATGTTGACACTCTGCATTCGTGAGGTTTTTCTATGAAATCCTATTAAAAGTTGTTTGCAGACTGAGAGTCCGGATCATGGCCAATACTGCAGCGTGCTGGCGCACATGGACAATTTGCCGTTCATGGTGAGTGTTGGATTGGTGCCTAGTTTTGACAGGGCTTTCATTCCTGAACTCAAGAATTAGCAAGGTGGTCTACTGTATAGTCCAGCGGTAGCATTTCTACAATGTTGAACGATAAAACAGCAGGAATCAGCCATACATGTACTAAGCCGATCTCGTGGGCTCTGTCATGCGTTCTGTTATATCAGGTGATAATAAGGGCTAAGATAAAACGCTTCGTTGCCATGCACCATGAAAAGTGCTCGAGAAAAATCCCTGTTATCCGCTCATCACCGTAATGGAAACGAACTGCGGAATAACACGCTTTTTTACCTTGAAAACGAAGAGAAAAAGCGAGAGCGCTGTGACCATCCCTATCAGAAACGGCAACTATCCTGGATACCGTGATTTGTAGCCTTCAGAATTGACAACAGCGAATCAGAGCAGCAACAAAGATGAAGGCAGATCTGGCACAGGATAATCCGCAAATGCGCCCCTAAGGATGGTGTGGTACAGTATCTGTTGTGGATGACAGACGGAGTAGTGAATTCGTAGTCCACATGAGGGGACAAACTGTTCCTCTGTAATCTCGGACAGTGCTCTCATTAACTGATGGTGCTCGAGACTGGTATGCTAAGTGGTTCAAAAGATTTACTGACCGTCTTCTTTTACCTTTGTTTGGTGGTCACGAGAAATAGTCCGACTCAGCTTAGGTGTTGATGTATAGGCATGTATAGGAGAGCTGGCCTGTTGTCAGCCTTACTAAAGGATCAACTATACATGGTCTCCGATTTTTATTTATTTTATTCTTATTTACGCAAAGCATGGATTAATCTAGTGTGAAGAAACAGCATGATGTTTAAAAAACAATACATGTTCACTCGTTAGTAATTTGAACAGTACACAATCTACAACACACCTAAAATTCTAGAGAAAGCAGACAAGGTTAGCGAGCGATAGCCCTTCTACACACTTGCAAGATATCCTTGATAGGTCATCGTACTTCCCAAGCAAAGAGTTAAATTCCTAGAGATTTCTGCAGGCAGCAAATCCGACCCGGCCCTTGATTTTTTTTTGCGATCGGTATTCGAGCGGTTCTCGACATTGTTTCACCATAAAATCCAATTTCTGGGAGGTAATTTCAACATCATGACAAGATCCGAGACGACCTCCTTGGACTTCGTTTATGGCTTCCTCTTTAGCACTGTAGATTTAAGTCACTGTTTGGCTCTCAGGTCCAATAACCAGAAGCTGAGTCTTTTCAGCAGAAATCGGGAGATGCCGTTTTTGTGCCCAATGGCTCATTGCATTAATTGCCAACTGAAGAGAAATTGAGTCTTCAGAACGGTCCTTATTTTTGTAAATTTTGACATCGTCTACATACATACGTCTTCCGCGCAACACCCAATCTTGTTATGCGAGCTGGTAGTTCGTGGGTGTATAGAAGGAGCAGAATATGGATACAACACACCTTGAGGATCACGGCTGTACACGGAGAAACCTCGGAGTATTGTCCCCTGACCTTAACCTGGTACGTTCTTCTTGACAAACAGTCCAGTCCAGTTGACGATCACGGAGAAAATAACCAAAAACATACAGTACCAGACATGTCTTTTGGTCATTGGCCGAAAAAGCCGCGCCGGCCAACATAGGCCGCTTTGGAGCGTTCCAAAGCGGCCTTTTTGAATAACTTCTTTAGAAATCGAGTACTTGTAAAATTAAACATAAATTTGAACTCAGCAGCTCAAGCTCTATCGTTTGGTATATAAATCTCAGTAGAATTGAACAATGCATATAGGCCCGACAGAATCAATCGAGTAGGCGCGGCGGGACAACCTGTAGGGCGAACGTTCAGGGAGTTTTATCGGAAATTTCCAGCCGTCCTAATCAGAAATTGCTCCAAGACTGTCTAGCTTGCATTTGGAGTGCGCCGTGAACAATGCATACAGAATCGGACCTATCAATCGAGTGGGCGCGACAGCTCGCAAATTGTATGCGTGGGCGTGTTCGGAGCGCAATAACGTTGTGGAGATCGAATCGTTCCGGCTGCTGCTAATGAATTTTGTGTGCAGTAGAATGGTTTTGTAGTCCCCAGAAGTACACCGTGGTAGCTTCTAAACTGGCGAAATTATTGCGGTGCGAAAATGCAGGTTAGCCTTGTGTGACACGATTTTTTCCAAATTCAGACGACCACTGTGGTAAGACGTGACGAGCTAACGGTCTAGGAATGCGTAATCGAGCAAACCAGTTAAAGTGCTTTGCGAGGAAGTGCCCAGAGCTCTCCAGCTTTCTAGCCCGCCTCGCTCCCGGCAGCCATTTTAGAGCGGCGGAGGACAGCGGTGAAGTTTCTTTCGCCCTTACTCGCCCTCATTTGAGTTTTCCACAGTTCTAATGGTGCTGTTCTGTTCAGCTCAGAAAGCTCTATCGAACGGTGTCACTCTCAATCAATTCCGAAAACATCGATTTTTTGACAATTTCGCATCAAAGGTGAGGCGGCCCAAGGCCGCGACAGAAGGACAATGACGTCATCGAAAAACGATATTTTTGAACCGGGCCAAGTTTGATACCATTCGATAGAGCCGTTCGTAGTGAATTGCAGGATGTTACTGCGAGCAACAAGAACTGTAATCTGAGCGAGTAAGAGCGCGGAGAAAATCAATCGATGTTGTGCTGAATTGCACGCGCGGGCGTATTCAGAGCGTGAGAACTCTGTCAGCTTCCAATCTTTCTGGCTGGAACGTGTGAATTCTACAGGCAGTAATATGCTTTAGTGAAGCGTTGAAGCACAGTAAATTATCTTACGAATTGGCAAGGTTACGGCGGTGCGAAAATGCAGGTTGGGCATGTGTGACACGATTTTTTCAGATTTCGGTCGACCGTTGCGGGTAAATGAGGTGAGTTAAAGGCATGCAAACTTGCGGATGAGCAAAACACCGAAGGCACTTTACGATGCTCCTAACTTTCGATGACGTCATTGTCCGGGCAGGCTATGCGAAGAGCCCTCGTCCCTATATGCATTGTTCACGGCGCACTCCAAAGGCAACCTGGACAGTCTTAGAACAATTCCCCAGTAAGATTTCTTTTAAAAAATCCCTAAACGCCCACTCTACAAGCTTTCGCACCCACTCGATTGATTCTGTCGGGCCTATATGCATTGTTCAACTCTACTGAGATTTATATGCCAGAAGATAGAGCTCGAGCTGCTGAGTTCAAATATATGTTTATTTAGCAAGTACTCGATTTCTAAAGAAGTTATTCAAGAAGGCCGCTTTGGAGCGCTCCAAAGCGGCCTATGTTGGCCGGCGCGGCTTTTTCGGCCAACGACCAAAAGACATGTCCGGTACTGTATGATTAAAAAATAGCTTTTGAACTGGTACGGTTGCCCTCTGAGAAGACGATTAGACCGTGCTTCAGGGAGCGCAGTGCGTATCGTGAGTATAGGCACGCCCAGAGTTGGCAGTTTAGCTTCTCCCGGACAAACGCATAATGCGCCATCGCGAGTCTAGTTCCTTCTGGACAGATTCCTTGCGACCTCAGAGGTGAGCTGTCTTGCAGCATCGTCCTAAGCTCGTTTGAGAATGTTAATGTCACCGAGAGCAAAAAAAAATTAAAATTCGCTCCTGTTTCAGCGAATAGGGTCACAACTAGGGGTGAGGGTTAAATTTTTCGGTAAGTTTTTACCTGCTGCGGGCCTTACTTGGCACTTACAGGGTACATTGTCACTGTTGCTTGGGTTCACTGCGCAAACAACGATGAAGCGATGGATGGACATCTACTGGTTACTGGTCTGGCCTGAGAATGCAGCAATCATGTTCAATTCCTTTTTCTACGAGAACGCCGTGAGTTCCGATGAGACAAGGTTTTTAGCGAGGAGCGGTGATGAGTAGTTTCCTTTTTCTAAACCGTGGAATCTATGCATTTATTTACAAAAGCTGAAAAGGCGAAGCGGTGAACACAAAGAGGAATGAAAGGTTCATTCGACCACTTTTGAATTTGCTTGAAATTTTTTAAAGATTAGATTAAAGGATAAAGGTTGGCGCTACCGAATTTATTTGAGGGTGGGCAGTACTGATGAACAAGCCAGCATCCTATCCTTCCTAGACAGCCTGATACCAATTCGTCGACCCGACGAGGGATGCAGGGCTTGTTTGGCCCGGGCGAGAAATCCTAACCAGGGACCTGGTATCGGGTGCACGCGACAGACGACAATTCCTCCGACTACGCTACATGCGTCACGAAAGATACTGCAATTTTAAGATAGATGTGAGTGCAGGAAGGGTCAAACTAGAAGTAAGAACTAACACAACTTCTGGATAATCCTAATCCAGGCTAGCCGATCAAGGCGGAAGCTTGCAAGTGTTCAACGTTCAACGTTCGCAAGATTACCATTTCCCTCTCAGAATGCAACTTTGCGGAGACTGATAAATCCGTTTTTCAGCTGCCTCCGGACAAAGCTCGAGTGGTTCGGCACTCCGTTTATCGCTACCTTCTGTTAACCTACATCCTTCTACTGAGAGATGTCTCGATACCAGTGAGAAAGCAATTCCCTACGTACAACCATCTGATTGAAGGGAAGCTTCTGACAGAGTACGTCTCACACCCTTACGTTCTCGTTATGGATCTCGTTCCAGAGAATGTTGTCAAGGCCTTTTAGTTTCAGAGAGGAGTTGGATGTAATGGAGCACTCCAATATTGCTGAAAATTCCTGCCGCTACTGGCAGCCAATGTTATGGACGATCCTTGTTCTCAAGAAATACTATAGGTCTGAGACTATACGACTCTTAGCTGAGAACTAATTATTACGGCGTATCTAAAATATTACTGAAACTTTTTTTTGAATCCACCAAGTATATAAAGCACAGAGCTCACGTAGCAGCAAGTTCTGGTCAATGTTCAGGAAAAAGTCTCATCTTTGTCCAGGCCACAAAAAATAGAAGATCGGTTGCGTCATACTATCTGTACTTGGCATTAGGTAGCACAATAGGTTTCGCCGTTTTGACTTCCAATTTCAGACGATCACACCTTCGTTTATTTTGAATCATATCACTAACGGAGAAATGCCGACACTTACCGTGTCGCTGGCTGTCAAATCCAGTAGCAGATACACTCAGATTGTGAACAATTGGACAGCTACAGCTCGTGAACTGTCGGAATGCATCTTTGAACTCCTCTTCTGTGCATTAAGAATTTTCCTCTGGGATTGCCCCGAGAATTATAAAAAAACTAAAAGTGACCATATGGAAATGTTCGAAAAAATTAGTTATTCTCCAAATGCTTCGCAAATCATTTTGGGCTATTATCCATGATCCGCTGTGTATAATAAATAACTACCATTTACAGCGATATATTACTTACTAAAAAGGCTCGTCGTTTTCCCAGCAAAAAAGTAAACAGAACTTGCCGTTGACACCACCATTTGTCTAGGAGCGAGATCGTCGAGTTCGAACAAAGTGAACTTCCTTCCGGTTTCTATGTAAGAAGCCGTAACAGTAGGATATATTGGGTAGTCCCACAAGTCCCCGCCGTTTTTTTTTCAACGATTCATTGCGGATTTCGCCGACGGTCTCTTGCATAGCGCTATACAGTTTTCGAAAGAGAATGATTTCCTCAATCAGATCATGTATTGCATTTCTTTTTCATCATGAATTTTGTCAATGTTTAGGTCGTTAAAGTGAAAAGTGAAATAAAAGGTGAAAAAGTGGCTATGGGCGCAGTTGTTCTCTCCCCTTAGGTTTGGAATGTTTGCGCAGCTTTCGATAGTTATATGTAGTTAAATATAGATAGTTATTTCGATAATATATTTGGAAGACAATGTTCGTGCTACAAGAACACGTGTTGGTCCTATTTGCTCAATTGTCCATTATTGATTTTTAGGTCATCAAATTGGGACGTCCGAAGGAGAAGATTTATTTTACCGACAGCTCCTGCTCTGTGGTAGGACTTTTTTGCTCGGTGTCATATGTCGTTCGAAAGAGAATGCTCTATAAGAATTGCTCTATAAGCTCCCTTGCTCTATAAGATAAAGTGAATTTTTTTCCGTTTATGTGTCGCGTTTATTGGCTCATGCTGATTTCTGTCGAATATCAACAAAATGCCAAAAAAAGAAAAATCATCTTCACCAACAACTCCTTCGCCTTGTTCAGTCTGTCTTGCTCAGCTCTATATAACACTTGAAAGTGGATGCCTTGTTCTACCAGAATATATAATTTGTTCTTCGATCATTCAAATTCTTGCTCATTTTCAGGTCATCAAAAATGGAGTGCCAGGTCGACAAGGATGAGCACTCCTGGCACTCCATTTTTGTGATCTGAAGATTAGCAAGACATGCACTTTCGAGTGTCATATAAAACTGAGCAAGACAAGCTGAACAATGCGAAGGTTTTGTTGGTGAAATGACTTTCTCTTTTTGGCAATTTGTTGATATTCGACAGAAATCAGCATGAGCCAATAAACGCCACACAAATTCTTATAGAGCAAGACATTCTCTTCCGAACGACGTATAACACCAAGCAAAAAAGCCTTCTACAGAGCAGGAACTGTCTTGTTCTGACGTCTCAATTTGATGACCTAAAAATTAATAAAGGACAAATGAGCAAAAGGACCAACACGTGTTCTTGTAGCACGAACATTGTCTTCCAAATGCTATCAAAAGCTGCGCAAAAAATTCCAAACTAAGTGAAGAGAACAACTGTGCCGATCGCCACTTTTTCACTTTTCACTTTAGCGAGTTAAAATTGACAAAATTCACGACGAAAAAAGAAATAAAGAAATGTAATACATGTTCTGATAGCGGAAGTCATTCTCCTTCGAAAGCTGTATAGCGCTATGCAAGAAACCGCCGACGAAATCTGCAATTAGTCGTTGAAAAAAACGGCGGGGACTGGGACAATCTAATATTTTGATACCTCAAACCGCAAGCTAAATTATGGAGACGTCGACTCCCGACTTCGCTATTAGCTGTCCCTCTGTACGATCGTCTACTTTGAACAAAGGTCTCCATCATCATGAGATTCTTTAGCTCTGATTTAAATTCTCTCATGGCAGTGTTTCGCTACTGCTTTTTAAAGAATGTATCTACCTATGTAGCTACTAAGCTTCGATTTAAAGCGTTTCCTGTCATAACGCCTTATAAGCCATAAAGCCGTATGACACGGAAATCGGGATTTTTTGCTGTCACGGAACGTGGCCTGAACCCTTCAGCGTTTGATCTTCATCTTATGTATTTCGTATGCCTTTAAAACCGCATGCCTTGCTCTGCCTAAAAGTATAAGAACTTTCTAACCCACTGAAGTGGTGGAATATAAAGCCTAAACACTGGCTGAGATACTCAAGGCACTGAACTACGGAAACATTCGGCTCGACATCAAGCAGTATCTGATTCTTCTGTGCGAAAGTATCTGAGCTCCCTACTAGCTAAGTCGGCTTCTTCGCTGCTTGGTTCACGTTCCCATGCATGGGACAGAAGAAGGCGAACCCGGCAAAATGTCGGCCGTCAGTTGAAAGCAATGTCGGATCCGCCTGTATAACAAGTTGAACACACCGGTGTTCAGGTCAACCTTCGCTCCGCGCCTATTTTCATGGAAGCTTGAATCTGACAATTACGAGCTATATAGGAAGCCAGTTTTGTTTGGGTCCAAAAAAGCAAAGAATATGCTGCGTTATCCTCATCCTCCTTTGACCTCCTTTTTGGGGATTATTTTGCAAAAGGTAACTACATTTTTATCATAGGAGGTTAAAAAAACCAATCAAAGCAAAGGAATGCTTCAAATACTCTTAATGGAAGATATGTAGTAGTCCGCTGCTTCTTAAGCTTACAAGGAGATCAATTAACCCGAGCATTCGTGTCGTGTTCATAGGAATGCTAATAAATTTGACCAAAACTATACTATCCGACACTAGTTCTACTTACTAGGAGTCCTCTGTCAATGAGCGCCGCTCAGCGAAGTGCAATGGACGAGGTACACTTCGGAAACCTCGTTGAAGAGGTGGGTGTTTGAGAACAGTGGAGTTTCCACTGAACTATGCAGAAACTCCACCCTTGCAGCTTTCTCGAATGCGTGGCAAGCTAGGAGATATTCTTTCGTACGACTGGGTACCTATACCACTCGCAAGTACTCAGGTAAGAAACAATCCAGGAGTAGTGTGATGCACAGGCATCGCAGGCACTTGAATCGTTCTACAAACACTTCTCTTATTGTTAGAGTTCGAAAAGGACCAGACTAGGGTGTGCCAGTACTGCTGGGGTCGGATTCATCAAACACTTAACTGCCGGTAATGGTATGTCGGTTACTCGATCTGCATCTCTGTATCTCTCTGTATCGCATACCACGTAGGCCGATATGGTGAATCCGCGGTGGAATGATACCAGCGGTATCGTCGATGAATCTGGCTCCTGGCACGATCGAAAGTCTTCGGACAATTGGATGATTCTGATAACGCTAATTTCACGGACCCCGGATTTTTGGATGAATCGGATCGGATATATCCGATCGTATATCCGAAAATGATTCATTCGGCTCTAATTTATACAAACAGTCTTGCCTTAAGAAGTGCTACATCTGTAACAAGCCCATTCTCTGACTTTTCTAGACGATCACATTCGCCGTGTACTGTTATCTTGTTATTAATGGCATACTGCAGCACTATCCGCTCTGCTTGTAAGCGACTAACTCCTGTCCTTTTCATCTTATCGTTCTTCACTAATACATCCCCTCACTGAGTTCCGTATGCATTTAGGTATACCAGCGACTGGAGCGTGATGGCGTGGGCGACGCGATTCGCTTTCAGTCTACTGCTGAACACGTTCTACCTGGGTTGGTTGAAGTGCAGCCAGGTGATGGTGAATCCATTCGGCCTCGATGACGACGATTTTGAGGTGAGAACACTCGCCTTCGGACTTTTCACGTTCTGCGTCCAATTGTCTACAAGTTCGTAAATCCAGAACCAGTGTAGCACTGCTCATCTTTAAAAACGCGAAGAAAGCGATCAACTCACAGCTTCACTGTTCTGTGTGGCACAACTTTCTCTTCTTTCTATTCAATTTCTTTTTTTTTCTTTTCTTCATTCTTTTGATGCCACAAAATCTTTGACTGCGCACAAGCTGTGCTAACCTCAATTCCAGTGAATAGCGTATTCTTGTTCACGTTACTACACGGCCAGTCACTGAATTTCTTTTTCCTGTGCATAATGGTGTTTATTGTGTTGTTGGCCGAAATAAACATAAACACAAACATAAGCAATGTATCCAGTTCAATCCCGACCCGTATGTGGGCCAGAAACCGCGAATAACGTCTTGCCTCCTCAATGATAGACATTTAGGCTGGCGCACTGATCGACATGTATCAACGGTCGTTGGCTGCGATTCTCACTCGACCAGAAGGCTCCCAACCAGTCGTGAAACGCACCTACCCCAAGCTTCCACACACTGTTGCCAGCGCTTTGATAGGGTAAGTCCCTGTGTATCTACCGTATAGCTGGCCATAATGGCTATCTGATTTCCAGAGGAGTGAGCGAGACGTCGTTGGTTGGTTCCATGGCTAACAAAGCAATGCCGAAGCTTGGGCAAGAAGTCGTCAAGAGAAGCTGACTGCGATGTGTAAAGCGCTATGACATTTTTCTTCGTGATATTTATATCATCCGACTCTATATCTATTATTTCCTATAAATGTTAACTCTTGTTCTTCTTCTTGAGAAACGTCCCTCCAGTGCTCATCAAAATTCTAATGGGGTTCTTCACACCATCTGAGTGGGGAACAGCAGCAGAATCATCTTTTTGTTTAGGAAAGGAACCGTGCATGATATTCACTAGCAACTATCGCCCGATCTGCCTGCTGTCCGTAGTCTACACGCTGTTCACTCGACTCATCCTGAATAAGATTAGCAGAACGAAAGGACGAAGGACAGCCATGCGAACGGATTCAACGCGATCGACCACATACACCCCATTACGAAACTCCTCGAAGTGTCGCGAGAGTACACGCTGCCGCTGTGCTGCCTTACGTTCATCAAGCTGGAGAAGGCATCCGACTCCGTCGAAACGGAAGTGATCGTCGAAGCTCTGCTCACGCAGGGCGTTCCTACACAGTACATCAGAGTTCTTCGAGAGCTGTACAGTGGATCCACGACCAAGGTCTCACCATTCTATGACGACATCGTCGTCAGGAGAGGTGAACAGAGGGGTTCAGCAAGGGGATATCATACTCCAATGCTTTTCAGCGCCACCCTCGAAAACGTCATGCGCGAACTAGAATGGGAAGAGATGGGAGAAAATGTGGACGGCCGACAGCTGCACCATGTTCGCTTCGCTGACGACATCGTGCTCATAACACTGAGCATCAACCAGGTGGAGCGAATGCTGACCGTGTGTGTGAGAAGGAACGGACATGTTTCTGATGACCCATTATCGCTCAACGGAACGAACATCTCCGAGTGCTCCAGCTGTGTGCCTCTGGGTAGCAAAGTCAGCATGGCCAACGACCTAGCGCCAGAGCTTTGCAGAAGGAAACGAGCGGCTTGGGGAGCTTTCAAAAGTGTCGAAGAAGTCGTGAAGAAGGCGAAGAACGTTCGACTCCGTGCCCACCTTTTCGACTTCACTGTTCTTCCTGCTCTAACTTACGCCTCAGAGATCTGGGCTATACGAAAGCAGGATGAACACGCGATCAGCGTCGCGCAGCGTGCAATCGAGAGGACGGTGCTCGGTGTGACACGGTTCACGCAGGTGAAAGAAGACATCCGCAGTTCCGAGTTTCGTCAACCTTCGAAGATCAGAGACGCTATCGCATGGGCCAAGTCGTCGAAAATTAGGTGGGCCGACCACATTATGCGCTTCGGAGACACCCGATGGACCAGGGCCACCACCGACTGTATTCCGCGGGATGTCAAGAGAACACCAAGACGCCCACCAATGCATTTGTTGGATTTCTTCGTGAAAGCTCTGAACGAGCGATATGACGCTCTTCGTGTCACTCGAGCGAGGAGGATCTATTGTAGCACTCTGGCACGCGACAGGGACTGATGGAGAAACGCTGCTGGCTCCCGCTCGAACAACTCGATGATCAACAGGACGACATATGGTACAGGTGAAATTACAAATATAAATTTAATATATTTGTAGATGAACTTCAATATATCTTTAGAAAGATAAATTATTCATCTCTAGCCCTATCACTCCCACAATGTAAGTGTCAGTTTGCTCCATAGCGAGGCACATACAACGAGTTACCGCGATTTGAAATACTTTTCTGGTGCCTGTTTTTTTTTTCGCGTTCGTTCATTGTCATTATCTGATATCCTACTATATGTAAAGGAGCAAGTGTGTGTGTGTGTGTGTGTGTGTGTGTGTGTGTGTGTGTGTGTGTGTGTGTGTGTGTGTGTGTGTGTGTGTGTGTGTGTGTGTGTGTGTGTGTGTGTGTGTGTGTGTGTGTGTGTGTGTGTGTGTGTGTGTGTGTGTGTGCATGTGTGTGTGTTTCCGTCACAACTGCAATGGGGGCACTGAGTAGGCGAACACGTCGGCGACCGCGCATGGCAAGCCGTAGGCGTGCCGAACACGTTGGCAACCGTGCCTGGGCATTTAGATGACCATCGACGGGAGGCGTAGACAGCAGGGAAGCCAATCGATATCGATCGATATTATCGATTTTTGAGGATGACGCGCAAGCACCACGAAACTTCAGCCCCGGGGGTAATCAAGGTTGCAGAGCACGAATCTGAAGTCCGTTTTTGGACTGTCGACCGCCATCAATCGATATTGCGCAAACAAGCGTTTTTGTAGATGTTGTCCATTTTTTCGCCTTTTTTCTAACTTGCCCTAATCGACGTAGTTAAGATGTTCTTCCTGAGGAAACCATGACATAGATGGCAACTACAATTGATGATGAGAAGTTATTGCCACGGCGAAGCCGTCAGAAAGCCGTCGGTGCGGCCGAGAGGCCGCGCGGATGGCTGGTTATGTATATGATCAATCGTTGTTGCTGTTGTTGTGTTGCTATCGCTGTTTATCTGTACATCGGCGCGGTATGGGACAAAGGACGACGTTAATCAGTTCTTTCTGGGATGTGCCATGCATACTACCCCTGCGAAATGTTGCGAAGGCAATCTGAATGCGTATTTTACCTAAGCGATGACTTGTGGTGGCCAGCTGATGAAACAGTATTTTATTCTTTCCAGACATGTCCACTAATTCACCCCAAAAGTGTACGATTTCGTTGAGCTGGGCGGATCACGAGCCATAGATCAGTTAGAGATCCTCCAATAGCCGCGCCCCCTGCGTCACCTACAAACACCCATAAAAGATTGGGCAATGATCTAACATGTGCGATAGGTAACAGAACAATGTGACATCCGTTCCACAACTATTTATCATTCATGAAGTACAACAAACTGCTCTCGGAAAACCACAGCACCCACTCGTTGACACTTGCAACGCATTTCACGTCCACCTAGGAGTACACTACCAGAAATTAGGCTCAAACATTCAAGAAGTACCCGTAATATTCTAAAGACAACGACGTAAATGTACGATCAACCAGCGATTGCGACTCAGCAGGGGTACTGACCGTGAGAGGTGAGCCACATTGATAAGCAGTATCGAGTGGCTGCAAGATAGCAGCTTACAAAGGACTGGAAAAGCCTATTCAACTAGTCAAGCACCAATATAATGAGGAGGATGGATTCTGGGACTATACACAGCCATGCCGAGGAAGAGGGAGGAGGAGCGGCCGCGAAATTTAAATTGTTAAACGAAGCTATGAATTTTCGAGGGTAGAGCGACTGCGACTACATCGACACTAGAGCCACAAGAGGTCTAAACTCAGGGATATAATACAAAAAAAAACTGCTAATAAGGTCGTTTCAAGCCGGGTATAAGACCAACAGGGCATACTGATCACAAAGGAGAAGACATCGCAAGCGAATTATCTCACTCATAAGGCTACATTCGAGAACAACTGTCATGAATCCACGGTAGTATTCCAATAGGCCGATGAGGCTGGGTTTGATTATCTTGTACAAGAAAACCTGCCTTGGAAATGGAAGCTAAGAAATTCCTAGTGACTTCGTCGAAGCTAGAACGAGCCAGTGGTGCCGATTGATTTATAATACCACTAAAAGAGTCCATATTATGCCGAACAGCAAAGGAAAGCGCTCAGCCTTCACCCTACACACTTATGTACAATTTCGCCCCCCTTCGAGCAGGTTGCCAAGGAAAACTGGACCCCTCAAAAAGGCGAGCGTCTCAGCACGCAGCGTTTCGCCACTGCGCGATTTGAAGAGGAATCAGTGCCAATGCATCGTCGCTCTCCAGGTCGTCGACAGGAATAAACTGGAAGTTCTGCAAAAGAAAGAGTCATTGTAGAAGGGAAGGACGTGCAGTTCCAATGATGAAAACCCAACAAACCTGTCTAGCCAAAGGTCGACCGTCGGAATGCTTAAGAACGGGCGATTCTAGAGCTTTAACGCTGGCAAACTCCCGGTCCTGAAAAGCAGAACAATACCTCATGCTCTTATTTACCTGGCTTATTCACTTACGTTTCCAATGCCAATCGCAACGATACTCATTGGATGAATCGAGCAGTCAACGATGGCATCAATAGTCCGCCGTGGATTCGTAAGACCTCCGTCGGTTAGGATCAGCAGAACGAAGTACAGACCAAGTCGCCGCTTTGATTCCGCCTTAGCGAACCTTAACGGGACAAAATCATTTTCACACCAGGGCGAAGCCGCCACTTAAGGGAATCAATAAGACTTCATGAGCTAGCAGTACTCGAGCTTTTGCCATACCTCCGCTATAGCATAGTAAATAGACCCAACAGCAACTATTAACACCGCACACTTTGAGGAAGCTCTGATAGGCTAGTAATATCCAGGGATCAAAGAAATAGGTTCTGAACTGGACTCACTTCGAGACATGGTATATAACCTCGGAAAAGTCGGTCGGTGCGAATGGCTGCACGGTCATCCGGGCGGATCGATATGCCTCCAGAAGCCCTTTGACACCATCAACATGAGGATCGGTGTGAGATCCATTCTGGAAATCAGTAACAACCTTGTTTAAAATCCACTGAATGAAGGGAATAGTTATAGAAATGATCCATATATTTCGCTAACGAGAATTGTCAACGAAGTGACCGTGGAGACTCTTAAAAGGACCGTAGTACTGTAGGACTTTGTTTGGGAAACACCCTAGCGGTTCTCAAATTTCCCCGGACCACTGGGTAGATCAAGAATGATAAAAAACTGCAGCGCCTCAGTGAGGACTATTAGGCAAACTGACATTGGAATGGCGTTGGCGTGAATAGGAATTACCCTGAAAAAAGTTTGAGCTTGAATCGTAGTCAGAACACAAGATTTCTAAAGGAAATTTGCCATATCTTACGTCCTAGCTACGATTGAACCTTTTGCAGGATAATTAATTAATATGAGAAGACCATTACAAGCGTCAGTTTTGCACCACCAGCCAGCACTGAAGCGCTACATTTTTTGCCATTTTTGACATAACCAGAGGTCCCGGGAGATTTGGAAGCCACTACGGTGTTTCCCAGACATCGGCCTACAATACTATATAGGTCGCTATAAGAATCTCCACGGTCACTTCGTTGACCTTCCTCGTAAGTGGGAGGCTAAACCTTCCCATCTTCTCAGCCCTTTTTGTGTTAAATACCAAAATTCTGAATTACCACAGTCACAGCTTTGCGTATGTTCCGAAAGGATATGAAACACTGATAAGTAGATCATCCAGTCCCTCTTCAACGGCCGTCTTGAGTGCGTGACAGAGTGCGTGGGAGGCGTAACAAGCCAAAGCGGTCTGGACCGTTCTCCAGGCCAGCTTACGAGAGGTTAAAGCCATTACTACGAACGGTTCACCATTCGCAAGTAGGACGTGGTCAGACTATAGCACGTGAAAAACATGGTCAGAATAAAAGCCAGCTTAATGCTTTTCTAGAACTTCTATGCGTTACACTTCTACAGATATCTCAAAGGTGCGCAGAATGCGCATCCGATCTAGATCTAGACGTAGAACGACTTGTAGTGGTCAGCCGTTAGAAATAGCAGCGCTCTTCCTACCTCTGTCACGCAATTCTGCTAGCGATTCGTGTATCTCGGACAATTCGAGTGTTTGGATAATTTACGTTCCCGGGTGGATACTGAGTCCAATCTCTTTTTTACTGCGAAAAAGTGCCCGCAGAGTGAACAGCCGAAGCGAGGAATACCCTCTACCAGAATGCGCATTTTGCTTCAAAGTGGCTGGGTTGTGTTTAGAAACGCTTTTCTATCACTTCCTCCTGGAAAATAGATTTTGGTGATTTTTACTCGTCTTCCACGAGAAGATGGAACGCGAGAGATCTTTGGAAAATCGCGGAAATCGAATAGTTACATCGCACAGCCAATCTTTTTATGCCATCGAGTTCCTCAGTAATGGTCTTGAGAATACTGCTGATTTGACATTTCTAAACCAGATCAACAATGGGGACTTTCTTACCACAGAAAGCGGGGCCTGAATACTGTTCATGGGACCAGACATCGGTTCGGATAATTCGGACCCGTCATTTTTCTTCATACCCTTCATTATCCTGAGACGGGATTTTTAAGTCCCAAATTTCATGATGATAGGGACGGCTTATTTTTCTTCTGATCGGATATGGTGTGATCGATTCGGATGAGATATCGGACTTCCAAGCAAAATCAGTCACTGAATCATCCGAAAATCTGATCTAGTGAAAGTCACACTCACCTGAATCCTCTTAACATCCCTGCTATTCAAAATCCATTCCTCGAATGATCCATCTATCCGTGGTTTCAAAAAAAAAAAAAACAACGACGGATCCGAATTATCCGAACCAGCGTCAGATAATGTATACTGAGCACCCAGCTCGTGCCACGCGATCCAGCAACACATTTTTCATTCTTACTCTCATCTTCTCAAAGACGAGTGCTTGTTTAATTTGTAGTCATATAGAGTTGTCCATGCAGCCTTTTAAAAACATACGCCGCATAATGACACGTTGCGTACACGACTGAATGGCAAATTTGTTTCAGCTGGTTGCTGCATTGCATATGACGGCAATCTAACAGCATTCTTGAATTGTAGCGCAGATGCATTCAACGAATGTTCATCTCTAAGGGTTTGATGTGCCCCTCAGGATACCATAATACAAAGTGTTCACGACCAGTCTTCAGAAATTTGGCCCTTTAGCATGGGACTCCAACGCGGACCAGAAGATAATTGCTCATCTTAAATGGCAGCCAACTACTCCTTAGTAAAAACTCTACAACACCAAATTATTTAGAGCCCTAAAGGTCGAATGATGCTTCAGATAAAGACTTGACATGAAGGATAGGATACTGATCTACTCAGACGGTAGTTATAACAGCTAAAGTGGACCATGTGGACAGACTGGGCTTAGATATGACAAAGTGTTAGTGTCTCCGCTCCGCATTTCCGAGTCCTGAACCTAGTGGTCAACTCTACCTCCAAAGGATTTGGAAGGAGGCGCCTGCTCTTGAGAGAGAGCTGAATCAAAGCCGAAGCTTCCATGCAAACCTCTTCGGCAAATAGAGGTACCGTTTAGCTACCTCCTAATTAAAACATAAAATCATTTACAAAAAGGTAAAAGTGTTTTGTTGTTTCAGTTTTCAATCCTTCGAAGAAAAACGACATTCTTCTTTTAGAAAATGTTCAGAATAGTTTCACTCGTAAGCTGATGATGAGGTGCTACGGGAATAACTAATATCAGATGCCAAATGGTGCTGAGAGAGCTGAGATATTAGGTTTACCAAGCCTTTTCATTAGAAGGAAAAGAGCTGACCTCATGGTGTTTAAAATACTCACTAGTAGGGTTTCTATAAATCCACTCAACTTTTTTGGCACTAGGCCAACAAGGTACATAAGAGGGCAGCTCAGACATTATGTTTCGGTGGCAAAATCACGCGCCCGAGCGAACTCTTTCACCTACAGAAATTTAAGGGAGTTCAATCACATTTTGAGCACATCTGAGGAAGTCATGGGTCTATCCTTGCATGGTTTCAAGAAGCTGCTTTTACGTGTACAATGAGTGCCTTCAATTGTATTTACTTGTTTTCGATTGAGTTTTTTTTATATTCTAACATTGTATTTTCACGTGTGGCCTTAGTCTACGTCATGAGTAAATAAATAAATAAATAAATAAAGGTGCACTTACCAAAGCAAAGCACTGGGACAGCTCGAAACGAGGCTCTATACGTGCGCCAAAACCGAGTGCCCCTAGAAAACATGCTTCGCCTTGCAGCAATAACGAAGGAAAAACAGAGAATGACACGCTGCAGTACCTATTCTTGAGTGAGCCATGAAACCAAGGAACGGCGGCGTGAGGCGAAGCATAGCATTCACGTACGGGCCTTGAGTATGTGGGTGAATGAAGTGCAGCGAGTCAGGTTGATTCGGATTGCCATTGGACGCCGTCATATCAACCGCTGTAGTGAGGTGTAGATGAGTGCTGGAGAAAGTCTTCATTCGCAACTTAAACCACATAAAAACGCCAGCACTATGCTTGTTTATACTCTGGTTCAAATGAAGCTGTGATATTGGAACCTGCTGAGCTTGAATGGTGATAGTGCTAACAAACAAAATCTTCTACACCATGAATGATAATAAACTAAAGCATTGTGTTCGCATCATTTAAGATTAGACCGCACACTTTTCAAACCAAAGTGGATCCATTTTAAGCGATAATGGATAGATTTTAACAAGGTCACAGTAATGTTCTGTTTTAGGAAAAATTATTCAAATATTCACCTATACCGCAGCGCCTCAAGAAAGCATATGATCACACCGTTACAATGGGGGTAAAATTCGGAAATATCCTAGTCGGGAGGCGGCAATCGCCTCCACTGCGTGCGTCATCCCAAGTCAGACAATCTCACCCACGGCTGAACTGAAGACCCCTAACAAAATGGGATTGCAGTTGTAGCTCTCGTAAAAGCTCAAGCAAGAGATTGGAGACGCAAATCACTATATGCCCGTCCATATAGGATAGATCTCAAAACTTATCCTTTTAGTTACAAAATGGCTTGGGTCAATTTTAAGCAAGAACAAAGAAAAGAAAGGAAACGTCAATTTGGATCAATTTTAAGCAAAAACAAAAAGAAAGGAGAAGCTAATTACTCTGTCTACCGAAAACTTGTGTCCGAAAATTGAACTTAATTAATCGTCAGTTCATAAAAACAATTCAAAGAATTGTCATCCGAAAATGAAAAATTATACACTCGTGCAATGAATTTCCATACTCATTTAATTTACTATTTACTATTTATTCATAGCATGGTGGTAGCCACGCAGATATTAAAGAAACAAAAAAACACAAACATTAATAACTCAAACTTGAGGACTAAGTAGGAACCAATAAATGAGAACGGAAACAGTTATAACAATGCAACGCTGGGCAACAATCAAGCGAGCGAATGCTCAGATAATCCCAAGAGATTCTCATTTTGGGCTAGTAATAAGTTGAACTCCCGCAAGCTTCTATTCTTTTTCTTCCAATTGACGGAGCAAATGCTCATGATGTGCGCATAGATTTACGGGTCAGCTGACACAACCGCAAGAAAAAGAGCAACACGCTATTCTTCACTGCACAACTCCAGGCAAGCACTTGGAAGACTGCACTTTAGAATAAGCCCAAGAAACTGCTTTAGCCTTTTAAAAAATCCGTCTTCCGTCAGGTCCGTATTTCTTCCTGTTTTATTATGTGCTCAATTACATTATTGTAGTTAGACCTGAAGAAAGGCTTATGCTCAAATGCTGTCAATGAAGATCGACGTAGATCTTTAAACCATCACAATTATTGAATCGTCAATATAGAGCTCAGAGAACCATCAAATTTCGTCAAACAGTTATATTTAAAAAGTGCACATTTTGATTTGAAACTGGCCAGTTTAGGATGGAACGTCCAACTCAAAGTGAAAACGGCACTGTCGCTGTAAGGATATTCTTAAACGGACTGAACAGAAAACTTTATAGGTGCAATAGTGAAACCATCACGATGAAAAAAATAAGAACCGACCCGCCTTCAGATGGATTAAAGAATAAAACTGATGGTGAGACCAGCTATACGATGGGTAGAACACTATCAACAAAGCTAGCCAACATTTTAAGATAAAAACGTTTGCTTGTTCGAAGAAAACAACTCCCCAAAAGTGCAAAATATCAAAGAAATAGACGTAAAGAAGGAAGACATACAGCTGCTCCAACTCTTTGCGCAAAGCAACAAAAAGAAAAGTGCACTTCCGTAACCTTTGACATCCATGAAAACAAAAGTTCAATGATGACTAACCCATTTTTTATTGCGTCGAAGAACGACTCGCCACGTCCTAGCTCCATGAGTTCAAGTTCGATACTCATTTTCTCGTGAATACGTTTGCCCTCGAAGTTCATAAGCTGTAAAGGTCCTGATGAAATCGGAAGACCAATGAGTAGAAATCCTTAGCTGACTTTAAAACGAACCATATACGAGTTCAACGCGCCGACGCCTCGTTCCAGCTGGGCCATTGATGTGCTGCAGAAGCCTTAAAAGATCCTTCAGAAAAGAGGTAGGCGGTGAATCTTGATACCAACTGAAAATGATGACGATAACTCACCTATAAGAGTGTCAGCAGCATTGGTGTTTTGGTTATAGCAGTGTACCTGCAGAGCACCTTGTTGAAAGAACTGAATAACATGGAGCGGCACTGAGAACTCCTTCCACTTGGGGTTCTTCTCCTTCAGCACTTCGCTTTTGTACAGCAATATCGTCCGCTTTTCAATCCTCATGATGAAGATGATGTAGGGGGCAAGTGGCAGATGCTCAGGCACTTTTAGATGATTCGCACGGAACTTCAGTTTCACGTAATGGGAGTAAAAGTCAGGAACGGTGACGTAGACATCTATTGCTGTCGACGGAGACAACGGGAGAGACACCGCTCCCTTGTTGGTTAATATCGTGGCCACATCCGTGTACACTTCTCCTATGCGGTGATGAAACGCGCCCGTGTCATCTTTAACGCAGTACCTAAAACAGCGAACAAAGTCAATATAATGGAAAATGGACTGCTGGTAGGCAGTGGAAGAAACTCACACGGAAATCTTCAGCCGCCCCGACTTGTCGAAGCGGTAGGGGAGAGCACATCGGTGTTGAAACGAAACGTTGGTCTCGCCGCTCACAGTCTCGGTTTGAGCGATCTGATAAATGAACTGATCGCGAGCGAAAAGAGGAAAGAAAGCGTGCAGTGACCGCAGCACAGCGCATAGGAAACCCCTCGGTGCTACATAAACAGATTTCTCGCAGAAAGACGATAAGGAGGCAAAATGGGTGCAAGATTGGGAGAGAGTGGGAGGTGGTTCGCCATTTAGCTAATCTTCACCATTGGCAGCTTTAGAACAGCTGCAGCATATTCCGTTGTCCTTCTACTGTGACAATGTATACCATTTTCATGTTGAACTTTCACACACTTTGGGAACTTTCAAATAAAATCGAACTCTCTTCTAATGTTACGCAAACTTGACGCTTTTGAAATCAAACTAAGCATCCTCCAAATCAAAACGAGCATCTTCCGGATTAAGCTAGGCACTCTCCAAGAAAGTTAGAATGATTTCTTGTTCAAAGAAGGTTTGAGTTTTGGAATGCTGTACAATCTTTATTTTTCGAGGAAAAATAACTATCTTAAGCTTAGTCTAGGATACAAAAAAGGAGCAAGCAATTTTGTGTACTAAAATAACAGAAACGCGTGAAGCGCAGCGGTGATACCGGCTGTCGCGTGCACCCGATACCAGGTCCTTCGTTCGGTTTTCCGCCCAGATTTCCTTCCCACCGGAGAACGGTAAATTGGCCTAGAGAGGATAAAGCGCCGACTTGTTCACTGCCTGGCCACCGCTGGTCATTGTATGGGCAAAATATGCATTCAGATCGCCTCTACGACATCCCTTAGAAAAAGAGTGTGTGGCGCATTCTACATGCGATTGATTATCGCCGTTCTTGATCTCTACTGACATGCATTCGTCTAGCTGGTTGCGATTTTTATTTGACTGTTAATGTAAATGTGGCTTACATGGAAAAGTAAGTGAATAGAACCGCTTTCTACAATTGCTGTTAAAGTATCACTGAGAAACGTGTAACTTCAAAGAACCAGATGTTCTGCTAACAGTCAAATGAAAATTACGACGTTCTCGGCGAGCATGGTGCAATTTATTTCTTCACGCTGAAAATTGACGCTTTACTGCACTTTAAAACAAGGTCTAAACCATAATTTTTCCTTAAGAACTAAGAAATAAAAATGCTGTAAAATTTCAAACAGTATTCCAAGCAACGGTACCTCAATGTAAGAGTTATCCTGATCATATAGCTCTTGAATGCTCGCTCGAATTCCGCTTACGGCTTGTTCAGGAGAAATATTTCTGAAAAATTGACATCATTACGTATCTGACACTCAGAACAGCACAGAAAACAATTTAGGTTTGAACAACGAATCGGGCATCCAGTTTCTGAAACCAGCCTAAGATTGTGTCCTAAGTTAGTAGTAGCAGATCCACTAAGAATATGCAGCGCAGTTAGGAACTATACCTTTTGCGCTCGAAAGTTATGACTGCTGACGTTTCATTGAGGCGCGTTGAGTAGTTAAACGATCAAACGTACTTAGTCAGTTAACTGGGGCATAGGAAGGATAAAATACTGAGCCGGCAGCCTTCAGAAAAACATCGTGTGAAATAGATATGCATATAGCATTCTCCGTAAAATACACTTAATACTACGATAGAAATGAATGGTGAATTTCAATTGAATTTGTTAAACTCTACCCATTATATACCACGAAGCTAAAGACTCAAATCTTTCAAAATACGTTCTCGACCACATCTCTGAAGCTGCCATGCTCTCCAGCATGAGTGAAAACAATATTATTCAATGAAACGAAAGCAGTGAAACTGTTGTCGCTTCACAACAAAAGACGCTCGAGACACATTAAAGCGCCACCTACTCCAACCATAAGAGGAGTTGAGACTGTGCTCTTTTGAAGCTCGTTCCTTGCAACTGTGAGAAGACTCCGCGTCAGTGGGGGAGAGCACAGAACTGGGAAAGGGAAGTAACTTCGAGGTGTTTATGTGAGTGTTGAGGGCCATGTATAATCCTGGAGTGGGCACAGTCCGCAAAGTATCCCCGTAGCAGTCGTTTGGGAGCCAGCAATAAATGGATAGTGCAGATATCAAAAGAATCACGACGCTTTACCAAAGTGAATAGTCTCGACCATCAAATAACTGCAATGATAACTAGACAGCTAGTGCCAGCTGAGCCATCAAAATCTGGTGAGTCATCGTGGCGAACATTATGGGCAACTTCATGACAGAGGCGGCCTCATGAGGTGATGATGTCAAACGTAGCTATAAGAAATATAGCTCAAGCAGGTAAATTAGTCATATTTAACGTTAAAGTATTTGTTCGATTTTCGAAAGAGATCGAACATACAATCAGACCATCAATCTCTTAGAACCTTTGCCCTAAAAATACTAAAGGCCTAGCTTTATTTTGTGGAATAAACAGCACTCCGAAACATCGAAAAAGTAGAACGTGTGGTGCACTTTAAAAAGGGAATGAGGAACGCAGACTTTTCATAGTAAGCAAAGGACAAAAGTTGATACTATCTAACCATTTCGTGAACAGCGGCACACATTCCACACCTACGGAAATCATCAGAAAAGGTATTTGGTCGCTTGCGGGCCCACGCTTAAGTATGTTTAATATTTCTTAGAGAAGTCTTATGCTGACACCGGTCCCCGAGGAATGTAAGGTTTGGTTAGCTCAAACCTTGAACCATGACTCGGAATGCGCATGAGAATCTGCACCTCCGAAAGCTCTATCTGCGCATTTTTATCCTCGACAGTAGCCAATCAAAGAGGAATAGAGTCAAAGAAAGAATAAAGCTTGATCAATTTTTAACGACTGGTCACGGACCCTTTTTTGTATCAAAAACGCACAATGTAGTCATTTCGCGCCAAATTGGACAATTTTTGGACCTAACTGTCACCTTTTTCAACCCAAATTGGACACTTTCCAAATCTAATTTACATTTATTACATGCATACGCATGCCCAGTACAACTCAAAACACTATCGCAAAGAAGGAAACAGATCAACTAAACACAACTCATTAAAAAAAGAATGAGAAACGCATAGAACGAAGAAAAAAAAATATATATATATATGTTGGGCAACAAAATCAAGAAAGAAAGAAAAGCAAGAGAGCTTCATAGTTTCGCTTGCAGGTACCGATGGACAATAGGTTTGAACTTACTAAATTTGTTAGGAGCTGGTTCTTCTTGATAATCTTAGCAAACTCCAACGCACCCCTAATTGCACACTCTTCTAAGCAAGCGCGACGCTTTTGAAAACATCGAACATCGAAAACAGTAAAACTGTGTACATGTCCCTTCACCAGGGCCGTCCCCCTGACTCTCGTGAGTACCACATCGACAATTCTCCTATTGAGGCGGTGAGTAGCGTCAAAGATCTTGGTTTCCACTATGACGCTAAACTGGATTTCTCCGAGCACGTGTCTAATTGTTGCAGGCGCGCCCAACATAGAACCTATCAGATTTTCAAAGGTCTGACTACCAGGAATAAGGCTGTTTTGATACGGGCTTATAAGTCGTATGTGCGTCCGTTAGTGGAGTCTTCCACTACGGTCTTTTCACCCAGTAGGAAAAACCTGATTAATGCGCTGGAGAAGGTACAGAATAACTTTACTCGCAAAGTGCTTATACGTACTGGCGGCTTTTTATACTCCAGGATACCTAAAGCCACGATAAGGAATAAATACCTAGGTCTCCATTCCTTAACATCTCGTAGGAAAATCTTTGATATTTGCATGGTCTATAAGTTACTCCATCAACCGCGTTATAGGGAGTCCAGGTTTTTTACAATGCGAGTTTCTCATACTAAGGGAGAGCATGAAAAGATTTTCCTTCCCTGCCCTAGGAGCAGGTTTAAGGTAGCCTCTTCCCCCACAGCGCAACAAGCGCTTATCTTAGGGTAACGAAGTACACGCAATCCTCCTTTTCTCTGGAGCAGCTTAAGCGGTCCGTTCAAAAGTCGTTGCTGAGTTACGAGGCTTAGTACTGAGGTATCTCCTTTCTTTCTTTCTTTTCTTCGACTATGGTTTGCTCGGGAATTGGGCTATGTTGTGCTATTTTTGATTGCAGACCTGATGCCACGTCACTCGATTTGTTGTTGTTTTACGGTTTTTTATAGAGTATGTCTCTTTATGTTGCGCTTCGGTTGTAACTGTCCTATTGCTGTGTTTGTTTATCTAACGGCCGCGCTTATCGCGTACGTATTGAATAAATAAATAAATAAATAAAACATCTTCCAAATCAAAATGAGCTTTTACACATTAATACTCTCCAAGACGGCTAGAATGATTCTTGCACAAGGGAAAATTAGGGCAATTTTCTTTTGATTTTCCCCAATAAGAGAACACATTCGAAATTTTATGTTTCTTTCTAATTTTTCAAGGAAAACTAATGAAATGAACGTTGTTTTACTGCGCAGTAAGGCAGAAATCATATGGTGTGTTAAAAGAAGCGGATCGCGTCATGCAGACGACCAGATCGCCTCGATTTTTATTTGAATGACAGTAAAAATTCTGTTTGCGTGGAGTAACATAGATATAAACGGCATGACCAGAACAGCTACAAAAACACATAAGAAATCACATTGGTGTTACAAGCAAACAGCGTTTACACTATCAATCAAATAAAAATCGCGACCATCTAGTCAAGTGCGTGGCAAGATCACTTCCTTTAGTACGCCATAAACGTTTGCGTAGTAAAAAAAAAGAAAGTAAAAAGAAAGTTTAAAAAAGTAAAAATTTTATGAACTTTCTAACAGTATGTTTATTTATTGAGGCGCCTTAGCAAATCTCAAGGAAAGTCACACTTAATTTTCTTCCAACAAATATGGCCCTGACTTTCTTCGGAGGCTGTCTAGAGTAATGAGGAAGGAGCTTGTTTTCATTTGGAGAATATTCACTTTGACTATCATAACCGTCATGCTCGCTTAGAAGTGTCCAATTTGGCTTGAAAAGCGCCCAATTTCATTGAAAAGTGTCGTATTTGACGTGAAGTTCAGCACAGCACCTAGGGTCTCGGATCCAACTCTTTAACTCTTAATCCACAACATATTTTGTGAACACCAGCATTACCAGCGAAGTGCCCAACATCCACAGTTCGTCGCTTTCAGATCCATTGCAGCAAACGGTTCGGTGACGTCTTCAAACAAAACGTACCTGACGCGCAGCGAAAGTTCGAGTCCGAAGGCCGACATTCAGGCGGACGGTGGAGGCTGGACGTGATTACGAGAGAAATTGGAGGCCCGCCCAATGTCTTAGTCACTTGTGTGTATCGATCGAATCGCTCCCACTGAATGCTTGATTGAATGATATGGAAGTGCACAATGAGTATGGAGAAGAAATCAATAGAAATATGAATATCATTAGAGACTGAGAAGTAGATATTTTGCTTCTAGGACGTTTAGAGATTAGCTCTGGAAATGCAAGGAAATGGGAGGTCAGAGGAGCCTTCGGAAAAGAGGAAAGACGAGGAATTCAAAAAAATTGACATCAGCAACAAAAACATGGAAATTACGTGGAAGTAGTGAAGAGTTATATCACAAGAGTATCGAAAACAAGTCGAAAATTCAGAATTACACGGTTTCGAACTCCTAATCGTTGCCTTCGATGCTCTGAATGAGGACTGTTTAAACACTAACAGTTCAGATGAGAGCGATCATTGGAGCTGCCCGCCTCTACAGAAAAGGTGACGGATTCTAGTGGCCAACACTTTATTTTTGGGATCCGCCACGCACTCTTATTCTCTTCGAAAAAAGATTTTGAATTCGAATGAATATTCGACACCTGAGACAACTTGCGGTTGCTAGTCAATACGACGTCGTTCCCAGAAGGACCAAGGACGGCGGTTTTCAATTCGTTTTGGGATGCTTCACTCGGTCTACTTCTTCGTAATCCTCTGGAAACAACTCGAATGCGTATACTTGATCTATACAGAGACTTACAGTGACCAGCGAAGGGACAATTCAGTGTCTTACCTTTCCCAGACGAGACTGCTACCAATTCACCGACCCACAAGGGATGGAAGACTTGGTTGCCCTAGGCGATACGGGCAAAACTTGCATCAAATAACGGACCTTGATAGAAAGAAAGGCGTGGTTGACTAACACGGAAACAGAACCTAAGGTTGTGTCGAGGTGGTGGTGCGCGATCCACTTGTGGACGACTTCGCCACGCAAACCCTTTCCTGTTCTACTCTGCCTAGCACTTTATCCGTGACGCTACCCAACACTGCAACTTCACTCAAAACCATCGTCAAACACACCTTCCATTGAACTGGTGGAAGGGGTCTATCCGAAAACATAAAACGTTGAGTTGTCCATCGATCGACCACTCCTAGTCACTGTATACCTCAGATAAGCACTCATATTGCATGCGATGTCTTGTAGAAGTAGAATGCGTGTCGCATTCAAAAACGGATTGACCAAGGCCGACCTCGATGTCTTATTCATTAATTAGTAGTGATGGAGGTGCAAGAGGAGAACTTTGTGATCAGAAACGTCCAATGCTGGGCACACACCACCGACGAAGGAAAACTACAGAAGGATTGGACATTGACAATGTCTTCTCGACGTCGTCAAGATGAGTAGAAACCAGTGGATTCCTCGCCAATTGCGGAACCATTGAGATCACTACACCAAATTGTTACTAGAGAAATTCACTAAGGTCAGGTCAAAGGCAAGGTCATTCACTTCACATTCCTGGATCTGGAGGAAGCGTATGACCGTGTCCTCACAAAGTGTGTTCGCACAACTGCTGGAAGATCACATCCGTTTTCCATCACTATTGGTGTCCATCAAAACTCCGCACTGCCACCGTTTCTATTCATCCTGGTCATGGACCTGATCACGAGAGATCTTCAACAACCGACGCCCTGGTCGTTGCTTTATGCTGATGAAGTGCCTCGGAAAGCCGAACGAACTTGTCGAATTACGTGCAGGTTTCGAAGTGATCGACTCGCAGTGTTCGAATTACGTTTGCATGGCGAAGACGGAGTACCTGACGAACGACGAGAACGGCAGAGACTCGATCGGTGAACGGTGTCAAGTTGCCAAGGACTGATGTTTTCAATTGCTGGGCTCAAACAATTACTAGCGACAGAGGTTTGTTACACGAGATGAAACATAGCATATTCTGCCCGGCTCAAGCAGAGAAATACCACCGGATTACTATATAACCGGAAAACCAGCGATAAGATGAAGTCGATGGTACACCGCACGAGTTCGACCCTTGGCATTGTGCGGATCTGAATGCTTACCTTTGAAAAATAAGTGCAGCGTCGACTAAGTGTCATGATGAAGATGCGCAGCAGTGCAAGCACTACATAGATGGACCGCATCCGTAACAATGACATACTGCGTTTTGGGATAGTTCCCATTCAACTCAAGATGTGTGAGAACCGCCTGAGATGGCTCGGACACGCTCTGCTGCTAGCAAAGAGTCTGTTGCGAAAGGCGCACTGAAGCTTGAAGTTCAAGAGCCTCTCCATACTTCGAGCAACAAGAGCGACTGGGGCGACGGACGTAGTGTGGTGTACGTAAACTATTACGTACTCCACAACAGGTGCGTCGCTTCAGTCGGTCCAGTCGCTCTTTTCACTCGAAGTGTGAACAGGCACCAAGAAGGAGGAGGTCGTGGAAGACCGGCAACGCTGTATGCACATGTTACATGACGACCTGAAACAGTCCGCCCGTTCAATGGGCTAGCAGAAATGGCAATCACTTTCTAGGCAAGCAAACCCTTCCTCGAATCGAACAAGTGCTCAAGGATAAGCAAATAAGCATCAGTCGTCCTACAGGAGCACAGTACAATTCCAACCAGCCCCTTTGACTGGCTTCTGAGGTGGAGCGCTGGACACTAGCCCGGAAGGTAAAGAAAACTTCAAAAGGTTTAACTAAAAGTCGCACGGTAAGAAAGGCAATTGCAAAGAATTTCAAGGCATCCATGCATCTACGACCGGTTTCTTCTTCACAATACCAAACAAGTTATCTTGCAACGATTCTCCAACATGGTAACTGTTGGGGAGGCCGGTTTCGGAGTGGGACCGATGGAATGGAAGGATACTATCACATATCAGTCTGTATCAGTCCAATGATATGATGAGTATCACGCAGTGATTAAAGGGCCACTATATAAAGGCTACCTGGTATGGTTTGTAGGTATCGGTCGTTGGTGAATAAAGCATCTATCGTCTATCACGTCTCTGTCATCCACCAAATCTACACCGCACCAGCCAGTACTCAACAGGTACGATCGATAGCGCCGCCGGATAGTTGGAGAAGGATAGGAGGGAGTTTCCCCATATAAGTTGACTGGTATAATAAATATTCTACATTCCTTTGTCTTCTGTGCCACACAGCTAGCGATCAGGTGTTCGAACAAGCCAGTCGAGCAGCCGTCGGACGATCACCGAGAAGAAAACCACAACAGCGAGGATCATGGCAACGACTGGAGCAGCACCGAGCCATCACAGTTGTGCGAAGGCGGATGGTAACCCCGCTGGGTACGACGTTGAGGGGCCATTAGAAGGGCACCAATGTCGCACTCCTGGGCCTTATGTTCCTGTCACCTCCTGAGGTCTGCGATCAGGTAAAGTCGAGATGGCAACTACGGAAAAGGAAACAGGTATGTGCTGATTCAACTGGAGTAATAGCCGAGCCTGTTAGAGCTGAAGCTCCGTTGCGGAAATGAGTTCGTATACTTAGCGATACAGTAAAAATGGAAGAGTTCTTGAAAGGTTAAGCAACCTCGGATTGGAGAGATAAGAGTGATCCTGCGAGAGACGAAAATGATAAACGAGGGGAGCGGCCATGGAAGGGTTATGAATGGTAGGATGGACTCCATTCGACATGTGGCCACTTCTAGGGACCGGAATTGGCGGATCGGTGCACCATACAGCAGCAACGCATCTGTGGAGACCGTGGCGCCGAAGAATTTATAATCTTTGGTGGAAAGAATCCGCAGGGCCCCACTTCGACTCCACCTGCCGGTGAGGAGTGGGATAGAGACGGGCAAAGTGATACACAGTATAATAAATAAACGATTTTCCGAATACTGTTGGAGTATTGTGAAGGTGGTGAGAGCTGAGGTAGGCGGGAGTTGGTGGGTTGGAGAACCGACCTCTGGTGTGGAGAGTACGGAAGTCTGGAAACCGAGGACTGGGGAGTAGGGGCCGCGAGAACTACGGAACCTCTCGTTGGTAGGGAGGAGAGAGTAGGATCCGAAGACCAAAAAAACCGAACTCTCGCGAAAAATGAATGGTGAACCTGCGGTGGGGTTCTGCTCTTTGAACCTATGGTGGGATTCTGTTTTTGGGCGTTTGGTTATCGCCCTTGGTTAACAAACTCTTTAAGTCCAATAGTTTATTATCGGACAAAGTATATACACGTTGATATAGCCAACTTGCTAGCATCACAGAATAACCAAAGGGACAACATTGTGGGTTGCAGCGGCATGGATCGCAGTATTGATGGTGGTGACGATATACGAGCGTTATTTATCTCCTGGACTGCGAATTTCCACTTTCTGGTGTATTCGGGTGGAACCTCATCATTCCAATCTATGCCTGTCGCATAGATTTCCCTCACGAAGGACTTTAACTTGATCATGAGAGGGTTTGCGAAGCCAATCGGATCGTATACTGTGTTGATTTGGCTTACAATATCTCGCTTCGTGAGATGGTCTTTATCAGGAATATCGATTTTTATATCGAACTCGTCCGAATCCGTATCATATTTAACACCAAGAAACTTTTCCCTGCCGGCGCCCTGTCGATCGGTGGTATCGCATTGCTTACCGTAACGGAGTTCGACACGTATTCGCGAAAGTTCATTCCAATTTCTTGGAACATTTCTTTGGAAGCTGTATACTTTTGTATGGCTTCCACGACGCAATCTGCTCGGAGAAGTATGTTATCAATATAAATGTTCCTTGCTATTTCCAAAGAGAGGGGTTAATTTTTGTGGTTCAGGAATGCCGTTACGGCCATATTAAGGATGCTCAGTAAAGCAGTATTCCCAAATGGTAGAAGGTTGAATTTGAGTTCCACAATGTTTTCTTTGGTAGGTGGTTTATCGCAGTTCTTCAGCCACAGAAACCGGCACACGTCTTTATGGGTTTTCACCAACCCGATCTGAGTACATGCTGCTTCAATGTCGCATAGCAGTATTATAATACTCGTTCGACTAGTAGCCAGTATGTGATGGACTTTATTGAAGAATGTTTGTCCTGTGTGGATGACATCATTCAGTGACAAATTGGCTTTGATCTTTGAGGATGCGTCAAATACTATCCGCAGAGGTTTGCTTTCCTCTGGCTTCCAGACGCTAGAGTGAGGCATATAGTAAATGCCTACGGCGTCTGGCTCACTTGTGCAATTTTTAACAACGCCTTATTGAATATATTCGTCTAATATTTTGCAGTACCATTTTCGTTGGTTCGCATTATTAGACAACTGTTTCTGTAATGAGAGCAGGCGACGGTGTGCGACAGGATAATTGTCGGCTAGGTCAAGAATATTGTCCTTTAAGGGAAATGGCACCGTCGCGATTCCGTTCTCGAAGGATATAGACTTTGTGTAAGACTGAAGATACTCGAACGCATTTCCATCTTTAGCGCATTCTTCTTGTGAAATGCCTAGACCGTCCCGTTCAAATATGTTTTGAAGGAGGTCTGATTCTTCCTGTTCGTGAATCAGGCTCAGGCCATGTGTTATCTCTCCGGACGTTGGTATCGGTGTTGCTCCTTTACCATATATCGTTAGGCCGAATACGATCCGCGCGATACGTAGACCCGACGACTAGGTATGAAATGAACCATATTGACGAGGTCATAATAGTGGTCGAGACTGACAAATATTTGTGGGTTCTTTGTTTCCCACGAACTCGAGTGTTAGACACGCAAATTTCCTTGTCTTCAAGGAACTGCTCGTCGACGGAATTTAGACGAACAGACGGAAAACCGTTGGTAATGATAGGTTTTGTCTGGACGGTTAGACTCATTTCGGCCTCGTACGCTATGCTGATAATTATGGGTACAATGTTCATTTGAAATTTCTCAATATGTCCTCCGATACCGGACATAGTAATTTCACTGCTTTGCTTTTCGGGTCCAAGCTCGTCAGCTGTTTGCTCTTGTATGATAGTTTTTTGAGCTGCTGTATCGAAAAAGAAAAGCACTTTTTCGAATTGTCCGGTGTTGTTGTTCCAGACATTTCCTTCAGCTGTCATGAGGACCACGGATCTCCCTCGATAGAGAGCCTTCGGGCTCTCTTGTTAAGAGGGATCTCGGGCCGCTTGTCGCAGGGCCACGTGGCGCGTCCCCGGGTGGTGGATAGGGGAATTAAACGCGAACCAAATGCGACCGTGTACTGCCCAGAGACGCAGGTGGGATGCAGGGGATGGACTCCTTGCTCCTGCTGTGTCGGGTCGATGCGTTCCTTGTGCGTGGGAGCGGCATGTTCGTGCACAGTGTGCGTGGATGTGTCCGTGACTGTGCGGATTGTAACTGTGTCGGCTCGGCCAAAAGCTTGCACTCGGTAGACTGGGAGTACATGTAAGGCGATTCGAGGCCGCCTTAAGTCTCGCCCCGTCCCTTCGGGCAGTCTGGCTGGCTGCCCGGAGTACCCCGCCCGCACGACAGAGCCTGACTAGCTACCCGTGTTGTATTCCAGTCAAACACAGCAGCACTAAAGGGCCTCATTCCCCTGACCCCGAAAGAGCCCCCATTTCTGCAGCGATGGGAAGGACGAGTACGGAGAGGCTGCTAAAATCTCAGGGCCTAACCAGGCTGCGCAAACTGAGAAGGACTAGGATGACGATTTGTACTTACAACGCCCGCGCGCTTGCGTCGGAAGCATCCGTCGAGGACCTGATGATGCAAGCCAGGAAGATCAAGTACGACGTCATCGGACTGACCGAGACGAGAAGACACCACCCCCTACACGCCGCCTACGACTCCGGAGAAGAACTGTTCCTCGGAACATGCGACTGCAGGGGAGTAGGCGGCGTTGGTGTCCTCGTCAACACGCACTTGGCCATGAACATCGATTCGTACGAGTCTCTGACAAGCCGAATCGGACGTCTGCGACTGAAGCGATGTGGCTCCGTGCCAGCCTTGACTGTGTTCGTCGCGTATGCCCCAACATCCGACTACGACGACGAAGACGTCGAGGCCTTCTACGTGGAGCTGGAGAAGTTCTATAAGGAAGATCACACCTTCTACAAGGTGATCGTCGGCGACTTCAACGCCAAGGTCGGGCCACGAAGGTCGCCGGAAGAACTTCACATCGGAACCCACGGTTTGGAGTGGAACGAGCAAGGTGAAAGGCTGTCTGAGTTTATCATGTCGACCAAGACCATCCATGGAAACTCGCAGTTCCAGAAGCCTCCCTCCCTACGATGGACCTGGGAATCCCCCGGTGGCCAGTTCCACAACGAGATCGACCACATCATCTTCAATCGCAAGTATTGCCTGACCGATGTCTCCGTTGTCCCCAAGTTCTACACGGGATCGGACCACCGCCTCCTTCGCGCGAGGTTCCGCTTTTCGCGTCAAGGAGAGAAGGCCGCGAAGTTCAAGAAGAGGAATTCCAGAACGACCATCAACTGGGATCTCTACACCTCTCTTGTCGGCCTTTGGGAAGATGCCGTCATGGACAACGTCGACGAGGAATACGATCGCTTCGTGCACCATCTCCACGATAGTGCTAAGGGAGCCGAGAGCTTAAAGACCACCAAGAGACGCCTGTCTCCGGAAACTCTTGAGCTGATACGCCAGCGTGGAGCAGCACGAGCGTCAGGCAACTACCAACTGACGTCCGAGCTTGCAAAGCTATGCAGAGCGGCGATAAAGGAAGATCTCAAAGAGAGAAGGGCGGAAGTGTTGGCTGAAGCAGCAGAGGCAGGGCTGAGCATCCGCAATGCCCGCCGGAACTTCGCCAACTTCAAGACCAAGATGACCGCTCTCCGACGTCCTGACGGAACCATCACCTCTTCCAGAAGGACCATGGAGAAAGTCATCCACGACTTCTACTCCGATCTCTTCGATAGCCACGTCCACCTGCCCCCATGCCATCTTCCGCAGGATGGATACGTCGTCCCCTCTGTTCTCCCCTCCGAGATCCGACACGCCATCTCGTCGGTGAAGAAACGTACAGCACCCGGTCCTGACAGGATCAGAGCTGAACACCTGAAGAACCTCCCGCCAGCGCTCATCAACACCTTGGCGCGGCTCTTCACACGCTACCTGTCCGAATGCAAGGTTCCATCTCAGTGGAAGACCAGCAAGACCGTTTTGCTGTACAAGAAGGGAGACGTGCACGACGTTGGCAACTATCGCCCGATCTGCCTGTTGTCCGTAGTCTACAAGCTGTTCACTCGAGTCATCCTGAATAGGATTAGTAGAACGCTGGACGAAGGACAGCCATGCGAACAAGCAGGATTTCGGAGAGGATTCAGCACGATCGACCACATACACACCATTACGAAGCTCATCGAAGTGTCGCGGGAGTACAAGCTGCCGCTGTGCCTTACGTTCATCGACCTGAAGAAGGCATTCGACTCCGTCGAGACTGAAGCGGTCATGGAAGCCCTGCTCACCCAGGGCGTTCCTACTCAGTACATCAGAGTCCTTCGAGAGCTGTACAGTGGATTCACGATCAAGATCTCACCATTCTACAACGACGTCGTCATTGACGTGAAGAGAGGGGTTCGACAAGGGGATAACATATCCCCGAAGCTCTTCAGCGCCACCCTCGAAAACGTCATGCGCGAACTAGAATGGGAAGACATGGGAGTGAAGGTCGACGGCCGGCAACTACATCATCTTCGCTTCGCTGACGACATCGTGCTCATAACACCGAGCATCAGTCAGGCGGAACGAATGCTGGCCGACTTCGATCGTGTATGTGTAAGCGTTGGACTGCAGCTGAATCTTACGAAGACGATGTTCATGAAGAACGGATGGGTTTCTGATGCCCCATTCTCGCTCAACGGAACGAACATCTCCGAATGCTCCAGCTATGTGTATCTGGGTCGCGAAGTCAACATGGCCAACGACCTAGCACCAGAGCTGAGCAGGAGGAAACGAGCGGCTTGGGGAGCTTTCAAGAGCGTCGAAGAAGTCGCGAAGAAGACGAAGAACGTCCGACTCCGTGCCCACCTATTCGACTCCACTGTTCTTCCTGCCCTAACATACGCCTCAGAGACCTGGGCTATACGAAAGCAGGATGAACACGCGATCAGCGTCGCGCAGCGTGGAATCGAGAGGACGATGCTCGGAGTGACACGACTCACGCAAGTGAGAGAAGGCCTCCGGAGTTCCGAGCTTCGCCGACGTTCGAAGATCAGAGACGCTGTCGCATGGGCCAAGTCGTTGAAAATTAGGTGGGCCGGCCACGTAATGCGATTCGCAGACACCCGCTGGACGAGAGTCGTCACAGATTGGATTCCGCGGGATGTCAAGAGAACACCAGGACGCCCACCAACGCGTTGGTCGGACTTCTTCGTGAAAGCCCTGAACGACCGATATGACGCTCTTCGTGTCCCTCGAGCGAGGAGGATCCATTGGACCACTCTGGCACGCGACAGGGACGAATGGAGACGCTGCTGGCGCCCGCTCGAGCAAGTCGATGATCAACGGGACGACAGGTGATACAGGTGATACAGGTGTCATGAGGACAATCTGCTCCCTGCTTTGGTCGAACTATTGTTGACTCTTAGCATCATACGAGCTACAACAATTTCCATATGATTGTGGATTTATTTGTTACGGTCTTTAACGCGCACCATTTGGATCGTTTCCTGTTGCGGAGCGGTTAGGTTGAGCACTATTTTGTGCCTGTGGAGCCGTGTTTTGTTTCTGTTCAGGTTCCACTGATTCCTGCTGCGGGCGGGCTTATTGAATCGGTTCTTTTGGCGAGTGTTGAATGATGAGCTGTTATTGCTCTCACTCGCTTTGGGAAAACACAGACTTATGTCATGCTTTTGACCGCATTTTGGGCAGTTGGGCACTTGACAATCATAACTGTTGTGATCGTACGAAAAACATTTCCATCATTTTTTGGCCTCTTTGATTAATGCTCTCCGGGAACTAATGTCGGAGAATTTCCTGCACTGAGAGGAACTGTGATTTGGCAGTTCACAGAAATGACAATGTCTCTCATTTCTAGGAGCTGTTGTACTGCTCGCTTTTTGAAAACGCCTGGTAGATTGATCACTGTTATCATGATGCTTGAGGCGTGATTCTACGAATCTCCGAGCGTTGATCTCTTTTTCAAGATGATCCATGAGTTGGTCTATTTTGACTTCATCCTCAGGTTGAAAATAGCGACCAACACGGTCTTTACTATCTCATATGGAAATTTTTCAAGAATTTTTTTTCGTCCACACTGCGTCTTAAATCTCTATCTTGTCCAGCGGAGACCATGTTAATCAGCATTCTGATATGGTCAAATGTCTGCGTACAATTGTTCGCATCATTCTTGGCAGTGGGCAAGCCCACTAATTTTTGGACCATTTTTGTCCTGTTAGTTGACTTTTTGCCGTATTTCTTCTTGAGCGCCTCAGCCATGTGTAGTTGGATGGGATGAGCTGAATTCCTTTTATTGTCATTTCAGCTCTCCCTTTGAGGCTATCTTTCAACAGCAGGATTTTTCTACTGTACTCAAGGAATTGTTCTGATGAACAACTGTGTCGTATATTGCCCAGAACTCGGCGAATTCGTCTTCGTCTCCGCTGAAACGGGGAAGTTTCAGCTGTTCTGGCTTTACCGACCGGCAAAATTGGCTATTTTGCACACGCACAGTTGTCTCGTTTGAGAAACTGGAGGCATCATCAATTTCTTCATGCCGCTGGAATTTCCATTTTGGGCTGATGAGGAGGGGTGCTATACATCTGTGTTGATTCTACCCAACTTTCTTGCATGTTTACTGAGTTGATTTTTTGCTTCATTTACTCTTGTTCCGAGCATGCCTATCAATTCATTGGCTTTAGCGATTCTATCGCTATATTTTCCCTCATTCTCCATTTCTTCAATCTCGGAGGTCTTTGAGGTGAGGTGAGGAGGTGAGGTCTTTTTTGCTGGTTTTCAACTTCGCATCGTCGAATTCCCTTTTAGCTCTCGGACGAGGTTTTGCAGAGTATTCCTACTCTGTGCTGTCGTCTCTATGCTCCCATGCAGCAAATTTACCTTGCTGCAGAATTGTTCAAACTGCTCTTCATCGTCTCCTGTAGCGCAGAGTCCTTCTGCATACGGCGCGAATTTCTCCACGAGCATATGCAGGGACTGAGAGCTCAGTTCGATTGGCCTTTTATAGAAGACCAAGGACATGTTGCAATTAACCGTCCTTAATCGAGCTTTTCAGCAGAGTTAGCTACTGATTTATGATACAAGGCTGTTTAGACCGATGAACCAAATGAACCTGTGGTGGGGTTCTGCCCTTTGAACCTATGGTAGAGTTCTGAACCTATGGTGGGGTTCTGTTTTTGGGCTTGGTTATCGCCCTTGGTTAATAAGCTCTTGAAGTCCAGTAGTTTATAATCGGACAAAGTATGTGCACACTATTTCTTCGTGCTGCGGCTACTTATGCCGAGAGCCGTATCACTCCCGTATCAATCGCGCAGGTTCTTCTTTGGAACCCTGCGATTGATACGGGCACTTTTTCTGCTATCGTAGACATCAGCACACATGAGAAATACAATGGAGGTCACGCGGAGCTGGACAAATGGGTTGAGTGATCGAGTTGGTCACCGGATGTTGGGGGGAGGCCGGTTTCAGAGTAGAAGGACCAACGGAATGGAAGGATACAATTGACAGCGCCGCCGGATAGATGAAGAATAGGATGTAGTTCCCTCTACAAATGGAGTTAACTGGCATAATAAATATTCTACCCTCTCTGTTTCTGTGCCAGACGCAACTGTAACAACACAGTGTAATGCTCCAAAACTGCCACAAAGTGCTACAACAGGACATAACTACGATCAAACACTTGAAACAATACAGATACAGCGGTGATCTCAAGGCCGACTCCGAAAATTGCAAAGTAATAGCGCGCCCCAACGACATTTTCTGCTCCGGTCCTTTAATGTAAAAGCTGGCGATTTAATTTTGCAATTTGCTCCCTCACGTTTGCATAGGTGGCATCCGTCAGTAGAAGATGAACAGAATAATAGGTAGCCAGGTATTAAGGGTGAGTTCGTTCTCGAGTTTGATTTGAGATGGAGTTGTACTTAATTGATCCGTAGCTAGGAGTTACATCATGATTAGTTGTTGTCAACTTATAGAAGACTTAGTTGTTCTAGCCCGCACGAAGGTGGCGATCCGCTTTGAGCGCTGCCCGTGAAGTATTCTTTCCGGAGACTGTTGTAACTACTCTACCAAGTGGATTCCGGGTAGCCACTGAGGACACGAAGATCCCTACTGCTACTGTAAGTAACCTTATCATTCTTATATTGCTTTGCCGTGAAAGGGCTATACCTCACCTAGAATGCAACATAGGATCAGGATGGTAAGATATGGGGCACTACTGTAGTTTCACGATTCTAGAGAACAAGGAGAGGGTGAAAAAAGTCGCTCAAACTTCGCTCAAGAGGGTTGTTCGGGGCGATGATCACGATGTGATATCCGTTTTTGACACTTCTGCTGACCAGGGTGAGTAAATCAGTCGGGGTCATGATTACCAATGTCGCCCAAACTCCATTTCTCTCGGGTTTACTTGATGTGCTCGTCCCAAATCTGACATTGGTATTTAGTATTATAAAGTACGGTGGGTTACGGTATATACGGGCGAGTAAAGCTGTCGGGATCGCCATCACCGATTTCTCCCAACTTCGCGAAGGAGGTTATTTTGGGTGCTGATCACGGATCTGACATCCACTTTTAGCATTACGGTGGAGTACTGTAGGTTACGGTGGGTGCGAATGAGTAGTCCGTGACCGTGACCACGGCAATTTTACTCAGCTGCACCTGCCGTACTAAGACGCAATACTAAGAGCGGATATCAGGTTCATGATCGCACCCCAAATAAATGCCTTGGAGTCTGCCGGGCTCGAATCTGCATTCTTTCTCTGACGTACCTCATCAGTACGCTAGCAGTGAAGCCAAAAAAGTGAAGTAGTGTCCAGTCTTGCCTAAAACTACGCTTCTGCCTTTCTTCGCATGTGCAAGGTATTGTGATCTGGCTTTAGCTCGCAGACCCAACTATTTCCAGATTGGTGTCTGGATAGATGCCGGATCGAGATACGAGAATGAGAGGAACAACGGAACGGCTCATTTCCTTGAGCACATGGCGTTCAAGGTTTTCTTATTATTTATTTTGCTTTATAACTGCTATGGGTTAGTTTATTCAAACAGTTTTCACGTAGAGCCGCATGACATTTGGGACATTTGTTTCCTTTATTTTAGCCTTAAGCGACTTTTATCTATGAGCTTTAGTATTTTGCAAACACAGGGAATTGTAAAACGTACTACGAATCCAATTAGAAAATGAGTTTATGCCGATCAAATAGCACTGGTAGTCTTCAGGGCGCCGTACGATATTAGCGGTTTGCTGGGCGTTTAAAATAAAGTAGGTGACAAAGGGATGCCTGAATCATCTTGGCAAATATTTTGATGTAAACCCCGACGGCCACTTTATCCTGATGCTAGCTGTCTGTCGAAGTCGGCACTTCGTCGCACGTAGTTTCCGGAGAACCTTTTGTCATTCGCTTACTTCCGCTCCACTACCAGTTCGCAGGTGTGGAACCACACAGCTCATTAGAGATTCACCAATGCGGTCCCTCTTCCTCGCTGTTCGGCACATTTACAGCTCTCAGCATGTTTTGCAGGAGTTCATAGTTGCGAATGTGAGGAAGGGCCCCCTTTTGCAATTTTCTAAGCAGGCACAAATCAGTTTTCCAATTCCCATGTCGACAATTAAACGCCCAACGTGGAACTTCGGAGTTTGCTAAGTTGCTCAAAATGTTCGACTTCCTAGTTTAATTGTGTTTAGAATAATTGCCACTCAGCGCCTCTCGAGTAAACGTTGTTTATCCTTCATTATGCTGCGCTGGTTTTATTTAATAGACCTTACTTGAAGGCGAAATCACATTATGTTGTCTAGGGAACATCACGTCGCACGAGGAACGGGCTGGAGCTGGAAGTGGAGAACATCGGTGCCCATCTGAATGCGTACACATCACGAGAACAGACCGTGTACTATGCTAAATGCTTTTCTACTGACCTCGAGCGGTGTGAGTTTTGAGGTTCATCATTTAAAATTTTCTTTTATTCCTCGGTAAAGGCGAGGGAAGCGAGAGACAGAGAGAGGAGTACTGGAGCAGAAATCGAGGGCGTGAGAGAAAAGCCTGTTGATTGCTATCCTTGCGCAGTGGGTGGTTGTGATTTTGTCTGACGATGATAAGGCGATGATTCAGAATAGTGGTCCGTAAACCCTTCCTTAACAGCTCTGTTACCCATTGTTCAACACAAAGTGACTCACAGCAAACCGAATCACGTCAATCGAGTCATGGAATCAGCGCGGCTTATTCTGTTGGCTGCTTTACGTACCATAAAATGGATTGGTAAACATCTGGCAGTGTTTACCACTCCATTTCATGGAATGAAGTAACCACCCGGTTCTGTAGAAGGCTGTGTAGACAATTTGAGTAGGCATTTGGTCTGGACAGTGGCTTGCGATGCTCAGCAGGTAGACAACTCACTGTTCTCTCCTTCGCCCTACAATGCTGTTACCAATTCACAGACTACAAACCACGGAAGCACTGACTGCATTGCGCGATTGCTGGACTTCGACTCATCATCTGTATGCACGCGGGGGAAGTAACTCTCTTACTACGCTAGTAGCCCAGAGTCCTAGGTGGGTAGGTGGATTCAATCATCACTTAAGGATAAGAAGTATAAAGGAAAGCGTTACTCAATCCCTTTTGGGATTGCGCCGCGCATTCTACTTCTACGGTATGTCGTAGAGACGACTTGAATGAGTATTTGGTCTATACAATCGTGGTCGATTCACTGACCCCGGAGGGAAGGAGGTTTGGTTGGCTTAGGCGGGTAATCCGAATCAAGACTCTGGTATCGGATACATACAACAGTCGGCACCCCATCCGACTGCGCCACATGCACCTAATCATTACTTACGCTGAGCAAAACAGTTCTGTTGTAGTGGGAATCTGTCGCTTGACAGCATTCCGATCGGAGTACTGCGTTATGTTTACATTGAGCACTTGCTCCAGTAGGAGCAGGTTAATCAGAATTTCCGTGTTTCGTTGCAGGAAGGCGTTCCACGTTTGTAGGTAATGCCTGTTCGCATTTCAGCTGTCGACATTCTGTCTGACATTTTACTGAACAGTAATCTGAATCCTCGAGACATTGATGCAGAACGCAGCGTAATCTTGCGTGAAATGCAGGAGGTGGAGCAGAACTTCCAGGTACCTATACTCATTGAATGAAATGCTCTCTCAGCAGTTTTCATTTTTCGAACTTCAGCGATACGCCTTGTGTTTAGGAAGTGGTATTCGATCATCTTCACACAGGCGCTTTTGAGGGAAACCCACTCTCGATGACTATACTAGGGCCGGTGGAGAACATAAAGTGAGTGATTTCTGGAATATGTATCAACAAAAATTGCAGCGGATTTGCTTGGCTGCTAATATCGCTTCCGTTCTGGCCCCACACTTTGCCAAAATTTGATAGTTTCTCTTCGGTTATGTTTATGATGGGCTACCCTTCGAGACAACATATTGAAACAAAAATTCAGCTCCATCCAACGAAAAGATCTGACAGACTACATCCAAACCCACTATCGCTCAGGACGGATGGTACTAAGCGCGGCTGGTGGAGTACGTCACGATGAGGTATCATTTGATATGCGTGGTTTTCCTTTCCAAGAGACTTTCTAAGGTATTTGAATTGCCAGGTGGTCAGGCTAGCAGAGAAGTACTTCGGCGGTCTTAAGCATGGTGATGCTTCCGCGAACTTTCATCCTGCAGCATTCAAGCCGTGCGAGGTATGTCTAGCATTGCACTGAAAAGATGCGGTGGCTATTATTGCCTTTTTTTCTGAGCGGGAGCCTTTGTTTCAGATAAATATACCAGTTGATGGCATGGATTCTGTCTACGGCGCGATGGTCGTTGAGGGAGTCTCCTGGACCCACGAGGATAATCTGGCACTAATGGTAGCGAACACCGTAAGTTCATCGCCTAAAGTTTAAATAATAGTGTTGCTATGAGCGATTGACGTTCCTCCTTTGCAGCTTATCGGGGAGTGGGATAGAAGTCGAGGATTCGGCGTGAATGCGCCGTCTCGGTTAGCGCTGCGGCTTGGCCGCAACGCTGGCGTACAGTCGTTCCAGGCCTTCAACACTTGCTATAAGGTGAGTGGAAAAGCTTCTACTTATACTTCCATAAAACCGTTGCGCTATTTTTAACATAGTTTTGTGTCTGATTGGCAGGCTCTTTGTTTTTGGACGCAGCAAGGTGCCCTTTTTAGTCTCTTGTTTTCTATTAGACTGAGAGTAGGATTTGAGGCTGGAGCAGTTGGATCACCACGCTTGTCCCTAGAGTTTAAAACTGTCTGCTGAATACTGCTACAAGCCGGTTACATTACGATCCATACTCTTGAGTCGGTGGGAATTAAACAACGTCTGCTTTCGGGGCCGGATGCTATGCGATCAAACGTCGTCGGTGGTGTAATGGCGTAGAAATCTGCCCAGAAAGTAGAAGGTGCTGATACGATTTTCGCTTGGCGTAAGAGTTTTGATTGCAACAATCGTTACAATAGTATTTAACCTCTATCCAGCCACAATATGTTTAAGCAAGATGGAAAACGGATAGCAGCTTCCTTGCAGAGACTGCATATGTCCATAGCATGCAAAACGCATCAAAAAATTGTCCAGATGTAGAATCCTGAGCTCTTGAACTAAAGCCTTGTTCTGTACAGAAGCCTATCTTTCGTTACTTGAGCCCTAGATAAAAAAACTCATGGAAAAAGCATTGCCATCAAGTGGGCAGATTCCACTCGCATCTTTTTTTTTTAAATGTCTACACGTTAGAGTAAGTGCTGACTGGTATGACCTAATCCTTACAACTGTAGTCTGTATGTTCTTCAACGATTACGGCTGTCTTTCTGGGCTTAATTATTGAACAAATCGCCTTTAAATTAGATTCTTTTATCGCATCGCTTATTATATCGTAACTGCTGTAGTACTTCCTGGTCGTGAATGGGTCGTGAATGTGTACGGGGAGAATGTGTCAATAATAGGATAGGGATATATGGCGGGTGTTTATCTCAAGGAAAAGATCAAAGCAGCCAATTTCACACCTTCTTATGGTTCTTTATGCGTTCTATTTTACCTGACATCTTGGAGCTACTATGAATGAAACTCTATGTGGGGGTCCCAATGGCTGCTGGATGGCAAGTGAGTGTCGGGCAGTCTCACCTCTATATCATTGATACCGTAGGAGTGGAAACCCTGGTTTTTAATTTGAGTCGAACCCAAAATCAGATGGCATTTTCTTTCGATAGATAGAAATCGTAGTTATTGAAGGTGTTTAGCATCCGACAAATATTACTCTGTATATCCGACCGCTTTCTTCTCGACTTAGTGTCCAGGCCAGCAAGGTCTTCATTCCATCGAGGCTGCACCAATTGGCTCTAACTTTACGGAGGAGCGAGGCAACACCGACTTTTTTAGGAACACTCTTAAACAGCTTTAGTCCCGTAGCACCGATTGCCAGGCGGCCATCCTATAGTGTTGATCAGCTCCTCTGCATAATTGACACGTCATGGCTTCTTCCCAGCCTCTCATTTTTTTCGTTCGAACTTCATCGATTTAATTTATGACCTGGTTCAGGATACGGGTCTGATTGGAGTCTACTTTGTCGCTGAAGAAGGTGCATCCAACGCTCTGGTTGACGCCGTTGTAGACGAATGGCGTTGGTTAGCCAATGGTATGGTGCATAGATTGCGATGTTGTTGTTTTTTGTTGAAAATCCACTCGCTACAGTCGTTTTCCTGACCTTTAAGAAGTCAATGCTGAGCAAGTGGAATGTGGAAAACGGACACTGTTGACGAATCTTCTGTTAATGCTCGATGGTTCAACCCCTATCTGTGAGGACATTGGCCGTCAGCTATTGTGCTACGGGCGACGAATTCCCGTACCTGAGTTGGAACTACGGATACAGGTTTGTTGTTCCCTTTTGAGATTCTTTTTTGAGAAAACTTGTTTTCCATCGCTGGATGCTGGAGAAAGAAGGAAGAAGAGCTTTTTTACCGGCATCAGATTCTCACTCAGCCGAGATTTCACGTGCACTACTAAACTCCTCCTTCGACAGCGCTCCAAATTGGAACATTGACTTTCTCATCGCCTGGCCATCTGTTTATATTGTATAGGCCAAACGCGTATTCAAATTGCCTCCAGGGCACCCTATAGAAGTGGAATGCGTGGCGCATACCAAAAGGGTTTGTTTAACATCGTGTATTGTTTTTCTACTTTTTCTTCTAGTAAGAAAAGAAAGGAGGTGTGGTACCACGGTGATTGAACTCACGCTTAGAATTTTTTTCAGAACCTAAACGAAACAAGCGTGACATTTTTTGCACCTAGCATACTCTTCCTACCTCTGCTGAACTACCGTTAGCCATTTTGTTAGAAGGATGTTTATTTGCGGTCAAAGCTTGAAGGAGTATGGTTATACATTCAGAAATTTATTACATGCGCAAGCACATGGAGAACAGAACTTTCATGTTTACAAAAAGAAGTCGGAAGCACAAGCAGGAACAAATAATACTAGTTAATAACATTCATTTATTCGAAGGATAAAGAATAGGAGGCTACTCAACTTTTATTCAGTTTTTTCGAAAAAATCTCAAGAAAAGGATCTTAACGCATCTTGAAGACAACTCGATTATTTCCCCTTTCAGCACGGATTTGTGAAGGGTAAATCTACTATCACTGCAATGATACAAGCTCTTAATGACTAGACGGTATATTTAGATGAATGCAACGCTGTCAACGTGATTTATATTGGTCTCTCCAAAGCATTTGACAGAGTCTCTGATTTCAAGCTTGTTGCCAAACTAGACCACATTGGGATACACCCTCGAATAGAAAGATGGATACAAGCGTTCTTGACGAGTAGAGAATTCGTTGTCCGGGTAAATGAAAGCTACTCTGAGGCAAGACCCATATGCAGTGATGTTCCTCAAGGAGGAGTTCTTTCTCCTGTATCACCTGTATCACCTGTCGTCCCGTTGATCATCGACTTGCGCGAGCGGGCGCCAGCAGCGTCTCCATTCGTCCCTGTCGCGTGCCAGAGTGGTCCAATGGATCCTCCTCGCTCGAGGGACACGAAGAGCGTCATATCGGTCGTTCAGGGCTTTCACGAAGAAGTCCGACCAACGCGTTGGTGGGCGTCCTGGTGTTCTTTTGACATCCCGCGGAATCCAATCTGTGACGACTCTCGTCCAGCGGGTGTCTGCGAATCGCATTACGTGGCCGGCCCACCTAATTTTCGACGACTTGGCCCATGCGACAGCGTCTCTGATCTTCGAACGTCGGCGAAGCTCGGAACTCCGGAGGCCTTCTCTCACTTGCGTGAGTCGTGTCACTCCGAGCATCGTCCTCTCGATTCCACGCTGCGCGACGCTGATCGCGTGTTCATCCTGCTTTCGTATAGCCCAGGTCTCTGAGGCGTATGTTAGGGCAGGAAGAACAGTGGAGTCGAATAGGTGGGCACGGAGTCGGACGTTCTTCGTCTTCTTCGCGACTTCTTCGACGCTCTTGAAAGCTCCCCAAGCCGCTCGTTTCCTCCTGCTCAGCTCTGGTGCTAGGTCGTTGGCCATGTTGACTTCGCGACCCAGATACACATAGCTGGAGCATTCGGAGATGTTCGTTCCGTTGAGCGAGAATGGGGCATCAGAAACCCATCCGTTCTTCATGAACATTCTTCATGTTCTTTTTCCTATTCTTTTAAACGTTTTCACTTATGAACTTCCTGGCTTCCTGACTCTCTAGAACAGATGCCAAATGCTGCGCGTTTGCGGATGACGTCAAGATGTACTTAACTGTTACCTCTGAGGAAGACTGGGATATTGCAGGATGCTCTCAATGTTATTGCTGGATGGTCTCGTAAATGGAATCTCCCATTGTCTAAAGAAAAAACAACCTTACTCCATCTCGGTCGTCATAACTCAAAATTCGATTACCATATAGGATTGGTCATTAAGAAAGTTGAGCAGCAGAACGATCTTGGATTCCTCATTACCAAAGACCTTAGTTTTGATAGCCACTATGAAAATATTGCTCGCAAGGCGACTGCCTTAATGCACAAGCTGTTCCGAGTCCTCTGCACATAAGACACAGCACTACTACTTCGAGCCTACAAAACGCATATTAGACCTATACTGGAATACGGCACACCGGGTTTTAATCCGCAAAAGACTAAGCTTATAGTCCTACTTGAGAAGGTCCACAACAGCTTCACGCAGAAACTCATGGTTAGATGCCTTGGCTTCATGCATGACGGCCTTCCGTCTAGTTCTGAGAGGAGTGCTAATTTGAAACTTCACACCCTTTCTCACAGAAGAAGGAGGTTTGACCCGATTTTGTTCCATAAGATTGGTCTCCAAGGTGTCACTGGTCTACATCTGAATCAGTTTTGTACTCACAAAAAATCATATACTAAAAATAGAGCTTCATCGTTAGTGCTTCCGCGTGCAAGACGTAATCTTCGACAACATTTTTTGACAATTAGAACTGGGTCTGACTTTATCCGACTCAGCAGGAAAAGGAAACTTCCTATGTCTTTTAAGTACGCGATAGATAAGTGTTTGGTTCCGTAGTGCTTGGTGCATCTTAGTTGCTATTCCAGCGTTTTATTCATTCATGAATGGTATTGTTCAAGTGACCAATTTGTTCATTTTTAGTGTTTGTTGTGTTATTTGCTACCACATGAGATGTCTTATGTAATAAACAAATAAATGAATAAATCTCCTTAGGGATGCTCCACATAACTCTACTTCTACGGGGTGTGGTACCAATTCACCGATCATTCTTCGGGTGTCGGCGACTTAGTGCCAGACCGTCTGGAAACGATGGAACACTGATTTGTCCATTGTCTGCCCACCGTAACGCCACACACGTATTCAAATCACCTCCCTGATATATTGTAGAAGTAGAATACCTGGGTGGGAAGTCCGAACCACCATGCATTTTGGTAGCATCACCTTAATTTTGCGGTCAGTTTGCGATGGCTAGCGAAGTCGACTGGATGAAACATGTTGTCACCTTCCTAAGCAAGTCTAATTGCAGTTCATCTAGCTCGATGGGGGTAGAGACTTTGTTATGCCCAACCGTGAATTCGAGATGGAAATCATTTCGTTCAAGGAGCAGTACCACAGACTGAACCCATAATCTGAGCTTCATGTTTAACAATGTTTTGCTTTCGATGTAGCTTTTCGGCTATGCCATTCGATGCCACCAGGATGGCTAGCGATCATTGCTCTAAAAGTAACAGCGAGGACCAGTTGTTGTTGTTGGCGAGTTCGTGTCATCCACCGTCGCATCCACAGCTGATGGCGCGATATGATGAGCGAACAAGACAAATGATGTGGACAGCGGCGTTAGGCCACCTTTACACACGCGCCGGCAGGCGTTTTGTCGCGGTGGGCAATTATTTTCAACACAGCCGCAACTGCGTGGCCACTGCAACGATTGATCGGAAAAGAGGTCTGCAAAAAGTTATTTGGACTGGTTAACGACGTCCTTTACCCTTCTAGCTGAGTAGCTCCTAGAAGCTACTCAGCTGGAAGGGTAGAGGACGTCGTTAACCAGTCCCTTTTGGGGTGCATCACGCATTCTACTTCTACGGAATGTGAAGGCGATTTGAATGCGTATTTGGCCTATGAAATGACTTGATGTGGCCAGCAAATTGACAAATAAGTGTTTTATCCTTCCCATACAAGCCAGGCATCAAACAATTCACCGACCCCAGAGAGCTGGAAAGCTTAGTTGGCCTGGGTAGGAAATCCAAACCAGGAACCTTGAATCGGGTGCACGTGACAGCCGGTGCCTCCTCTGACTGCGCTACCACAAGCCCAAAAATACCGAATACGCATTCAGAAGGCTTCCACGATGCTCCGTAGAGTGCATGACGTACCTCATTTACGACTAGTTAATGTCGATGTTTATCTTTAGCTATCCTATTACATGTTTTAGGGACTTCACTTTGAGCCAGATTGTAACGTTTTACTTATATTTATCGTTTTTTTAGGCGATAGACGTAGAGACGGTACGAAATGCGTGCAGAAGGACGTTCATGGATGGACGCGTTGCCACTACAGTGATAGGTAAGTATGGTGTCAAAGCTAGCAAGCTGGTCGAATAATCTGCCGTAGGGGCCAAATTTTTAATGAAGTGTTTTAACGCGTTTTTCTGGAAAGTTCGAAGTCGAGTTGTCTTTGGGGATACATTTCGGTATGAATCTCTTAACCTTTAGAAGGAGCTAAAGGAGTTCTTGCAGTATGGTTGGCTGTGTTGAGCGCATTTGGGCAGTAGGATAAAACGCGGTTTTTTGCGAAGATATCGATTTTGCGCTCAATTCGACCGATCCTCCTTACCTGAGTATGATTTTGATGAATCGCTGCCAGGCTTACCTATGAAGGATGCTGCATATTTTCTACCAGCTTGCCAGCGTACGTGCTTTCACAGACCAAACGCATTGGAACTGGCTCCACGATACCACGTAGGTGTAGACTGCGTGGCGTATTCTATGGGTCTTCTGTAGCGGTCGTGTTTGTGGTGAAGGTCACGCGTACTGTGCAAGTCACCACATGTTCTCCAATTTGCAAGATCGAAGTATTTTAAGGGTATTGAAGAAGAGTTTATTGTACCGACAAGTGGCTTTCATTGCTGATGAAAGTTTATGTGAATTTTCTTTGGGACACAGCAGACTGAAAGCAAATGGCTGGGTAATCACAGCGCAGAATCGCCAGTGGAGCGTCCATCGCACTTACCAATGCTTTTTGGCGACAACGCAATGGTTCAAACAATGGAGAATGGATGTGTTACGGCTATTCATCATCATGAGCGGTCGTATTGTCTTGTGGGTGGTGTACAGTGTAATGTAACATTAAGTATCCATGACTCCCTGCTCAAGTGCACTACCTTAGGTGGTGTAGTCGAGAGTTGCTTTTAGTGGTTTATGCAACAGCTGCTTTGGATTTCTCAAGATCGGATTTCAGGGGTCGGATTCGTCAATGACTTACATAATGTTAACAGAGAATTCACAGCGGAAAACTCAGATAACGCGGCTTAGCGCTCACCATATCGCTTGATAAGCCGCGTTATCTGAGTTTTTCGCTGTGAATTTTCTCATGTAAGTCATTGACGAATCCGACCCCTGGATATGCTATATTGGCCTTTGTTGGCCTTACTGGAGACTCAGTCTTTTTCAAACATAGGTTGGGTTATACGTAGTCTAGATACCATTTCATATACGGTTGCTCAAAACCTCTGTGGAACGTTTGTAAAATTTTCTAACTTCCTTAAAGATAAGAGGATAAAGGAGGGCGTTACACAATCCCTTTTGGGATGCGCCGCTCGACGAATCCATTCACGTTTAGAGTTGCATTGAAATTTATTACAAGATGCACTGCCCTCTGTCATGAAGCGAGGAATAGAGCCTGGACTTCGGAAAAGCCTTCGGATCACCACGGGAGATGATCCAGTGCGCTAGTGATGAAAAATGGCAAATGAACACAACATGGACAAGAGCTGCATTTCCAGATTCGCGAGGAACAGGTTAAACAGTGATGAGATCGGTCACGTCCACCTGCTCATCGAACATGTGAAGGAGTTGACTCTAAAAACTGTGGGCGATGTCTCGCTTAGCCACAGCTGACCATTTTCGCAAGATGCCCCTCATCGACTAGAAAAGAAAGCTGTGAGGAGTACTCACATCCAATGTTCGCTCGTGATCTGGGCAGGATTTTTCGACCGGGGAAACACTCTTAGTTTTCACTTTTAATGTTTCACGGTGATGGTCAGAATCGAAGCAGCAAGCAGAAGAATATACAGGATCTTAGGGGCGAGGTCGTCCTGACACGTCTTTCTCATACACGTCTGGTTCGGTTAGAGGGGAGACATTGTAGTTGCCATTTCTTACAGTGTTTGCGGAACAGGCAGGCAGATGGGCGGAGCGTCGGCTGTTTACTGGGCGACCATTCACCCTACTGTATCATCACGGCTATCATTCGCTGAGCGTTTGTTGTGGCTATTAACAGTTCTGTGAGCTTTTGGTTTACTGTAGTCCTATTACCCAATCCTTGCGGCAGCATACGTGCTGTAGGCATTCAAAGAAAAAGAATGGTAAAAAGGAGTAGACTAAAAGTATAAAAGGGATAAGGGACGGCCTTGATCACTCCCTTTTGGAATACACCAAGCGTTCTGCTTCTACGATTTCGTGGAGGCAATCTCAATGCGTATTTGACCTATGCTATGACTTGCGGTGGCCAGTCGATAGACAAGTTCGAATGCGTATTTGACCGTATTTCAGTGGAATGCATTTGATCCTTTCCAGACAAGTGTGCTACCTAGTCATCGACCCAGGAGGGATTCTAAGGCTTGGCTGGCCTTTTTCTAGAAATCCGAATCAGGAACCTGGAATCGGCGGCACGCGGCTCCTTCGGCTGCGCTGCAAAGCACTCGCTAAAGGATAAAAGAGAAAAAAATCGCCTCAAGTAATTGCTGTTCATGACCATAAGGGGAGAGGAAAGGTGTAAGCGAAGGGGTTGAAGGGTTTGAAGGTTGAGTGCTGTTTGAAGGGTTAGAAATTTTTATTTTATTTTTTTCAGTAGCAGTGAACTTCCCTGGCTTATGCTAAAAAGAAAAACAAAGCAGAAATCGTGAGATGCGTTGGAAATTGCGCCAAGGGCTGTTTTGCTGTGTCGCGATGTTCACTTGGTTGGTAATACAAACAACAGGTTTTCGGTCCAAGACGTTTTCTACCTGGCTTTCATACTTTGAGCAGCAATCTGATTGCTCAGTATCACTCGCGAAACTTTAGACCAGAAATAGAGCTTCGAAGTAAACTTAGGAGATTTGACTAGATATGCTATATCTCGATTAACTGAGAGGATAGGCTTTAGTGCTTTAATGTGTCTAAGGGGAAGATTTATTGGCGCTCCAGTAGACGATGGACAGTACCTGTTGTACTGCCGGTGTATTGGCATGTCGTCAAATGCGATATATGTTATGTGCAAGTAAGAGACGTGACAGCGCAGTAGGGGGAGTACGTCGCGTACACCCGACTCCACATTCGTGGTTTGCGTTACCGCCCAGGCCTATCAAACATTCCATCCCTCCGGTGTTGACGAATTGGTACTACAGCCTCGCCTGAAAGGGATAAAACACGCTTGTTGCGTCGGTTGACTACCATAGGTCACTATATATTTATTTATTTATTTATACTTGCACAAAGCTGTGCGCAATAACAAGGAGTTAATTAACATGGACACGGCGTAGACAGCATAATGATTATAAAAAAAATCTAAATTCCTGAACAACTCAATATTTCACATTAATAAATGGTGAGGGCAAACTTTGAGAAAAAAAGAAAAAAAACAATAGACAGACAGTGAGGCACACAAAGCAAAAAATGCGGAAGCCAAGGGTTTGGGGAGTGAGCAACTTGATGGAAACGAGCAGTGGCCCGCCAACACTGCAAGTCGCAAGAGAGAACGGCTCCGGATACCATCTTAGTAGGTCCGCCGCCTCCATCAGTGCCCACATGTCGGCTGAGAAGGGAAATCGTAAGAAAAAGAGAACGAAAAGATTTAGAAATGGCAGTAAACAGAAACAAACCAAATGAGCGAAGAAGAATTTGAGAAGCAAGCGAACAATTAAACATGTAAGCTCAACAATTCAGAGTGGGACAGAAAATAAAAGCTGGCAAAAGAGTATAGTAATGCTGCAAAACAAAATAAATAGGAACAATCTAGAATACTATGTAAAAAAAACTAAACAAAAAAAGCTAAAAACTGAAACTAAAAAAACTAAAAACAACGAAAACTAAGCAAAAACTAAAAAAACCAGTAGGACAAGAAAATGTTGTCTTTAAGATATGTCATCCAAATGCAAGATTGAGAGCAAATCGATTTTCTTCAATTTTCTGCGAAAATCAAAGGAGTTTTTAGCATCCAACAGGCTTGGAGGTAACATCTGTAACCAACGAGCACCGCGATAGAAAAGCGAATTAAAAACTTTCTCGCGGTTTTTCCTTTTCAATTTAGGATAGTGGAAACGGCAACAGTTATGGTGACCAAGGGTTGGCAAGAAAACCCAATATTTGCTCGGTCTAAGTTTTGATTCCCCTTTCAGAACCTTAAAACAGAAAACTAGATCACTGACTATTCGTCTGTAAAAAAGGCTTTTTAGGTTGAAAATCTTAAGTCTTTCCTCATAACTAGGAATCATACGAGCAACTCCGGGACTACGCATACACCTATAGACCAGAATTTTTGTAAAAGTTTTTTGCACCTTTTCAATTTTAGATCGAAACTTCTTTGTATAAGGACTCCAAACCTGAGAGCAATACTCTAGTACTGGAATTACATATGTCTTGTATAAGCTAACTAGTACCGAGCTGTCATCACACTTGGTGTTTCTACAAATCAAAAACAGCATGGAGAAAGCTTTCCGAACTATGGCATTAATGTGATTCTCAAAGGTTAATCCACGATCTAGATGAACTCCAAGATCGCAAACCTCGGATATAGAGGTGAGAGTGCAATCATTGAAACAGTACTCGTTATTGTCTGAATTGCCAATATGAAAGACTGACGTTTTGGAAAGATTAACAGGAATTTGCCAAACATTGGCCCACTCCATCATATTATTGATGGATTGAGACAATGCTTGAGTGACCTGAGCTTTATTGACATCATTATAGATTCCGTAGACCTTTATATCATCGGCATACACTTGCACCTTCACACGAGAGTCAGTAAGTAAACTCGCAGGAAGGTCGGAAGTGTATGCGAGGAAAAGAATTGGGGATAATACTCCTCCCTGAGGCACTCCACTTTTACAATAATAGCTGCTTGAGAAAGAATTTCCTACCCTAACACGCATACGCCTTCCACTCAAATAAGAGTGAATCCAATTTAGAAGACACCCTCTGATGCCTAGCTGATGGAGCTTTCCAAGAAGTTTTGTATGACACACCTTGTCAAAAGCTTTCGACAAATCGAAGTATATGATATCCACTGAGTCCCCATTATTTATTGCAAGATTCCAATCGAAAACACAGTCCGAGAGCTGTGTGGCTGTAGAAGCGCCAGAGGTAAAGCCGTGTTGCTCGGAAGGAATGCATCTGTTTCTGTATAGGTATGACACCAATTTATCTCGGATGATTTTTTCTATAACTTTAATTGGAGTAGAAGTTATGCTTATCGGCCGGAATGAAGATAGAAGTACGGATCTCGGACATTTTGGAATTGCCGTGATAATGGACTCCTTCCAAATTTCGGGAATCTCACTATAAATTAAAGAAATGTTGAAAATCATCGATAACGGTTTACAAAGTGATTGGGCACATTTCTTAAAAACGATTTGGGGAATGCCGTCGAATGGTACTGTTGTAGAACATTTCAATTGCTTCATTACCCTTAACACGTCTCTTGGCTGTATAATTACCTCATTTACACTATCCGATTCCATCCTATCGAATGATTCTAAGTGATCCGTAAAGCTAATAGGATTAGCTTCTTCCGCATCTGAAGTGTAAACCGAAGCGAAATAACTTGCGAGTGCATCAGCCTTCTCCGCGTCATCAGTATAAAGAACACCAGTTTCATCTCTAAGAACGGGTAACTCGGGATGAGTTTTCAGCTTAGCTCGCATATAAGAAAACAGCGCCTTTCTGTTATGTGTTCTTGAGGCAAGCTTTTCCTTGTAGGCCAAAAATCTTCGCAGGTGACGGTCCAATTCTTGACACACATTCTTATACCGAGGATCCGAGAGAGGATTTTCTAGAAAGTTAAAAAGACGTGTCTTTTGAGCAATTAAATTGAAAATTTGTTTCGGATAATGCCTTACGAAGGACTTTTTGAAATCAAACGGTACATATCTGGATAGACCAGAGTAGATAACACGACAGAATCTCTTGTATAAATCATCAATATTTTCATATCCTTGAAAAATTGTCCACCAATTTACGGAATGAAAGTACATCTCTAAACCAGAATAGTCTGCCTTACCAAAATTTGGAAGAGGTAAATTTCTTTGATTTAGCACAGGCATAAGAATTTCGAAAGCAACAACATTGTGGTCAGATGATGCAAAAGGGGGAAGAACGGAAATATTGCCAAGAAATGGTATTGTGGTCAGAATTATGTCAAGAATTGCGTCACCTCGAGTAGGTTTCTTCACTTGTTGGACCAAGCCACAGCACTCGAAAAATTCTACAAATTTTATCAGGCACTGATTACGTGGTCTAGAACCTTGAGCCCAATCAATGTCAAAGTTAAAGTCGCCCAAGACTATCAAATGGCTATTTGAGAGGCACATTTCTAACAATGAATCTAAGAGAGCGTCATCATCGCAAGTATTCACGTTGGGTGGGCGGTAAACTAAAACTACTCTAAAATCAACCACATGTGTAGAATCGAAGATATCGAGACATAGGATATCCGAGTTGAGGCAGGAAGAGGTGTCAACAGCACTCAAGCATAGCGTATTTTTGGCCAGACAACATATACCGCCACCTTTCCGGTCTCTGCGGTCATTTCGAAAAAGCTTGTATGGGAAATCGGCGAGAATTTCAGAATCAGATATTTTGGTGGAGAGCCAAGTTTCAGTAACGAATAGCAAATCTGGCTCGTAGTTTGACAGAAAAAAGTGAAGATGATGTAGTTTGTTTACTAGGCTACGGGCATTGAATAGAAAGCATTTCATGACCGTTGGAGGTACACCGTGTCCAGTCAGACGTTTCCCGGAACCCTCCGTTTAGGAAGGTCATCGACTCGTCTTAACTCTCCACGGTATACCACCCAGGTGCGGTCATTTGACTGCTTGTTCCTTTCCCTACATTCCTGCCTCAACTCGTATTCGCGCTGACGTTCCTCGGAAGTCATGCTGCGGCGAACACGAACTTTGCTAAAAGCAGCGGACTCTCGAAGTCTAAAAGAATTTGAAAGGGCAGTCGCCCAGTGAGACTTTGAAGGTAGTACTACCTTCACCTTGCGAGTTCGACTGCGCTCCTGTTTGCCTAAGCGATAAACTTCCAAGGGACGGCATTCGAGGTTCAAAATATCGAAAACCTCACTTACCTTACCCTCGAGGTCCCGCTGTTTTGCAGAGGGAGACAGGTCTGCAGGTGCCTCAGGAAGCCACTCGATAACAATGCTTCTTTCCTTTTTTTTCCATCTCGATCCTTTCAGACATTTCCTGAGGCAATTTTGAAATTAGTGCATACATAATTTTTTCAATGACCGGGTCTTTATTTCTCATTAAAACCTCACTAATTAATTCACTCACTGACAACCTGGCAAAGTCATCATGGGCGGAGGAGCTCTCAATGTTGTTAGCGAGCACCTGGGACTTACTGCAGGACTTTGCCGAGGATTCAGGAGCTCTTTTGTTGCTCTTGGTGCGCTGTGATATGATGACCTATTGACGAAATGTAGAAATCAATGAGCACTGCTAAACCCAGTCCGTGAAAAGATTTTTAAAAGAAGGAAAGGCGTACAAAGCAAGCTTTACCGATAGCCAATAGAGAACTTTTATTCCCAGACCTTTAATAAAGAGAACCCTTATAGAAAATACAAGAAATAAAGAAGATGAAAATAGGCAAAAGAAAGACTGGCTAGATCGCAGAAAAATACGACCGCTCACCAAACGGGAACGCCAGGAAAAGAGATATATAGGCGAAATAGCATTGCCTCCACGATACCCTGTAGAAGCAGAGTGAGTGGCGCATCTTAAAAAGGGTTGTTTTCAACGCCTGGCTTCACGTGAAGTGATAGTAGTTCAGTGATCTTTTCCTACAGATGGGTGACGTCTTCAGATTTATTAGGCAACAGAAGAACTAGAAGCGACAGGGTTGTAGTGATTTTGGCCTACAATTCTTTGCCTTCTGGGGCCAGATTCATCATCCGCTTACCTACCTGTAACGGTGAAAATACCGCCAATCACCTGATATGACATTCGCCAGCATCGGTATTTGGCGGTATTTTCGCCTTAGAGTTCGGTGAGCGGTTGATGAATCTGGCCCCAGGTTTCCATTCGAGATGTACATGGTAAAGAAATGGTGAACACATCGCCCTTACAGTCGTCTCTATCTTCCTTCATTTTTTCTTCGTTCTTCTGCCGTAAATGAGTCCTTGGTGTCAGTTTTGCTACTCAAACCGAAAGGCCAGAGAAACGCGCTTTGGTCGGTGATGGCTTCAGACAGGATGTTAGCTGACTGAAGACGTCACTAGGGGATTCTGGAAAGAACCGTAACAATGACTTATCACCGCGTTTTCCCACCCTCCAGACGACCTATCACCTTGTGGTTCAACAGAACAACTGCATGGTCCACGAGAAAAATCTTTACTCCCACCGCTCTTCTCGTTCATTAATTACGAAATGGCTGGGCGATGGACCATCGAGTGATTTTTCAGGGTGCACTGAACGCTTCCCAACGAACGCGGTGATTGAGGAGAAGCTGCACCGATGACGAATGCCAGCGGCGGTCGACTCGTCTTCCCCGTGCTCTCTCGATGCTCAGGTAGGTTGTTGGTGAGAGCGGGAGGGGGCAGTGGCGATCAAGCGGCGACGGCGGCGAGCCGTCCGTGGCCCGAGGAGAGGAGGACGAGTGAGGCGGTCGGCGTGTGTACTGGCCAGTGTTATGTCGTGCGTTTCAGACTGGCGATCGTTACGTTTTGGCCGCTTTGCCCTGGCCTGGCCGCGGTTCTCAGCTCCTGTGACATGGTGATAATGGGGCTGTCGGCAGCGGACCACTTCCCAGACTGCTCTCCGACCATCCGGGTTGCGATGGCCTGAAGTTGCCTTCGAAAATAGTTCCCAACACGTGAGATGTGGTTCTGAGCCGATAGTGCTGCTACCTTTGTATCTATTGGTGCCTTCGTTTGTTTTTTCTCCGCTTTTCGCTCTCGTTTTTCATCCTCCTTTGTGTGGTCTCATTGCAGAAGATTTCTTCTTACTCGATAGAATTTAGGAGATTCTCAGAACAGTGTGGACTGCTCTGTGGACTGCTCTGTGTGGCACAATAAATTATTGTGAACAGTTCGCCTTGAGTTATACGTACTTTGATTAATATATGAGATCACCTACGATGAGATAAGCATAGTATCAGGGTGGTAAGAAGATCTTTAGGCGTTCAGCGTTTTCCTCTTTTTTTGTTAAACATGCAGTGGAATTCACTCAACAATATAATCACCAATATGCCACCTAATAGGCAGGTCAGCGACTTCCTTCTCTTAGAACTGGAGGGACTGGGAGTCAAGGGGAATTCACTGACTGCCCTTCCAACACCAATTTTGGTGACCTTTCGTCGCTGGGAATGCCTCAAGGAGACGAAGTGAGTGGTTGTCAGAGGGGCAGTGTTAGGGGATTAGGGTGGGTGGGGAACCGTGTTCCAGCCCACCTCTTCCAATTTTCGTTTGCCTCTTTAGCTACATGCATGCAGCCTACTAGCATTGCGGAGGAAGCAGAAGCACCTCTCTGCCATTTTGCTCGAAAAGTGTCAGCTAGTTTCTGAGCTGATTGACGTAAATGTCAGCGGCGTCTGTGTGTCTTTGCGGGAGCAACTCGTAACACAACACTCCCAGCGAATCCCAGAAGCGGTAAAGGATGCAGTTCTCGGAGTGAACGGCCGTTATTCGCCGTGTCGCGCTGGCAGATCTTCTCGAGGGATCTACACGCGTGTTAGAATCGTAGCGCACCCAACTCTCCTCCTTTCGGCGAGGACACAGAAGGAGAGACTGACTTCACTGCGTTTTTCTCTTGTTTCTTGGAGTACCTGCAGAGCAGAATTTCTACAGTGTACAAGAGCAGTACAAGAATACCTTCCGACAGTACAAGAGTACAGGAGCTCTAATTGTGCGACCATGTACAACTTGAACACTGTTAGTAGAAGGTCTTATTGGCAGTAATACGTCAACAGTTCATGCCTTAACTAAAAGGGATGGGAGTTTGCAAGGTTATGATCATTTGAACATAGAAGGGAAATAGTTTGGTAAGCAAACTGTTCAACTTGAGCTAAAAACAACGAATAAATATTGAATCACAGCTGGTTAACATTAGCAGAAAAAGCCCTCTGGTAATTTAATTGTTTTCAGGTGATTCCTACAATTTTGCCCACTAGACAAAGCTTCGAACAACTACGGTATAATATGTAAAAAAAATACTACCCAAAATAACTATGAAAGAACTGGGAGTAGTCATTGATAGAGATAATGTACTCTTCACAACAAAAGATCGAACCGACAAAGTGTACATAATTACATACCCAACCTCAACGAATCTGACATCTTACGCAGACACAACCTTTTTAATACAAATAACGGTTTGAGAATTAATAGTGACACCGAAATTCCTATAATCTACTGCCTACCTAAAATGCCAAAGACCCAATAAGCGTCAGATTTATTACAGGCGCATCCAAGAGTAGTATTAAAAACCTTGCCTTACAATTACAATGTGTATTCACATTTGTTAAGAAGCGTTTCATTAACTACTGTAACAAAGTAGCTAACCGAAGCAGATCTACGAAGATATATTGGGCAATTAATAATACACATATTGTCTACGAATTAAGTGCACTACAAGACGACCATTTAAAACTCTAATCGGCAGACTTTAAAGAAATGTTAACTAACCTACCTCATAAGACTATCTTAGACAAAATAGCGGTTCTACTCAAAATGTTTCAAAAATGCCAATAAAAATTTCATAGCCTGTAATGAATACAAAACATTTTACACTAATGAAACAAACTTGAATTCTCGATACAAAATATTTAATATGCAAAACATTATGCATTATGGTAAAATAGCTATGTTGTATTTAGCTCAACAATTTTTAGACAAAATAAAGGTGCTCTCAAGAAGGTAACTTTAGTCCACTTGCAGATATCACAATGTCTATATTAGAATACGAATTCGCTAAATCGTTTGTCGCTAGTAGTAGTAACATGTTTATACCATACAGATATATGGATGATCTACTAGGAGTTCATAACTTAAACGAAAAGCGTGTAGATGATATTTTAAAACTAGTCTATGAAGATACTCTAGAATTGAAAAAGACGCATATTAATGAACATCACTGCAATTATTTGGACATTACATTAAGAATTATCAATAATAGAATAGAAACGAGAATGTACAATAAAACAGACGACTTCAACTTTAAAGTTCTAAGGTTACCACATCATACGTCAGCAGTCTCCATAAATATCAAAAAGCTCTAATTTATCGGAAACATTAAGAATAGCAAACACTTGTTCTGACCTAGAGTATTTTCTAGAAAAAATTATTGAATTGAAAAATATTTTGAGGCATAACGAATACACAATAGAGTTCATTATTTCAAACATATTTAAATGTTTATATAAACACAGATTTATATATTATAATTTCAAATTTCATCAAGTCAGAGATAATCTAAGTGTATTTTTACGGAAAACTTTTGATGAATGAAGATGTATCAAAATAAAATAACTTTCAAATTTTATTTGCTAAGACTGCTTTATGACAAAACTAATCTCACCATAAAATAAAAAATGAAAATGAAAAATCCTTAGCAGTGAAGGCGATACCGTCTTGTGTTGTTGTTGGTTTTATTCCACTCTGCATTTGACGTTGGTGTATGTCGGATAACCTTCCTCAATGATACAACCAGTTTTGCCATATTTGAGTTATAAATGAGAACTAATGGAGATATCATTATATCATTATATATAACAGTCGAATGATATACACTTCCTTATTCACAGCTACGGAGTACGGCGGTGGTCAAGTGCGGTAAGTCTTCCAATTAAAAAAAGCTGTCCTTGTTATAAATAAAAATAAATGATAAAAGTAATCCAATAATAAATAAATAAATAAATAAGTATTGAACAAATTAAATAAAAATAAAATAAAATATTAAGTAAATAAATAAATAAACTACCTTAATAATGATAAATCTTTATAATAATTATTTACAATAAATATCGCAGTAATACATTTTAAGCAGTCACATTGAACTTATAAAGTCATATTTTATTACTTCTTTGAATTGTACCTCATAGTTTATTTAACTTACATTTTTACTCCTTATTTATTTTCACTTTTTAATTCTAGTTCTCTCAAATACCTTAAGTTCTCTATCTTTCCTTCTTCACTTCTTCTCATCTTTCTTCATCTGTTCTTTCTTCCATTTTCGTTTTCCCATCTCTCTTCTTTTATAGACAGATTTTAAAGAAATCTTAAAATATACACCTCTTCTTCACTGAAGAGCCTCGGGAGGAGTATAGCACAAAGGTTCATCTGAAGGCAGTGGCGAAACGAACCTTTTTATATGTTTTATATTTTGTGACCATATATGTTCTTTTGTTGTGAATATACCCAACCAGGGTCTATATCTAGATATATTAATCTACTATTGTATTCTGACATATAGGACACCTCGCTCTGAATGATAAGACTTAAGACACTTAGGTAGGCAATATAAGATAAGAACCATTGAATGTCATCCACAGGCATAACCTAGCAATACCGCAAGTAGGCACTCGTGAATGTAATCTCCCGTGGTGCTCGAGTGCGGCACCGTCTTTCAGGTTTACTCTGATGATACCGACTGGGCGGCCAGAATGTCGCCATATCGTGGCTACGCCCACTGAAATTGTGTATATATACGATGCATGTACCACTATTGTGGGTTCTACTATAAAATCGTGAGAATAAACCTTTGTTCCACTGAATAGTAAAGCAACCCCATTGGTTATCCACCAAATTGGTGCATCGACCGTGGAAAAAACCCAAGTCTGCGCTAGTTCTCGTCAGTGAGAAACAGACGGGTTTTTATTAGCTTTCTTTGCGAGTTCTCTTCGGAGAAACCAGAAAGCAACCCTAAGTCCTTTGCGAGTTCTCTTCGGAGAAACCAGGACTTGATTGTCAGCTGCGCTAGTTCTCTTCGTGAGAAGCAGCCGACAATTCTAAATTTTCCTTTGCGAGTCCTCTCACGAGGAACCAGGAAAATAAAAAAGCTTTCTTTGCGAGTTCTCTTCGGAGAAACCAGAGAGCGAACGAATTTCCATTCCGATCAAGGAAAGGAAATCGAAAGAATACCTTCTTCGCGAGTCCTCTACAGAGGAACCGGAAGGAAATTCTAAATTTCTCAGCGAATTCTCACCGAGGATCCTAAGAAAGAAGAAAAAGACCCGCGTGGCAGGAAAACCTTCGAGCACAGGACTACTCGAATCATTTCAAATAGCGGGTGAATTTCAGACATCACAAAATCCTAGATATTTGTGAGAAATTCACCAAAACGCGATAGAAATGGCCGATGTTCAAGCCTTGAAGACGAAGATCTCCAACGCATGTAAGCTTCTTCGATCCAACGATGCTCAGATCGAAGAACTCCGAAACCCATTCGAATTTCCATCGGAGAAGGCACAATGCGAGGAGTATGTCAGAAGAAAGACTGCAGACTTGAACTACCTCTCACGAGGAATATCCCAAGTCAAGCAGTTATTGGACAAATACGTCAAGGAAGCGATCGAAAGGATCGATAGACGAGCCGACCAAAAAGACCAGGAAAAGCTAATGATGGACCTAAACAAGCATTTAGAAGATGATGCGAATAGTCTGGACATCCAAACAGTTCAATGGCTCAACAAAATAGAATTCCGTTTAGAGGAATTGGCGCAGCAAGCCACCCTCACAGCGGATGTAGCTTTTAGTGTCAGTCACCAGGCTAGTAGAAGTCAAAATGACGGTACAAACGATCAAGAAGGACGCCTACTACCACCTGGCAATCGCAGTCAGCGTATCAGACGTCCACTACTCGAAGTCCCAATATTCTCAGGAGACTTCAGGGAATTTACCACCTTCTGGTCAGTCTTCCAGTCGTTGATACATGACGACGTTGACCTCTCTGACCAAGACAAATTCCTATTCTTGAAGCAAGCGCTCAAAGGAAAAGCAGCAGCTTCAATCAACAGCATTCCAGTTATTGGAGAGAAATACAGCGTAGCAGTGAATATCTTGAAGAAACACTACGATAGATCCGAAAGCATGGCGGATATTCTCATCAACGAAATCGAGCGCATACCTCGAGCTAATGATAATCCCAGGAGCTGCCGTGAGACACTGTCATCAATTCCTTCACGAGTCGTACATCTGGAGCAAACTGGAGTATCACTTAATGCAGACAGAGTGTGGCGCCGTTTAATTTTATCGAAATTTACGGAGCACATTTGCAGTACAGTGAAACGAAAAGAAAGGAATGCCGACATTCCGTTCGAAGTAAGCGACATCATGGACGCGATTGACGATATCATCGCGCTACAAGAAACGACCGAACTCACAACGAGGACTTTGTTTGGATCCGACAATCACAGATCAAACAACTTCGTGAGGTCACACATCACCCCTCAACAAACGAAGCATGTCGCCAAACGAAGGATCTGCTTGTGTGGAGGATCCCATCCCCCTCAGTATTGCGACAAATTTCCAACAACTGAAGCACGACGAATGGAAGCTAGACGACAAGGAGTATGCTGGAAGTGCTTCGATCGGTCCCACAGCTCGAAATTCTGTACAACCGTTGGAAAATGTCCAAAATGCAACGAGGATCACCATTCGTCTCTATGTATTGGGAGGAGCGGTAGAACAGGTCAAGCCGAAAGGAGGCAAAACCAACCGCAAAGTTCAGCTTCTCATCGACCACAAACGTCTTCTCTACCGTCGCAACCCAACCGGTTCAAGAATCAGCAGCAAAGAAATAGCAGTTATTCCCAGGATAACGGTCGAGTTCAGGCTCTAAGCAACTCAGTGCCACAACCACCGCTACTGGGACAGTGTGTGCTACAAATGGCTTCAGCACTCATATTCAACGAAACGGAGTCAAAGTACGAATCAGTTACAATACTACTTGATTCGGGTGCTCAAAGAAGCTTTATCAAAACAAGATTTGAACGATTGCTAGGTCTTCCAATAATTAGCTCAACCTCGTTCACAACTACTGGAATGGGAGAGCTACAGGAAACCTTCAATTCCAACGAGCTTCGTGTTACGCTGAAGGATAATCACGGCTCCAGAAAACTACATAGCCTGCCAGTCTTCACAAAGGATAAACTGACTTCTATAACGAAGACTGCGGAGTTATCCAGAACAGACAAATATTTCATCAAGAAGGAGAAAATCACTATAGCCCAACAAGGACTATTTTCTCACGAAGTGTCGCCAGACATTATCATTGGGCAGGATCTCCTCAACAAGGTTATCGACCACGAAACCTCAGTTATCAAGCTGCCGTCTGGATTGATTTTAACGCCAACGATCTTTGGCTACACAATCTCCGGTGCTAGTGATAAAACCGCTATTCTGACAAAGAATAGCACTTCTGAATGCAGTTCTCTGATTATCGCAACGCCGTCGCTGACAGCTAAAGACGACTACAAAGAGAACATAAAGCATCTGTATGAACTCGAATCGCTGGGAATTAACACAGACAGCGATACCGATGAAGCTTCTATAGTCAAGTTCATGGATAGCTACAGGAATACCATTACAATCGAAAGCGGAAGAATCACTGCCGGTTTTCCTTTCACGGACGAGGTGAGAAACCTCAAGGACAACTTCAACGTCGCAATTCGTCGACTGCAGAATTTGCTGCGCACACTACAAGGAGACAAAGAGAAATTCAATCTCTATAACGACACGCTTACGAGCTACCTGCAGGATGGTATCATTGAGGAAGCTAAGGAAGAGGACGACAGGCTCGCAACTTTCTACCTCCCACACAGACATGTGTGGACACCGTCGAAATCCACTAAGCTACGAGTGGTGTTTGATGCTTCTTCTCACGCAAGAGATGAGCTCAGCCTGAATGATGTCATCTACGAAGGACATTCTCTAACACCACTGATCCACGAGGTGCTTCTGAAATTCCGTACGCATCTCTACACAATGGTAGCGGATATACAAAAAGCCTTCTTGCAAATTAGGCTACCTGCCAATCACCGAGATGTTACGAGATTCCTATGGGTGAAAGATATTTCACTGCCTGCAACAGGAAGTAATCTGAAACACCTTAGATTTTGCAGAGTACCCTTTGGCATAAATGCCAGTCCTGCAATTCTGAATCAGTGCATACTAAAGCACATTGAAGCATCGCGCTCAGAAATCTCTCAAGAGTTATCCAGCTCTTTGTACGTAGACAACGTGTTTCTGGAAGGAAATAATGCGGATGATCTACTTCACAAATACGCCGAATCGAAGACGTTATTTTCATCAATAGGGATGAATTTACGAAACTATCTGTCTAATTCCGCCTATGTCAACAAGACGATTCCCGACTCTGATCGAGCCGCATCCACCGACATCAAGGTGCTTGGAATTCAATGGAACGCGGAAGGAGACACCCTCTCATTGAAGTGCGTTGAAAAGCAATCAGTGAAGGTCTCCAAACGTACTGTATTGAGTCAAATCAATGGGTACTGCTTCGACCCTCTTGGACTACTCACGCCGCTTCTAATCCCAGCAAAGATCTTTCTTCAAGATCTGCATAAGAAAAAGTATGGATGGGACGTACCACTTTCGGACGAAGATGAAGCGACATGGAAAACCATCCATTCAGAAATAAACGGTTTCGAAATTACCTTACCTAGGAAGGTTATGGAGAAGAATTATTCCACAAAGCATACGTTATCTGTATTTGTAGACAGTTCTAAAAGAGCTTACGCTTGCAGCATCTACGTCACGACGACATCATGCGGAAATAGGAAGGACTCACGGCTGTTCACGGCAAAATCCAAGATTGCCCCCATAAGCAAGGAACAAACGATACCAAGGCTCGAGCTCCTCTCAATCTTCATCGGATTGAGCCTTGCTGAGTCAACTATTCAAAGGATAGACACGAAGTTCGAGCAGATCAACGTATTTAGCGATTCGACTATCGCGCTATGCTGGGTTCAAGGAAAGAGACGGTTGCCATCAATCGTATCCACCCTTGTCCAGAAAATAGGCGCTATTGCAAAACGACTTCGAGAATCCACTCAAGTAGTCTTCTTCCATGTGCCTACGAACGAGAACGTCGCCGACTGTGCCACACGAGGAGTTAGTAAAGATGGTCTAGCCAAACATCGTTGGTGGAGTGGCCCAATCTGGCTTAACCGACCAAGCGACCTTTGGCCTGTCAAAAAAGCTGAGGATTTATGCCAGCAGAGCTCTGGTTCAGAATACGAAGCAGCATTATATGCTTCTAATACAGAGGAACACACCGTAGTTCCTATATGGCCAACGGAGAAATTCAGCAGCTACTCCAAGTTGGTTCGGATTGTCGCTTACTGCGCTCGATTTATTCGTAACGCAACAAAGGGCCGATGTCTACCCTTGTCAAGAAAAGGACTGCAGACAGAGTCACCCTCAGCCGAAGAAGCTACTATTGCCGAAAGATTGGTCATTCGCCAAGAACAAACGATCTTCAAATCTGAGTTACTGCTGCAAAACACGCAGCTGAATGTGAGAATCGACAAAGAGGGAATATATTTATTTATTTCGAGGCGCGAGTTATCGCGCGGTGCTACAATCCAAACCGCACACTGTAAAACTAACATAAGGGAAACAAACAATGAAACCAACAAATGTAATGAAATTAATACCAGTCAACTACAGGAGATGCAGAAAAGAACAGTAGCAAAGAGAAACACATCACATATTTAAAGTTACTTAATGCGTTGATCGACAAGCATTTTAAATCTACTAAGAGACATCTCAAGCACCTTATCCCTCAGCAACGGACGGAAAATGCGAAGAGTCCTGTTTGAAAAGAAATGTTGTCTGATTTGGCTTTTCACAACTGCGTCTGTAGTTCTTAGACCGCCAGATCTTGTTCTAGGTAGGGGATCTACTAAAAAGAATTCAGAGGCATCAATTTTAACCCTGCCCGTCAGAAGTTTAAACATCATTACCAGGTCGAATATTGTTCTTCTGCGTTTTAAGGACGGTAAGCCCAGCTGAATGGCTCGTCTTGTGCCATTAGGGATGGAGGCGTAGTCCAATCCAAAACACCTCATCATCAGTTTTCGGGTGAAATTATTTTGTATTTTTTCAAGCATTCGTATATCTTTGAGTTTATATGGGTTGAAAACAGTGGTACCACTTTCAAGAATTGGCCTAATATACATTTTATACGCACTTACTAGTAACTTGGGATTTCTTGTTTTTAAAAATCGGAAAAGATTATAAGTACGTGTCAGACCCTTACTTACTAACATTCTGTAATGAGGTGTAAAATCCAGATCGCTATTAATAAGATAACCAAGATTTCTAATCTCGTCCACCCTATTTAAAGCGTCGGATCTAATAGAATAATTCGTTGACGCGGATCTATCTCCAATGACGAGAACATGAGTCTTATTCACGGCCAGAGGTAATTCCCATAACTCAGACCAATTACTTATGAAATCAATGGCTGTTTGTACTCTACTCTCATCCTCAAGTGACTCAATGACCTTATATATCTTAATGTCATCAGCATACATACTGATTGAAACTCCAAGACTCTCTATAGCTTTCGGAATCTCCAAAGTATATATTAGAAACAGAATGGGGGATAGCACTCCCCCCTGTGGTACACCACTACACGCTTCGTATACAGATGATAACGCGTTACCTACTCGAACCTGGTAAGTTCTGGCAGTAAGAAAATTCCGGATCCAAGAGATAATTCTGGGGTGTATTCCAACAGCTGACAGTTTATATATTAAATTGATGTGCGAAACCTTGTCAAACGCTTTTCGGAAATCGAAGAAAACTACGTCTACTCTCTTGTTACGTTCTCTGGCTCTAGTCCAATCATTCATTTCCATAAGAACAGCCGTTTCAACTGACCGACCCTCTATGAAGCCAAACTGGGCTTTTGGAATAACACAATATTGAGCCAAATGACTCATTACATGTTGCTTCACTATTTTCTCAAATACCCTGGCAAAAATAGAAGTGATGCTCACAGGTCGGTAGTTTGTAGGGTCATTTAGCGGTGGTTTCTTAGCAACGGGTGTAATTAAAGCATGTTTCCACCGTTCAGGTACTTCCGATCTCATATAACTCAGGTTAAATATGTATTCTAGGGGGAAACCAATGAATGGAAGTATTCTCTTAATATAACTAAGAGGTATGAAATCGGGCGTCGTGGACGACGATGCAGGCCAGCTCTCCAGAAGCTTAAGTATGTCCTCTCTCCGGAACCAACAAGTGGAGTCCATGATCGGGAAAGTCTGAAGCTCAACATTTACTGGTGCGTCGCCACTATTCGATGTGCTAAAAGCATCCTGAAAAACGTGGGCCAAGAGCTCGGCTTTGTTTTCATCCCAGACTACCGGACTTCCATCTTCCGACAACAGACAGGGTATTGAACTCGGTCCTTTTCTCAGGTTGACATAGCGACAAAACTTGGCCATATCTCCAGATTCAACAATCTTCTTCTCAAGATAGATAAGATACCTTTCAAGTGCCCTATCGGTTCTGAGGCTAAATGCCCTATAGCTCTCCCATAATTCGTTCGTATTTTGCTGCCTCGCCTTATTCCAGAGGATCGAACGCCTCCGCATCATTCCGGTTAAATACTTAGGGAGCTTCATTTGACCTTCCACCATTTTACGCTTTGGCACGAATTTTTCAATGGAGTGATGAAGAATTGCAAGGAAGGTCTCGTACATATCATTCACAGTAGAAGCAGAATTGAGACTACCGAGCCAGTCAATATCCGTTAAGAATGCTTCAATTCCATTGTAATTTGCACGACCGAAATCTCGTTTCCATCGAGTTACTCTTGGCGGTTCGATGATGTTCAACTTGAAACGTACAGTAGCATGATCACTACGCCCTATGGGGGGAGCAACACTGACTGAACTTACTAACTGAGTGTCATTGCTGAATATCAAATCAAGGTTGGAGCGCCCTCTAGTGGGACAGTGAGGTACGAGCTGGAGATTATGGGTTGTCACGAGCTCTATAAAAGCCCGCGGGGCACGTAGAGATTGATTTGAATCACTTACGACACCAAAATTCGGGTAGTTGAAGTCTCCTAGGACGACACATCGGCTGTCACATACGCAGAAATCACTGATAGCTCTAAATAACTTATTAGAGTTGCTTACATCGCAACCAGGAGCTCGATATACTAGAATGAATCGCACGCTTCCGGGCTTCACAAAAATATCGCAAACCAATATTTCGTAGCCGTCTATGATTGACTCTACATATACAATGTTGTACTCCAGACTCTTTTTCAAAATGATGGCCACACCTCCACCAATGTTATGTGCTCTGTCGCATCTCACACCAATATAACTACTGCTGAGACAACCTAGTAACGAAGTTAGGTCATTTGTGCTTTTTAGCCACGACTCAGTTATGAAAGCCAAATCGTAATTATAACAACACAAGTTGCCTATGAAGGCCGCTGAGTTTTTGATTAACGACCTCACGTTGGATAACATGCAGCTAAATCTGCAGTCTTTTAGTCCCTTGAGTGTTCGTCCTCCTATGAAGTCCCGGAAGGGACACCCGTAGGAGAAAAAGCTGCGTCCGGCTGGGAGTTTAGGGCCATCGATGGAGACATTAAAGGAGCACTACTATGTTGAGAGCGTTCTACAACAGAGCTGCTTTTGCTCGCAAAGTATTGCTCACGTCTGCGCTCTCGTTCCTCTCTGGTAAGGGACGAGAATATATAGGAGATTTGGTAGGCTGCAGAACGCCGATCTTCGTTTCTCGACAGTCAATCCAATACATATTCCTAAGCAAAGCAAACTGGGACCGCTTATCGCTCTAAGCCTACACAAGGCTCTGGCCCACTGCGGGTCAAATCAGCTCCTGTACAACATTAGACGGCGGTTTTGGATACCGCTCGACAGGAGTCTATGCAAGCGAACGCTTAAAAACTGCTCCATTTGCAGAAAAGCTAACGCAGTTCCGTACAAGTACCCCAGTATGGGACCTCTTCCAAGCGAAAGAGTTACCCAATCACCTCCATTTTCATACACCGGAGTGGATTTTTTGGGTCCAATCACGACGAAATCAAGTTCTGGAGAGGACTGCAAACGATACGTCGCCCTGTTCACATGCCTTGTGACAAGACTCGTACATCTAGAAGTAGCAATGGATTTGTCAGCTAAGAACTTCATCTTTGCCCTCAAAAGATTCATCGCTCGAAGAGGAGTTCCCAGGAAGATAATTAGCGACAACGGAACAAATTTCCAACTCACGGAAAGTCTCTTGAGCCGCAACCAGGCCGTTGAAGATGTTTCGATATCCTCATTTTTGGCGGATTATCGAATCCTTTGGACCTTTATACCTCCATCATCTCCATGGATGGGTGGTGTTTGGGAGAGAATGGTAGGAACCGTCAAACGATCGTTTCAAAAAACCGTTGGACGACGAAAGCTTACCGATGAGTTACTTCATACAACACTGTGCGAAATAGAAAGTGTTGTTAACTCAAGGCCGTTAACAACAATTGGTGATCGAGATTGTCCCATTGAGACTCTTCGCCCTATTGACTTCGTTTATAAAGATGTACGCCATGGAACATCCCAGCTTACATTAAACGAAGACGACGAAGATCCTGACTTCCGACCATATCCTGAACTTTCGTCCCATAAAGCAGCTAAACAGGCTATATCGGAGACAGAGAAGATCACTAAAAAGTTTTGGTCGATTTGGAAAAACGAATATCTCATGGAGCTAAGGGATCGACACAAGATGGCAAGCAAGACTTCTAGGAAGTCCAACCAGTCTCCAACAGTTGGAGACGTAGTGCTTCTAGACGACGACTCTCAACAACCAAGAGGTTCGTGGCCTATGGCAGTAATACTAGACCTGGTCTCCAGCAGAGACAACGAAATTAGAAGTGCGATGCTACAAACCGCGTCAGGAAAGATCATCCAGAGGCCGATTAATCGTCTAATCCCGCTGGAAAAGATGGCAAGCAAGACTTCTAGGAAGTCCAACCAGTCTCCAACAGTTGGAGACGTAGTGCTTCTAGACGACGACTCTCAACAACCAAGAGGTTCGTGGCCTATGGCAGTAATACTAGACCTGGTCTCCAGCAGAGACAACGAAATTAGAAGTGCGATGCTACAAACCGCGTCAGGAAAGGTCATCCAGAGGCCGATTAATCGTCTAATCCCGCTGGAAATTCAATCCAGCATGGAAACGCTGGATCAACCACCCGCTGATTCAAATAATGGCAGTAGGAACGTTACGAGAATTACAAAACCTGCCGAAAGCACGGTTCGGCGACAACCACCTCGAGCTGTTAAAAACGCTGTGTCTTACAGCGAGAACATCTCGAACGCAAGGAGTTCCAGGCTAACAATCCTGACTACATGCAATCAACCGGCACGATGAAAAATGGAACGGAGCCGCGTTGACGCAATCTATAAGGACGACAGAAACTGTAGAACGTTTCATCATATTTGTGGTTTGTGTATCGCCTGCTGCCTTAATATGTTCATGTGCAGCTATTTGTTTATAATTGTTGTGAATACGCAACCCGATTGATAGTTGGATGTAACACTAACTAGTTAATAGATTTCTATTAGAGTCATTTGTGAGTAACATGTTTATCGCTACCGCTCATCGGGCCCCGCCCCAGTGTTGTGAATATACCCAACCAGGGTCTATATCTAGATATATTAATCTACTATTGTATTCTGACATATAGGACACCTCGCTCTGAATGATAAGACTTAAGACACTTAGGTAGGCAATATAAGATAAGAACCATTGAATGTCATCCACAGGCATAACCTAGCAATACCGCAAGTAGGCACTCGTGAATGTAATCTCCCGTGGTGCTCGAGTGCGGCACCGTCTTTCAGGTTTACTCTGATGATACCGACTGGGCGGCCAGAATGTCGCCATATCGTGGCTACGCCCACTGAAATTGTGTATATATACGATGCATGTACCACTATTGTGGGTTCTACTATAAAATCGTGAGAATAAACCTTTGTTCCACTGAATAGTAAAGCAACCCCATTGGTTATCCACCAAATTGCGAACCTTTTTATATGTTTTATATTTTGTGACCATATATGTTCTTTTAATTAATTATAATTTTAAAAATTCTATTATTTTACACCTTTCTTCACTTCTTCGAATTTTACAATTTCTTATGTTTTATATTGGAAGTCAAAAACTTTCGATCCGACCTAATATGTGGTTGAGTAAGCGTCGGCGTGATTTCGTGTCTGGTTTGTGTTTGTTTTTCCAACTAGAAGAAGTGGAGCAGTGAAGATTCTGGACTGTTGATCGAATACAGCAGCCTACTGCTAGACCGCTAAGAGTTTTTGGTCCGCACAAACCTTCGAGCTAAAGCGCCAGAATCAGCAATAGAAAAGGAGAATTGAATTGAAATTGAATTTGAGCCGAATAAACGTTCGATACCAATCTTGGCACGACAGCTCCACTACTACCTGCCATACTGTTCTAAGACCTTTGAATGTTTGAATATCTCGCAACTCAACATTCCGCTCTTCGATTCATGGATCAAGTGAGTGGTAGTCAGTGTTGAGAGTGATTCTGTGCTAGGTTCAGCGCGGAGGTGTCGCGTACAATTGTTAACCTCTCCTGACGTTACGATGATCATCGAGTTATTTGTGCAGAAGCAATCAGAAGCGATTGTACGACCAGTATGTGGTGCATCTTGCACATTAAAATTTCCAGAGCGAAGCGAGCAATATTTGGAGGGGGCATCAGCAACGTCTCCATTCGTTCCTATCGCGTGCCAGAGTGCCCCAGTTAATCCTCCTCTTCTCGAGGGACAGCAAGAGCGTTCTGTTGCCCGTTCAGAGCTTTCGCGAAGACGTCCGGGGGTTGGTGGTGGTCCTGGCGTTGTTTTGACATCCGGTCGCTTACAGCTCTTGTCAGCTCTTGTGCGGACGATCGTGCACGAAGCCACTTCGTTGTTGACCCTCCCAATATTCTACCACCTGCTCCATGCTATCTCGTCTCTGATCGTACGGGATACGCTTGTCACCCGACAGAGGAATAGAATTCTATCTTTCCTAAATACGTATGGAGCTGAATTGTTGATCTCGATTGAAGTAGAAGGGTTAGCTGGCTCCGTCGAAGATGAGAACCGCTCTTCTGCTCCAGTTTCACTGAACGGTCCGCAACACCGAACCGCTAACAGTACAGTCAGCAGAACAACGGTACTGACATTCTAAATTCAGGGTCTCATGCCACTCCATCGACTAGAGGAGGGAGCAAGTCCAACCATCGCATTGGAGGACGTCCTGTTGTTCTTATGAGCATGGAGTCCGGTCTCTTACTGCTCTCACACTGCGGATGTCAGCGAGACCATGACGTGGTTGGCCCGCCCAATTATCGCTCACCATGCGACGGCATGTTGGCCCTCGAACGACGAAGCTAGGAACTCTGAAGGTTTTCTCACATTGAAGCGAACAGTGTAGGTCCTTCCTGAGCTTTCGCGCGTTGCGAGAATCGTCAGGCATAGTATGCCCAGGTTTTGCATGCTAGGGAGGAGTCTGTTGCGAAGAGCGTATTTCAGGTTGCACTGGAGGTCCAAGGTAAGGGAGATCTTTGAAGATCTAGGCAGCACTAGATGGACAGGTTACATAACGAGCCGAGCTCTTGAACCTGACCATATAGTAAAAGGGGAAAGGACGGCGATAATCAACTCTACACCTTTTGAGATGCGCTCCGCATTCTACATACTTCTCGTTATGTCGCGGAGGGAATTTGATTGAGTATTCAGGCCATGGGATGATTGCTGTGACAACTCGATGGACAAGTCAGCATTTTATCCTTCTTAGAGAAGTCTGAGAGCACTTCACCGACCTCGAAGGGCTGGAACGCTTCGTTGGCCTGGGCGGGAGAACCTGGAATCGGGGCATGTGGCAGCCGGCGCCTCCTCCGACTGTGCAACCTCGTTCCCACCGTGCATATAAATAAAAAGGATAAAGGACGGCGTTACTCAACCCCTTTTTTGGGATGCACCACGCATTCTACCTCTAGATGTCATGGAGGCGGTTTGAATGCATACTTTGCCATACAATGATCTGCGGTGGCCAGCCGATATCAAGTTAGCACATGACCCTTCCCAGACAAGTCTGGTAGCAATTCAATGACCCAGCGGGGATGGAAGGCTTAGTTGACTTGGCCGGAAATCCGAACCAAGAACCTGGTACCGGGTGCACGCGATAGCCGGCACCTACTCCGACTGCGCTACACGTCCTCCTCCCATCCCCTCTCAGCATATAGCGGACAGAAATAGATGGTGGCGATTCATTCTAGGCAAGTGATCCCTTTTAGTGTGGGACATATACTGAAGAAGAAGGTAAAAGGTGTCAATCATAGGTATCGCCGTTCGTCGAGTTGAGAGAGCGGGCGCCAGTAGCACCTCTGTTCGTCCCTGCCGCGTGCCAGAGTGGTCCAATGGATCCTCCTCGCTCGAGGTACACGAAGAGCGTCATATCGGTCGTTCAGGGCTTTCACGAAGATATGCGACCAACGCTTTGGTGGGCGTCCGTGTTCTATTTACTTCTCGCGGAATCCAGTCGGTGACGGCTCTCGTCCAGAGGGCGTCTCCAAAGCGCATTAGGTGGCCGACCCACCTAATTTTCTACGACTTGGCCCATGCAGCAGCATTTCTGATGTCGGCGAAGCTCGGAACTGCGGAAGCCTTCTCTGACTTGCGTAAATCGTGTCACTCCGAGCATCTCCCCTCGATTCCACGCTGTGAGACGCTGATCGCGTGGGTCTCTGATGCGTATGTTAGCGGAGGAAAAACAGTGGAGTCGAATAGGTGGACATGGAGTCGGAGGCTCTTCGTCTACTTCACGAATTCTTCGACGCTCATGAAAGCTCCCTAAAGCGCTCGTTTCCTCTTGCTCAGCTCCGGTACTAGACCGTTGGCCATATTGACTTCGCAACCCACTACTAGAGACACGTAGTTGGGCATTCGGAGATGTTCGTTCTGTTGAGCGAGAATGGGGCATCAGAAACTTGTCTGTTCCTCATGAACATCTTGTTACTGGTTGTCATCAAGGAGAGGCGGGGAACAGTGAAAAGCGTCTTCGTCAAATTCCTGCAATCCAACGTCGTAGGTAAATTGAACAAATGAGTGTTGAAATTCAGTTTACGGGCCACAGAATTAGCTGAAGACACCCTCGAGCTGTGCGCGTTCCGATCATGTTTTTGAAGTTACCAGCCTTCGCAGATATGAGATGTAACAATTTAAATATTATGTAGACGATCAATGTAACCTTGAAACAAGGAGTATCGCTCAAGAAGCTGGGGCTGTCATGATACCTCTACCGTTTTTGAAGTAAACTATGATTGATGAAGGTTGAAGGTTTAGCTCATTGATGAGTTTCGTGAGCGCCGAATAGCCCAATGTGATGAATGGCCTCACCCCGAAGTATGTTTAACAGGCAATTTCGGATGATGCGCTGTGTTGGTGGGCACTGTCTCCAGAATAATCAGACTTTAGGATTGTTTCGAGATGTTGCTCGTCGTGTTCATGGCCCCATCCCTTTCTGCAATTCTCTCCTTTTGTTCTTGACTTTCTTGATGACATGCCTTCAACCCGAGGCTCTTCTCCAGAACAGGTCCAATGCATGTGCTATGTTTTGTTGTGTTGGTGTTTAGTTTTGAACTCTGGGTTGGCACGTCTTTATAATAAGCATATAGATTTCCCAAATAAATAAAAAATCTTACTGCGCCACCTGGTTCACCAGTCATCTGGTTGATGCTCTTCTATCAATTCCTTCTACAATCGATTGATCGGTTTTCTTGAAGGGGGGACAGCGTCTTCGTTTTTCCCTGTCGCGTGCCAGAGTGGTTCAATGGGTCCTCCTCGCGCGAGGGACTCGAAAGCCGCCCAATCCTTTGTTCAGAGTTTTCAAGAAGAAGTCCAACCAAGGCGCTGGTATGCGTCCTGGTGCTCTCTTGACATCTCCCAGGATTTGGTCCGCGACAGCCCTCGTCCAGCGGGTGTCTGCGGGACGCAATGCGCGGTTGGCCCACCTAATTTTCGACGACTTGGCCGACTCCGGAGGACTCTCACTCGAGCGAATCATGTCAGTTCGTCCTCTCGATTCCTCGCTGTGTAGCGCTAATCCCGTGTTCATTCCGCCTTCGTATGGCTCTGGGGCGTACGGTTTTGCTCAAGAAGAACACTAGAGTCAAATAGGTGGCCACGGAGCCGGACGTCCTTGAAGATTTTTACCAGCTATTTTCCCTAGAAAGCCTAGCCCACAAAGTTTGCTCAGCTATATTCTTCCTAATGGATAATGAAATGGGCATTACTTAGCAAACACTGCGTTGGCTGAGAAAATGTGCTCAAATATTCGACGTTACTCTCTGCTTTAGCATCCTCGTGAACTACGAAGCACTCTCCATCCTCATACACTGATAGCGCAGCCTGAAGAAGCACACTCTTGCGAATGCACAACAAATCAATGTTCATGGTTCGAGTCGAGAGAGGCCAGACTAACTACGCCTTCCATCGCTACAGCGCGGCGAAATGGTGTCAGATTTCTCAGCGAAACATGTGTCTGTCGGCAGGTCATCACAACTCATTCTATATGCCCGCATTCAGACTATCTCCACGATGTGTAGAATTTTATTGTTTTATTTCCTGGAGGATAAAAATGCAATGCAAGCTCGGAAGAATTTATGTGGATAAGTTCATGGTGAGGACTGCTTTACTGAACGCAGGTGCCAGCGTAGGTTTGCTCGCTTCCACTCTGGAAATTTTAATGTACGGGATGTACCACACACTGGTCCTGCAGTCACTACTGATGATGACAAGATAAAGGCGTTAATCAAAGCTAACCGGCGTATGACAACTTGAGAGATGGCAGAGAAGCTTGGCGCAGCGAACTCAACCGTTTGCTTCCACTTGCAACAGCCTGGTTCCAGGAACAAACTGGAGATTTGGGTTCCTCGCGAATTGAAGGAAATCCACCTCATCAAACACATTGACATATGCGAGAGTATAGTCTACTTCGAGCTGCTATGAAGAAACCAAACCATTGACTCGAATGTCTTCTGTCGCCAACTATCGAAACTTAACGAAGAAACCCCACACCTCTTTGATAACCCGTTAAGAATAAGCAGAGCTCAATTGGGAACTGGTGCCACATCCAGTCTATTGCCCTGAATTGGCACCATCAGATTACCATTTGCTGCTCTCCCCTCAGAATCGTTCGAATGGTAAAACATTTGATTCCGATCAAGCTGCTAAAGATGAGTTGCACAGTTCCTCGCTTCTGAAAGTCAAGGCTTCTTCGAACGCGGATTTTTCAACATACTGAAAGATGGCAAAGGGTCATCCATCAAAACGGTTAATATTAGGGGGGGGGGCTCAAAAGTAATGAAACACCCGATGCCGTGTCTATATATCTCGTGGCTGGAGTCTGGTTTCGTGCTTATCGTATTTGCATGTTTGTATGCTACTTACTGAAGGCTACCTGAGAAGTTACCACTTCCGCCCTTTCCAGAAGCATGCCAAAACCCCAGTCTGTCTCATGCCGAAACCCCGGTCTGACGAGTCGACCTGTGTCGTGCAAATATCGCCCAATTCCCAACCCCGAGCAGAATCGGCTCAATATTCACGCAAGATGAGAAGTACGTCTTCTACCTTAACCCTGCCAAGCAGCGAGTCTGGGTGAGGCTTGGTGACCCGTTAGCGACCTTCGTTCGGCGAGATGCTCACGGCGAGAAGCACCTTTGGAGCTTTTGGATCTGCGCCCATGGATCGGTTTACCGGAAGCTGTTTCCCAAGAGCACTACGATGAACTCCAAGGCCATGGTGAACGAAATAGAAGTGATGGGCCGGCGACTCGCTCTTATTCATTCGCAGCACTTCAAGAAGGTTTTCCTCCTCGATAACGCCGCACCCCATCGGGAACAAGTAGCCAAGCTTGGCCAGCTGGGCTACGTTCACATGCCTCATCCACCGTATTCGCCGGACATCTCTCCATGCGACTACCACTACTTCTTGAGCCTACAGGACTTCCTGGTTGGAAGGGACACAAAAACCCAAGCAGTGCTTGACAACCATATCGAGCAGTTGATCAACACCAGGCGAAGGATGGGATCAGGAAGTTGGCTGAGCGATGGCAGCAAGGTAATTGCCCTTAATGACGAATACATTCCTCAGCACCGTTGAGTTGTAATTGAATTATAAAAAGATTTATATATAGTGGGATAAAGATTTTTTCATTTTGTCTTATTACTTTTGCCCCCCCCCCCCCTAATATATCACTGATAAATTCTGTCGTTAGTATAACAAATTCACCTTAAAGAATGCAAAAAACGACATTAATTGTCGAACAACCCAATAGATAGAGGCAGTGAGGCTCGTGCATTCTGTAGGCTCCGCAACAGTGCTCTAGGGGTCTGTATGCGGTACTCTCATATCACGACGAGAGCGGTGATGTCTGAGTCGTCGTCTGAGTTGTCTTGGGGCCGCGAGCTTGACCAGTTGAATCAAAAGTCTCAGCGTGTTGGCCCAACTATCCTACCATTAGTAATGTGTTTAATGTGACGTTTTGATGAGGTCATTTTGGCCAGTGCTTTCTAATCTGCTTCTCCGCTATACAGGCGGGTTTTTGGAACTCCAGGAGCAGACTTGTCTGCGAAGGATAAAATACTGAATTGTTTATCGACTGGCCACCTTTAGTCACCGTATAGGGTAAATAAAGTGTGGAAAGTATAAAAAATGGCTGATGTCAATTCCTCTTAGGGATGCGGCACGTATTCCACTTCTCCGAGATGCCACGGAGGTCACTTGAATGGGTATTTGGCCTCTACAGTAAATTGCGGTGACCAGAAGGTGGACGAATCAGTGTTTTAACTTTCCAGACTAGTCTGGCACCAATTCACGGACTCCGGAGGGTGAAAGGCTTGGTTGAACTGGCGGGGATTCCGAATCAAGAACCTGATATCACGTGCAAACGACAGCCGATGCCTTCTATGACCGCGCTGCCACGCGCTGTATAGGTCAGATGCTCATTTAAGTTGCTTCCACATTATTCCCTGGAAGTAGAATGCATCATAGAAAAGTATTGATCAACAAAAGGATAAAAGGATAAAGGACAGCGCTACTCAATTCCTTTTTGAGATGTGCCACGCATTCTAATTCTGGATGTCATTGAGGCGATTTGAATGCGTGCATGGCCGTACAATGACTTGCGATGGCCAGCCGATGAACAAGTCGACGATTTATCCTTCCCAGACAAGTCTGCAACCAATTCACCAACCGCGGAGGGACGGAAGGCCTGGTTGGCTTGGGCGGCAAATCCCAACCAGGGACCTGGTATCGGGTGTACGCAACTGCCGGCACTTATTTATTTATTTATTTATTTATTTATTTATTCAATACGTACGCGATAAGCGCGGCCGTTAGATAAACAAATACAGCAATAGGACAGTTACAACCGAAGCGCAACATAGAGAGACATACTCTGTAAAAAACCGTAAAACAACAACAAATCGAGTGACGTGGCATCAGGTCTGCAATCAGAAATAGCACAACACAGCCCACTTCCCGAGCAAACCATAGTCGAAGAAAAGGAATAAAGAAGGCGATACCTCAGTACTAAGCCTCGTAACTCAGCAACGACTTTTGAACGGACCGCTTAAGCTGCTCCAGAGAAAAGGAGGATTGCATGCACTTCGATGCCCTAAGATACGCGCTTGCACCCCTATGAGGAAAAAGGCCTACCTTAAACCTGCTCCTAGGGCAGGGAAGGAAAATCTTTTCATGCTCTCCCTTAGTATGAGAAACTTCACCATTAACGAAGTGACGGAGCCCTCCTGACCGCCATTCTCTGAAACACTGCTGACGGTAGAACAACTTTAATCAGTCTGTTTTTCCCTCTGAGAGGCCTACCTAGCCTGTAGACAGTGAGAGGGTTACACTCAACTCCTAGGAAATCTAGTACATTGCATACACTATGGTAATCGTAGTTCAACCTCTCTCTGAAGTTACTAGACGCTACTTCCGGAATATTACCAATGACTATAGAATGCCTTCTCTCTATTTCATGATATGAGACAATCGACTTATCAACTGGAACATGAGTTTGAGATGCGGCCACCGGTAGCGAGGAATTAACATCACTATGATCAATGCTCAGGACAAGTTGACCAGAATCTTCTACCTGTGCAGCAGAAGTCTTAAGTGAATCCAGTTCAGATCGAAGATTTACATTATCACGGTATAATCGAGACATCTGCGAAACCAGTTCTTCAATGACGTTTTTGATACAAGTCGGTATGGACTTAGCCTTCAGGAGTTGTCGCACGTGCTTGTCCAACGACGCACCCATACCGAAGTCCACATCGGCCATAGCGTCCATGGGCGACGAGTTGCTGTTGGAAATAGTCGATGCCATAATAAGCCGTCACCGTCACTAAATACAGGAAGAAAAGCGCGGCAGGTGTCGCAGAGGAAGCAAATGACCTTTCACAGTGGCAAGAACTGAACCGAGATAGATTGCAACCCTGCCACAAGATTGCACGCCACAGATAAACACAGAAGCAGCAGTCGAATTCAGTCCGCCACAGAATACCACAGTCCGAAGAAGTCAGCCAGTAACGAACAGCAGAAGCCAGAATCGAATCAACTGCCGGCGGTCGTTCGAGTACCGGAACGTTTGGCAGTGTCGGAAAGACGGACAGTGAACGCTTTTGAGCGCCTTTTTGCAGAACGAACGCAGCAGCAGTGGCCGAGGTTCGAGTTGGAGTAGTGGTGGCGGTAGTAGAAGTGACGACTTGACCAGGAGACGACGGGCTCGACTTCAGTTCAACACCAGTGTCACCCTCAAACTTGGGTAATTAAACCTCCGACTGCGCTTCACGCACCCATTGATTAAAACCATTTTTACTCCCTTTACCCTTTACGGTTTCTTTCTTTTTCTAGCGGCTTAAGAGACCGATCACAAACAAAACCAAAGAATTATCTTGAAAAACAGAATCAGCTCTCAAAGCTTAAACAACGACGCGCAGCTGGTCTCTTCCTCAGGGACTTCATATAAGTTTTTTCAAATCTTCCCCTACGTTACTGAAAGCTATGGCCTAGCGACAGCAGTCGTACCATTAAACGTGCTCGTACAGTCAACCTTTATCCTTTATTTTCTTAGAATAGAGCCACGTCACTATTTCCTAAAGGCAGCGCGCATTACACCAAAGGGTCTAGCATGGCATCACCAGCTTTCGGTTGCAGAAAAAGCACGTGCGATGTGTGATGCGACGTCACGGGTGGGATGTAAGCAAGTCAGCTGGCGGTGTTCGGAACCCACCGACCGGTGCTGAGTATCCATAACAATGTTATTTTCGGCCGTCGATGTGCACCAACTCTGCGACCGCTTTCCGCCCTTGCCTTACTTCTGTGATAGGCCGCGTATTTCGTTTCATGCCCCCTCATTCCGCACCCCGCTTGATACGTGTATCGAGCAATGGAATTCCAGAGCTACACACTGTAAGTGGTCTAGTAGATTGAGACACAGTAAGTGCTCGGTGTGATAGACGACCTAAGACCACTTGAAAATGGACTATAAATCCTTCGAAGTGCAGCATAGGATTGACATATGGCGGGCTGTTGTACAAGTATGCGAGGGCCTTGGAGAACGACAAGTGTCCGCAGAAAACATGTCGCCATGTGCCTCATGGTGTGTTTCAGACGCGGTGCAGATAACGCGAACTTATCGGGTTCATATGCACTAAATCAAGAACTTCATAGAGGATAAATGGGATTAAAGGACGCTGTTGATCAACTCTTTTTTTGAGATGCGCTACGTTTTACACTTCTGTGAGATGTGGAGGCAACTTCAATTCAATTTGATTTGCGTTTTAATGACTTGCGGTTGCCAGCCGATGGACATGTCATGGTTTTATTCTTCCTGGAAAGATCTGGTACGTCTGTCGAGCCTTGAGTGACGGAAGGCTTGGTGGGCTTGGGTGGAAAATCCAAAAAAGAAACCTGGAATCGTGTACAGCCGGCACCTACCACTGTGCTACCACTCGTCTCGTGAGAAAAATATCGTGTCACAAGGTCTATCCAGGATGCGCCACATATTTTGGTAGCACCATTCTATCCTAACTTTGCGTTTAGACGTTTTGCGTTTTTCCGAACACTTCGATTCAAGTAATCCTTGAAGAAGAAGGTCTTTGTGGTTTTCTCTGCCGTGTTTTGATTAAAAAAATACAAAGCTAAACAGCTGTGAAATGTGCCCTACTCAACTCGTGTGGCATTATCATTGAAATGCGAGAATACGAACGGCGCGTGAGCATTTTATCCGCTTTTATTTATAGCTGTTTGATCGGGGTTGTAATAATTTTGGCACAACAGTGGAGCGAGCCACACGGCTGCTCTCGTAAGTTCAGAGGAGCTCGTGCTTTTCGACGATTTGAATGTAAGGCGCTGGGTCTTCAATTCAGCACGCTATTGCATACTACGCCTCACACATGCAGTCTCAGGAAAGGATGTCGGATCCTTATCTGGGTAGTTAATGCCTTCCTAAAGAGTGCTCTGGTTAATAATTTATTTCATTTCTTTGAAGGCCATGAATATGTCTTTTAGGATCTTAGAGGTCAGGGCTGTTTATTTTGTACATGACTCTGTAACTGCTTCCAGCGTCGCGAGAACAAGCTCGATTGTTCAGTAGCACTTCCTGTCTTAGAGTCGCTTATTCAACCCCATTCTTCTACGTTTCCGCTGCTCCGATATTGAAGAAATGCGGGCTGGAGCTATAGCGATAGTTCCGAGAGATCTAAAGCTGTATGTTGAAGGAAGCCAAATAGAGCACCTTGAAGCGGCGTCTCTCAATAATCTCTTGTTTCTCTGCCGAAATCTTGTGGTACACGAAGCCAAGCTGTCTCCTTGGGGTAACACGAGGATTTCTGAGAGAACTAGTTTATTTATTTATTTACCTATTTGATGACTACGTCATAAGACGCGCCACGTAAGGGAAAAACAGAAACAACAGCAAAAAGCAGACGAACAATCACAGCTAATCTAGGCGGATTTTCCATGGAAAGAAGCGGCGTCCACCTATCAGTAAGTAAACACTGACAACAAAAAATTCAAAAAAACGAGGAAAAAGGGGCGAATCGGAGGTGCTTAGTGCGGAAGGAAGGGTAGGACGGTAAGAATAGGCGCCTGAATTTTTTAAAGACCTGAACTGAATTTAAGGCCTCCGTTGAAAATTGGTACAAAGACTGCCGGTTCAAATAAATTAGATAAATCAGCCATTGACGGGCAGCGCCTACTCAGAGAGTTTTGATGACCGAAGGCAGCACGAGGAGAGGACTAGCCTTAGAACACCGGACGACGTTACGAAAATTTTCCGGCGAGCGCAGTACACCCGAGGTCATTGGCGCGACTTTCTGGCCAAGGCTCCCTCGTCAGCCGCGCTTGTGCAGTAGTCGTGCTGAAGACGACAGGAGCACAAATGGCAAAAACAAGGAGTCGTTGCGGCCAAGATCTCCTATTGCGCAGCGCTTGTCCTGCGGTCGTGCTGGAGACGACGGCAGCAGAAAGAGTAAAAACCGGCAAATGTTCCGACCAAGACCTCCTATTGTGCAGCGCTTGTTCTGTATTGTACAGCGCTTGTCCTGTATTGTGCAGCGCTTATCCTGCAGTTGTGCTGGAGACGACGGCAGCACACAGTCTAAAAACAAGCAGACCTCTAGGCCAATCCCTGTTCTGACAATAATAATAATAAATAAAAATAAACAATAATGAAATACAATAATATAACTAACTAATAAATTTTATTTTTAATGTAATAAAAAATTATTTAATACTTCTACCAATATAAAAATATCATTAAATAAAAACTACACAAATAAAATGATAATGAATTACCTGAATTTTATTTTTTTGAATTTAATAAATAATAAATCGTTATAATGTATGATGATAGAAAAAATATTATGACATAGTAATTAGTAGTCATGGATAATGTTATACGTTAGCAATCATTAGTGAGTAGATAATAATAATAATAATAATAATAATAATAATAATAGCAGGTGATAATTACTAATTATTTCGTATAATTAGTAACTTCCTATTGTTCATTATCACCTGCTGTCCCTCTATATAATATTATTATTTTCTACTCACTAATGATTGCTAATGTATAATATTATCCATCACTACTAATTACTATGTCATAATATTTTTTCTTTCATCATACATTATGACGATTTATTATTTATTAAATTCAAAAAAATAAAATTCATGTAATTCATTATCATTTTTATTTGTGTAGTTTTTATTTAATGATATTTTTACATTGGTAGAAGTATTAAATACATTTTTATTACATTAAAAAAATTATTAGTTAGTTATATTATTGTATTTCATTATCGTTTATTTTTATTTATTATTATTATTATTGTCAGAACAGGGATTGGCCCAGGGAGCGGCCGTGGATCGATCGCCGGCGCTGATGTTGTGACGTAATGTACTGCGCTAGTCAACTCGCGATCTGATGACGTCACAGGGGCGGAGCCTCCTGCGCATGTCGGGGCTTCACCTGCTGAAGCCGCGAAGCGCGTCATCAGGCCCGGCTCGACACGTTGGGGACAAGCTCAGCTCGATCGCAGGATTCTAGTCTTCCCCCAACATCCTGGAGTTGTCCGGCGCTTCTTAAAAGCCGATTTTCCGCCGAAAAAGGAGCGGATCGTCCTTCGCTTCTCGCCCCAAACTCTCTGAGTATGTCGGCGAGAGCCAATGAAGAGCATGTAGTTATTAGAGGGAGCACCGCTATTATTGTCATATGTTCCATATGTTCTTACAGATTTACTACGGCAAAACTATTCGGTCGCGGACATTAATGAATACTTTTAGAATCCATGTGTGTTTATTTATTTATTTTTTATTTTAGCTAATACCCCTTCATGTGCCACCTCACCGCGGTGAAGGGGTGAACATCACTTTGTGATGGCTAACGGCACAAACGGTCACGCAGTACGCGACGCTTGTCGTGTATGGGCGGCTCTCCTGTATCCCTGGCCAGGAACATGTGAGTAACCAGACCACCGGTACGGCTCAAACAACTAAACCCGCGCCCCAGTCCTCCGCGCGCCGGAGGTGGACTTCTACGACGTCGGTTGCATCCACCTCCGGCGAGGGGCCATCTAATCTCGGAGTTAAACTATCAGGACGTCATTGGAATCGGACTACCGGAAACTCCCTCCCACCACGACACGGAAACTGCCTATTCGTCTGCACTTATAACTGTCGTTCGATCGCATCTGAGCAGGATCTTCGGACACTGCTTTATAGAAGCCGAAACATCAAATACGACGTTATCGCCCTGCAGGAAACGAAAGGCAGAACGGAAACCATAAGAAGGACAGACCACAACGAGCTTCTCATTATCGGAGCAAAGGTGGACAGAAAGAATATTGGCGGAGTTGGATTTCTCGTCAATTCGACAGTGCACCACTTAGTAGACTCTTACAAGATCATCAGTCCGCGAGTAGCTGTTCTTCGTCTGGAAACCAAAGATCAAGGAACCATCTCCATCATAAATGGATATGCTCCAACATCTGCGGCCACAGATGAAGAAAAGGAGGAATTCTACAAGCTGTTCGAAAGGACTGTCAACGACGAGAAGAGCTACTACAAAGTTGTCGTTGGTGACTTCAACGCTATCGTCGGTACGAATGATCACGACGAATGGAGGCTAGGACCACATGGAACTTCCTCAGGGAACGAAAACGGAGAGCGCCTGATAGACTTCCTATCCGCGTGCCGTCTCTACCATGGAAATTCTATGTTTAAGAAGCCTTCAAACCGACGATGGACCTGGGAAAGCCCAAATGGAGAAACACGTTCGGAGATCGACCATGTTCTTACGAACAGACGCTGGAGTCTGTTCGACGTCTCCGTGCTGCCTTCATTTGACACCGGCTCGGATCACCGTCTTGTCCGTGCGAAGCTGACTCTCAAAAAGAGGATGTTCAAGCGTGACACCCATAAACCGGCACCGGTGAGGATCCCCACATTCAAGTCTGAGGAGTTGGAATATGCGATAAAGTCGTATGATTGGAATCTTCTTGAAAATCCATCGGAAGACTACGATCTTCTCTCCAAAGGACTGTTGAAATGTGCTAGCAGCTCTTGCGAAGCCACATCGCCGTCTGCTTCAAGACTCAACGCACATGCGATTAAACTCTTGGAGCAAAGAAGAGCTGTTAAACTGGATCCTAATGCTTCCCATCTGGAAAAAGTCACCATCTCGAAGGCCTGTCGAATTGCAGTGAAGGAGTCCATTCAAGCCTACAGAAGATTGAAGCTGTTAGAAGCGGCTGGGAAAGGTTCAAGCATAAAGCGCTGCAGACGAGATCTCTGCGATCAGAAGGCAATAATGTCAGCCCTTGTGGATAAGGATGGAACAACGCAAACGTCTCGAAGAGCGATGGAGGCCATCGTTCAGGAATTCTACACAGATCTGTTCCGTTCTTCCATCACTGTCCCGAAATGCTTGATGCCACCAGCTGAGGAAGTACCTCCCATTCTGGAATCAGAAGTTGCTCATGCCATCAGAAGGATGAAGCTGGGCACTGCTCCCGGACCGGACGGCATTTCTGCTGATCTCCTTCGTGCGGGTGGCAGTGCCCTCTGCTCACTTCTTGCCAAGCACTTCAACCACTACCTTCGACTTGGTAGGATTCCGGACTCATGGAAGGAGTCGAAAACAGTTTTAATCTTCAAAAAAGGTCAGCAGGAGGATATCAACAACTATCGACCCATCAGTCTTCTCTCGGTTGTGTACAAGATCTTCACCAAGATACTGCTTAACCGCATGGAGCGTTGCTTGGATGAATATCAGCCAGTGGAGCAAGCAGGGTTTCGCAAGGATTTCTCCTGCATGGACCATATTCAGACTGTCTCACAGCTCATCGAAAGGAGCCGCGAATACCACCTCCCACTTGTTCTTGTCTTCGTGGATTATCGGAAAGCGTTCGACTCTGTGGAAATCAACGCCATTCTGAACGCCCTTGTGAACGCTGGTATACCATCGCCCTACATCCGACTTCTCGACGAATGCTTCTCGAACACATCGACTACCATCCAGCTGTTCGATCGAAAGCTTAAAATTCCTATCGGGAAAGGAGTACGGCAGGGAGACACGATCTCTCCCAAGCTATTCACAGCGGCACTTCAGGATGCCATGAAAGACTTGAACTGGGACGATAAAGGCTACCTTGTCGACGGTAAACGGATCAGCAACCTTCGCTTCGCCGACGATATTGTTCTGATCTCTACCAGCACGGCAGAAGCCGAGGAAATGCTGAACGAGCTCAGTGTGGCAGGCATGAAGATTGGATTGGACATGAATATGTCCAAAACGCAATTTATGGTCAACCAGTGGTGTGACACGGGACTCGTAAGGTTAAATGGAGTCGCTCTGCAACAGGTCGACTCCTACGTCTATCTGGGAAGAGAGCTGAACATGGATAACGACCTCGCTCCTGAAATCGCCCGCAGGAGACGCGCAGCATGGGCAGCCTTCAGTTCGATTCGCGAAGTCACCGATCAGGTCAAGGATCCCGGCCTCAGGGCCTCGATATTCAACGCCTCTGTACTGCCTGCGATGTGTTACGCGACGGAAACCTGGCCCGACAACAAGACAATCGCCAGAGCGATGCAAACTACGCATCGTGCACTGGAGAGATGTCTTCTAAGGACAAGCATTCGTCAGCAATGGCAAGAAGGCCTACGAAGCTCGGAGCTACGGGAGAAGTCGCAATTAGCAGACCCGCTGCAGTACATGAAGAAGTCCAAATATCGCTGGGCCGGACACCTGCTTCGACGAAAGGACGATAGATGGAGTCTCCGTGTCACAGAATGGCTCCCGAGAGACCATAAGAGACCACTGGGACGACCGCCAACGCGATGGGCAGACTCATTCTCAAGATCTTTCAGAGAGCGGAGTCTGCCTCACTGGATGCAAGCAGCCAGAGATCGAGCGGTCTGGAAGAGTTGTGGTCCCCGCTGAGAAGACCTCCAGCCGACAAAGGACCATCAAAGTATCAAAGTAAGTAAGTTAGCTAATAACTAAATAGAAATAAAGTCGCGAAAAAGGTAGTTTTGAGATCGACCATGCTATTATTGCTCGACTGAAGCGTTATTTGCTGGAATTGGAGTTGGTGAGCAGTCCAAGATTTTCAACATAGTGGTGTTGAAAGTCGATAAAACGCAAATCACAAGCTTCAGATTTTGAGGATGCATAAGTTCTACGAGCAACTAAGCACGCATCTGAAAAGTCATTCCGGGTGGGCCCTGTCTTTCAAAGGCCTCTTTAATCTGATATGCCCCTAGGCAATTGCTTAGAAAGGAGGCTCGAAGAAATCGAATCGAAGAAACGGAAGACACTGTGATACGTCGTAATGATGTGCAATAATGGGTTGACCTCTCGAAAGCTGTGCGTATACCAAAACCTTTTGCCGAAAAGGTGAAACATGAGCTTTTAAACCTTATCAAGAACTGCCTGCGTGAGATTCGTTAAGAAAGTTTGACAAAGAGCCGCTAGATTCTCTAAATCGATAGCCCGTTAATTGTAAAATACACACTCCTAGTGTGCAAAGCTCTCAGAAGAGGCGCCAGCTGAACGGGTTCAAATTTCAGCTTCCGAACTATGAACCATGCAGACTGTGAGAGTTGGAAAGGCGTCGGTTCTAAAATTGAAAGCTTGTTCAATATTTGTCAATGTTTGGGATAAATCACTGTTCAGCAACCCAATCTGTCCAAACTTTTAAGTATCGTTTACAAGAGATGCGGGATCACATACTAGAAGTAAAGAGGTTAGGATTTTCGAATCTGTGTTAGTGGAATGGGCACTCCACTCTGACTACTTGACAACGACAGCAAATCTGAGAGCAAACTAGCTCATAAAGACAACACCGTGAACTGGCGTTTTTTGTAATTTCCTACCGGGAAAGGGCACACTGCTTACACGTGTCTCGCTTTTCTAGCGATGCCCCTTCCGATTAGGGTCCAACGATTTTTCTCGAGCACGGGTAGGTTACAGTCGTTGATTTTACCGTTGCTCTTCTTGTATCTTGTGGTTATCATCATTTGGCAAACCTCCAAATGCGAACCAAGGAATCCATGGGACAGCTCAATTTTTGGAGATTCTCTACAATTCAGTCGCTGGTTGCTCCTTTTTGAATAGGGTTTTCTCGAAATTTCACAACGCATTCCGACAGCGTTTCGTTTTTGTTAAGCAAAAATACCACAGGTGAGACATTGAAAGAGCGACCTCATCGGATCTGGCTGAGGTTTTGTTATTATCACTCATCAAGCATCTTTGGGCTTATGGTTTTTCACAGCCTTCTCTACCGCTTATTTGCTTGTTGTTTCAAAGTCTCTTTGCTAGCCTTCATCTGTGATCCAGATATCATTCTTCATCAAATTCTTCTATTTTCCATTGGCGAAACCAAAGGTGTGTCTGTTTCACCTTCGACAGTTTGTTAACCAAAACTTTAGTATCGTTGTGTTGTTGTGTTGTGTTTTTTGTTGTGTTGTGTTTCACAGATCTGCCGGTCAGTACTGCTTCTGTTCTACAATCCTATCTCTTCGAAGAAGTGAATGAGAAGAACTGTTGCTTCTCGTTTGGTCGTCTCTAATTTTCTCGATTCGCCTTTTCAAGTCTGGAAATATGCATATAAATACAACCACTGCTGAAGCAGTATAAAGCTCCCAGTGCACAGATGATTTATGTCTAACCTGCCAGCATGAAATAGGGAGCATACAGCATGCTTGGGCGCGTCATAGCGCAATCGGAGGAAGCGCAGGCTGTCACGTGCAGTCTACATCGATCAAATGCATTTTCCGTTGAGTTCACGATTCACTGTAAATATAAATTACGGAGAGCATCCTGCAAAGAGATCGAATTCCCCGACTTTGCTACTTTCTACTTTTATACAATTTTCACGTCAAACTGGACACTCTTCTAACTAGGGAAGGGTTTCCACCTCCCATGGAACTTCAGGTTGAGACCAGGATCATTAGAAAGAGCTCGGAATGCTGATTACGAATACGTGTGTCAAAATTGCGAAATGAAATTCCTGAGCGAGCTATGTCCTGCCGAAGTTGGGTGGCCTGACCACAGGCTAGCCTTCCTACACAGCTGGCGCGAGTGGAGAGTCGTCAGGGCTCCATAAGAAGGGCACGCGAGCTGCGGCGCTGGCGCAGGGGTGGTGCTCCAGCTCGTCAGGTGCGACGTTGTTTCCGGTCCCATTGCTGCCGCTTTCTTACAAATCATAATTTATCTTCGAAATGACATTTTCTTCTGAATTATGACACGTGTCTGATTAAATAGTCGGGAGAACTACCACGCAAAATGCTTGTAAGCAAAAACTGCTATGGCGACATTTGTATTTAGTATTTTGCACAAATAGGGTCCAAATTCTATATTGAACAACTAAAGGTGTTTCTATATAACAACCTTGTCATTCGTAGAGCAAAGCAAAAAAATGGTTGAAGCAGGCATGCTGCTCTGTGCTGAGTATTTCAAAAAGTTTGAAAACCTAGGAGCAAAAAACTTTTTTCATATTCGACTGTAGTTGAATCTTGGCATTCTTTCTTGTGCTGTAGGATCTCGTGTGAAGCTGTTGAGCCAAGATTGGTATGCTCCTTTATTCGGCTTACCGCCTTCTTCAGAGCCTGGAGAAGATAAAAGGAGTTGGGGAAATTATCCGCCCAAGGATCATTTCAAGTTACAGAAACTCCAGGAACAAGTGGTTGAATGAGACGAAAAGGGGAGTAAGGCAACCCGACTGATCTTATGAAGCAGCCGAGAGGCTGGTAAGCTTCCTTCGGATGGGGAAAGACGTGGATGAACGAGACTCTCCCTTCGGGCCACATCTTCAGCGACCTCCTGATTCGCGCCCTCCAGGGTGAAGCCCACAGATGTCGGCAATGGGGCCAGCTTCTGGATTACATTCATCCGCTTCTCTCTCTCTCTCTCTTATTGACTGCCGCGTTGCTGAACGTAATGCACAACCACTTCGGGGTTTCCGTGCTGCTGTATCGAACTCGCGTGCTAAGACTGTCATCTCCATCCCGACCGCTGCGCCATTATGGTTCTGTACCGTTATGCGGTGCGTCGAGCACAATGAAATCGACAAAATCAATCCAGTAGGCGATTGGGGTTCATTGACGTTATCGGCGTTTCAGACGTCTAGAGCCTTAGGATTTAGCTGCAACAAACGTGTTGTCGTGTTTAAAAAGCCTACATTTGCAAGGCAATTGCAGCGCATTCTTAGCTTTGCTTGAGCCTGTGAAGATGAACTTCAGATAGCTGACGACTTCAAGATTATTTCCAATAGTTGAAGCAACTTTTTAGCGTTTGATATGAAACTGGGGAAATTGACAGCATTTCATGGAGCTTGACTCGATGGAGCAAAAAGTGGATCTTGACCTCGAATAAAAAGAGTTTACCATTTCCACTCGAGGTTTACGTGAACACAAAAATTTGCCGCGTAAGTCTTTCCGAAGTGGAGTTGCCTTTGTTGGTGTACAAGCGGATTTGTAGATCTTAGAGGAAGATAGAAATGGACAGTATATTAGGGGAGCCAAAAGTAATGAGACACCCCATGCCGTGTCCATATATCTCGTGGCTGGAGTCTGGATTCGTACTTGTTGTATCTGTATGTTTGTATGCTACTTACTGAAGCCCATCTGAGAAGTTACCACTTCCGCCCTTTCCAGAAGCATGCCAAAAACCCCAGCCTGTCTCATGCCGAAACCCCAGTCTGACGAGTCGACCTGTGTCGCGCAAATCTCGCCCAATTCCCAACCCGAGCAGCCTGGGTTCAATATTCACGCAAGATGAGAAGTACGTCTTCTACCTTAATCCTGTCAAGCAGCGAGCCTGGGTGAGGCCTGTTGAATTGTTACCGACCTTCGTTCGGCAAGATGTTCACGGCGAGAAGCATCTTTGGAGCTTTTGGGTCTGCGCCCATGGATCGGTTTACCGGAGGCTGTTTCACAAGAGCACCGCGATGAACTCCAAGGCCATGGTGAACGAAATAGAGGAGATGGGCAGGCGACTCGCTCTTATTCATTCGCAGCGCTTCAAGAAGGTTCTCCTCTTCGACAACGCCGCACCCCATCAGGAACAAGTAAGCACGGATACGCTTGGCCAGCTGGGCTACGTTCACATGCCTCACCCACCGTATTCGCTGGACATCTTTCCATGCGACTACCACTACTACTTGAGCCTACAGGACTTCCTAGTCGGAAGGGACACAAGAACCCAAGCAGTCCTTGACAACCATATCGAGCAGTTGATCAACACCAGGCTCAAGCAGTTCTGTAAGGATGGGATCAGGAAGTTGACTGAGCGATGGCAGCAAGGTCCTTGCCCTTAATGGCAAATACTTTCCTCAGCATCGTTGAGTTGTAATTGAGTTATAAGGAGATAAAGATTTTTTCATTTTGTCTCATTACTTTTGGCCCCTCCTAATACATCACTTCTCACAAAACCGTGATTTAGAGGAGTTATGAGCACGGAATGGTCCGTGACGGGCTAGCTTGGACCTACACTGCTGCATCCATCCTAGTCGGGATGGGGCATAGAGCTTTTTGCTCCATCAGCTTCCCTTTTTAAATTTCTCGAGAGCTGATTTTGTAACCCTTTTATATAAGGACTTCCGGATAAATCCAGAAAAAGGAGTGGTACGGCGTGGAAGGGCGTGCTCAGCTGCCACGTTAGGGTTGTCCCACTCGATTAATATCGAGTCCAAAAGTTTTGCAGAGATCAAGGTGGTTAAATGGATCCATAATGCCGCCGTTCAAAGCTTGAAGATTAAGAGCAGTAAGAGCACTCAATGCTGTGGTGCCGATGTATCGGTTCTTGAAAAATGACCAATTTATCGCTAAAGCAGTAATTTGTCATTTCATTAAACTCTGTGGAGATTCATTGTTGGGAGGATGTTCTGAAAAATGACTGTGCCATCCCCGAGCTCGGTGTAATTGGTGACGATCAGAAACCTTCCTTCGACTTTTTTTCAGCCAACTCCAAGCCTCCATCGATGGATCTTCTTGGATATTAAAATCGGCTCGATATATACAATTTTCACGTCAAATTGAATAATTTTCGAGTCAAATTGGAGACTCTTCTAAGGATGCTTGATGCTTTGAAATTAAGCCGAACATTTTCCAAATCAAAACGAGCGTTCTCCAGATCGGACAAGTTGCTCTCCAACAAGGCTAGAGCATTTTTTGTTTAAGTAAATGTTACTATAACCTCCCTTGATTTTTCTAAAATTTACCTGCGAAATAATTGAACGCACATTTGAAAATTTTGTAAAATTCCTATTTTTAAGAAGAAACAATCAAGTAAATTTTGGCTAAAAGCGTGAAAGGGCAGAACAAAAACAAGGGTAGGAACGAAGCGGATGTAGGATTTTATCTTACCTTCTTTAATCTGTTGTGTTACTACATTAGAAAAGTATGTCGCGCTATGCACTCGACTAGATCATTGCAATTTTTATTTGATTGGTAGCTTAAATACTGCTTATTTGAAGCAAGGGTGTGAGGATATGTCTGCTTTTGATAGCTATTCTTTTTGTACTGTACACGTCTGTTTTACTCAAAGCAAATAGAATTTTTGCTGTCAATCGAACAAGAACAGCGACGATCTGGTGGAGTGCATGATAGACGGGGTTTCTTCTTTACTAAATGGCTGTTGCTTCCATGCGCTTTAAGAGAACATTTAGTTTATTACTTTTCTTGAAAGAAAAGATTTCATAAAACTCTAAACAATGTGGTACTTAATAGGATTAAAAATGAATTAAAAAAGCACGTGGATTAAAAAATTCAAGGACAGTCATACAAAATTTTCGTTAAACAAAAAGTTATTCTAACTATGTTGGAAAGTGTCTAGCTTAACCTGAAAGGCGCCGTTTGGTTTGGAAGATCTTCTGTTTGATTTTAAAACCGTAAATCTTGCCTAGAAGGGAGTCCAATTTCGTGTCCAATATCCAAATTTCTCATCCAAGCAAGACTTCCACAGGTAGACGTCCTCCATATGTTGCAGCGGATAGAAAAATTGGTCTATGTCGCAAAGGTGGGCAGCACTGGAAGATGGCTACTAACACCATCGATTGAGCACACTCCAGCCAATCAGGGTACCGAACGTGCACTCCTTTTCTGGAGGGCACGCTCATTCGTTGCGGAGGACTGGTTGGCTCGTGCATTCTCACCTCCCAATGCTCTCAATGTTCGTCCGCATCGACAGAAAGCTATAGTCCGATTTATCTAATTATTACATCTCATACAACATTGACTAGCTACTATTTTTGTTGTGCTCAAACGAATGTATTCGAATAATTATCCGAGTAGTCGAATACTCAATATTTCTAAATTTCGAATAATTGTTCAAATTCGGACTTCGATTTTCTTAAAAAAGTCGAATATTCGTTTGAATTCAAGCATCGAAAGAGAGCCGTATTCGAATCTTATTGGAAAATCGACCATTTTAACTTCAATTGAAAATCGAATAATTTTATTCGAATGTCGAGTAAACTACAAACAAATTTTCAAGTGCAGGACCTGATTCGAACAAATTATTCGACCATTCGATTATTTGACCGGACGAAAAATGGGGCTAATTCGATTTTCGATGGTTCCAAAAAATTGATGAGTGAAGAAATTCGTTAGTTTATTCGCTAGAATTTTTGCGACGTCGAACAAAAAAATAATATTCGTTATTATTCTCGTTCATTCATTTGTTCGAAAATCTTCGACATCGAATTTACTCCATCACTCAATCGTTTGACAAAATTTTTCAAAAGCACATCCATATGTACTGGGTATTGACGAATTCAAATTCGAGTCTGGAAGCTTAACGAAGCACCCTTTAGCTGTGTAAGGCAGACGAAAGGCATCGAGCACCGATTCTGACGTTGTTCTCACCCTGTCGAGCTCCAGCGACAGCTTCTACATGAGATAGCCGTAGCTCCACGCGGGAACTCTGTTTTCTTCCGCGTCGCGATAACGAAGGGCCAATTTGTTACAGTTAATGTACGCCATGACAGCAACTGTTCGGCCGGACTGCATTAGAAATCCATTTGCTTGACAACACTTCTTAGTGGAGGACGAACATGAGGGCTGAAGCATCCAGCCGCTATGCTTGCTCTTTCTGACTCTCTTGTCTTCCACTTTTTCCTCTCTATTCGATGGTACATATAACGAAAAGAAGGAATTTGTTAACTGCTCTGAATGGTAGTGCATCAGTGAATTACGCCCCATACTGGACTCGCTCCATGAACTCAAGTAATTTGTTTTATTCGATCGAAGCTCAATTATAAGGAATTTAGTAACATTCTGTTAGAAGGGTGGTTCTAAATGTACTTGAGGTGTTAGCTTATGAGGTGCGAAAATTGGCGACGGTATAGTTCTCAAGTGCTCAAGCTACTGTTGCCGATTTTTCCCTTTATGTTTTACTGTTTCTGGAACAGTTCAAAATTGTTTTTGTCTACACATAGCGTTAGTCAGACTACCGAAGTTCTGTCAATATTAAGACTCCTTCAGCGGACGTCAATACTATCTTTTAACAGCGGAGAAAGGGAGGACTTTCTGAATGCTCCAGCTGCGAAGGATCACTTCAATCTGTGTTCTGGCTGTGTTTCGGAAGGAGCAACAATAGCAGAAAATCGTAATCTTTGGCGAGCGTCTGTTATTTATTTATTTATTTATTTGTTCTACGTTAACCAAATGATGTGCCATAAGCTGTGCTCTATAGTAACACAACACAAAAAGCACATGCAAAGATTTTATGATAGTTGAAAGAAGAAGATGAAGAACTGATACCTAAGCTCCCACATTATTTGGATTGATTAGTCAGTTATCATCAGAGGAATTGTTTTCCTCTTTCCATTTTTCCATTCTATGTATAAAGGATAAAGGACAGCGTTACTCAATCCCTTTTTGGATGCGCCAGCGCATTCTACTTCTACGCGATGTCGTTGAGGCGATATGAATGCGTACATACTTGGCCATACAATGACTTGTGGTGGCCCGCCGATGAACATGTCAGCGCTTTATCCTTCCCAGACACTTCTGATACCAATTCACCGACCCCGGAGGGATGGAAGGCTTGGTTGGCCTGGAGGCGCCGACTGCGCTACACGCGCCCAAGTCTATTCATCTATTCATCTATGCCATCCATTTTATGTACAATGGGAAATCCTTTTTAAAATTAATACTATCTCAGACCTGCATGCAGTAGCCTGAAAGAAAGACTATGAGTTTTTCTATTGTGTACTGCAGATTCCTTCAAAAGCCTGGTAGTGAACCATGCAGCTCATCACCTCCCGTTTTTTGAGATCATTCTATGTGTTTATACATGGCTACTCTAGCGCTGTCAGAGGAAGTGCAGGATGCAGCATGCGACCGATTCCTGGTTTTTGGTTCGAATTTCACGCTCGGGGCAACTAAGCATTCCATCCCTTCTAGATCGGTGAATTGGTGAATTGGTCTTTGCCCTATACCATGACCTGGGGTAGCTAGCCAATGGTCCCTTCTGATTAGCTGAATTGGTAGCAGACTCGTCTGGCAATGAAAACTATGATGTGATCTTCGGCTAGCTACCCCAAGTCATGGTATACGTTATGGTGCGGATGCATGCTGATTTTCTTGGTGAACTCACACCTCTGTACTTCTGCCGTTCCGTTCATATTGAAAGGAGTGCACCGTCAAAACGTTAAACAACCTACGTCTACGTAATGTCGACCAGCTCATCATCGATGTGCTCGGGTGGGTACCAACAATTTCTCAGCATCGCTTGACTGGCCCAACCGGTACCTATCGCTGGAGACAGCAGGCACAAGAGCTCAGCCATACGTGTCGCTCATGGCTTTCACGAAAAGCCCGATCAACTCGATTCGTGGGTGCACTGGAGTTCTTTTCGCACCCCGTGGGGTCTAGACAAGCTACGCCCTTCGTCCAGCAGGTGTCGGCTAAACGCGTGATGTGACCTGCCCACCAAATTCTTGACAACTTCGCTCACGCGACAGTGCTTCTGGATGTCAAACGTCGATGAATTTCTGACGCCTTGCATATATTTATATGATAAGAATTGCGTGAATTGCGTTATCGTCTTCTCTCTGCTCTTTCGCGACGCTCATTGCGTGTTCGTCTTGCTTTCGCAGGATCCAAGTTCCTCAGTCATAAGCTAAAATGGAGACAAAAGCGAAGTCCGATTGGTAAGCACTAAGCTACGTTCGCCTTTTTGTCTACCCATCACGTCGTAAATGGGGCATCAGAAACTTATACGTTCCTTATGAATACCTCTTCGTAAGGTTCAACTGCAGTCCAACGTCCCATATTCACGATCGAAGTCGGCCAACATTCGCTCCGACTGGCCGATGCTCGGTATTATGATGTCGTCAGCGAAGAGAAGATGGGGCCCTATTACCTTCTAGTTCACTATGAATCTAGTTGATCCTTTATGTCTGACCTTTACATAGATAAATCTGTGCGTAAGGGCGGCTTCGGTTAGAGCGCACTCTCTCTTGTAACGTGGATTTTTGTGGCCCGGTCCCTTTAAAAACCCTATGGCGCCCTTAGGGGCTGTGTTACCAAACTTTGTGGTGGGCTTCCATTTATGATACTTCCTGTACTACAAGAAGAGGCCCACCATAAAATTTAGATTCCAGCCTTAAAGGCTTCAACATCGACTTCGTGTCTATCTAGAAGAGTTGTGCAAGGGGATGAATTTTTGAGGGAGGTGCCACTCAGAGTTCTCAGATGACAATGTGAAAGCGACGCGAGTGGGACGGTTTCTTTCACAAATTCCTCTGCAGCATTGAGAAGAATGCGTGGAAAAACTCTCAGCAGAGTTTAAAAGTGTTCACATGCATAGAGCTTTTGTGCTGCCCAGAAATTCTCTTCCTTCTTACTTTTCATTCAAGTTTCGAACTTGAACTCTTAAGATCTGTGTCCCTCTGGAATATGTGCTCTTCAATGAACTAAATGTTTGACAGTCACCAGGTGCCCCATTTCTTCTCTAGTTTCGGTTAATATTGACTAGTTTAGCCTAAAGTCTAAATATGTGCCTTATGATGACACGACGTGTTATGGTGTGCTTGAATTCATCTTGTGTGTCAGCTTTTCCAGGGGAGGAGTTGATGCAGTTGGGGACAGCTTTTCCAGGGGAGGAGTTGATGCAATGTGGGGACAGCTTTCATGATGCGCGTGTGCTTTTCATAAATTGACGAACATGACTTTCATATTGCTGCAGGCATCTGGTTAAGTGCACGATGCTGCTTCATGGTGATACCATCGAAGATACCTTTTTCTCGTACCCTTCATGTGGTTTTCTCTACACACTACGGCGTCATAAAATTTCGCATACTTATGTTTATGAACAAGCAGGTGAAGTTTGATCCAGAATATCGTTTGTTCCTTCGTTTATATGTAAGCGCCGTGTGTTCGTCTTCTTCGTATCAACTGGCCATATGTTATGTCATGAGGCATTTAGTAGTCTTTCAATTTTTTTCGGCAAATAGCCTTGCTTATAGTTTTATACTAGCTAGGAAGACTAATATGTAGAAAAGGTCCTCTCGTCCTATTGTTTCTTCCAAATTTCACTTTGTTCTTTCTGCATACTGCTCTATATCACTGCATCGGAAGTCAGTGCTAGAACGATCAACGCCTACCTCAACTTGGAGCCGATTCTTTAGAATACAGAAGAAAAATTACGGATCTTGCTACAATATACAAATTGACTACAAATGAGATCAGTCTCAGTATCTTTGATCTGTTTGAAATTTCTCGGACAATTGGCATTAATAGAGGACATCCATATCGGATAAGACCTGATAAACCTAATACGACTCAGTACAAAAACTCGTTCCTCGTAAGAAGCGTAAATCTATGGAACAGTTTAAGCAACGACCTTTTCATATACAGAAACTCCCATGCATTCCAGACTCATCTCTCCTTGATATTAAGATAAATTTTTCTAATTAACATAGCAATCTTCTTCACAACCACTGTCATAAACAATTTCTAAGCCAAATGCCTTCAAAACTGTAATTTAAGAATTTTTGTTATATCATTTTGTTATATCGAAGCGCTAATTACTGTAATCATAACATTGAGGCTTCTTTGTACGGCTTCTGATGTATCTCCATGTTCAAATGGATGAAGATCGACATATCTCCCCATATATTTATATATAAATACATATTATTGTATTTCTTATCACAAGCGAAGAACTCTTTGCCGTATCTTATTATCAACTATGGTTATATTATATGGATCGCTTATCACAAAGCAAGAACTATGCATTATATATCGTCAACAACTATGATTATCTCTTATCCAAGCCAAGAACTACATCAAGCTAAGAACTACTTCAAGCCAAACTACGCCAGGCCAAGAACTATGCCCAACTTCGCCATCAAGCTAAGAACTACGTCAAGCCAAGAACTACACCAAGCCAAGAATTATACCTAACTTCGTCAACCATCTATACTGTCAACTGCAATTGGCACAATAAATGTCTAAATGTTTAAAAAAATGTTTAGGAACTAGATGCTATTTGCTATTCACCTTAGGGTCGTAACGGATTAGCCCTATTGCTCTGTTCTTTTCGTCTATAACTATCCTTTGATAAAGTCCGAAGGGATGATATCGTCAAATGATGCGGCAATACATCAACGGACGTGTACGATTATTCAAGCTTAACTGAATAGGTATCCGCCCGAAATTCGCTTTATTTAGCAATTTTTCATGTCAGCGGCATCTTTGTACTGCGAGCTAAACTGTCCCATTTCTTTACACTGTGCTGCTGAATACTGAATGGGAGTTCAAACTTCTCTGCCAAACATGATTTTGGGTAGACCTGGCTACTTAGCGGCCTTTTGCGTCAACTCGTTTGTCGCCATCAAAGACATAAAAGTGATTCGAGGAGCTGTATCTTGCTTGCTGTCCGTCTAACAGCACTCTGGCGTCCCGATCATTGTTCCAGATGGAAAGCTGAGAACCTAATTCGTGAAATATAGACCCACCCCTGATTCACTTTTAACGCCTAGGATATCGCAATAGCTAGGTCCTTCGTATACTCCCACGAAGTCTTTGGCGACAGAGCAACCAACTGCTACTATCGTGCCTCGGAGGAATCCGCTGCATCGGTGGAGTACGTACGAGGCACCCCTCCGAGGCATCCTATTAAAGCACTAACGGAGTCGAGAACTTACATGCGCGCTGCTCTTAACATGCTTGCCACTGTGACATAAGAATATGGGCCCTTTTACCCCGATTCTGAATACGCTTCAAGTCAGACAAGTCTAGTGTCTTCTTGTCGTCGTAGTAGTCTTTCCGATTACTGTAGGTGGAATCGGGTCCGATATCCAGCGCTACTATGATTTCGATGCACGAAGAACGAACAAGGAACACAATTTATTTTTGGCAAAATCGGAAGGGTACAAATAAATCTAGAACAAGAAGCAGAGAGGAGACTAGGTAAGCGCTAAGTCAAGACTGAACCTAGTTGCTTAGATCAGGGGCTTTTATGAACTCTCCTGGAGGCGTACCCACCGTGTGCTCCTCGGACTCCGCCCGATATGGTTTTATGGCTCTGGAGCCGTCGCTTGCATATCCGCAGGAGCAGGTCATAAATCTCCCCTGGATACGTTCCGTCACCTCATGCTCTTAACGAACACTTGTAGAATGCACCGGTCTCGGTATACTCCACAATCTTAACGCAGCCGTAGCACTTATGTGAGGCCTTAGCCGAATGCTGACCACCTAGTCGGTGCGCAATTTCGGTTGACCTCCCGAGATGGGGTTCTTCTTTATCGATCGCGTTCCGATCGATTGCTTTCTCAAAATAATCGTGGCCATCAGTTACCTTTTCAATATCTACCTGTAGTTTTTTTAAAAGTCGCACGGCTACTCGCTTAACTTCCCACACCGTAGTATCAAACTCCACGACTATTTTCTAGCTCTTACAAAATCTCGCTTAGCGATTTTCTGGCATCATACTTTGAGACACTGGCTATACTCTGTGCTTCAAAAACTTCCCGAAATATGGTTAACATATCGCCTATTTGATCCCTAGCGATACGCCCTCTGCTCTTTTCTGAGCAGGTCACTGCCCCGCTAGTCACTAGCCGTGGCCACTGAAAAGACCCCGGCGAGAATAAATGCGAAGAGGCGCGAGAATCTTCCGTAATCTGGCAACTTGCCGCAGCGTTCATGGATTGGGGCGCGATCCGTCCCTTAACAGAACCTGTTACTTGACTGCTTACCAGCAAAGTATAGTGGCTGCGGACCGCATGCCATTCTTTTGTTTTGCACCCCGCCTCAACTGCACCAACTTATACTCGGCTCCAGCCTTTGAGTGCAGTGTTTCAGCTAGCACGCTCTTAACCTTTTCACGTAACAGTCTCAACCGATTGCAATGACGCTCCGCCATTATGACCTTTTCCGACAACTCATGCTCAAGTTGTGACTCCAAATTTACTGTGATCCTGCAAGTCCAGAACTTTATCACACTTAGCAATTACTGATTCTTTAATTTGGTCTATTTCGCATCCCAACGTGAACGCCAGCGCGCTCAGTGCTTGGCTATGCGCACTTACAGTCGGTAGGAAGTCACGCAGATCATCGGGAGTCATCCCAATTTCGTTAAAAAATGCGATCTCCAAAGCATGTACTTCTACTCCTAAACTCAGCCACTATTGCTACCGTACTTTCTACAGTACCTCTAACGGCTTCCAAAATTTTTGCTCGCTTTAAGCAACCCAAATTTCTGATTTGGTCATCTAGCGCATTACCCAGCTGTTTTCCTATTCCCTAATGAAACATTCAAATCCTCTGGCTGACAGCTGATACCAGCCCTCCGGTGGTTGTGGAGCATCCTTGCATACAAAATCCATGACGACTCTGTTTGTGGATCCAGCGGAACTATAGCTGGACATTTTCAGCAGAACTTTAAACCGAAACCTGGATCCAAGTTACCGGCGTGGCCTTCAAGTCGGACAAGTCTACTGTCTTCTTGTCGTCGTAGTAATCTTTCCGATTACTGTAGGCGGAATCGGGTCCGATATCCAGCACTACTGGTTCCGATGCACGAAGAACAAGCAAAGAATACAATTTATTTTAGGCAAAATCAGGCAAAGTACAAATAAATCTAGAACAAGGAGCAAAGACTCTGACAAAAGCTGGCTAGTCGCGCACAGAAAAAGAGGGTATCGCGCAATGACAAGCGCGCTACAACAGAAAAGTGGGCGTGTCCCTCCCCTCACAATGCAGATTTTGCGAGGAGCGCGGCGGGGCTTATGCGGAAAAAAATCTGAATCCCTCGCTGTCCCCTGGTTGCAGCGCTTTGGTCCCGGTTTTGCTGTCCCCAAAATCCAAATCCCCTAGAGATCCCCCGGCTGTGGTGCGCTAGAATAGTATTTGTGCCCATTCGCAGTAGAATCCCACTGATATCCCCTATATTGCAGACTTTATAGTGCTATAAAATTTATTTGAGAATCGTATCTTCAGTATCACACTAAAAAGATGTCCCAAGGACAAAGAAAAGATCAACAATAATACCAAAAAACGGAATCAAGAGAATCAAGCTATTCTACGCCATAAAACACTCTAAGACACTCTAAGAGCAGAAAATGACAAAATAAGCAAGTGACATCTTCAGAGACAGAGGTAAGTGATGAGGCAGCAGTTAAAGCACTTCAGTTAAGGCGAATTTGGTGAAGATCAGAATCGCGAGGAGAGTAGAATGTGGGAGAATAATATACATTTATACATTTCACTCATTTCATCCACCTAACGCTGCCTTGTTGTAGCAGTGAAACATGACATAAGAACCGCCAAAAAGAAAGAATATATCATTTTGAACTTCTCCTCCTGCTCATGTACCTACAAAAACCTCGTGGAAAGCTCTTTCAACTTCAAAACCTCTTTAACAGCTAATAAGAACGACAAGCCTGAACAAAAGCCATTTCAGAAAGCGCACACATATTTCAAAACAAATTGCACATTTTATATGTAGTGAACATCGAAACAATATCGAACCTACGAACAATCTGTAACATCGAAATACGGTCTCAAACACAACACGACTTTCTAGAAGAGCCTTTTATAGGCAAAGCCCCACTTGAAAGTGGAACTTCGCCTTTAAAAGGCCTTCTACAACGCCTTGCCCCGAAAAGCACAAACGTGCCAAAATTCGTTCCAGTGCTCCGGAATTTGAAGGTGTCGTACTGTAGCACGATTAGCCGTCCGATTAAAGATGCTTCCGTCACCGCACAAAACCTCATTTTTGGGCGATGGCTAACTCCTCTACTGTAGTGAAGCGAGGAACGCCGCACAAGCTTTTTAATTCCCTGCCATTTCCACAATTACAGTATTTTTTCCCCGCCTCCACTTACGATTCTCTACAAGCGCGCAATCGTCGCGCTTCGTAAATATTGGGCGTAACAGGTCTCGCTCTTCGGCGCTACTCGCGCGCGGTTGTCAGAGGAGGAGGTTGAACCTAGTTGCTTAGATCTGGGGGCTTTTATGGACTCTCCTGGAGGTGTGCCCACCGTGTGCTCCTCGGACTCTCCGTCCGATACGGGTTTATGGCTCTGGGACAGTCGCTGGCCCGCAGGAACAGGTCGTAAACTTCCCCTGGATACGTTCCGCCACCTCATGCTCTTAACGAACACTTGCAGAATATACCGGTCCCGGTATATCCACACTTATATCAATGCGGATAGCCTTTAGTATCCACCCAGGAAGCTCCTGCACTGGCCTCAAAATCCTCGTCTCAACTTAACGTCAGTCACGTGATTTAATGGAACAGGATGACTTTACGGCCTCCGCCGGTTACTCTAAATCTTTCCCCAACCTCGAGTGAGGCAGTACGTAAGGTAGATATACACGTATTCATATCAAAACCTCTATGCATATACACAATACCAATCTAAAGAACATAAGTCCCACGACTCGTTAAGTAGTTAAGAGCCCCGCCGGGTTTCCAACGGGATTCCCAAGCGCAAACCAAAAGTCCGGCTCTTACATTGGAATCTCCGCTCACAAGAGCGCTGTCCTGACTTGACAGTGCAGCTACCATCATCTCCTGCAAGCCGGCACTGCTGTCCTCGTCGATCCACAGTCCTGCGCGATAGTTGGAGTCGAAATCGTGGCCGCGACGGACCCACGTGTTAAGACGATGACGGACGGTCTTCCGCTCAAGGGTGCGGCGGACGAATCGACCGCTCACGCGGAGTGAATGCTGGTTGCGCGCGAAGGCATCTATAGTACGTGGCGGAGCGTGCGCGCGTCCGCACGTCCTTCGCGTGGGGACCCGAGAGCCGAACGCCAGTGTGTCCTTGAATATTTGTGGCGAGAGTCACGACAGCCACTGACTGTGGAGCGAGCCAGAGAATTCCATTACGTGACCTAAAATTTGCTGCACTTTAATTTTCATGGGGCAGTTCGTTCACGCGACGTGTAGCTAGGGGCTATTACACTCCCTAGGAGGGCAGACATACACGACGTACACAAGTAGACGTGGTTGATGGAGCACCAGGACGAAAACTCCACCGCGAACATGGTGTGGAGCGACACATTGGACAAGTATATGACCCGAGATCTACAGCAAATGTCTAACTCCAAAATTTTCACTTTCGCGCTCTTCAGCAGTAGAGCCTTTTTGAAGAAAAAAGTATACTCCACCAGAGATAGCATTATTGAAGCGCTTATGCAAAGAAGAAACTGTAAAACTTAGCGTTGATTAAACCGTGTGGGATGCGCCACGCAGTCTCCTTGAACAGGGTACTCAGGGAGCCAGTTTAGTTCTTATTAGGGCTACTCAATAATTTGTGGTATCCGTCCGATTGACGATTCTCACCCCTGCTAACATCAACGTCATTCTCAAACTCATACCATGGGTAAAAATCCGTGCCATTGAAAGAAGGTTACCGTGGGTATTGCGTCTAACATGACGTGGTATAATGTGTTAGTCTTCTGACCGTAAAGAAATTGGTGCGGATTCGAATCCCATTTCGGACGAGAGTTCTGTTGATCTTCTCAAAATATGATAACGACTTTAGCTCTATAACAGATTAGTATGTGGTACATTTCAGTTTTCTATCCATGCAATTCGCAAAGAAGAATCGAAAACACGGTTGCTCCAGGCAGGATTCGAATCTGGAATATATCCGGTTTTTTGCAAGAGAATAGAACTGCCGTTATATTTTGTCATGCTCTGTTCTGCGAAAACCAGACATACAACTTTCATGTCGAATTGGACACTTTTCAAATCAAACTGGACACTCTTCTAAGTTAGGACGTTTGAAGTCAAACGTTTAAAACAAAAACGAACCTGTCCAAGTTCGACTTTCGATAAACCTTGGCATATTGACTTCAGATCGATGTTGACTTGTTTAGCTGGTAGCCAAGGTTGGTATCACGTTTATTTGACTCGGCTTACGTTTCGGCGACCTCGCCTTCGTCAGAGCCTGAAAAAGTCGAAAAACGTTTATGAAACTGCCCTCCCAAACACCATTTCATCCTACAGGGTACTAATCTTAAGGAGAGATAGGGACAAGATCGAACATGATAGTTATGAAGGAACGACTGACCTTAAAGGTGGATGCCGAGATGGACCACCAGTCACCCGAAGCTGGACTTGAACGTGGGTGAATGAGTCTACCCCGCGGGACAACCCGACTTAAATACTCTGGTGGTCAGACCATACAGATCAGAACCCGCAGAGCTCGACGAAGGGTGCCAGTTCTTGGGTTACCGCGAGACACTCCTCCTTCCGGTTGACCTGGGGATTCCTAGCCGTGATCCAGAGCGCCTCAAGGGTCTTGCGCGCCGATATATCACTCTCTCGAGCTAAAATCGACACAGACACCTGCAGCATTGCGCCCGCATGGCATCGAACCCTGTGCTCCCCCCATGGAGTGCGGACATTGCCTTTTCTAAGGCCGTCCAAGTGCTCCTTAACCCTGATGCATAGGGGTCTGCCCGTTTCCCCTATGTAGACCTCACCACACACATTGCATGACATATTGTAGACAACTCCGGTCGTCATGCAATCCCCCTCCTTCCCATTAGGGCACACAACACAGGACGGAGTGGAACATGTCCTGTCATAGACACGGTTCCGAACCGTGTCTATGACAGGACATGTTCCACTCCGTCCTGTGTTGTTGGGGGATTGCATGACGACCGGAGTTGTCTACAATATGTCATGCAATGAGTGTGGTGAGGTCTACATAGGGGAAACGGGCAGACCCCTATGCATCAGGGTTAAGGAGCACTTGGACGGCTTTAGAAAAGGCAATGTCCGCACTCCATGGGGGGAGCACAGGGTT
>OX377201.1:84851494-84912185 GCA_947396885.1 Heligmosomoides polygyrus polygyrus
AAAAACGAACCTTTCCAAATCGAAACGACCTTCAGGCAGGTTAAACTGCAGGCTCAATGAGATGGTTAGAATAATTTTTTGTTAAGGAAAAATTAGTACAAATTAGTTCTTTGATGTTCTTGCTTACCTGTTCCAATAATTGTGATAGTTTTATAAAATTTTTGTTTTTACAGAAAAAAACAATAAATTAACATTTGTCTTGAAGCACAACAAAGAAACTTGTGCTAAAATTTTCTCTGAACAAAAAATTATTCTAGCCCTTTTGGAGATTCTCTAGCTTAAAGTAGAGAAAGCTCACTTCGATTTGGAAGAGCTTGCTTTGATTTCAGAAGTGTTAAGCTAGCGTAAAAGAGTGTCCAATTCGTGGTGAAAATGGTATTTGTTGCTGGCAATGAAAAATCAGCATACGTTACCATGCAACAACCACTACTGATTAAAAAAAAAACGCAACAGAAAGGTCGGCACTATGGAGCGGAATATCGGGACCACAACTGCCGGGACCCACTAACATTGAGCAGAGCACAAAACTGGGCAAGAGAAGGAACTTGAGTATCTGTACTATTTTAAGACGGATAAATTATGGGAGCCGGATCACGAAGGTGGGCTCGAAACCAAGTGGATGTGGTCTCGGCATTTCCCATCATAGATTCTCAAATTTCATCTAGCTGAATGTATATAGGAGCTACTTGCACTTAACCTCTAAAAGAACATCACCGTTTTGATCTTTCCCCATACTAATCTTTCCTGTAGGTGATTACCCGCTGAATCTGACCATAGTTGTTATCTCTTCTCGCCCTTCCTCTTCCGCTGTGCCTGCACTCTCCTCCGGTCCTCTTGCCTTGAGTGATCTGACGTAATTCATTTCGCTTTCAGCTGCTGTTAGTATTGGCGGAGTGAAGTCTGGATAGTCTCGTCCGGTATGCCGGTGCTACTTCGCGGCACAACGGCCGGCTCGAGGCAGAACAACGCCCACTCACACCAGCACAGCGCGAACCTCCTTCGGCCGCCATCTCAGGTGAGCTCGCCGCAGTGGTAGAGGTGTTCCTGTCGGTAGCATCGGGTGATCTTGATTAGCGAGAAAATGCCCTAACCGCGCCGCGTCTGTTTCGGTGCGAGAAAATGCCCGCTGCCAGGGGGGGGGGAGAAAATCTCCGCGACCACTGAACGGTTGTCGACAGCCCGATCAAACCCGTTCAAGAAAACACTGATAGCCACATGAATAAGGATGCGGTATTCCGTCCTGGATAGTGTATGTCAACGGCATGGCAACTGGACCCGTGAGAATATCTCGCCTGTATAGTCAAAATGAGCAATGTGGTCATTTTCTATCACTTAAAGTTCACGAAAAAAGTAAACAAAAGTGTGTCTACGAACCCACAGCAACGCTTAGCCCTTCTCAAAAAGGGTGTTCATCTATTGCTATATTTACACTTGATCGCATGATTAAGAGCAGTGATACGATAAACTTTGAAGAGGAAAGACAGAATTGATGTCTTCGTATATGTGTACTCTGGCTTCCGATACATGAAAAGGTTTGACCAGCAAGACACGGAGCCATGTCACTGTATCTATGAAACACAAGATAGTTCAGAGTTGCTCCAAGTGCGCGATGTACCTACGTCTACATCAATGTTTGCTCGAATGCAATTACTACAAGCCCTTGGTAAACCAGAGCATGTGAGAGAGTAAAAGTTGAAATGCCGTTCATTAAAAATATTGTTACTACGTTTTTAGCGCATTTTGATGATGCTGAAACAAAAACGATGGCTAGTGTATTGTCCGTTGGTACGTAATGATCACCATCATCACCTACTCTGGCAGCCGATGGCTAGTCGCGCACAGGAAAAGTGTGAGTCGCGCAGTGACAAGCGCGCTACAACTGAAAAGTGGGCGTGTCCCTCCCCTCACAATGCAGATTTTGCGAGGGGTGGGAGAGGGCTTTAAGCGGAAAAAATTTCTGAATCCCTCGCTGTCCCCTGGTTGTAGTGCGTTGGTCCCGATTTTACTGTCCCCAAAATCCAAATCCCCCCGAGATCCCTCCGGTTGTGGGGCGCTAGAACAGCATTTGTGCCCGCTCGCAGCAGAATCCCCCCGATGTCCCCTGTGATGTAGTCCGCTACAATAGGTTTTGTGTCCGTTCGCAGCTAAATCCCCCTTCATATCCCCTGTATTGTAGACTTTATAGTCCTATAAAGTTTATTAGAGGATCGTATCTTCAGTACCACACTAACTTCTATGTCCCAAGGACATAGAAAAAATCGACAAAAAATACCAAAAAATAGAATCGATGAGAATCTAGCGATTTAACAGCATAAAACGCTCTAAGACACTCTGAGGAAAAAATGAGAAAATGAGTAAGTGACAACTTCAGAGACAGAGGTAAGTGATGAGGCAACAGTTAAAGTACTTCAATTATGGCGAATTTGATGAAGATTGGAATCACGAGGAAAGTAGAATGTGAGTGAATAATATACATATATACATTTAACTCATTTCGACCACCTAACGCTGGCTCGCTCTAGCAGCAAAACAGGGAAAGTCCTATCAGTAAAGTTAAAGCTAAAGAGTTAGCAGTTTGAAGTGTCAACCCTTGAGACCTTGTAGTGAGAAGATCGGTGAGAACAGTGTAAGGGTGAGCGCAGCGTTAGGTGGGAGGGAAATGAGTGAGGGAGGCAAGTTAGTTCGAGCATTTAATTGTGGGCACTAAGTGATGGACAGATATGAGAAATCCGTATCGAATAAAACACCGGAGATCAAATAAGGCTTCAAGCACCGAAATCATAGCAACAGTAGGAGCGGAACATGTGCAGAAGAGTAAACAGTGAAGAATATTACAGCTCGGAGCAGCGAATTGGGATGCTTTAAGTAGAGGTTTTCCCCAAAAAAAAAGGATATGGAAGACGTCAGGTTTATGTGAGGTTTTCCTCATGCTCAAAAAACATGGTTAAGGAAGACGTCACAAATGCAAAATACATGCATAGCTCCGAGCTGTAACTCTAGAAAACGAGAAAATGGATGCAGTAAATAATCGGAAACCGGAACAATGTAAAGTCGTAGAAACCGAAGCATTCGAGACCGGAGCAATGTAAAGTCGAAGAAACCGAGGCAATGGAAAAGTGAACGGGAGGAACGTCAAGTATGGAGTCGAACACACTGTGTGAGAGCCTGGACTGTCAAATTTTGAGAATTCCCCAAACTTCCACTCATTTGAATACCCGAACTTGCTTCTGTAAGGAAAAGAAGGTAGTAAGCCCAATTTTTGTAGAAATAATTGGAGACCGGAACAAAAAGCGCCCAGAGAGGGAACAAGAAGAGTTAGTAGTGGAGGATTCAAAGACGCCAAATACCATATCTCGCCAAATGAAACCGAAAGGCCCAAAAGCTAAAAATCCTAGGTAGATGGCAGAGCAACATTGTCCACCCAAACCTAAAAAGGTCCAAAAGGGAAAAATCCTAGGTAGGTGGCTAAGCAACACTGTCCAACCAAACCGAAAAAGGCCCAAAAAGCGAAAAATCCTAGGAAGAAGGGAAAACAACGTTTTCCACCCGAGCCAAAAAAGTCCAAAAAAGAAAATTCCTAGCAGAATGACAAAACAACGTTTTCCACCAGAACCAAAAGGCCCAAAAGCGAAAGTTAGCGTAAAACGAACTCCAAAGCTCAGACACAGTGCGTTACAAGAAAATAGAGTCCGATTGAAGTCCAGACTGGTGGAGACGTACCGCACTCCGATGCAGGTCACATTGCGTGTAGCGTTGGTGTCGTCCTTGTCGCAGAACTGGAGCTCATAGCTCAAGACTCAAGCAGCTCGAATCGTCGAGGAAGCTCTCGTTGTTGATGCTGAGACGTCTTCGTTTCTGAAACAAAACGCAATCAGTAGGTTTTGACAGTATGGAGAGGGAGAAAATTTTCACTCACCGATCGAGGAATGAGCTTTCCGTCGCGCATCTCCCACTGCCGAACTTCAGCGCTGCAAATGTGTTCTTAGATAAAGAAGTGGCGAGAAGAGGGTAAAGATGTGTCAACTTACAGCGCTCTTCCCAGAGATTCGCGGAACAGTGGGTACCAGCGCTCGCGGCAATCCTTCCTGTGCTTGAGCGCCTTCTCTCGTTGCGCGTCATTGTTGCCCAGTCTCGTCCAGTAGCTAAACATAATGATTACAAGGTAGCATCCAGATTGTCGGAGTTTTTAACACCTACGCGGTGGGGTTAGCCTTGAGGTCGTCAACCGGCTTGAAGATGTCGCTGTGGCCGAGTCCAATGGAGTCGAGAACGCAGCATGAAAATTATTTATTGCAATTTTTTCCTTTGTTTTTCTTATTAGCGAACTAATAAAATTTTAATAAGCACCTATAAGGTTTTCAACCAGGTGTTCGGGGAGGTCTTTTAGCTCCGGTTTTTTGCCGCTGTTGCCACTTTGACGACAGGCGTAGTGTTTAATGGCGTCAGTTGGCGTGCAGGCCTGCAAAAGACAATCGCAGGCGTAGAAGGCATGGGAGAACACAGAGTGAGGGCGCACCTCCTGAAAGTAGTGCCGGAAGAAGTCGGTCGCCCTCACGGAATGTTCGCCTTCGCCCGATTTGCCGCACCTGCGCCACTTCTCCATGAATTGGTTGAGGTTGATCGCCTTAAGTGTCGTGTGTAAGGGCCGGATTTGTTTGGGACAGAAAATTGGCGTACGTTGAAGGGCCTGCATTCCACGATCGCCCAACATTTCGTCAGATTGGCTGCGGAGATCCTTGCCCCGTCCGGCACGCTTACTATACGCTCCACAACACGTGACAATCGGTATAATAAACGACACAAATGCAACATAAATAACATTACGCCCAATAAGCGTTTATGCCAGGAGACAAAACCAGAACCACCACCGAATAAGTGTTTATACTGCAACGCGCTAACCAAAACAGCGCGCTAAACGATAACAAATTGAAAGCTGTCCAACTATGTAATGCAAGAGCAGGCGAAGGGTCGCCGTGTTAGAGGAAGAAGTCGTCGGAGTAGCGCTCCCAATCATCTACGTCGTCAGACGACTCTCCACTCTCCTAAATTTCGGCCAATTCTCTTCTATCCGTCGCTTTAAACAGCCAACTATTTCTAACCATTTGGTTCTCTCTCACTGAGGCACACCCTTCATCGTCAGCTCCAGAAGTTGCAGCCGCTCCCTGCGTTACCATGACCTGCTCCAGTTTGACACCGTTAACGTACTTCAGTGAGGGACAATAGGCGCGAAAGAATTTTTCGCTCCTGAAACATTCAACTCTGTTGCAATGTTTCCCTTTGCTTCGTACTATCACACTTATGAAATCCTACCTATAGTCCCACTCATCCACGTCGATCCTCGTGCAGTGTTCAAGCTTATTTCCCTCATAGCTTTTCCCGATCCGTTCCACCGGAATCCTGCTTTGAAGAATTAAGTAAGCTGCTACAAGCAACCACTAGAAAACAGCTGTCCCAACTTGTTCCTCTTCATGTCGAGATGCTCCACGAGCGGGAACCTTATCGCAAGAAGTTGCCACGGTTTCGTGAACTTATTGTCCCGCAGACAGAGGTACTTCACCTTGCAATTGATCTCAGGCACGTTGAAAATGTCGCGGTCAGTCAGCTCGCATCCTTCCAGCTTGAGGAACTGAATACATATCATGCGGATTGCTGACCGACACGAACATCTTACAACGGCATCATGAATCCCACCTCCAAGTTGTAATACACGAAGATCTGCTTTAGCAGAGTCTTCGCATCATGCTTTCTACCGCTGAAGTCGATATCCATGGATCTATAGAGCGGATCCTCCGCGGAGCTGACCAGCCTCAGTATCATCCCGACAGTGGCCTTGCGCTGCAGACTGCAGAAACTGCAGAAATAACCATTGAGAACTGCCGTTTCCCGTTGTTGAGAGATCACGACGAGCCATGCGACGAGCAAAAACCCATTCAGAACTCCTTAGCCTGGACAAGAAATCAAAAATATTTAAAACGGCTCCTCCTCCACCTTCATCGAAACCCTTGCACCGGACACTAGATGAGGCGGAGTCACGGGAGCAGAAAATCAATCGGAACTTCTTAGCCAGGACAAGAAATCAAAAAATTTCGAAAAGGCTCCTCTCTCATGTTCAAAGCGACTTGAGAGCTGAAGAGGAGCCATACGAGGAGAAACAAGATCAATCGGAACTTCTTAGCCAGGACAAGAAATCAAAAAATTTCGAAAAGGCTCCTCTCTCATGTTCAAAGCGACTTGAGAGCTGAAGAGGAGCCATACGAGGAGAAACAAGATCAATCGGAACTTCTTAGCCAGGACAAGAAATCAAAAAATTTCGAAAGGGCTCCTCTTCAACCTTCGGAGCGAGTTGAGAGATCATCTGGAGCCAAGCGAGAAGCAAATAAACCAATCGGAGCTTCTTAACGAGGACCAGAAATAAAAAAAAAACTCCTAACGAGGACCAGAAATAAAAAAAAACTTTAAAAAGGCTCCTGTTCATCGTTCACAGCGACTTGAGAGATCATATGGAGCCGAGCGAGGAGCAAGTAAACCATTCCTAACTTCTTAGCGAGGACCACAACTCAAAAAAACTGCTTTAAAATGTTCCTTTTCATTTTTTCACAGCGCCGGAAACAACGTTAAAGCTAGATGCGGAGCAAAACCCATTCAGACTTCTTCACCTCCGTCAGAAATCATAAAAGTTCAAAAAAGCTCCTCCTCCACCTTCATCGCAAACCCTGCACCCGATGAGGTGGAGTCACGGGAGCAAAAAACCATTTCGAACTTCTTACAACTCCTCCACCTCACCACTCCGTCCCATCAAACTGCTCAACTCTCACCCCCCCCTCCTCCGCCGGTCGCTTCACCTCAGCTACTACGGGTTCGCCCTCCGGCTTCCAATCACTCCGATCTGCCCTTGCGGAGGATGAACCCGGAGCTGGAACAGGATAGGAAACGCGAGGAAATCTTAAAAAACTCTGGGACACCACCGCTCGGGCTCCCAACACACCCGACTGCTGCTTCCCGCCAGCCCGCGCCGCCATCGATTGCATCATCATTTTGAAATCGCCCTACTGTAGCGCGAATAACTGTCACCTTAAACAGGGTGTGTGCAGTGGGCGCGCCCGAAACACCACTACCATGACGGCTGATTTCTCTTACGGTACTGAGGCTTAAATCGCCTCAGTCTGATTTTTCTAGAGTCATGGCAGCTGAAATCCCCTCCGGCCTCTCCAAATCAAATAAAATTAGAAGTCAACTCCGTCCGCAAGTCTATTTTGGAGGTGCTGACTGCCGGATATAAGAGAGCTATGGAACTAAGCAAGCGCTCCACATTATGGCTGTTATGAATCGAAAGGAACTACGCCTCAGATCTTCTCCAGGAATTCATGAACCAACAAAAAACATCAAAAATCGCCTCCAAAATACTAGTTTCGCCAAAACGCCATGATAGGGATCAATCGAAAGGAGCTACGCCTCAGATGTTCTCTAGAAGCTCATGAACTAACAAAAAAACGTAAAATATCGCCTCCAAAATGCTGTTCTCAGGTCCATTTTGAAGCAGTAAATGAATTGCTTGACAACACAACCACAAAAAATCGACTGACTTCCTCTGAATGAAGCTATCTAACGATAAAGGCGCCAGGCGGTTCAGGGGGGGGCACCTGATACAATTACGCACTCTTCACACTAGTCTTCATTTCGAAATTCGAAAAGAAAGCTAATGAATCGGAATCAACAAAGAATAAGTCATTTGGGAGCTTTCCTTCCACTCATTAGCTGACAAAAGTCTCGAGGAAATCTCTTCCAGCATCAAAACCTCTCTAACAGCCGACGAGGAGGACGACTCCGAACAAAAAACATTGTGAACCGCGCACACATACGCTTCAAAACAACTTACACGCTTCGTAGGAACCGGCAGCAAGAAGGAATAAATCATTTGGAAATTCTTCTTATATTCATGAACACACAAAAACCTCGGGAAACCCTCCGCCAACTTCAAAACACTTAAACAGCTCTCGAGGAGGACGAGCTCGCACAAAAAACACTCCAAAACCCGCACACGTATTTCGAAACGACTTGTCATTTCATATGTAGCGAGCATAGACACAATTCCGAACCTACGAAGAATCGATAACATCGAAATACGGTCTCAAAACCAACACGAGCTTCCAGACCGCCCAAATGAAGCTGTCTACGGAAAAATACGTTAGGAGGCTGGGGGGGGGGTCACTTTATAGAGCTCTTCACTCCACTGCGAAAGAAGTTTTTACTTCGAAGAAGAATCGGAAGGTTCTTCTTCGACGGCAAAACTAAAGAATCGAAACGAACAAAAATAAGTCATTTACACGTTCTTCTTTTACTCACGAACCTACAAAAACCTCGGGGAAACCTCTTCCAACTTCATTACCTCCGACAAGTCACGAGGAGGACGAGCCCCAACAGAAAGCCATTTCAAATAATTCATATACGTTTCAAAACAACTTACTCGTTTCATAAGCACCGGTAGAAAGAAACAATACACCATTTTGAACGTCTCCCCCAACTCATGAGCTGACAAATACCTCGGGGAGACTCTTCCAACTTCAAAACCTCTTCAACAGCTCACGAGGAGGACGAGACCGAACAAAAACCATTTCAAAAAGCGCACACGTCTTTCAAAACAACTTCCATACTTCATTTGTGGCGAGCATCGAAACAATATCGAACTTACGAACAATCGGTAACAACGAAATACTGTTTCAAACATAACACGAGCTTCAAGAAGAGCCTTTTATAGGCAAAGCCCCACTTCCAAGTGGGACTTTGCCTATAGAAGGCTCTTCTACAACGCCCCAGCCCCGAAGAAGCACAGACGTGCTAAAATACGGCTCCTCGGCGTCCTTTCCGGTGCTCCGGAATTCGAAGGTATCGTACTGTAGCACGATTAGCCGTCGGATTAAAGAGGCTTCCGCAGCCTCTCCACACTAAACCCCCCTTTTTGGCGACGGCTAACTCCTCTACTGTAGTGAAGCCAGGAACGCCGCACAAGCTTTTTAATCCCCTGCCATTTCCACAATTACAGTATCTGGGCCCCGCCTCCACTTACGATTCTCTACAAGCGCGCAATCGTCGCGCTTCGTAAATAGTGGGCGTAACAGGCCTCACCCCCTGGCGCTACACGCGCACGGCTGCCAGAGTATGTATAAAAGAGTTTGTCCGTGGAGTGATCTAACCTAAATGAGGTACGCCGCATCAACCAAGCGGGAGAGGTGGAGTGATCTAACCGAAGTGAGATACGCCGCATCAACCACAGGGAGGGCAGTCGAATGATCTAACCTGAATGAGGTACGCCTCATCATCTACAGCGGGGGCAAAATTTGCTATTTAAGGTGGAATGTTGCTGCAGCAGGGAAAACGCAGCCCGTTACTGCTTAACACAACAGCACATACGCGCGTTGTTGAGCGTACAGATTCAGAAGCCGACTTCGCGCCATTAGCATGAGAGGACTACTAAAGGGGTAAGGGTAGAAGGGGGACTTTGAGGGTGGAGAACCGACGGCGATAAGGAAGCAGCGACCACGAGGAGCATCGTGATGGTCGATGGGGAGAGCAATGAAGCAGGCCAGGAGGTGGCACCAAGAAGAGTTTAGGCAATACGTAGGGATCATTAGGGAGTTACCAATCAGGGGAGGGGGGCAGTAAGGAGGATCAGCAAGGAGATCCATTACCATTAAGGGAGACCGGATTTAGAGGATGTGACACCGATGTCACACAATGGGCGTTCGCTCGCCGCCGTCGTGTCGTGAGCGTGGCAGGCCTACTTAATTGGGGTAGAGTAGTAGGGAGGATCCCGAGGGAGTGAGGAGGAACATACCTTGAAGAAGGGACCTGGAGGCGGGACCAGGACGGGGAACCAACAAGAAGGGAGTCGTAAGGGAATTCATACGGAGAAGAAGGAATCTGCCATATGAATAGCCTCGTCATGCTCGACACAGCGGCGACAGCGTGCCCTTCTGAGCTTCTTGATCCAGAAAACGGACCCCCTACTTCGCGCAGCAAGCACCCTAATTCTGAATACGTGTCACCGGCCGTGCCATGAGCATGGGAGGACCACTAAGGGGACAGTGGAGAAGGGCGGTATGGGGGACCTCTATGGTGGACCAGGAGAGCGACCAGGAAGGAAAGGAAGAACCTGGAGAAGAGGCCAGGACGGAGAAACCAGCAAGAAGAGACCAGTAGGTGTTAGTAGTGGAAAGAAAGAAGTGGGCCAATAGTTGGGATCAGGAAGGTGGGGATTAAGAGGGGGAGGGAAGACCTGTAAAGGCGGATCAGCAATTAGATCCAGTAAGAAGAAACGAGTAAGGGGAACCTGGCTTTGCAATACATGTCAACGGCAACTTGAAACGCTAGCTGTTGAGCATGAGAACGATTGCGGAGGAGCAACCTGGGACAGAAGCACTGCGCAGCACAAACTAAGGACATTACTGGCCGGTCAGGAAAGACCGTCTCTGATGAAGGTACCGAAGTGGTGATGGGCTTGATGCCAATAAAGTACGCACCAAGTCCTAGATGCTAGCGAATTTTCACAATAACTACTTTCCATAGGTCAGTGTTGCTACAAAGTCGCGCGAAGCGCGCAAGTGTGAGACACGCCGTTAGGGGTATTTAGTGTGCGCGCGATGCGCGATGCGATGCCATGTGTAGTGGCCGAATTGATCAATCGCGTCGATCGATCAATTTAGCCAGTACACATGCATCGCGTCGCGCGTCGCGCGCAAACTAAACGGCCCCTTAGGCGTGTCGGAGCACTTGTACCATACTAATTTCTGAAGACGACGTCTTTGGAAAGTGTTCGGAGAAGCTGAATTCAACGGTTTTTGGAGATGTTGGATAAATATTTTGGCACCTAGGTATCAAGTATTCCAAAGTATTTCTTCCTCCAGAAACAGCTGGTATTGTAAATGTTTTCTGTGCTTGACGTTTCTGTTAGTTCAGATTTTTTTTAGTTAAATTGAGAACTCTGCTTTGTTTTTCTCCTTCAGGGACTTCCGGATAGCCGCAGAAAGAACTTAAATATGAGAATACACAGTTGGTTGCTACATTAAAGGTCTTACAAAAAGCCTTGAAATGGCGCCGTACTAAGCGTTTTAGTTGCCATGAAATGAACAGAATTTACGGCGCAGTACCTCAACACAAACCTATCGAGCTCTCTTGTTTTGAAATGTACAGCGTTTTTTGTGTGTGAATTGTTTTCTCGTCCCACTTTCAAGCTTAGATTTGATTGAAACGGTAGGGAAATTAGATTACCCATAGTCTCATTAAGGGCGTCTGCCGTCCACAGTTGTTTGCTTTATCATCGCACTTTTGCTAGTTATCACATCATAATATTCTGATGTAATATACGTTCTCTCTATACTATATGAATACATTGTACCTTCTGGTGGTCTGCTCCATGGCCCGGCGCTTTCTTTCACGGTTGCGAGCATTTTCTCCCCTTGTTGCGGGCATTTTCTCCGCACGCAACGCACACCGCGGGCATTTTTTTGCAGACCGGTGATCTTCGTAGGTGGATAGGTAGAGTCTCATGCAGCAGCGAGCATGAGAAGGGGCAGCGTCGACCACAGCTGGCGGCGGGCGCTGGAATTCCTGCTGTAATCATTAACGGCTAAACGCGAGCCGAGGTTCAGCTCGCAGGGGTGCCGATTGGAAGACGAATGCTGCAGCTCCATCGGGTCCGATCTGTTTATCCAGGTTTACACTGCACCTTGGCGGGGGAGCGGGTTCGGTCTCGCGAAAGAAAACCGCCGCCAGCGAAGTGATTTATTCGCTCTTTTGAGGTGGAGACGAGAAGCAAGGTGATAAGAAGCATAATATAATAAGAAGCGGGGAAAGGGCTCACGGTCCAGTAGCAGGAATGACCGATTGTCTTTGTCTACTCGACGTCTGTAACTCTCGCATCCTGAACTTTTTTTTATTCCCCGCTGGAACTACACACAGTACTGCGCGTAATTATAGGAATACCACTAAGCAGGCGTATAATAGTTTAGGCTTAGGTCATCTGTTATTCTTCCACAAGATGTGGAAAGCTGTTATACACTCGTGTTGTAGTGCCGATAAAGAGCAAAAAACGCATGTCATTTTGGTTTACTGAACATATTTTTGAAGATCAAAAAACAAAAATTAAAAACAAACAAAATCAAAAAACTTGGTATAACCTTCTTTGAAATTTTAAAGTCGCCTTTCACTAATAAGTGATAAATTTATAAAATTCTTATTTTTGAGAAAAAATAATGATTCAAAATGTATCTTACAGCGCAAAAAAAGACAAGCTTATATGGCACTAAAAGATCTGATCGCGCCATGCACTCAAAAAGTTTATTTTATTTTATTTATTTATTTTATTTGGTTATTTTTATTTGATTAATAGTATAAGTGCCATTTTTATGAACCATCAAAGTGAGGACATGTGCGTTCTTTACAGTTGTTTTGGCTAAATCGTTACCAGGTGTCGAACTCCGTTAAAGCAGAAACTCTGCTGTTAGTCGAATAAAAATCGCGATGTTTTGGATAAGGACATGGCGCAATCTTCTCTTTCATCACTGAAAAACGGCTGCCTGCCTGTTTTTTAGAAGCAAACTACAAATCATTACTTTTTTCAAAAATAAAATTTTTATAAAGTTTTAAACAATATGTTCACTTATTGGGAAGTCCATTAAAACTTCAAAAAAAGTTACACTAAAATTTTCCTTGTACAAAAAATTATTATAACTTTCTCTGAGAGTCTCCAGTTTAAGGTAGAAGAAGCACATTTGAATTTGGAAGAGTTAGCTTCGATTTCAAAAGTCTTCGGCTAGCTTAGAAGAGTGTCCACTTTGACTTGAAGATGTCCAATTTGACGTGAAAATGGTGGACACATACCTTTTCATACTGGACACTCTTCCAGGTAAATTTGACGCTTTTAAAAATAGATTGAACGTTTTTTAAATCAAAACGGGCGTCTGCCAGATTAGTCTGGGATCTCTCCGAGGCGGTTGAAGTTAATATTAGTTCAAGGAAATCCTAGTAGGACTCTCGTTGAAATTTTTAATTCGCCTGCCCAACAAGTGAACACACAGTTGATGGATAGGTGCATGTTCTAAAGTGAAGAAAGGCTGGAATATTTTAGCGTATTAAAATAAGAGTTGCACTCGTCTAGCCTCTTGGTTTTTACTTGATCGACAGGATAAATGATGCTTGAATGAAAAAATAAAGCGAGGATGTATGGGATCTCCATAAATGGTTTTGTATTGCACTTTACAAATGTTTAACTCCACGCATTTTTCTTTTGAGCATTAAAGAATGTCACTATTCTGTACTTTAGAATAAGCTTCAAAAAGTTTCAAACATTTTTTTTCAAAAAATAAATGTTTTGATTTCTCCTGTGCTGTATAAGGTTGCAAAGTGTTAACTGAGCGGTGTAAAATATCCACCCGTTCATTGTCTTCGGAGGCCTAAAAGTGGCTTCAGGATTCGGATGTTGCTATCTATTCGACCTCATCGACCTCATCGAATCTAGCCTTTCGGATATCGTCTTGAAGCATAACAGAAAATGCAAGGCCATGCATGATGAACTCATCAACGGTCCTCCGCTTGTCGCTAGCATTTCTCGACTTACAATTGTATTTATTCTACACTAAATATAATGAGTATACCAGTGTCACTCTTAACCTCGTCCTTGTCGTTGTCGCTACATCTCGTTCAATACATGCAATGCGAAATACAGTTCTGGAAGTGACTTTGACAGAAGGAGATTCATTTTTATGTTCATTCACGAACTTCGTGGAAGAATTCAGAAGTCTCCAGCGTTTTTCTACACAAAATGTCTGTTTCGATTTCAAATTTACACACTTTGCTTCAACATTTTTTCGCCATGTTTCTCTATTTTCGTTTAATCTGTCCGCATTTCAAACAGTGTGTTCTCGCATTCGGGCAGGTGAAGTAAAAAAATTTAAGGAAGTCGTACTAATTTGTATTTGGAAAGAAATGCCCCACAGCCAACTCTTGGAGTTTACAGTTTAATGTGGAAGGCGCTCGTTTTGATTTGGAAAATGCCCAGTTTGATTTCGAAAGCGCCATGCTTGCTTGGAAGAGTGTTCAATTTGCTTTGAGCATTTACTATTCAACTAACGGGGCGAATCAGCTGCTCGGTGGACGAAACTGGTAGATTCGTTTCTTTCTCTTAGACTCTTGTCGTGGTCGTTGGAGAAGGGTGAAATTGCTAAGGCAGCTAAGATGCGGAGTAGAGCGCAAGACAAATTTACACACCACGTTCAGGCTTCTGAAGACGACGAGAAGACGAAGCGTTAAGCCCTTTTAATAAATATCCAACTAAAAACCTCGTCTGACAAAATATACATCGGTTTACAGCAATCTCAAACGCCGAGGTTTGAAGAAGAGAGAAGCTGGAGGTACTGTCCGTGCTTCCAGCCAAGTCTTATGCCGACTCATCGACGTGGGAGAGACTCGGGTTGGAGGCTTGGTCGGCAGAGTTGGCAGTGGACACAAAAGCCGGCGCTTCCTTCGATAGTATACATAGGATCCTAATGAATCGTTCTCTTTATCCGATTCGGATATCACGATCCGAATCATTCAAAAATTTGGGGTCTACGAAATTAGCGTTACACGAGTGCTCCAATTATCCGAAGATTTTTGATATCCAATGTATATTGGATAGCGCCCCGAGCGCCCGATGAGGGAACATTTATTATATCAATGTGGCGCCTATCAGGTCCCCACATTTTATGAATAATCGCGACCTTTATCCCTTATCAATGAACAAAAAATTATAACTAGAAAATCGCTGAATTGCTTGACTTCCGTTTTAACGAAGAAGCGGAAGTTCGGGGAGGTTGTACATAGATTCGTTCAATCAATGAGCATATCTGACCACATGCAGAGCCAAGATCATTAATGTCGCTCTCCGGCAGATACCTGTGCTCATCTTTGATCCACACTCCCAACTACAAGAAGCAACAACGACTGAGGAGGTTCTCGTCTCGACGAGCGACCAAGTGCTAGCCGCTTATCAAGCTTTTTCCACGTACCACCTCAGCTTGGTGAGAAAACAGCTGCTTGAGGCTGAATGGTGTGAATGAGAGTCCACCTCCACTGTGCACTGCGTTGACGCCATTCTGTATGTATTGCTGACATCTTCTGCCTGCTGCTTACTGTAGGCATCTGCCACGAAACGGCCTTGCTCCGAGGACTCTGTAGCCGTGTGTAGTATGTACGTACGGCGCTAGTATGTACGGCGCTTCAGACTTTCATCATATAAGTCCGAAGAACGCCATGCGTCGGCTCTGTCGTGTGGTAAGGAGTCAAATGATGAATGTAAGTGAATCTATATACAGATATCTGGCTCCTTTCAAGGTGTATTTTTATTTTACTGGACAATCGATATTTTACAAAACTTGCATATGTTCCCCTTATCGCCTCTGATTGACTATGCTTTATTGCCTTTGAAACCCATGCTATAATTTGTTTTCCCGCTTCCAACGGACTCAGAAGAAGTCTGTTCATAAAGACCCTTTCTTTTGTTCACATCCGACTGTGGGCAACCATTTATTGGAGCACGCTGAAAATCGCTTTTTTCTTCTGATCTGGGCAATCCACAATGGACTATAAAGCAACGGTCAAGAAGTGCTTCCGAATTTAAGCGACAATTCGCCTTGATTCCTCTTTTCACATACCAGGAGTGAGATGATCTGGCAGTCCGTCTAACAACTACCATGGGTTTCTATCGTAAAGGGTGCTGATATTCACCAAGTTGGACTAGTGAATAAAGGCAGCTTATTTGTTGTGAAGTAAAAAGTATGGACTACCGGCTGTCGCGTGCACCCGTTCTCATGTGCCTAGTTCGTCCTGCCGAGGTGAACCAAGCCTTTCATCCACACCCCTGAATTGGTAGTGGACTTGTCCGGAACTCATAAAACACTGAATTGTACATCGACTGGCCATCGCAAGCCAATATACTGGCCAAATACGCACTCAAGTTGCCTCATCGACGTTTTATAGAAGTAGGATGCGTGGCGCATCTCGAATAAGGACTGAATTACACAGTTCTTTATTGTTTTTTATACTTATTTTCCAGTTACAACAATAACGTAACTCTAGGTTAAGAGTGCTTTGCGACAATAATTAGGGTGAATTTGTAGTTATGTCTCTAGGTATCTATTTGCATGGGATACTAGGGTTCGTTAGAATAATGTTGGATGGGTTTGAAACGATGACTAGGTTGCTTTTGAAGAGTGATTTGACGTTTCATAAAAACACGCAATTATATGAAAAGTCGATACTACTGTGCTCTTATTGGCTAGAGTAATAGAAAGGGAAGCTCGGCTCCTAATGGTCTTATTTGACTGCGTTATGATTGCGCTGAATTCTGATGCTCATTCAATGGCAGAATTTGCTCTAAACCATAACTAACTGTGCTCTAGAAGAGCTTCGCAACGTTTTTTCTTAGACCGGGCTATGTTATTCAGGTATTCATTTGAGTGGTCAGGAACCGACTGTAGCTGATGCCGTCTTGAATTGGTGGCTTATCGGCGACTTATCTACCGCTGCAAGTTCCTCACCCCCGCAGTTGATTGCACCAGTTCAATAGTCTAGAAACCTGCGCGAGGAAGATAAATTCGTTGGATATCTCAACCACATCGCGTCGACTTTGAGCTCAGCCCGCGAATGCGTCGCCTATTTATCACACATTTAAGGAAAAACAGCTTTCCAACTAGTGGCTGCACTGCTTGTGCTCCTGGTGCGAAGCGAAGCAGAAGCAGAATCATGAAGGACGTAGTTAGCTTTAGCGTGGAATCGAACCCAAAAGCATCATTACTCACACTTGCGTGAGATTACGCGCAACGCCCCGCCTTTTCCGTATGCAGCTGAACCGTTCTGTTATTGTGCTTTATGTTTATGTTTATGTTTTATCTCAGATGATATCCTCCTTCAAAAACTAAATCTCTAAGTCATAAAAGGGAACAAGAAAAGGCAGTTTTATAAACTTTTGCCAATTTGTTCATCTGTGGTACATTGTAGTTGAGGACAACGTGTTCCAGCTCAATTCTGGTATCGATGAACAAATTCCTCGAGCATTCTCGATCGAATTTTATTCAACTAATTGAAGATCGTAAAACAATGTTGCTTAAATAATGTTCAAAGGCAAACGTCAGGAAGTTTTGAAGCATTGCTTTCATAATATTCAAATTGTTTTTCAATGCAGAAACTTGAACACTTCAGCCAATGCTACTATAAATCTCGATCGAATTTCGGTAGAAATCGACTTTCAAAAATCGGCTACTCCAACACCTTAATAGAAATTTTAGAAACCGATTTTGATTGTTTTTTCGAAGAAAAAAAAAACGGTTAAAAGCTGCTTTGTAGCTGTATCGTTCTGTTAGATGTGCGGTTGCTCGAGCGTTCAGTGAATGTGCACGGGGTACATTTGGTGCTTCAAAAAAGGCAAAAGTGATAAAGGACTGCGATAATCAATCTCTGTTGGAATGCTCCAAGCATTCTTTATTTTTCGGGATGCCATGGAGGGAATTTATACGGGTATTTGGACTATACAATGACTTGGTTAGTCGATGGACAAGTTGGGGTCTTGCCGATCTCAGACAAGTCTGCTGCCAACTCGGTAACCACGGAGCGATGGAAGGCTTGGTCAGCATGGGTTGAAAATCGGAATCAGGAACCTAGGTGCTTTCGAATGCTTACGACAGCAGACGCTTCATCTGACTGTGCTACGCTCTCAGTGCTTCAAAAAGCGGTCATTATTTTTACGACAGTTGAAGTGTTGTCTGACATTTTTCTTTTCAAAGATTATGAATGATTATGAGTACAATAAATACGTAGCTGTAGCTCTTAAGGAAAATCTTCATGTTCAATTCTGACTCGGATGTAACCCAAGCCTCCCCTGAAATTGATCAGCCGCTCTCGAATCGAAGACCACTTCTTGGCGACCTCGTGAAGAAGAACGGTCAGAGGCGGAGCAGCAAAGCGGAGCACGAGGTCTTCTCGAAGAGTCCGACGAGCGAGAGCATGTAATGCTCGTGAAAACATCGGCGACAGGTGGCGGGCCCCGAAACGACCACCCCGTCGCAATGTCAGTGGCGGCTCACACGGGGACTCTGTAGCATAATCGCTTATTTTCTGAAAAAGAGTCGTTCAAGTGCGGCCAGTGTAATAGCAACTATCGTTCGGGTGGTGCTATTCAGTGGATGTATATTAGTGATCCTTTAGAATGATATTAAATATGATCGAATAAGATCCATCTAACACTGGTAATATTGGGGTTTATAATCTCATACTCTGCTCTGCTACAAAGGCAAATAGCTCTGCTACAGAACTCTGGTCCATAGTGTTTTTAACATATTTACCGAGGTCCAGAGCGCCTGCAGTAAAGGCTATGGGATTTTGATGATGAGGGCGTTTTGTTCGATTAAAGCTCTTGCGCCTGGCTTGGCTCAGAACCGCATTCTCTGACCCAATGGGCAATCAAATCGGACGCTTTCAAAATCAAATCAAGCACCTTTTAAGGCAAGCTTCACGCATTTGAAGCCGAAGTAAACATCTTCCAATCAATACAAGCTTTTTCCACAATAAAACATAGACTCTCCGAAACTGAGTAATTTTTGTTAAAGGAGAAGATAGTACGACTTTATTTCACACTTTTAAATTCACCTGCTCCATAAAGCGAATGCACTGTTTCAAATTTTATAGAATTTTCACTTTTTAAAGGAAAAATGGTGAATGAAATTTTGTTTTAGAAAGATGGTCAATATTGCATATTTTCCATTTTAGAAAGCAACATGAGTGGAAAAACCGAAAAAATAAATTTTTACTTTAAACTTTGAAAATCAAAATTTTTATAAAATTTCACATAGCGTGTTCACTCATTGAGGCAGATATTTCTCGTTTTCATAACAGCAACTACTTAGTGTATTAAAAGAGGAGATCGCATCCGGGCACATCGTCACGATTTTTATTCGATCAATATCAAAAATTTTGTTTGTGAGGAGTAACACATATGAAATGGTACGGCAAAAACAATCGTAGAAGACATATATCATCATACCGCTGCATCAAGTAAGCAGCATTTACATCAAAAATTTTTTGAAAATCGTAACGATCTGCATCAAGGGCAATCTCTCCTTTTAAAACACTAACCGACTGCTGCCTTTCTTCCCCTTAGAACAGATTTTCATTCATTTTTTCCTCGAATTTTTTTATAAATTGCAAACAGTGTGTTCCTTTATTGGCGCAGGTGATTTACAAAATTTCTAAGAAAGTAAAACTAACGATAAATCTTCCTCCAACAAAGCGTTGTTCTAAGCATCTCGGAAGAATCTCCGTTCTGTTGTGGAAGAAGCTCGTTTTGTTTTGAAAAATGCTCAGTTTGGTTTCACAAGCGTTAAGCTTATCTGAAAGGGTGACCAATATGGTTTGAAGTGCGCCCAGCTTAATTAGAAAGGCGTCCTCTTTGGTATGAAAAGCGTCCAGTTTGACGCAAAAATGGCATATATCCCGGTATCATGGATAAGCAATGGGTGATAGGTATTCCAATGAGGATGTCGTGGATCTGTAGATAGTGTTGATAGTGTAATGGACTAGAATCCTGTTTGAAGAGCAGACGTGCCAACCGATTACGTGTTGGAGTCCCTCCTAGTGTAAGAGTTTTGATCGTAGCAAAACATTCTTGTGACATCATACAGCGCATGGCCATTCCGCCTCCTTTATCCCTGGCACTGAGGAGCTTATAGCTACGCTCATTCAGGTTGAAAAGTAGTTCACCTTCTGATACTGTAGTACATCAGCTAAGAAGGTGGGTGATGCTCTCGTTCCGGCAAAATAGACGTCGTCCTGGTGCAAGCGCACGAGGTAATGCTCTGCGCTGTGCTATCACCTCCTCTGAACATCTGCTGGTACGTGTCAGCGGTGGGATTCCCAGGTGGCTGCTGAACAAACAGCGAATGACCTGAATTTATCACTCGATCGACGCACTCAGGAAGCACTTCGTCATTTCAAGCCGGCTCTTACAATCACTTGACGGCATTTACACTCACCTGACGCCATCGCCATCGTTCTGATGATGTGCGATCGCAGAATGAGCAACATGTACGAACGCAGACGAATAAACCCACAGAAATATTTCAGTTTTAGAAGAGTTCAGCACATTTTTTCAGCTTTCGGATTTTGTCACAAAGACTTCGGAAACAAAATTCAATTTCGTTTCTATAAACTTCATTTCCAGAGATTTTGTTGTTTCCAATAGCTCAAAACGGCTGAAAAATCTACTGGCAATCAGGATTCACAAACACGGACTATCTTGTCGACGACTCTGCAAGATTTACGTGGATTGAAATCCAAACGTTACAAATTTGTGGCCGCAAGGTTCTATCAGTTTTCCCACTTTATTATGCAGGGTGTCTCAAAAAAATTATACACTGTTTGAAAGGTGATCACTTTGCTAACAGTGAAGGTGCCGAAAGAGTTAGAGACGCATATGAAAGCTTAAGAAGATTAAAATTTTCTGATATATGAGCGGCATGGAATGCGCCATGCACTCGTCTGAAATTTTGCATTTTACACTCGATTGATTGTATTTCGCTCCAATAATGTTATAATTTCTCCACAAAATGGTCGTTGCGAGTGACTTCTGCTGCTTTTCAGGTTTAAAACTCAAAAACACCCTATGGCTTCTGAGAAATGCAGTGCATCCTAAAAATGCAGGTTCCAAATTGAAAGGTTATAACGTTGCCGTTAGTGAAGCTTTTGGAGATGAGAGTTTTGAGACTTTTGAGACTTACATGAAATCGCTGCGCAACGGGATTACTGAGGCGTGGAAATATTCAAGATTGCGCCATGCTCCTGCCTGAAACCTTGCATTCCAGACTCATTCCAGATTATGCATGGGCTGAATGCTTATTATAATCTTGTTACTGCTTGGCCAGACTAACCTGTGCTGTGCAACCAAACTAAAAAAGAATCTTTTAAAGTTTAGAGCTTGAAAATCATGTGAAAGTCACGTGACATGCGAGTTTATTAATTGCACGATTTAAATGTGAGCAAGAGATCCATTTTCCTAGACGGATTCTGTGGAATGATGAAGCAACTTTCAAGTTGAATGAAGAGGAAAATTGGCATAATTTCCAGTCGTTCTTCCTTGTGATGTCCTGCGTGTCCTTAAAGGACTGAAACCCTCACTGTCGGCTACGTATGACGGCATCCCTCAACTGATTTTTCGAAAATGTGCAAACACATTACTATACCCACTAGCTATGATTTTTAATATCTCCCTAGCTCTAGGTCAAGTTCCGATAATTTGGAAGGACTCCATAGTGACACCAATTCCTAAGAACAATAATGCATCTTCACTGTCTGATTTCAGACCTATCAGCATATGTCCAACCGCTGGCAAGGTTTTGGAAAAAATTGTGCGAGATAAGCTGTACGACTGGTTTTCAAAGCACCATGTAATCCCAAAAGAGCAGCACGGTTTCACATCGGAAGCTTCTTCAGAAACCCTGGTTTGTGACTCCATATATGACTGGCACACAGCGTTGAATCAAGCGAAGTCGGTTGATGTTATCTTTTTTGATCTTTCAAAAGCATTCGACAGAGTAAGCCACATTAAGCTTCTTCAAAAGCTTGCTAGCTTCGGTATTCGTGAGTGAGCCAATTTTAAAATGGTTATCATCCTATTTGTGTGAGCGTCACATGACGGTAAAAGTTGGAAACAGCTTCTCAAACAGATATCTTACCTCAAGGTGGAGTGCTTTTTCCTCTGCTTTTCTCAGCGTATATGTACAGCTGACTTGCCACAAATTCTGGAGGTGCATCCTAGTTTGGAGGTAAAAAATTTCGCAGATGATATAAGAACTTACTGTGCCTACGATTCTTCAAATCAATGTTCTGCTCAAAAATATGTCTCAAACTCATACGAAGTATGATGGAGTGGTCCAGTAAGTGGAAGACCTCAGTAAATCTAGCAAAAACGGTACATTTACATATAGGACCCTATCCACCACCATTCTATAGGTTTAACAAAATTACAATAAGACATGAGGATCATGTGAAAGATTTGGGAATTGTTGTGGACACTTCCTTAAAGTTCCAAAAGCACTTGGAAGCTATTGCAAGAAAAGCACTAGCATCACTTTTTCCCACACTCAGAAGCGTCCAATGTAGTGATCCGAAGTTTTTGATTAGGTTGTACAACACATATGTCCTTCCTCAGTTGGAGTATTGTTCGACAGTATTTAGTCCCTGTATTAAGAAACATGTACTGCTGTTAGGAAAAGTTCAGAAAACGTTTACAAAGATTGTATTTTACAGGGCTTTTCCTAACCCTAACTACCCACAATGCCTTCCATCTTATAGAGACCGCCTCCAAATACTTGGTATGAAGAGTCTCAAATATAGAAGAGTATTCAGGGATTTGACATTCTGTTTTCGCATTTTACGCATGGAGGTTAAGCTTAGTGTCAGTATTGGGTTTTCAAGCCATGTCGTGGAAGAACAGCAGGGATTGCCATTCAGCATCGTAAGCTGAACAGCCACTTAAACAAACCTGTATTTAACTCATTTTTCATACGAACGACAAGGTGGTTGAATCAACTTCCTTTGGACTTAGTATCGAGCAGAAGCTCTAGGGAATTTAGACGCAAGCTAAAAAAGCTCGATGTTTTGGAAATGCTTCAGATCGAGGACATAGGTTAGTTTCCTTTTTTTCTCTTTTCTGAACCTAGGGTCTGTGGGTGATAACCTAGTGAAACATCTCTGGGTTGTCATTTGTCGGATCTTGTCAGCCTTTGAGATGTTAGAAACCCACACCTGGACTGTTTTAGGTGTGTCAACTGCTTGGGCGCTTCGATTGAAGCATGGTTGAGAGTCGAGTGTTCCACTAGAACAAAACAGGCTAAATGTGTTTAATTGTACTTTCAATTAAGCATTTCATAGCTCTATTTTTTCAGCCCCTAGTGTATAGGTCAGCGACGTTTCGTAAATGCGCAGTGAGCTACACTCGGCGAGATACCTCAAAAGTTCTAACTTTGAACTTGTATCTTCATGTGTCTTAAGCTGCGGGTGCTGACTATAAGAATCACATTTCTCCGGTTGGCCGCTCATCTTCAGAAATGTTTTCTTTAACCATTTGACCAATGTTTTTGAAATCCTCTTATTTTTCATTTTTATGACTTCTTGGCCCGTATCGACATATCAGATCAAGGTGCGTGCTCCCTTTTATGCCATCGCCCGGGGTGCGTACTAGTTTAAAGAGGTCCTTCAGATACAGGACCCGCTCCGGAATTGTGTGTATAGAAGGTCGTAGGCTAAGCGCATTCTGTAGTTTCAAGGGCAAGATGTCTTTATTGCAAAACGTTCTTTCTAAGTTTATATTCCATTTTTAAGGCTTTTACTAATTACCAAATGCTGGACTACTCTTCGGCAGGGTGAACACTAGCCCTAACTAGATGCTGGAAAGCCTTGGCGGATCACTTCTTGCTGGTCTAAAAAACCATGTCGTAATTCCTTGCTCATTTCTTTTTTTCTTTTTTCTCTTTGCTGTCTTTGGAGTTTGCTCATGAGTTTTTCAGTTCATAAGTATTTTGTCTTTAGTTGTCACACTTTCTAACGATTGCTTTTTTTAATGCTTGGTATTGGCGCACTTTTATGTGCTTTGAATAAATAAATAAATAAAAATAAATAAAATAGTTAGCGCTACTGGGCGACGGAAAACGTTGTAAGAAGCACAGCACAGGTTAATCTGGCCAAGCAGGAACAAGATTGCAACAAGCATTCAGCTCATACACAACCAATCGGGTCTGAAATGCGAGGTTTGAGACGGGGCGTGATGCAATTTTGACTACTTACACGCCACAGAAATCTCGTTACCCTGTGCTCTCATATGTATGAGTCAAACATTTTCAAAAGACGCACTAGCAGCAATGTCACAATCTTTCACATAGCACCTCCATCTTTTAGGATACCCTGCATTTTTTGCAAGCCACAGTGTGTTCTTAAGTTCTAAACCAAACACAAATCAATCGAAGCAGCCACTTTGTTAAGAAATTATAACATATATTCAAGCAAAACACGATCAATCGAGTGCAAAGTGCAAACTTTCAAAGGAGTGCATAGCGTATCCCATGCCGCTCATATGTCAGAAAATCTCTATTTCGTTAAGCTTTTATACGAACTTTTAAATTCTCCACTATCTTTACTGTGAGCAAAGTTATCACCTTTCGAACAGTGTATACATTTTTTTGGGTTCGTAACGCACTTTTAAGATGAAAGCTAATCGGGGGTGTCATCGTATCACCAACTATATTTTTATATAAATAAACAAAAATTGTACCAAAGTAACAACAACAAAACGTACGGAAGAAGGCTAAACACTGCAACTGCTCTATGTGCCGACCTATAAGGTTGTATGTATCGAATTTGAAAGACGCTCGTTCAATCTCCGTACATTTCCTCTAAACTGTCTTTAAACTATCTTTAAACTCTTCATTTCGTTTTATTTGAGCTGCAAATGGCAGCTGTCGAAGTTGTAAACTGTAAGAACGATGCTTTGTTACGATCAAAACTCTGGCGCCGGGCGGGACTCGAACCAACACCTCCTGCTGACTCAGAGAGAATGCTCTACGCCATTACACCACCGGCACTTTTTGGTCGAACGGAAAGTCTTCAGGCACTGCTGCACAGTGACTCCCTTTAGATATAGCACGGTATAGAATACAGTTCACAACAAGCTGATATGCCCCCGTTTAAGTCCTAGCGATTAAGGAGCGATGCTTGTCTTCAGCAAGGAACAAGGTCTTTCCTTCGGCACTGCTGCCCACTGCCGGTGCTGTTCATCTGGGCAGTACTCTTCTGGTTCACACGTTGCGTCGGCAGTAGATGAAGCCATCCTCATTCCAGGGAAGCGATGCGAATCGTACGACGACAGCTCGAAAAGTGTCACAGACATCACACTCAGCTACTGCTCAAACGGGTCTCACAGTAGTACAGGTGAGCTTGCCTTACTACACCCTCATTGCCGTTCTGAGCAAACTGCTTAAGCCAAATTTAGTGAAATGCAGAAGCCCATATGTAGAGAGCTTAGTTGACTGTTTGCTTCATTGTGCTGTTGTAATGACCATAAAAATGAACAGCTACTTATTTACTTATTTATTTATTCATGGCGCCAGTACATGGAACAGACGCCGAAAGCACAGCGAGAAAAGTATTTAAGCAAAAGAGGTACTAGAAAACAGTACAACACAATTCAAGTACTAGAAGGTGCAATGGAGGGTTTATATGCGTGGAAACTACTAACACAATAATCGAATTTACGGAAAGGTAAATGTAGAAGATCGTCGTTGTCCGCAGGCAGCAAATTGATTTCCGCGAGCTAGTATATGTCAAAAACGTAGACCTTACTGTGATCCTTGCAACAAGAACATTTTGGCCGAGTCTTCTTGTTTTTTCCACTTCGCCACCGAAAAGTGGGAAATTTTTACGTGCAGTTTGCCCGTGAGGATGTTAAAAAGCATCTTCACATACATTTCACATTCACCGGCCGGATTCATCGACGGCTTTCAGCAGTTTAACGGAGAAAATACAGCCAAAATCCGTGATAGCGAGGCGATATGTTTCACCTTATCGCTTGATAAAGGACTTCGGCTGTATTTTCTCCGTTAAATTGCTGAAAGCCGTTGATGAATTCGGCCCCTCGTCGGCAACCTTCCTTATACATAGTTGCGAATTTAACCCAACCATCCTTTTTCTTTCACTGCCGTTTGGGAATACGACTAATTTAAGCCTAAACACTTCGCGTAAGGGGCAATGCTAATCTTTTGCTTGCTCTTTCCTGAACATATACAAAAAGTGGAACAGTACCTAAGCACCTCATTATTATTGTTTGTGTAATATTTTGTACGCTTTCCAGCGTGTCAACGTCCTTAATCTTCGAAGGATTAAAAACCGTTGTTCCAAACTCAACTGCGGGTGGTGCACATGTTTTGTAGGCGCGCAGAAGCGTTTCAGAGTTTTTGCCTTTAAATAATTTGGAGAGATTATATGGGCGTACCTCGAGATTTTTGCAATGGATCTGTAATGTTTATCAAAATAGAGATTCTTATTCATCAAAAAATATCTCTTGGAGTTCGAGATCTTTATTATAACTTCGGGGTTTGGAGACGTTCCAATTAGGCTATTTCAGACTGGTGTTCCTCGAACGATATCAACACCGAGTGAACCAGCACCGGCGGTGACATGGAAGACGCGGGTGAAAGCGCTCTACAAGCGCTATCACATCAAGCACTTGTTACCGTTGATGTTCATCATGATCTACATGGTACTTGGCTCTGTGATATTCTACTTCCTTGAGTCTTCGACGGACCAAGACAGTAAGGACGAGCAATATCGGACATACGTGTGAGTGACTTTTAAGCGTATGCCACAAGAAATCACGGCTGGAAGACCTGCCAGTTAGAATAGTACATTGGTTTCTTTAATGTTTATAGAACTCGTCACGGCAAAGACCAGCAGTATATTGACAATAGATGGTGGGGGAGTGGGGTGGCCTCTACTTACGGTCTGCCGAAGGACCGGGAAAGTATCCGCGTTCTGCTCCGTGGAGCCCTAAGCTCTCGTCCAAGCTAAGTGCATTGGGAGTATGCTTGCCAGTTGACGGATGAGATGGAATGCATGCCCTCCATGTCCACCTTCACAGTTCGTTGCTGTAGTGAAAGAGATTAGAATAAGAACGAACGCTTCAGCTGACGCAGAATCGATACGGTATCCTCTGTTCAAAGGAATCGCTTTCTCCTTTCTCCTGCTAGTGAAGGATGAACGGATATACAGGATAATCATAGAGTATAATGTTACTCAACTCTTTCTTAGGGCGGGCTATATAATACTTCTGCAGCAACATGATTGCGTCCTTAGTCCATAGAATTATTTGTAGTGGCCGATTCTTAGGCAAAGAAATTGGTTCCTCCTTTTCAGACAGGTATAGTATTAAATTAGCAACTCCAAATTTATGTAAGGTTTGGTTTGTCGAGTCAAGAAACTGGATTCTGGACGCACATGACAGTCAGGGTCTCCTCCGACTGCGCTACAATGCGAACATAAATAGGACGACTAAATTACTTGCCCAAGCGAGATCGGGCAAGTGTGGACCCTAGTAGAGATGCTACGATTCGCATCAGCACTTTATCAAACAGCCTGCAGTCTCTTCGAATTCTTAGACTACTGGATGTTCCTCTTAATCCCCTTCTTCCTCTCTTCCTGAACATTTACTCCATAGCTCATCCTATCGCCGAGTTTAGACAGATCTGCATGATGACGTTCTTCCATCCTTTCTTTAGGGCTCTTCATGACCACTTTTCGGGTGCTTCAAACTCTATCGCCGGCCTCATCAGTGATTTTGTTCTCTTCCCAGAATGTGTCAGTACCACCCCAGACTCTGATTCCTCATTCATCTTTGAGTGAAAAAGGCTTTAATGTCATAGATTTGTCGTCCATTCTCTTCCATCAAACCAATCACTATGCCTCGACCCACTTCAGCTGCATCTGCCTGTGCTGTCGCTTACGTAAGGTCCAGAACTCACTTCCGTAGAGTGAGGCATATCTGAAAATACAAAAATTTTTGTAGGAATTCGGATACTGTATTCAGCTTTTGAGGCAAGCAAGTTATAAATTTTCAGATTAAGTAATCACTTCAATCGGAAAATTTATGTTTACCCTTATAAAAATGAGCTAGTTAATTTGGGAAAACTGAGTTGCTCAGTTTGATTTCAAAATGGTTCACTTTCTTATATGAAAGTGTTCAGTCTGGCACGAAATTGATATATGAAACGCTTCCATCGTGTTTTGTTTGAAGCAATAGTGTGAAACTATCGGTGTTTTTGATCTCCAAGTTCTCTCTTCGTATAATATCGGTGTTTTTGACAAAATTAAACGATGTAATACAATTTTTAACGGAAGTTCCTCGCTAAAAAATTTTGATAAAAATTTTAACGAGCAGAATTTAACACACACCTCTGCTGTGGAATACAAGAATTTTTAGCTACTGACCATGTTAGCATTTTTCAATTTATTTTATTTTAAAACTGCTAATCATTCTGGTCTTCCTAATTATGAGAACATGTCGAGATTTTCCATGCAAAGTGGTCACGAAGTGCCGCTCTACAAAGGACTAAAATGCTCACATATTAAGCCGAGAACGTGAGCTTCTCCGGCGTCGCATGGACGAGATCTTTCACGATCGTGCGGCGCGACGACGAGAAGTTCGGCTTCGATTTATCGACGACGCCGTCGAGCATTTCCAAGAACAGATCGGATACTCCGTAAGTTTCTTACACTGTTCTCATTCTAAGCAACTACGCTACCATTCATGCTACAAATGAATTATTTTAATTCGGAGTACTAGACTAGCAACGAAGATTTAGTGATTAAGGCTCGGCTTCAGCAAACAAGATGGGACGTTATTCAAAAGATTTCATACTTTCATCATTTCCTTATTTAGAGCGGCGCCGTTCAAAAATTTAGATCCCTACTTCCCAGGGGTCTCTAACTTATTCAGTTATTATAAATTTGTAAAAGTGGCCTAAAGAACTTCAAGAATTGAGATTAAAATTGCTATTACTGTCAAATTCTTATAAACTGTCTAAGCATGTTCGAAACGAGCGACTCCTTCCTTCAGGTCAGCAATGAGTCTCAGTGGACTTTGATGTCAGCCATGTACTACTCAGGGACTCTGTTCACGACAATCGGTAAGCAGGTCGATTACTATTAGGTTGTCAAGAAATAAGTGAGCGTTTGCAAGTCGAATATTCAAATCATCATAACTCATCCGAGAGTGAACGCTATCAACCAAAGTAATAATGGTTAGAATCAGCAGATCTTTGCCAATAAGAAACAAATCTATTTTTGCCGGTAGCATGAAATCCGGAGTTCTGGAGGCTATGAAAGCGTTGAAGCCTTTTTCGACATCATCTTGGTTGCTGAATTTTTTATCCTTCACAGGACGATATAAGTGCTTGAAAAAAAATTAGTTGGTAGGGGACAGATCTGGTGAATATGCTGGATGTGGCAGAGTTTCGTATCCCAATTCATCCAGTTTCTGGACAACAATTTTTGAAACGTGCGAACGCGCGTTGCCGTGCGGGTGGGCCTCTTCGATTGACCAAAGCCGGCTGTTTTTCAGTCAACTTCTGCTGCATTACTTCAGTTTCGGCACAGTACTTCTTCGCTGTGATAGTCTCTCCAGTCTCCAAGAACTTGTAGTGGACTATACCAGCCATTGTCCACCATGGTCTTCTTTGGATGGAGACTTGATTTCGGCACCTCCTTGAGACTCTTCGTCTTGTACAGCCATTGTGCAGAGCGACGACGATTGTCACAAAGGATCCATTTTCGTCGCATGTCACTATCCTCCCCAAAAAGGTTCCATTAGATTGCGTTGCCTTAACGAAGTAACGGTGTCGGTGTCGTGGCGGTGTCGTGGCGGTGTCGTGGTGCTTCACCACCTGTCCGGCGGTCAATTCGTGCGAGATTCATTTATCCAACTTTTTTTTCGATCCCATTTAAGTGACGACCGATAAAGCTGCCGTCAACGCTGAAACGCTGCGCTAGCTCTCTCACAGTTTGACGCAGATCCGCCTCCACCACGACTTTGAGTGAGGAGTGATGGCGTTCTTCATCTTCAAGAGTATCATCTCCAGATCGAAACCTTTCGAACTAGTGGCGAATTCTGCGTTCCTTAGCAAAATCCTCCCTAGATGCAGCGTTAATGTTACGGGTCGTTTCAGCTGCAAGTTTGGATTCGTAGAAGAAAATTTGTCGAAAATTGTGTTCAGACATCTGAAACGGCAAAGCTTAAAATTGGGGAAAATTTATGTTCTATACAAAACTCGAAGACATAGTAAAAGAGTGCATGAACTTGGCTTTCCAATGGTATATAACACTACAAGATATAGAACATACTTCATTGGAAAAAAGTACTCAAATAATTTCAAATGCAAAACGCTCATTTATTTTTTGACAATCTAACAGATTTGCTCTGACATCCGGCCTTAACCTCTTAGCTCTCCTTTGCCTTACCCTTTACGCTGTACCCTCCTCATATCAGGCTAAACAGTGGAACTCAAGGTCGTCCTCTTTCAAATCGAACATTGGAAGAGATTTTGTTTCGAAAATCTATCTCGAAAGCTGACCTGCTGCTCGAAAAAGTTGATTACTACAACCGAAATTAATGGAACTGATATGAGAAAGTGTCTTATTTCACCAGAAAGAAAAACAGTGTGTAAATAATGGTATATATCCTTAATGCTGGACGCTTAGGACTTTGAACGGTTTGCTACTAATTTCGTCATTCTGTTCTAATCCTTTCTAAAGCTCTTCTGCTCTTATGAATGTAGGAAGGACTGCCGAGCAAGTCCGAGCGGGTGTTGAGTTGTGGCTCAGCCGGGTGCTAACGCGCCACTTGTTTCCCTTCGCGGCCCCAGTGACAAATCGTCGTCAATGGCTGATCGCCGCTGTTCATGAAGCAGTCGATGAGCTGCTGATCCGAACACCAGCACCTCACAGACTTCGTCCAACTAGTGGGACAGAGGGGCTATGTAGAGCAATGGAAACGAGAAAAGCTTGCGAGAAGTGCGCAGTCCTGCATAAGGTTGTGCTCGAAACCTACTGTCAATAAAATCCTGAGAGAGGCCTTCATCATGACTTCCAGCGACTATGAATAAAGCTCTTTTTCTAATCCTTATCACACTCGTTATTCTCAGCTATGGTCGCAAAACTGCAACTACTCTACATAATAATAAATAAGGAGGTTTTCGTCCTATAGGAAATTTTCAATTCATCCTTTTCTTTTTTAGCTTTGAACTACTTTTACTCCTCGTTGCTTTCTCTTTTAATGTTATAATTTATTGTATGCTAAATGTTAACTTTGACGCGAAGTTGAAGATTAACTAATGGTATGTTAAAATTTATAGTCGAAAAATTTGCTTAGTCTCTCCTTGGGGTAGGAGCTCCGTTACCTGCGTAGCAGCAGGCTCTGCTTGACCTTTGTATGTTACTGTAGAAATTCCAAAGCTCGTTCTTTTCTACTTTCGAAACCTTTCATCCGAATGGGTGAAACCCTTCGATTCCAGGGTAGAAACCGAAACGAAGACCTATCCTTATTTTTTCAATGGGACGTCGAGGAGGCTGAAATAATATTTTGCTTAGTCACTGAGCCATCTTTAACGGTGTTTTTTGGATAATCATTAATGTTCCATTGCACTTTTAAATAATAAAATTTTTCTGATGTATAGGTAGAATATTCGAAGGCTCCCGCTGACTTCCACTCCGGACTGATTTGAGCTTCCATTCCCGTCCGAGCCAACCAAGCCGCCAATCCCTCCGGAGTAGGGGAATTCGTAGCAGAGTTGTCTCTGAAGGATAAAGTGCTGCATTGTCCAATGGCTATTCACCTCAGCGGCATGGGCCAACACGCACTCATTTGCCACCACTATGTCACTACAAAGTTAAGTCTTATAGAATTCATGGCGTATACCAGAATACGAACCATAAACGCTGATCTTATACCAGAATATACCAGAATAGGAACCATAAACGCTGATCTTCTCCGTTTCTCTCCTACCTGCGATCGATTTCTATAGTCCAACACTTAAAAGAAATTTCAGCGTCGGTCCTGCCATGTTTGTGTTTGTAATGTCAGCCTCCTTCAGGTTACGGTGACATTGCGTGCGTTACGGTGGCCGGTAGAATTCTTACCGTAATCTACTCGTGCATCGGTATTCCGCTCATGCTCATTACGCTGAACGATTGTGGCAAATTCCTCTACAGCAACATCAATGGATGTGTTAAGGTTAGTGTGTACCTACCTCGTATGATGTGCGATTCTTGAGAGAGAACTCTTATACCATTTTTCGCTGCTGTTCATGGTCTTTCTTCGGGTATGACAACTTCGGTACTGGTCGTTAATATGGCCTGGGTGGAAGGAGCGGGAACGCGCCAGCCAGTCAGGGCACTAGCCGTAAACGCTTGCTGCGTGCCACGCCCGTTCGATGCCAGCTGGTTGGCCTGCTGCGTTTTCCCTCCCTACATGGGCCACATTAGCAGTATGTACTGTAGTAAATCAGTTTAAACAACCGTATCTGGTGTGCTATTTCAGCTATTTCTTCAATGTCACTCTTTTCGCATACAACACATCATTTTTCCTTTCATTGAAGAGCTTCTATACCATTCGGTGTTGTCATCGGAAGTCACCGCCATCTGAAGCTATCTATTAAATTTCTGTACAGCATTGGTTAGCGCCCAGTTTAGAACTTCAAACCTAGATGAGTATGACGATATGCGGAGCGTCTGGCAGTTCCATGCCACCCTTTACAGCAGACCCTTATCAAACCGCAAATGTGATACACCACATGTTGTACCTTTCTATTCTTGTAGACTCTGTTTTCTCCCAAAAGTTGTTCGCGCGTTTTTCAGAATGTGGAGACGTTCGGCACTTATTTGGGTGTGTTTCGAATATGTGGCAAAGCGGAGCCGAAGACCGATGAGGTATTGTGTGAAATATTTCCTAGCCTTAAAAGCTTATTTTGTTCAATTTTCATAAGGGAATAATTTAATTCACTCGCATTTAACGGGTGAGGGCCTGAACTTACGAACGCCATGGCTAATTGCGGCGACCTATGCCGCATCGCGGCGAGTCCGCGGCTGAGGCCGCTGACTCGCCGCGTGAGCCGCCGCCAGCGCGATCTCGCAGGCCGCGGCCGCGATGACTTCCGTGTGCCAAGGGAGACGAGAGGTGAAGGGTGAAGGGAGGAGAACAGGCTTCTACAATGGATTAAAATAACCAACAAGTTCTTGGGGTGGTTTCAGTCCGTCTCCTTGCGGTCTTTCTGCCCTACTTTTCCTATCTATTTCGTTGTGCTCCCCAACTTTCATGTTGTTTAGGATTATTTTCAACCTTTCTTATGCTTCCTGACAGGGATCTATAGACATTTACGCCACTCTTTCTTTCCTTGATATACTTCGTTGGTCTAGATCTTCTTCACACATTTTAATTTAAAGGATCTTTGGACATTATTTTCAAGTCCAGCACACTGGTCCCTCGTGTTCGATCGATGCCGTCTTTGGTGTTCTGTCCTTGCTAGCAATAACCAATTAACCTAGCCGCTCTCTTTATGGCCCGGGATGTAGCCTATGGCGAAAATGCCGAAGGGAGCGCTTTTTGACCGACGTCACGTGTGAACGTGAACGTCCTGCTAGTGGAGCCCTTGAAAATGTTTGAGACTCTTGTGAAAGCACAAGGTGACGAGATTACCGTGGCGTGTAAATTGTGAAGATTGCGCCATGCCTGCCTGAAAAATTGAATTTCAGACTGATTGGTTGTGCATGGGCTGAATGCAGGTTGACATCTTGCTACTACTTGGCCACATTAGCCTGTGCTGTGCTCCTTTTAACGTTTTCTCTCGCCCATTAGCTGCAAGTATGCCTATCATCCTCTCCATTCAGCGTGATTTTGCTTCATCAGCCCAAAGAATCCGTCTTGGGAAATGAGGCCCCTGCTCACAATTAAATTGTGTAATTAATAAACTTGAATGTCACGTGTCTTTCGCGTCATTGTCAGGTTCCAAATGTTAAAAAAAGCACAGCACAGGTTAGTATGGCAAAGCAATAACAGGATTGTAACAAACATTCAGCCCATGCACAATCAGTCGAGTCCGAAATGCGAGGTTTGAAGCGGGGGCATGGCGCAGTCTTAACCACTTGCACGGAACAGAATTTTCGCTATCCTGCGCTTTCATATAAGTCTCAATCACCTTCAGAAGCTTCACTAGCAACATTGTGAGAACCCTTCAAACAGTACATGCGTTTTTAGATTCCCATTTTCCGGCTTTTGATTTTTTGCTAGATTTTTAGGTTTTTAGATTTCCTGCATTTTGCCGCAATAGGTGATGTGTTTTTAACTTTTAAACCTTAAAAGAAGCACAAATCAATCGATGCGGCCACTTTGTGAAGAAATGATGCAAGCATTCAAGCGAAACACAATCAATCGGGCGTAAAATACAAATTTGCAGACGAGTCCATGGCGCATCCTATGCCGCTCACATGCCAGAAATTTTTTATTTTCCTAAGCTTTTATAAGAGCACTTAACTTCCTCGGTACCTTTATTGTGAGCAAGGTTATCACCTTTCAAACAGTGTATACATTTTTTGAGACCCTGTATATAAATAAGGGACAGAATCAGTCAGCGCACCGATGTAGTTAAAACGAATTCAGCGAAACAAACTTCTTATCCTTCGCTTCTAGTAATTCGTAAAAAAATGGCTTACAAACTTACGTGTTGATTTGACAATCGGAAATATATCCTCCGAGGAACATCAAGGAAATGCAAGCTTCCTATAGCACCGGTTCCTCACTTTTAGACTTTCAGCCATTATTACACTGACTTGCTGATCATGAGGAGCCCTTGTGGCTTCAAGCCCAGTTCAATAGTAACGAATTCGCAAGCAACTGCATGTTGGCTTAAGCCTTGCAACTTATCAGCTCCATAGAAGGCAAGGAGTACCCAGGAAAATTCGGAGTAGCTGAATAGAAAGAGCAACAAGGTATCAAAGGCCGGGCAGAATAGCTGAGTAAAACAGGAATACCTGATTGTAATTGAGACAACAAGAGCTGAATAATGTGGCTCTGATGTAGTGGAGAAGTAAACGAATAAAACCTGAGTACCCAAGTAACTGGCTGAAACTGGAACTTGTCAAATAGCTAGGCAAAGGCCACTAAGAGAGTCAACCAAAGTCCGAGGGAGCAGTCGTCGCGTCCGCGGCAGTGGTCCTCACCCATGCGGCAGTCATCAGCGGCGACGCGGCAGTGGCTAATTACGGTGCGGCGGCAGTTGCCGCGGTCGCCGCAGTCGCGATTACCCTTCGTAAGTTCGATCCGCTCCCCGCATTTAACCACATGACAGTTAAGCAGGTGTTCTTTCCTACGATTCACAATTCGCAAATCGTTTAGCTGGACATGCTGGAGCGGGGAAGCGCGATCCAGTTCGACATCTCGTCGTTGGCTTCCGAGGTCGGCAGTTTGCCTTCTATTGGCGATATTGACGACGATGACAAAAGTCCGCGTATGAGCGTCAAGGTTCTTCATTTTTCACTATCCTTAAGTATTCGCTTCGCATTCCTGTTTCTCATAGCGTGGAGAGGACTCCCCATCCCTGCAATTTCAACTGCAATTTCTTCTTCTAATTGAATCTTTTCCACATCTTGCTGTGCCTTTGTAGACTGTGCATTTTTCTTGTTAATCAGACCATTCTCCTTGAATTTGTCAACGTTGCGAGTATTCAAGTGCAGCATATTTGATCACTGAGTCCTTTGTGCAACGTTGAGTTTTTAGACGATTGAAAAACTTCGCTATTACTGCTGCTCGTTTAGGAGAAACTTTTATAGAAATCTTCAAACGTTATGCTGTATTTCTTCCAGTTTTTCTGCGCTCTAATGAACAATCCGTGCCAATTCAGGTCGCTCTTGGCATCACTATCGGATGGATATTCTTTTGCTCGGGTCTGTTCCGACTGTGGGAAGATTGGACCTATGCGGAGAGCTGCTACTTTATGTATATCAGTCTGTCAACTATTGGTCTTGGTGATATAGCAGTGGCGAGGCGAGAGTGAGTAGCTTGGACAGAAATTTCAGTGGAGCTGTCATGGCTTGCGGCTCCTTCAGCCACATATCTTTGAGGTTATCCGGTCTCGCTTCGGTTAAGTACATATAAGAGTTCAGTAATTTTTAATGGGAAGTCGAGGGGACTGCAGTTTTGCCTAGTCACTGAGCTTTCGTTAAAGGGGTTTTTTGGTTGATCATTAATATTTCATTGCATTTTTACACAATCAAATTTTTTGCTGTTTTTTGCTGTATAGGTAGAATATTCGGAGGCTCCCACTGACATTACTCCGAATCGACTTGAGCTTCGACTCCCGTCCAAGTCTGAGTAGTCAAATTCGTAGCCGGGTTGTCTCTGAAGGATAACGCGATGCGTTATCCTTCAGAGACAACCCGGCTACGAACTCTAGTATTTCATCCCTTTAGTACAGGTAGATACCCGGAAGTGTCGCAGTCGGAGGAGGTGCACATGCCGCCCGTCGCATGCACTTCGGTTCAAAATTCTTGGTTCGGATTTGCCCCTAGAGTTTAGTACAACCAAGCATTTCACCCCTCCGGACCGGCTGGTTTGGCGAGAATAGATCGAAACTAGACTTGTGTGTACTGTCCATCTTCCTCTTTCAATGAATCTTAGCATGGTGATCTTAAACTATTACGATGTCTTCTTAAGCAGTCAACTGAGACTGAAATCGGCTTTATTGAGGCAAACGCTTCGGCGTCTTTGCCTTCTTCATACCCGGAAAAGATCGAGATCATTTACGATACCTTTCTTTCATCTTACGTTTCTTGAGGAGATTAGAGACAAGACCAGGGATGGGAGTTGCGAGAGAACACCAACCTATAAGGCGGTATGCAGGAGTGGACGACCAGTCACTCGTAAGCTGGACGTGACGTGCATGACTGAGCCTAAGCCGCCAGCCTGCCCCCACCCCCTTAAGTACCCAGGAGCTCAGAGCAAACGGGTCAGAACCCACAGAGCTCCACGAAGGATGCTGCCGTGACCGTTGTCAGGATCATGGACACCAGAGGCTGAGTCAGATCAGTGAAGATGAGTGCTGAGAACGAGGCTTTAAGGCATTCGTGGGCTCATACCTTCTTGTTCTTGCACCATTTCATGATTGTGCCATTATCGAGAATAAATCTATACAGCGTGGTCCACATGAAGTGTTACATAGAAAACTATATACAACTTTGTACAAACAAACACAATCAAGAAAAATGTACAATCATCCAAAAGGTGCTCCTTTGGCTTCAATGCAGGCGTCCAACCTCTTTCGGAAATTCTTGAGGATGCGCGCGATCATTTCCGGTGAAATTTCGTCCCGTGCCTTCTACAGAGCTCCTTTCAGCGAATCCAGTGAACTGTGCCTGTAAGTGCAAGCTTTTTGCTCCAGGATTGACCAGATGGCGAAATCCATAGAGTTGAGATCGGGCGAGTTTGAAGGCCAAACCTCCTTCGTCCACAAATCCGGGAGATTGACCTCACACCACTCCAGAGTCTTCCTGGCACCGTGAGCTGGTGCCCAGTCTTGCTGGAAGGTCCATTCTATGTCCTCAGCATTTTCTTGTACCAAGGTATTACACCGTTCTCCAGGGTTTGCTTCTCATAGATTTCGGCATTGATCTTGACTTGTTTTTGAATAAAACAAGCTTGGTCTTGCTCAGGCCCGATACTCCAGCCTATACCATCAAGGTTTGTGGAAAATGAGCTCATACGACGTTGATGGCTTTTGCAGATCCTTCTGGCAGCAGTTTCCGTTGATTCTGCACGTTCTGGAGTGATTTGGCGGTAAATATCTTCTCGTCTGTGAAGAGAACTCGGTCGCGCTTGTTACCGCGCGTAAGGACCTTCATCTTTCTACATTTCTCCAATTTTAAAGCCTTTATTTCCTCAGTGAGGTGCTGTCCTTTGGTGAATTTGTAGGAATACAATCACAGATCATCCATGATCAGTCGTTTTATAGAAGAACGACCTACGTTGTGCTCCTTAGCTAGTTTCCTGATGTTTCTTGCAGGATTTCTGTGTAACCTGTCTTTGACGGACTTTCGAAAGGCAGGAGTTCTTGCAGATTGTCGTAGTGACCTTCTCGGACGATTTTCGATCTGCCCAGTTTCTCCGAAACGTTTGATGACGCGGTGTATTTGCATCCGTTGCAGTTTGTGCATCTTTGAAGCCGTGGAAACGGACGACGCGCGTTTGAGCATAGCGATTACTGTTGAACGATCCTCAAGCGAAACCATGTTTACCAAAAAAAGGAGGATAAGACTGACCATAGGTACACGAAAAGGTACGGAGAAAACGGATAACACGACAGTAAAGCACAAAGTGTAAGAGATATGTATTTCCAAAAAAGACTTTTTGTAGCCCGTAACACTTCATGTGGACCACCCTGTACCTAATCCAAGAACTGTATACCACTGATGTGTACAGGATAGTCTTCCACACAGGTGCCAGTTCTTGGGTTATTTATATTTACTATATCATATTATATGTTTATTTCTAGGGTTTTTTAGACATTCCTCCTTCCGATTGACCAGCCGAGCGCAGGGTGCCATCGATGCCATGAAGGCGCGATGTTGCAGATGTCGGCGTCGATCTTAGAGCGAGAGCGATCTATCGGCACATAAGCACTCGAAGTGCTTTGGATCACGGCTAAGAACCCCCAGGTCAATCGGAAGGAGTGTTTAGTGGTAATCCACGAACTGGTACCTTTCGTAGGGCTCTTTAGGTTCTGACCTATTTAGTCTGACTTCTAGGGTACTTAAATTCACCTACGACATTCCAGCTTACGAGTGACTGGTGATCCATTCTGACCTAACTCCCTAAAGATTAGCCTTCTCGTGCAACTGCCTTCCCTGATCTTGTACTCTCCTCAGGAAAAGTACAAATTTGGTGTTTGGGGTGTAGGATCGTAAATGATTTCAACTTTTCCATGCTCTGAACATGATGAAGACGCCGAAATGTTAGCCTCAATAAAGTCGATATCAATCTTGGTTGACAGCTTAACCCTTTCACGACGCGCGATTTTCAGGTGAATGCCGCGTGGGACAGCGCGTATTTTCCCGCGCGCTGATTTTTGAATTATTTTATTTGTGTTAGTTGTTAAACATGAAAAACAGTGACGAATGAAGTTTCCCAAGGACCGTCTTGACCGTAGATATTAGTTGACTCATTCATTAATATTGTACTATTAAATGCTTGTAAATTTTCCATGAACTCGTATGAATGTGTCCGACGACATCGTCGGACAATGTCGTGAAAGGGTTAAGAAGAAATTGTAACAGACTTGTGTGGTAAGCGTAAAATACTGATTTATCCATTGACTCGCCACCGCAGTTCATTGCTTGACAAGAAGCACACTCAGGTTGCCTCCGCAATATCCCATAGGAATAGATTGGGTGATGCATCCCAAAAAAGATTGATTAACGTCGTCCTTTGCTATTGTACCCTTTATCCCCTTGATGTCATAGGTGGGCGCCAATTCAGGAGAATATCGTAGACGTTGAGAGTAATAAAACAGCGCTTGCGTTGTCATGGGATAACATCTTGCCCGGAAAGCAGAGGGCGGGCTCGAGTCCTATCTGACGCAAGAGTTTCGATAGTAGTAAACATTCTTGCTACAGTATTGCTATTGAATCCATGAAAGATTTTCTTTCAGCATGATGGTGCTTTGTTTTGTGTTTGTTATCGTTGGACTTTCATTGGTTAGTATGAGTATTAATGTTGTACAGGTTAGTTGTTGCGTACCAATATGATTACTACGAAGTTTTAAATTTATCTAAAAAGAGCAACTTGATATCTGCAAGAACCACTTAACTATTACATTACAAGCGTACTTTTCAGGTTGCACTTGAGGACTTTTATATAAATCTGATGATGAAGCTGATTATTGAATACCAACAGAAAATGGCGGCAGGTAAGAACAAGCGCTCTACTCCAAGCAAAGCTTATTTTGTTCTTTACAGATTATCTGAACTTGTTTGTCAACCTCTAAATCGCGTTACGTGACACTAGGACTTGCTCAATTGACTCCCCCATTCCGCTGCATCAAGGTCCCTTACATACTTCTTGCACTCGCCGAGCTTCGCAAGAATGCACCGGCTCACAGTATCCTGGCAATCATATAACGTCATGGTCCTTGAGTGATCTGGCATTTAATCTCAAGGGGCTCGCCTGTCATAAGAGATTGTCGCCTGCACTAGAGTGTTCCTAGTTCAGCTGACAAAAGCAGTAGTTCCCACTGGCACCTCGTGGTGGAACTGACATTGCTGCAACGAACGTCGCTATGTTCAGAAGCGACAACGGTTAAGGACGAGTTTTGAATCGTGCTTGATGAAAAGACATCAGATATACCGTTAGAAAACGCTATCAGCGACTCTCTCCAGATCGAAGAGACAAAATCTGCACTGGCTTCCGTGTCTGGCGAGGCCTCTTCACATAGACGGGCGGTGGGCGTGTATGGCATCAATGGTACGAATCCGCCATGAATGGTGGTAAGCTTGACGTTGCCACGAATTCATCCGTTGAGAATTCGTTCGAAAATCTTTATGCTAAGCAATATCAAGCGAATCGAACGTCAATTTTAGCAATTTGCGAGATTTCCTCTAGTCACTCGGACAATTCGGTAAATTTTCCTACGTTACAACCTGGGAGAAGAGCATCGCCAGCCACTCTGAACGAACGAAGAGTTGGGCCCATAAGGAACGACCGGATGAGGGAATTACACGTCTGAGATTTCCTCAAACCGCGTCATCACTTTAATGCCTTCTTGTGGTCCGTAAGAAATGATGGTTCTCATCGTTGATGTTGAACAGCTCAATACTCTCGTTCTGGCGATGGTGATTCTTAACAAGCCTCATGAGTAATATTCACAACCATTCTTAGCCGCTCCGAGGTACCTGCTCGCAATCCTACTCTTTGGGCATTAGCATTTGCGCTATTCCAGTCTTTCGTAGTGCCCACGTTCCCATTAAGTTCAACAACGTCTGTAGGAGGTACTTCTGTCGTCTTTTTACTAGGCAGGTTCTAAAACTTATACTTGGCTCCAATGGAGCAACCATTTTGCGGAGTACACGCAGAGAAGAACTTAGAGAGTCGCTTCTTCGCGGCGATAAATATGTTCATCAATCAATCACCGAAGCGCTCAACACTTACAATATATCCACGAAGGCGTTTGGAGACGATTATCCTGACATCACTGCAAATTCTGAGACTGCCACAATCCACGGCGTTGAAACTACGACACGTGTGACATCCAAGACTGCGTCGCCTGCAGAAATCAACTCTTCTTGACTCCATTGCTTCTACGTTTGCATGGGCAGCCCGTCAACGTATCTACATCTAACATCGCCACGCACGCATTGTCTTCATCATGACACTTTCGGACCATCTCAGATACCTCTCAAGCCGTTCGAAAAATAAATTAATCATCACATCATACAATGTGACATGGTGTGTCCGTACATCCTCCAATCACAAACACCTCTCCCATGCACTCGACTGTTCGTGTTCAGCTTAGCCCCAAAAGTGAGCAGCTGCGGCACCGAGTGGAGGGATAAGCGCCACCATCTCTCTTTTTTATAAACCTATTAATTGGGAATGAACGAGTTCTGTGCAGTTCACAGTTTCCACCTCAGTAATTCCGGAATTATTTTGCAGGTGGAGACCATATGGGAGCTTCAGTTGGAATGATGCGCATGTGGAGTGGCAACAAGACAGCAAAATACCTTATGCCTTTGTTAAGGTGAGTATTTGAATGTGCGATTGAATAACGTTGTCCTACTGTATAGCTTATAAGTCGCCTGTGCGACTTTGCTGACATTCGAGTATAAATACAAGATTTGTACTAATTTATCAAACTTCTGATGAATAACTCTCTATTTGTACAAAACTTTTTTGGAAAAGGTTCGCTGTCTTCAAAAGGAATAATCGCAACATGAACGTGAAGAAGGCCCATAAAATAGACGAGCTAATATCGTTATGTCGTCACTTTCTATTTTCTGCCTAATAACGCGTTTGTCCTGAGAACGCACTAAAGACATTCATATTCGAACTCCAGAGGTATTTCTGGGCACAACCGCAGGGTCAGTCGAGCAGGAGCTAACTAACTGTTTATGCACAAATACAACTGAACGAGCTATGAGAAAAGAAGCGATGAGACTATCGAACAACGAGCAAGGCACAAGAGAGCAATGGACGGAAAATGAACCCTGCCGCTTTATATGCACTTTTCCCGCACGCGACAATAGCTAACGGCCTCCTGAACAGCATGCCTCACTCAAACGACGATCCACAGCAACCTATCATAACTTGTGATGACTCATACAACGGCAGCGTACAAAAGCCAAACATAAAGTCACCTAAGGCGTATTAACATAACAACATAGTTGCATCCCTCATCCTCAAGGAACTGTGGTTTTCGACACTAGGGCACAATATCTTCCTCTATGATCGCGTGGGTATGGTCTGTATCTGTATCTGTACCATCTATAGTCGTGCGAGTAGTTTTCCTCCGCAGGATTTTCCGCAGGTCTTTTTTTCGATTTTCTCTATTATCTCGATAGCAGCTTCCCCATCGAGGCGATTCCAAAGTGTATCATGAAAACCGTACACGTCTTTGTTTGGATACGCACCTTCCAGCCTTTTACGGGTCTGTATCCCACGCGCAACGCCCGCTCACATTCCCTCGCTACGGCTGCGGTTCTATCTTGTGTTTCACGGAAGGTGCCGACTCTCTAATGGCTTGCATCATTCATCACAAATATTTTCATGCGTACCATTTCCCATAGTACGCGCGTAGCGCACTCGGAGGAGGTACCGGTTGTCGCGTGTGCCCAGGTTTTGGTACGGCTTTCCCGCCCAAGCCAAGCAAGCCTTCCATCCCTCCGGGGCCGGTGGATTGGTACCAGACGACTTATGTGAAGGATAGAGCGCTGACTTGTTCATCGGCTGGCTACCCCAAGTCATTGTAGTACAGTGTTGTGTGGCCAAATACACATTCAAATCGCCTCCACGACATCCCGTAAAAGTGGAGTCGTACGTCCCAAAACGGATGCAGTAACGCCGTCCTTTGTACTTTTACCCATATCCTTTATCATTTCACACGCGAACTTGCCTCTTCGTAGAGCAACGGCCACAAGCTTCGAGCTTTCTCGGACGACGTTAGTCAAAGAGAGGGTGACTTTCATCCATTCGCTGTCAGCCGGTAATTTGTCCATAGCCGGTCCAACGGAAACAATGTCATGCGATCCTCAACGTCCTTCAGTTTCATGTCCAAGGTTCTCGTAGAGAACTAGAATCACGAGCTCAGCAAATTTAATTGCTCATGGAACCGGAAGCCTGCTGGCATCATCATCTTTATTTTCCTTCGATGGTCACCACTCCCAGGAGTGTGACATCGCGTGCTGTATGCTTTCATTGACAAACTCATTGACTTGTTCAGCTGCCATCCTATCAGCCCATCAATACGCTTCCATTATAGCGCATGATAACACCCATTATGTGGAGACACCGCCTTTTCAAGAAAATGTATACTTGTTGCACGAGGTGACGAAATTGGGATTCCTGTCACGCATCAAGAAGCATCTTCTGTCCTTTTCGCTCTCGTCAACAGGTACACACCCAGCCAGCAAGTGTATGGTTGGATAAGTAGTGCTGAAAACTTTGCCTCTTATCGAACAGTTGAATCTATCTTTGTCGTCATAGCGTCTGGTACCGGAACAGGTATGGAATATGCTGAGAGAAGAGTTCGGTGAAATGCATGGTCGATTTACAGAACACTTCGTTAGTGTGTCTCAATTGCTTCTGTCGTTCACTTGTCGTTTTGAGTTTCATACTTCTACACCTAGTCGTTGTTTCTAAGAGCGTATCATCTAGCTCAGCCGGTACTTTAACGACCAGGTCATGTTGTATGCGTATAAGACCCTCATTTGTACGTGAATTGGTTAAGAGTGCTGAGTAGCCAGACGCGTCTTTAATTATAATGTTTGTCTTTTCGGCAACCTTCTCTGCGAACGCGTCTTTATCTTCTTTGTTATTTCTTGCTTTCTTAATTAGGCTTAGCGTGGCTATTGAAGTTACCCTGTGTCTATTAATGCTTGCGTTGGCATACACTATGGGCGTTGCACGAGCTGTTTTCACGAGTTTTTCACTCAGTAGCTCGCACCTGTTTGCTTTTTTTCCGATTCCATGATACGCAACCAGCTCTCTAGCGCTGTTGAAAACGAATTTATTTCTTCTGCAAGGCGTTCCTCTGACTTAGCTCCCGGTTGTGCGCGATTTCTGTAGTCCTTAGCTATTCCCTGTTTTGCCTGAACCAAAGCATGGCTTTGCGTTCCTTGGTGTATTTTCTTGTTTGAACTATCTCAAATAATTGAAATTTTACATTTTTACATTTTAATTGTAATTGAACTATCTCTTCACTATGTGCTCACTCTTTTGCGTTGTGGTCCGCCCTCGGGCTCGCTAACTCTTCCTAAGCACTCCACTGCGCATAAATCCTCCTTCGGACTTCTCCAGATTTCTTTCCAACCAAAGGACAGCTTCCTTTCACAGCTTCACTCTGTCGTATACCTTGTCTCTTTTACTGAATTCAACGGGTTCTGCCTAAATGCAGCTGTCTCCATCCTGAAAACTGCAAGTAAAGAATTTTTGTTTTTTGCAGTGATATTACTTGTTCAGTGCGATGCGATGACCTGCTCTTCTCTCTAGTGCGAGATAAATGTCTGCCACCCTTCGGCGTTCCTTCATTTCCAGCCTTGTAGCCCGTTTTCATTTAATCTTTCCCTCATGCTCTTCTCTCAAAGCTTCCACTCTGTTTTCCCGTGAAGAGCCTCACTTCAGAGGGTGTTGTAGCTAGCATGAAATCTCTCATACTGAACTCCTCTCTTAGGAGTCATCGCCACATTCTTATCCAAATGTGGCAATTCACCTGTGGCCGATCGATATGGCGCTTCTCCTTGTTCGCATGAGCCTTGCAATGTGTAGGCAACGAGTTCCTCGGGGAGAAGTCCTGTACACACCTCGGTGCTGTATTCTTTCCGGTATCTGAACGACAATGCACATGTTGTACAATGTAATATATGTTGTACATGTTGTACAATGTAATATACAGAGCAGTGTCACTCGCAATTCTTCTATACCTTTCTTAACTTGTCCATTACCTAGACTCTAGGACGCTTACCATCGCTAGTGTCCATCTCGCTGTTAGTGTCCTCATCGTGTGTGTCCATGTACGTATTCGGTGAACGAGCCTTTCCCATCGTTTGCGCTTGCCTGGTCAGACACTAGCCCTGTAAGGACAGCTTGTAATTATCTCTCTTTGCCTCACCCAAGTTTTGCTCGAAATTTTAGATTTTATTCCACCATTTTTCTCTCTAAATCGTCCCGCTTTGCTCCATTTTCCTAACTACGCGGCGCTCCAATTGATTTGCCCTAGTTATCTGAGCGGCGATCAAAATTTTTATCATCCCAGGTTCCATTTCATCTTAGATGCGGGTACTGGGTGCTGAGCTAATCCGGTGCTCAAACACTAGAGCATTGAATTTTCGCTAACTTTGGTTGCTGTTCTATTGGGAACACTATTTCATTTCTTCTTAGGTCGCCTAGACGTAGCACTTTGCTAATCTCCTTCTCACCCATCACCTTCACCAGGTCTATGGCCCTCATGGTATCCATTACCATTTATTCAGTTGTATGGGTCTCACCTCATCTGGCTTTTAGCTCACTTCTGTTGGACTCCATCTTCCATTTTAGCCTTGCTCGTCCAGCTCTGGCGCCAACTGCGTGTCCATCTGCAGTTCTTCAGCGTTCGTTAATGGAACCATGACGACGAAGAACTGCAGATGGACACGCAGTTGTTCTCTTCGAGGACACATTGATATTATGGCCCCTGGGGCACTATTCATCTTCTTTGGGAATACTCGTTTCGTCCCCAAATTGTGTGCGAACTAGAGGTATTCCTGAGGTCAGTTGAAGACAAGTCAACTAACTGCTTAACCACAAATACAATTAAACGAACTCTGAGAATCGAAGCGAAGAGACCGAGCAAACAAAGAGCAACCGCACAAGAGAGCACTGGATGAAAAGAGTGAAACCTTCGAGGAGATCTGCCGCGTTATACGTACTTTTTCCCGCGCGCGGCAATCGTTGGCGGCATTTTGAACAGTAGGCATTATACAAACGGCAACCAATCATAAGATGTGATGATTTATGCAACAGCAATCTACAGCAACCAATCATAAGATCGCCTAAAGCATGGTAAGACAACGACATAGTTACAAAACTCCGAGTACACTCCATGTTCTGTATTCGAAAAGCGTTTGCGTTGTTTAGATGCATATGTATTCAAATGTGTCCGATGATTGTTGTTGGTGCTTAAAATATTTAGCTAAAATCCCATTTGCTTGAGAAAAGTAGAACCTCAGACGAACTTGTAGAAATGTTTGATGACCATATTGCCGCACTCCCGATCCTCTCATTTTGTTTCTACACGCCTTTGTTTAATAAGCGAAGCCAACAAAATCAATAATTGGAGCAACTCGCAGATATGTGCGAATTTCTTTCTGTATACCAGTTTCTACCGCCCCCTTGTCTAAAGAATCAACGCCTCACAGAATTCTTACCGAAACTGAAAGATATGCATGAAATAAACGAAGAGATACATTGTGTCACCTAGCATGTGTTGGACCTGTAGTCATACTGATGAAAAATATCCACATTTTTACATGGCTAGTGTCTGTGGGCAAGAATTTATCTGATCTCAAGCCCAGAAATTCTTGGAACTAAAAACACATCTATCCAAGCTTGGATGTGTCACATCTATAGTCATGATATGCACTGCAGTGTCTGTAACCACTTGTAGGCAAGCAGAGGGAGCGAAGTTGCTCCATTGAGAAGGTGTGAGAGATTTTATCCGCGAATTTATCCTACACATCCCGCATTCGAGATTGTTATGGTAAACAAGTGCTTCGACATGCTTGACACCATGTCTCGCTCTTCTCCGTTTCGAATGCTCACAACGCTTTTGCTGTTGCTAGCTTCTGAAAATAATATCGCTTCTTAAGTCTCCTCCTGCTTCCATTGTTTCATGTTTTCTTTCTGCGTCATTTAAATCGATAATCCACGCATATTTAACACTACCGCCGTTGAACTTTACAGTACTCCCGCTGCTCAGTGCCTCTGATATTCCCAATTTGTTCAGCGTTGCCACTTTTCCAAACCGTTGAGTTATCCCCTTTTTTCGTTCTCTGCCAGCTCAATGGTAGTGCCTGAAATTTCCACTTTAGGAGATTTTTTCCAACCTCAAGCATACGCTTCAGATGCTTTCCGTAAGGACGCTTGATTATGCTTGTACTTATTTTCTTTGCAATGCAATTTCGTTGACTTGTTCGACGGATTCGATTTCGTTGTTGACTCGGAGAGCTGTTTCAAACCTGGTTCATTGAATCGGAAGCTGGTTTATCAACATGATTACAGCACTTCACGTAAAGTTTCCCAAAATGGGCCGTCTGGTTTGTTGAGGAATGGTGTTCTTATCTTGTCCGTTAGTTATACGAAAACTCAACTACATAGTTGTGGGCAGATATGTGGCAAACAACTGTCGAGAGTGAAGTGAAGGAATTGATAGTCTTTGGTCATATCAAAGTTTGCTACACTGTAATGCTTCTGCAATGACAAAAGATATGGAGAACGTGCACCAAAGGATAGCCATTTTTAATTTTTAACCGTATATAAGAAAGTGCATTACATTTCAGTAAGGAGAAGAAACGCGTCGCTATGGATAAAGTGGCGCAAGAAGCACAAGAGAAGGGGATCGAAGTTCCAACTATTCTCAATGACCTTGATGAGAAGACTGGTCGGTTTTCCAGCATTCAAGTAGGCAGCTATTTACGTAAACATCTGTTTCAGGCATACCGAAGCTGTTCAACATCCAAGAGAGCGCTGAAGGCGAAGAAGCACCAATCGAACTCGAGCAAATGGTGCAAAAACAGGTGACAATAAAAATATAACATTACCTAGCCTAAAATTTTATGGCCCAAGCTCTTTGTTTTAGATATTGCTTGAAGAAGCTGCCGATGTACCCATCATCATCATGCATGAAGCCGAATGCCAAACGGATGCAGTTGAAACGTTAGTGCATTCGATGACCCTTTGCAAGGTTCTTGGATGAACTGTTCTCGAAATCCTCCTACAGATTCTTGATGGTTTCAGTTCTGACCAAATAGAGCAGACCATGGAGAAGGTAGTTGTCAGCTCCTACTCACAAACAGAGGAAGAGAAGAAAGAGAGTCAAGAAGAGGAAGTTCAAACCGACGTCGAAGAAGGTCACCATGCCGAGACACAAACCATCGTTGTGGAAATGGTTGATGCTGAAGTTGTGACGGTGGTATCCACCTTGCTGGTTGGTTCCTCCTGTGTGCATGGTAATAGAATTCACCTGATTAAAAAAATTATCAACCCATTGTATCCATCTCAGGATGCCCTATGTCAAACAGAAGTGTTGCCAACAATGGACCAGATCTCACAGACAGCACAGGCTGAGCTTGTCGACGTAGAAGTGGCTACAGAAATCGAGACGAAGAACATTCGAGTCCAGACCCCATGTCCTGTCATCGAGCAGAAAACCATCCAAACCGAAGACTTGGTGTGTTTGCTTTTAGAGATCCTTGCTCTAACAAACTAATTTAGTTCCTTGCAATGTTGCTTATCTGGGTTGACATTCCAGGAAGAAAGTAGATCGACATCAAAGATGTCATCAGCGCGAAAGCGAATTCGTCGCGCTTTCGCAAAACAGAAGCCGACCAGGTCATTAGTTGACGAGAAGCCAACCATGAGCGATTGGAAGGTTCGGGTCCATTTGTTCTTAATGTTTTTATGTTCGCTCATTAGTCAGTACTTTACCAGTGAATCACTTCAGCTTCCTATGAACTTTGGACAGTGTCCTATGCCATGTAAAAGAGGTTGAAAGGCTGATTATAAATAGAGCAGAGCAAATTTGCTAAATGGATCTCCTGTTGGCTGGTTAAATTTCGCGTTTTCGACTGGATTTCGCATGCGCTGATGAAGCGTTGGATGCAGTAACCAGGGTAACCATTAGGCTGTCCGCCAGCTAGCTGAACGGTAAAGTTCTCGCTTCGCAGGAATGGGATGGGCGATTCGTTCCTGGTCGCTGGTAGTATTATTGCACTTTGTAATTTATCAACAATGAGACCCTTTATCCTCATTTCCAACACATTTTTAGCCAAACGCCTAGTAACAACTATCACATACTATTTTATTATTTTATTCATATATTTTCAAGCTCTTTGAAAGTGAAAAGATAAAAAAAAATTAGATTTTCACGAATGTAAGTCAAGAGTTGATGCTAGATTCGTCATCAGCACCCCAAATAACACCCCTGCCGAAGTGCGACCGAAACATTTTTCTGACCTCGTTAGTTTTACAGTACATGTGCATTTTGAAACAACAGCTTTTCGAACAGCTGAAGGAAAATTCAAAACGAAAATTCTGTCGAAAACGCGAAATTTCACCGGCCAGTGCTCGTTCAGGAGATCCATTTAGCAGATTTAGTCTATATCGTTGTAATCACCGTTTGAAGTTCCTTCCCAGGAGCACAGGAAGGTGTTCCAACATTTGTTCTTAGTCGACCAAAATTTCTTAACAAATTATGAATATCACTTTCTAAATCAATCAGATCGCGAAACGCATCGGACACCTTATCGGAATTGCGATTGCGAAAACTTGGAGTGATCTTTATGAACTTTTGTCAGAGTCATCATCATGTACCATTTGAACTACCATGTTGTATGTTCGTTTGTTGGAGAAATGCGCCTGCTTTGTCAGTTCCAAATGAAAATTCAGTGCGCAACCCGATCAGTCTATTGTGAGGTTTCCATGCTGAGATTTTTCGAATGCTGTTCTGAGGCTGTTACAGTGCTGCAGCAACCGTTCTTATATTCCCTAGCATACTGATTGTTGAGTGAATTCCTAAATATAAGTTTTGCAAGCACATGACGATTTCCTTGTTGTCTCTAACCAGGGAATTACCTCAAGTGTAGGTCTGAACCAGCGATGCGGCGCATATGGGCAGAAGCGCCCCCCTCCCCCTCTGAGATGTAACAACATGCAAGTATCTCGACCGGAGTAAAGAGGTACAGAGCGGAGAGGAGGTGTATGTCTAGTCGGGGTCTGCTGCTGCTATTCGCTTTCCCGCGCTCCATCTGCACTATGGCCGCTCCCTACCGCGAAACGCTAGAGCGCAGTCGGTCTCTGCCGGTGCCAAATCGGGGGGAAATCGGCGGCACCAATCAGTTGTAAGTCAGCGGCAATAATGATGTGAGTCATTATGGCCGTTGACTCACTTGCGGCCCCGCCGCCGCTTGCCACAGCTGTCGCATGTCGGCACTCGCCGCCGTTCGCCGTCGGCTGCAAGCTCTGCGTCCATGATCTACGGTTAATGATTGGGCCGCGGTGTTTCTGCAAAAGTGTGTGTGTGTGCGCCTTTATTGCGTTATCTAGCAATGAGTTCACCGCTCTTGCTAAGCTGACGGCGTTGTTGTTGTCGTTGTTTTTGTCTTTGATAAGTCACTCAAATATTCTCATCGGGTCTAAAACACTTCAAAATTATAAACGCTATAATCGATGTTTTTCAGCCGTTTCTATGAACATGTTGTTCATATTCCACCCTAAAATCCTCTTTACAGGACGTCGATGAGGAAGAAATTCCTGACTCTGAGGAAGAAGTTTCGGAGGAGTCGCTGCACTGGGATCCGGTAAATTTTCGGGAAATGTTGCTGTTGATAGATTTCTGGAGCACTTTTGTGGTCGGCAATGACTAGTTTGACGAAAATTGCTCTTCTCTTATTACAAACTTGAGAAAAAATGACAAAAGACAATTATTTCGAATAAAAATGAAGTTCTTAATACTCAACGCTTAACGGCGAAAACCTGCGTATTGTGTAAGCTAGGCATTTGTATAAGCTGTATAATTTCACGGACGGAGAAAGATACCAAGTGTGTATGCCACTACTACGCGAGGAAAAAGATTCATTAGAACTGGATGAGAAGTAGAGTAGACAACGACATCACTACTTACTACCTTACATGCTTATAACCGCTTCACGTGCTTTTCAGGTGGACGGCTTGCATGCGGAGAAACAATTGCCAGTCTCAAGATTAACTCAATTGTTCGATGGGAAAATCACAGACCGGAAGAAAAGGCAATGATCTTCCTGGTTCAGAAAATTTAGTTTCTATTATTTTTACCTTCTTGAACGACATTTTACAACAATTTTCATTTCCCGAAGTGATAGGCAAGAAATAGATGTTGTCGATTTCTTTCTTGATATGCCAAAACAGTAGCATCCGAAATAATCTGCATTCGGGTATCTAATTTCGTTTTCATTATTATCTACTAACATTCCTCTGGTGATTCGCTCGTCTACCATGAACACCGTTTTTCAGTGTCCCTGTGTTGCCTACAAAGAAAAAACCACGTTATCCGTTGTAATTCTGACGTTCACTGGATCTGATGTTCTATGGACCACCTGAAGGCACTCCTCAACTGTTTCACTCTACCTGACATTTGTGCGTGCAACACATTCTGTCGTGTCTTAAAAACATAAAAATGTAAAAACATACTCAGATGTGCTACTGTGTTTATAAACTAAGCAAGTACGGGTTTACTAAGATAAAGCTGTCTTTTTTGGAAATCGATGCGTCATCGCTGATATACCACGTGGATGAGGTGCGGTGGATGAAACGACGTCTGTTATATTCGACGAAAACACAGTGCCGTATCTTTTGGTCTCTAAGCGGAAAAGTCACATAAAAACTTTATAACTAACAAAATTCTTCGCCGGTTTTCAGTTACTCCCTTCAAGTAGAGTACTTTTGAAAGAATGAGTGGGATAATCAAAATCAAAGTCGTGTAATCTATCCGAGGTGGAAGGGGTCATGTTAATGTCAAAAAATTGGTTCGGCGAGCTACATTCTGCCTGCGCGGCTGAAATAATTACACCCACAAAATGTAATATCCTAAATTGCCAGCGGCGAAGAAGATTTAATCCAATTTTAGGCTTTTTGTCCATTTTCAAACAAATACAACAAACCAAAAAACACAACAGCATAAACAAACAAGCATCGATTATATCATGCTTCTCTTTAGATTTCCCAGTTTTTCACAATCACAGTGATATAATATCTTTAGGGATCCTATATTTTCATTGTTTTCAATTTGACGAAAATTGTAAGCCATCAACGTCTGTATTTTTACGAAAGCAATTTCTGGTCGCGTATACTGACTCAATAAAAAAGAACCGCAGTGCTGGAATGCAGCTCTTCGCATCTGCCACAAAAATCCCGATGGACACTTTTTGTAGGTAGATAATGTATATTTACTACAATTCAACTGCTTGTAAGCTGGTTTTCTAGGTAAGTAAACTAAACATGAATCGTCTCCTGGAAGAGCTCTCACTGAACGCGTACTAGGCAGCCTATACTGGAATATATGCATAGGAAAACTTGTGCAGGTGATCGATATCAAGCAAGAAGTGAACATTTAAAAACGCAAAAATTCGGCAGGGCACAGGACTCAAACTCCCGACCATTTTCGTTTGATGCACCCCACTCTCCTCTGAGTCTCTACCTCCTTGGTTCAGGAACTTTGCAAAAATAAATACTACCTCTCCACTACATGAGGGGTGGAGATTCTAATGATGGTATTCATCTTCGCCGTTCAGACATACGCCTGAGGCGAATCCCTGGTCAGTTGTCTAAAATTGGTGGTTCGCTGAGCTCGATCTCGACAATTCAATAGTTCTGCTAGTTTGAGGCTCGATATCGATCTTTATTCACAAATTTTGGGGCATAAGCGATTCTTCTTGTTTAAAGGCAGTAACGTGATGAAGTACAGCGAGCGGTTCTCTTCCATACGCTCAACCGATGGGCGAGTATAAGCGACTAAAAACTTGCTGTTGTAAAATAACGCACGTTCTTCCATTATATTTTAGCCAAATTGAATTCAGCGAAAATCCATCGAAGATCGGTAAATTAGCATAACATATCCTGTGGGTGTAATTTATTTCCTGCTAGAGAACGAGTCAGTCGAACAGGCACAATGTAGGTCACCAAACCAATGTTTTAACATTAATAGGGCGTTACTCCTTTATCTGATATATTACTCTGTGTTGATTCTGAATATCTATCTCATGTTTCAAAATACTCACTTGTTTGTTGGATGGCTTTGTTGAAAAGCGGCGGAAAAGGAGTTTTTGCGACTTTTCTGTCCAAAGACCAAAGGTGCAGCCGGTATTTCAGTCTTCCCACTCTTCAGCGTGATAAGTGAATTTCTGGTGAAGAAAAAGGTTTTTACGTATTGAAAATAGCAGGGACATTCTCCGTGACACTGCAGTAAGCACTTAATCGAAATGCCAGCACTGCTAGGCTACTATGCTCACCAGTAGAAGATGCAAAAATGCGAATTCGTGTAACACTAGCCTGCTTATGACACGAATTCCAAGTTCGAGAAACGGCGCGCACCTAGGCTAACTACAAATAGGTGTCAAACAGGTGGTTTTTAAAAAGTTTCTAGCTAATATGTAAGAGTATACGTCGCCAAAAGCTGTGTAGTTTCTTTTCTTCCCCATATATAATAAATATAAGGCTCTATGCTGCCAAAAGCTGTGTAGTTCGTTTCTTTCTCGTTCTTTTCCATGCTTCTCTTTTCAACCTCATATATTTGCTCGTGTCATGATTTTACATTTTAGTTGTCCTGTATACCTATTATTCTTCTCTGGTCACCATTCCTACACTTCCATAATCGCCTTCCACGTTGTTTAAAAGAAGTTCAGCAATGAAGAAACTTTTCTCATTCTGATGGTGGGAAGCCGAAGCAAAGAACGCGTTTAGAAGGCGTTTGATCTCCTATGAACTTATGTTTTGGAAGTAAAGACTTGTAACATTTGTGGTAATTGTTAGAAGGATGTTTAGTTGCGACCAAATCCTAGCGCCAGGCGGGATTGGACCAGCCGCTTCGGCTTTATCGAGCCTTTACCGCCTTACACCACCATCGCTGTTAGACCGAACGGAACATCCAGAGATCATCCGAGATCAATCTTGTTAGCAATTATCTATCAGAACATACCCGTGACATCAGGACGAGCCCGCAGCTGATATCATCATGAAACCGGTTATGCCATAGAATTCCTTGAAATGATGTTTTTCATTTTCGCTCAAGCCTGGAGCGGCTGCTATAGAAGAAAGAAGCTCTAAGTTCAAGGAAAAATGAAAACATCAGTTCTACGAATGCCTTTAGCTTAAGCGGTTTCATGCGGATATTAGCGGCCGGCTCATCCCGATAATACGGGAGAGTGCCGATATGTAGTTGTCAGCTATGAAGATCTCTTGGATATTCCGTTCGATCTAACAGCAGTAGTGGCGTAAGGCGTAGCATCGCTCTCCGGGAAGCAGAAGATTCGTGTTTATTTCCCGCCTAATGCAAGAGTTTTAATCTCAAAATCTTTCTAGCAGCTTCTTTCTTCTATAACAGGCGCACTAGGCCTAAGCAAAAGTAAAAACATTTGTAGGAAGATTATTCAAATTCTACATTTTTCTTACCACTAGTCCTGATTAGTAGCATCAAGGCGGGTCTACAACTAAATTGTAGCATGGTTGAAAAGTAACACCAAGACTAATCCGAAAGTGCGAAGTAATGTTGAAACATGGTAATAATAAAATATTGAAAACGTTACTTCATCCGGTGGACATGCCTATCTCTAATAATTTTCAACTGGTAATTTAATTAGCAAACACTGGAATTCAACTTCATTCTTCCTACTCTTCATATCAGCTTCATAATTGATGGTTCGTCATTGCATTTTATGTGGGATAATAAAGCTTATCTGTATTGCACCCATTTTAGCAAGCGGAAATCACTTTCCGCCGACAAAAAGCATCACGAATCTCCACGGGCGAGGAAGTCACACTAGCTCTGATACTCCTACGTTGTCTGTCATGAATTGTAAGTAATGATTCGTGCCCTAACATATGTGATCTAATTCGATGTCAGTACGTTTTAATAAATCTTGTTTCATTAGTCCGTCGCGTGTGCCTCCTGTAGTTACTGCTGAAATGAACCTTTTGCGAAAAACCTTATTTCTAACCCTACCTTCACCATAATCTTCCTCAAAGTGATCAACAAATATTGTCCCGCAGGACCTCGAGTGCAGCTAACCACTAATGAAGGCAGCATGCATATTTCTTCTGAGGATTACTACCAAAGTAAACCAGAGTCGCTCTTGAAAGGGCAGCAGACAAACTAAAGCGTCTCATTGGAGCGCGCAATCTCACCAGGTCAATGGAGGCGCTCTTTAATGCATAGCTAGCCCTTCAAGACATTGGAAACGTAGCTGTGTATATGTTGTATGCCTAGGAAGAAGCAGTATGAGCACAAAAATTGAGGTGATGCGTTTTGAATAATGGAAAACACTTGATATTCCCGGACATTTTGACACTAAAATTGTGTGGTGCAGCAGCGGTAACAACGGTATTAAACAGCAGACACATGTGCAAGAAAAAGGTGAAAATGTAACACCCCGATTCATGAATCTTTCGACCGTGTGCCATTACTGGATATCGATATGTCGATACGCATTTTGGTTATCTGGAACGTATATGCCCCCACACCAGACTTCACCATGAGCACTCATCTAATGTCGAAGCACAGTGGATTCTGTAACAGTCAGAAGGAATGGATGTAACATTTCATCACAGCTACACGGCAATTTATTGATCGTAGCTGTTTGATAGACACCGTCTCTGCTTTGAGAAAACACCTTCCACCCACGCTCTTCAGCTTCTTCGATAATATTCTAAAATGAAATACAATGTAGATGCCTTCTCAGCTAAAAATGAATCAACTTACTTCCTTCGCGGAGGTGTGCTTCAAGGCATCCTTCTGGCATGTAAGGCTGCAATCTTCAGGTCTAGTGGCATTTCCTCCTACCTGCTAAACTGAGCGTTTCAACCTTCACGGCTTCGGAGCGCAACAAGGAAACAGCACCGTCATGGTAACGAGATGAGCTCTAGTGTCACTAGAATACAAGACCAATGCCTTGATCAAAGAGTCGAGATTTCAGTTTCGTTTCTTGCTCAGTAGCATGTTCATCACCGTGTTTTGCCATGGTTCGGCATGATTAGATGTCGCGAAGGACTTCGCTTTCTATAGTAAACCGCCCATTTGTTTCTCCTCGCCGAATAGTTTTTTCAACATACTGTAATTCTTCTTAAATAGTCACACTAAAATGATATTAGTATCTGCAAACCCGTACCTCACATAAAATTGCATCTATAATAACGTGAGGCATTTTACCAGAAAAACATCACATTCATGCAGCATTGTTGCAAACAACTGATTACCAAAGGAGGATCATTCATTCTGTTTAAATACAATAGCATCGAAATAAAGTGCAATACAGTGTAGTCTCAAAATATAACATAAGAAGTAAAATAATAAATAAAACATAATAACGTTAAAAACATAATATAGCGCCATACAGAAATGATTAAAGTAAACTTGGATCAATACATTCTTTATAAGACCTTGTGTTTCCTCTTGAATGAATGGGAAAAATGGAATGAGTATAATATATTTATAGATCAACTTGAGGACATACAGCTGCGAAGATACTGGGGAATACATATACATATCAATAATGACAAACTTTTTATCGACATAGGGTATGACTTCCTTTCCTAGAGTATACATACATATACAAATAAGTAATTGCGAGTGAAAAATGAGTGAAAGATATATACTCCAAGAAACACCTTTGCCATCCTAAAGAGCACCTGCACTTTTTTTCAGGATGTATAACAAGTAAATATAAACGAGTGCAAAAATGAATGCATGGAAATCCGTCGCTGGCGTAATCCTTGACTAGCAAAGTTGTTATTCGGAATGCACATCGCGTGACGTTGAAAGCTTCATCAAGGATAGGACTTTCCAAACAATTCTTGCCTGGGATAAATGCTTAAATTTAGGAGAGAAACATTTTGAATCAATATTAAAAGCGTAGTGGTCTACCTAGTAAACAACCTCCTCCATCTGGATTCGTAGCCTCCTCGAATGTGGGTCGTGTTTCTCGTCCGCCTCTTCGGGAGCCCAACTCGATAATACTTTGAGCATAATCTGGGTAATAATAGCACAAACACAAAGGATCTTTACAAACCTAGAACAGAAAGCGGAACAGTACATATAGAAACACTGTCTTTGAAGGAATTCCAGCTTTGAGCATGCATTTGAGCTTATTCTCCACCCTCTTCGAAATGGGAGTGGAGGCCGTGTATGAAAGGCGGTAGTGGTCGGTCTCAATTCTTCCATCCGTCCATCTAGTCACCTAAAACCAGAGCTTTACTAAAAAAAGTGCTATGAACTCTAAACAATTCTCTCAAAAGACAGGAACAGTGGTTGCTGTTATGCATTCTCCTTTTAGTTCTCTTTCCCGATATCTGTAAGAGCCAGGTAAAATTGAGATTAGAGCTTTGGTGATCGATAGAACCGATAGTTACGGACACTCTTCAATCAACAGCTTGATTTAATAAAACATTTCAACGACAAGCAAACAGAACCAGAACATCAATACGCTTAAGATAAAATCGCTATCCTAGCAAGCACCGACAAACCCGCTGGAACGCATGGGGATGACCTAAACACAACCTAATTACAGCGAGGCGTAGACCAACCTGATAAACTCAACGAGATGACGTAGTGATGACCAGATGACGCAGCGATGACGAGAATGCCGTAGATTGACGCGAATGCCGAGAGTGAATGCCGCAGACGATACGTCCACTAAGGACTAGTAACTTGCAGGCTCCCGAGAAGATGAAGAACTCCTTCACACACACACGCTCTAAAAGAGCGAGGAAACCCAACCAGAAAACCGCTCATTAAGAGCAAGCACACGGACTCACACGCCCACGCAGAGCACGAAGAACACCAGGACCAGCTCACGCAGAGCAAGGACAGCAGGGCACGCCCACGAAGAGCACCAAGAACCAAAAACCTGGGCCACTCGGCCTTAACACTCTTGGCGGGCTCGTCCTTTAACCCGCTTCCCGCGCTTGGCTGTCTCGCCTGGGGCGCGTTTGCCCTCACCTATATCGATCCAAGGCTACGCCTCGCCTATCTTACTTGGGGCACGTTTGCAGTCAAGGGGTCGACTATTCCTACTGAGCCCTGCGTTTCAGGGGCCTACCCTGACTCGGTGAGTTACTCTTCCGCTTATATTCTGACATCTCTTTATTTCTAAGCCGTCAATACGTGAACGGTGGCATACGAACATAATAGACGTTCACATCAGTGTCTTCCACGTATGAGTCGCTGTTAGCCGTATGAGAGTTTTGCACTACACATCACCCTTTCAACACTCAAATCAAATACCGGATAAGGCAATAACATGGCAAAAATAGAGCATGCCCATATAACTCACTCCAAACGTTTCTGCTCTGCATGATTCCTCCTCATAAACGAAAAATTCCTTCATCACTGTGTTGCTCTAGGCAATGTCGTAAAAGCCCATTCTGTTTTTGGAGTAGTAGGGCAATTTGGTCAGCTATACTTCCTAAATGCACAGAATACTACATATTAGAAATACGGAAGATATTAAACAGCTCCTACTCAAGGGCAGCTTAGTCCTAAAAGTTATCGAGCGCTTACCGTCGTATGTTCACTTTTTTCGGTAGAAAGGAATTACACTTTCGTTTTTTCAATTTTCGTTTTTGTCGTTTTCTTGAAATTTTTTTCTTTACGTCATCCTTCATATACTGTAGCCTATCCTCGTCCAATCTTGAATATTTCCCATGTGTCTGTACAGGTTGCGCAATGAGAAAGGTCCCATAAGGCGGACTGGGCACTGTGCTGGCGTTTCCGTCTATCTACTCATATCTGTTGTAAAATTATAAATTACCGCCACTATTGAAAGACACAAAATTCGCGGCTAGTAATGAGAAAAGAATTTCCACAAATGCAGATTGCAAAACAATAAGAATGATGTGATTGAGTAAGGTTAGGAAAAAACTAGGAAGGTTAATTTTTTGTGAGATTTTTATGGATTTCATGAAAATGCCCCACCCTTTGATCATAAATAGGCAACATACATAGGAAATATTGACGAATGTACTTCTGCATATCAGGGACTGCAAACAAACAAATAAATGAAGGAGTGGACTGAAAAATTAGGATAATTTTGAGAGGTTAAACTCGCGGTGAGATTGCGCGCAAGTGAAAGGTACAGTAAGCCTGCCGCCCTTTAAAAAGCGACTCTGGTTTGCGTCGATTAGCAATCCTTCAACGTCTATGGTTATCATGATCTCCACGGAAAGAAGCAGTTTGACCGCGCGCTTTGAATACGCTTCGACTGCGGGAAAACCGGGAGCGGTTAGGAGTCCTTTACTCGCCAGTATCTGTGGATGGCGAGTAAGTGAGGTACATACATGATGAACGCACATCGTGGGTTCCCCTTTCTGTGTGCATATCCCTGAGTTTAATAATTGATTTAACTGGTCCAGAATACCTAGAGTACTGAGGTGGTGAAAGCTGTAATGGAGCATTCCAAATGTTCTTCAGCATATCTTCCTAAATTAACACCTGAATCGCGAACTTGAACCTAGATGCGACGGAAGAATGTTTGATTAACATCAACATGCATGCAAGAGCGAATACTTCTCTGCCTGGCCCTAAATGCCAACCCCAGGAGCGGAACCACCAGTACGTAGTAGCGATATTGAATTGCACGTTGTGAGATAGAGAAGAAAAAGCTAACATAAGGTCTGTAAAAACAAAGCATCAACTCGGTTATAGCAAATGAGCAAAAAACCTGATCTCATGTCAACGAAAAAGCAACTTTGCCTGCCATTCGAAAAATTTGTATTCAAATTAAATCACCGCCACTCGAATGCTTACAACAGTAATAACACGCTCGCATGTTATTGTTGCGCTTTTTCAGACACATAAAACAATACTATGATCCCAAATAAACGCTACGCGACTATAATCAACGGCGGGATGGTTGAGTGCTAAAGACTTTCTGCAGTACTGAACAGGTCCGCTAGAAACGACAGAATCACGAGATCGCTACAAGAGCAGTAAAACTGCATTTTCAATAATGAAGCTCATGAAAGAAGCATCATTGAAAATGTGTAGGAATGTTGAACTTCCTTGAATCAACCTACAAATAGATTATTCAAATACTGGATCAAGTGGTCGAAAAAAGAATAATTATCACGTTCCACCTCCTCTAGCAATTGATTAACGATTGGTTGAATAAACGCATTTATTCGATTAGAACAAGGTCTAGTACAAGACCCACAAAAGCTCCTCTGACTTTTATAAGTACTATCAAGGGATGGAACTAAGAGAAGGGGTTATCGGTAGCTACTTTGAAGGAGTAGCTCGCGTCGAAGAAGAACAGGACCATGAGAGGGTACAGAAGTGTTGAACAACTAGGGAAGGAGACATCACCTTGCAGTCCCAACAAAACAGAACACACCGCTGAATACCTGGTGACCGTGCCGCCTTTAAAAGTTGGAATCAGGCCTAATCATTTCATATTCGACTATTCGTAGTGCGGTTCGGCGTTAGGTTATTCCTAAATTTCGGCGCCCGTTAGGAGTAGGGACGACAAGCATAGGTTTCACCGAAATCCTTAGGTGAACCCTATTTTTGTTTGTCTCTTGAGTAAGTTTTTTGATGATTACACTTACTTCTCATGTGAAACACAAATTGTTCAGTACGCAAACATTCCTCGAAACACTTAAGTTCGAGACACGTAGCTAGTTCTATTGCACCACTTGTGTTGTATGTTTGAGGACCTTTTCGAGAATAAAGGTGTACAACTAGTCTTTTATTGGGTTGATCAAAAAGTCTTGCAACACTTTACGCTACTGCCTGTTAAATTAGTTCAAGCTCTTACATATTGATCTTCTGTGTTGACGTTACAGTACATTCTGTGTGTTGACGTCACAGTAAGCTTT
>OX377201.1:84912385-85031405 GCA_947396885.1 Heligmosomoides polygyrus polygyrus
AAGCTTATGCTCACGATAGTACTATGCACAATAGTCCACTTAATTTTAAAAACGGTCTTTAATATAAACGAATGTTCTGAATACGTGCAAAGACAACAAACAAAAAAATAGGTGTAAATCGCAAATAAAGCTTCACTATCCTCCTCTTCCGTGATTGACGATTGTACCACTTTCTGAGGTGCATTCCACCTTCCTTGACTTTTATAACGCCATCGAGAGCGAGAAGTTATGTAGCACGGCTTGCGGTTGCAATTCGTACTACAAGGCGCCCATGAATACTTGAGCGGGTGCATTCCGTGCTCGTATCTAAAGTACCAGAATCAGCTGTCAATTCGGACCTACCCCCGTTGGTATAGGCACCTCCATACAAGTTCATAGTCGGAGGGTTGGCACCTGATATGGCGCAATGCGCGGAGGCGGTGGGGGGGGGGCAGTCCGTGGCTTCTGCCCAGCAGAAAGTAGCCGTCGAATATGGTGACGTGGATTTGCCTATACAAGTGCTCCGACACGCCTAACTGCGTGTTTCGCACTTGCGCGCTTCGCGCGACTTTGCAGCATCACTGGCCTATGGAAACTAGTTTTTATAAAACATAAAATTCGCTAACATCTAGGACCCGGTGCGTACTTTGTCGGCATCAAGCCGGCCAGTAACGTCATTGGTTTGTGCTGCGCAGCACTTCTGTCCCTCAGCTTGCTCCTCCACAACCGCTCTCATGCTCAACAGCTAACGTTTCCAGACATCGTTGACATGTGGTGATTGTACACAACCTGAAGGTACGTGCAATGAAGGTTGTCACGAGAAGGGATGAGGTCAAACGCAACGTCTCGAGTGAACATAACGGGTAAAAACTCGTCCTGCACGTGAGAATGCCACGTTATATTGTGCATGTGTTTGAGTACTGATGGTCTGCCCCTCTTTCGCGCATGGCGTCCCTGATACTCTCATTAAGATCAATACGAATAAAAGCATGCAACATAAAGTGCAACCATGGAAAGCTTATGTCCACTAGCCCTAATAATTGATCAAATTGATGCGCAAAACAACATTCCTAGATAAGCGGGCGATGCCGGAAAAACATGATAAAATGAAAGAAAAACTGGAACAGACTCGAACAACGGCTTTTCGCCACAGTTAAGCAGTTGACGAGACTTTCTAGACAGGAATCGAGTAAGGACGTGGCGTACAAGACAAAGAGTGCTGAAGCGAAGGCGTAAAAGGAAAGAAGATCTTTACGCAAATGTCAGTTGAGCCCCACGCCTCTCCTCCTGTCCCATTATGCAGACTTAAACATCATTTTGACAATGACGGTAGAATTGGAAGTGTTCTATTTCACAGAAGCTACACACTAATTAAGACTACGAGAGGACCTTTCTTTGCAAATCTCTACCGAAAACGGATCATCCATTTTGTGCTTGTTTCATTTTCTTAGCGGTGCCCTCCTGTGATTAGGATAGATTCGGAGCTTCTCGTTCTAAATGATCGTCAGCTGCATGCTGCAAGGAACTTGTCAACGTTTTCTTTGGATCCATCACAGTGAGAAGTCTTAAGGCCCCCGCAGACTTCTGCGGCGTTGCCGCTGCCCTATGCTTAACCATATGGTAGGGACGCAGAGCTCGCCGCCAGCGGCGCCGCTGGCCGGCCGGCGGCACCGGCGGCGTCCCCCCCAGCGGCACCGGTGGCGTCGCTGGCGGAAATGACTTGAATCATTCCACCCGGCTGCGCCGCTCCAGCGTCTGTCTGTCTGCGCTCTGCGCTCTGCCCTTTCGCGGCGGGATCCAGAGCGGAGACGGACGCGATCGTCATCGGGGCGCGTTACTGTTAAGCACCAGTCGGTACCCGACTAGAAACAGTACAGTACCTCGCCGTCACCGCTCCCACTGATGACGAGTAAAGCCGCTGAGCGGCGCCGCTCAGCGGTTTCGCCGTTCGCCGTCGCCGCTCAGCGATTTCGCCGTCCGCCGCCCGCCGCTCGCCGCAGAAGTCTGCGGGGGCCTTTAGTGTAATTCCAGAGAGGGGTTCCACAGTGCATATCTTCCACAGCTGGTAGCATTACCTAAGCCAACGCAGGCTTGCATCTCCTAGCAAGGTTATAATATATTGTGAATGTATACATTAGTTTTCAATTTAAGAGGCTTTGAAAAAAGCGTCAGGATTTTAAGGAGCAGAATGAGGGTAGGCCCTCATTCTGCTCCTTAAAATCCTGGCGCTGTTAGACCTGCACCGGTGGCTTACCAAAAACCTCGACCAAATACAGGATAGCGGCTAACCATAAGGCAGAAAACTGCAATGCTGTCCCCTAGCTAACACAGTCTGCTCTCCTTATACAACAACCTACTTTTATCGTAATGTTTGGCGAAGCCTAGAGTTGCTTCTGTAGAGGTTGAAAGCTGTTTGATGGATGTTTGTTTGCGAACGAAACTCTTGCGTCAGGCGGGTTGCGTGCGAGCAAACAGCGGGTGTGGTGTAACGCATAGCATCCTACCCGGAAAGCAGAGCGGGCGGGTTCGATCCCTGTCTGGCACTGAAGTCTCATCCATCTAACAGCTTACAACATGTTTACAATGTTGCCACCGTCATCAAACTGGAAAGAAATTTCCCTTCCACTAGGATAGATCCGAAACACCAATACATACTGTTTCCCCGTTTACTTTGGATTACCGTATGACAGCACTAGGTGGCTGCGTCCAGATTTTTCCGTCTGGATTTCAAGTTATTACTGTACATGGCTATCACCATTTTTCGTGGCTCCATCCCCTTCATTCGCCGCCAAGTTGGTGCTCCACCCCCTTTAACGCGAATGGCCTTCCTAAAATTTCATTACCTCTAGACCACGAATGTGCGGAATTTCCGTTTCCGCATTCCGAATTCCGGTTTTTGGTCGTTTTAGTCCTTCCGTTTCGTTCTGTGTTCCGTTTCTTTTTGGGCCGGAAGACGGAACGGAAATGGTGATTCATCATGGATTGATTGTTTTGCACTGCCTTCATTCACCTCATGAACATAAACTAAAGGCTTAAGAAGGAGATTAACTATGCGTCGCTTTTCTGTGATTGTATTGGTTTCAATCGGTGGTGCATCCTGCAGCTAGGTTCATCAACGAATTACAGCAATTTACCAGAGAAAGTCGCTATCAGGAACTTCGGCTGTATTTTCTCCACTTAACCTCTGTAAGTCGTTGTTGAATCAGGCCCCAGATGTCGAAACAGTGTGATAACCAAATTGGATTCTTTTTCTTCTCTTGAAACGATGTACTACCGAATAGTGTGAGGCCACAAAGGTTTCACAAGTATTTGAATCAAAAATCAAATTCCTTATCTGGAGCATGCTTATCGATTTTCCTAATAATCATAAGTCTGGCTTAGAACACCAATTCCAAATCAGAGTTCTATAAACTCCTTTAGCTTCCTAGCATTGCATTCCATAGAGGACACTTGATCCATCCTATTCGGAAGAGGGTATGCGATATCTTGCCTCTCCACTCCCTCATTTGAGTTTGATCTAGAGCTTCAGTAACTACCAAATGATACTTTTGCCTCCGGTATACTACGGCAAAAACTCCGTTTTGTATTTCTACTCCAAGTACAACAGGGGAGAAGGCTTTATTTCTTGTCTTCTGCTGTACAGCACTGCATCATCAAGTATCGCACGGTACTGTATCATCAAATATTCATCCTGATGATGTATGCGGATCACAATGAGCACTATTACATTATATCTATTAAGTCTAGGAGTACAAATACTGACAGATATACCATTCCCAGAGAACCGCATTCAGACCAAGATGCAGCGAGCGATTCTAAGATCCTTATATATTTGGTTACTCTAACGAAAAATAACTATAGTGAACACTTGTTGCAATACTAGGAACACGAACATTTGTAGATCCTACAACAGATTTTGATCAATTCTAGGTGCGCTTCGTCGTTGAAGTCGCTTATTCCTTGCGTTGTCGTCCGCCATAGGAGTCCTTTCCGCGTTCGTGACTAAATAAGAACCCACAGGAGTGAGCCTTAATTCCGAAGGGATATTGGCTACCATTTCTCTAAATACATAAATAAACTAGCAGGCCGACTAAGAGCGCGAACTCCAATTGCATCTAAGGGTTATGTGACCCAAATTCTAGGTAACAGTCCTCCTTCATAGAGGTGGGAGCGCACTAATGAGGTAATGCATGGTGCTGACATAGGGACTTGCTTCCTCGAACATCATCCTCGACGTGGGCGGGATGGATGGGAGTCACCAGATAAGAAAAAGCCGGAATGGGGGTCTTAAGCACCGCCTCCTCAGGTCAGCGGTGCCACCCAGCATCCGCTGGCCATCTGGGCCGACGCGCTGCGACATATGACCTGCGATGTCGCACAGCGTCGTCCCGACTACCACCACAGTCGTAGAAATTCAAAACACCACTATGGTACCCACGCGAGCTCAGAGATTCGGTGTGTCATTCCGTGGGATGCTGAACGCAGCTGTAACCCTATCGCTCCCCCTCCCAATTAGGATGAATCGGGGACATTCAATGAGGCCGATTAACTGATATGAGGGCAAAATCTCTGGCATTTTACTCTTCAGCTGGGTACATTGTGTTTAAAATACTTTCTTCCTGTTTAAATAAAGATTTCGCATACACTTCGATTTCGTAATATTTGAAAGTGAATCCTAGTAATGATTCGAGTACAAGGATGTTTTATTGTTATATGTTGCTAGAAAAGACTCGCATGCTATCTTCCCCGCTTCCTAAATTCGTTAACGGCAGCCTGGTTATTACCACCATTAAAGACATATATTTATGAAAGCTAAACGAAGTAATAAGCTTTGAGTAATTCCGGTTTCCGTCCATTTTTGAGCTCTCCTGTTCCGCATTCCGTGTTCCGCTTTGCTCAGAAAAATTTCTGCACATCCCTGCTCTAGACGGTAATGCTGTCCATGGTTATTTCAAAAATTTCATTATCTCCGGACGGTAATGATGTCCATAGTCATTTACTTGCTACGGTTGTCAACATCGCAATTCCTTAGTCAAATTCTGCTTTAACAGTGGAACAACGTGCATGGCGGCACCTTAACACGTCGGCGGCGACCACACTACGACATAGCGAATGTTCTTGAGACTTATCAGCCACGCGCAAGGACAGAGGGCCATTTGTTCCAGGTTTGTTTGCCAATTTCGCTCTTACAACGGGCAGCCCTGATTTCTTACGAAAAATAACAGGAACAGCTAAAGCTTCAATCCAATTGTTCCAATTCTATTGAACGTAGCCACGAGACGCACACTCGCTAATGCAACCACTATCTTCATACAAACTGAAATTCCTTTACAATTCGGCGGAATACGGGGATCAGGAGCATGTGGACTGCCGACGTTTCGGACTGAGATGCTATGGGGTGCATCCCAGGTTGAAGAAATGTGAGCAGAAATTAACGGAGAAGAAAAAGAAGTCGACCTGCGCCGAACTCGTCCGCTAGAACGACTCTCTCAGCGCCGCGCCCCGATTTGCTTCTCGTCTTCTGCATTCGTTACACCCCAGAGTCGCTTCGCTTTCCGATCTCCTTTGCAGTAGTGGATGAGAGCACGGAATGGACCAATTTTTCTGTCTGGAGCTTGCCCTAGCACACACGCCCCTCAACCGTGGCACATCGTGAACCCCGAATCTCAAATGGAAATGCTTCCGTGGCCTAGAATGTAGTCTCCTCATTGTTTTTGTTAATTTAGCTTTTTTGCTTACAGTTAACGGGAGTGGAAGAGTGAGAGGTGAAAGAGGGATGGTAGGTTTGGAGAAGACTGGTAAATGGGACTTACAAGAGAGGGGTCTGAAGCGTATGTCTGAACGGGGGGAGCGAGTCATATAGGGAGAATCCCCACCCCTCAAATAGTGTAAAAATGTGTTTATTTTTTGCCAAGTCGTTAAACTCAAGGAGAACGGGGCATTGAATTTACATTGGAATACGGTGCATCATGAGTTTGGAGGTGTTCTACGCCCGCGATGCATTGTCGGCAAGCGGCTCGCAGCGCAGTGACGTTGCTTCATGCTAGGAAGGTCGGGGGTTCGGTTCTTCTGTGGTGCTGCATTTTCGCATTTCAACTGATTGGTTGAAATTTGGGGGGATCCTGACGTCTAGACCATTTTCAGACGTTTTTCGCCCAATTTTCCAGCTGCATGCTGTGGTATTCAACATGATGACGTATGAATGTTCAACATCAGTGATACACAGGTACAGTGTGCATGAACTATCACGGGCACAATACGGGCAGCGTTCAAAGGTTACAGGCTCCTCACAGTCTATTTCCATACATGGGCCAATGACCTCGGGAAAAACCATCCTGCTCGGATTTTCAAAAGAGATAAGGATGTGACGTCGGAGGTGGTTCAGATGAGAAACGAGGTCTGTGGATCCGCAAATTAACCAAAAACGGCATCGATACACTCCTCCCTCATCTTTGCCTGTCACGTGGAAATCAGAGGTCTGCTGAAGGTTCTCTAGAACCTAACACCAACAGTGTCCGCCGACGGTCGAGTGGTGATCCACCTGTTCATGCTGAAGTGTGGCCCACCTTTAGACAAGCAACCTTCGATGAGGTCAGCATACTCAAGGGCTTCGAAGCACATTAACTTGAATTTAACGAAGACGTTGTGGCTGAAAAACGATCAGTAATAAACTAGTCGCAAGAAGAGTACTCTCCACAGCGCATAGCTGGAAAATGTTCAGAAAACATCTGAAAATGGTATAGATATCAGACTCCTCCAAATCTCAACCAGTCAGTTGAAATGCGAAAATGCAGCACCGCAGAAGAACCACTACCCTCGACCTTCTAGCATGAAACAACGTCACCACCCATCGCGCTCCCTCCGAGCCGCTTGCTGGCAGAGGCATCGCGGGCTACGAGACCCCCAAAGTCGTGATGCGCCGCATTCCACTATAACTTCAAGGTCCCACTACTCCTTGGGTTTAACGACTTGGCAAAAAATAAACACATTGAAGGGTGGAATTCTCCCTATATGACTCGCTCCCCCCGTTCAGGTATACGCTTCGGACCGTTCCCTTGTTAGGTTTCCTGCTGCTATGGCCTACCATGCCTTTTTGTCAATGCGTTCTGTTTCTCTAGCAATTTTTCCTAAACTTAGCGGGTATGGAGTGTGGAAAAAGACGGATGGAACTGAGAGGAGGCAGTTTTGTTCCACTTTTTATGTGTTTTGCAAAGGCTACGCAGCTCAATTTTATTATTCAGCATCGACTTCTTTGCTCTGGAAGAATCTTTATTTACTCTGGATTTCACATCACGTCATCACAAGCTTGCCCTCATCCTATAGAAATAGTGGGAGTTCCATAAATACCTTTCTCCACCTTCAACTTTTAACGGAACTGCAACATTTCTACGAAATATTACTGCGGATACAATTCAATCACATAGATTTCAAATATATCGTCGAAATACCTCCTAGAAGAGGTCTGAATCCGACCACTCTGAAACGTGCGCACTTGTCGTTGTGTCAAGCAGGAAGAGCCCTCGCTTCCCATGCTGCGGCAACATCCGCGTTGAATGACAAATTTTGCCCACGCGGTAAGCTGTGAGGCGTATCCCGCGCGGGTAAGATCACTCAAACATCATCGACAGCTAACTTATTTATGTAATAGTAGAGGTAGACTCTTTTAGCCCGAACCGCCGACACCAGGATATTTCTCCGTACTACCCGCAGAAGGCAGTGCAGACAAGGAGCAGGGCAAGGACTCTGGGTTCACCGACGCCCGAGATGCTGTAGATCTTTCTCCTTTTGGACTGGCTTTTCCAGAGTTGAACGTTTTTACGCGTACTCCATTTTAGCACTACGCCGGAATGTACACAATCGCACAGCAGAGAAACAGAGAAATGGAGATGATGGACAAGGTAAAATCTACTCCTCCACACCTCGAGGTGGTGTTTTTATTCCCAGCAAGTAGCGCCAATCACCAATGAGTCCTGCAGGACGTACTCTGACTGCTGCTGATTGTATGGGGTTCGCTCATGCGTTTATTTTAGCTCATCACTTTGTGATGCATCAGGGCTACTTTATACGCTTTACGCCATAGTTGCTGGTAGTTTGTTTGTTGTGGTGATAGGGTTGATTGCAAGTGCAGAATTCATATTTGCCCCACTTTTACACAGAGCCCCCTCTCAAGTTCCTGAAAGCGACCGACATAAAAGTGAGAATGGGCTGCTCACTCCGCATAGTACCATTTGCATGTTTACCACATACACGTTTGATCCCTTTGAAATCGGATAGGACACTTTCAAAACAAATTGGACATTTTTCAAATCAGATTGTACACTTTTCAAAACAAATTGAGCACTTTTCATATCAAATTGGACACACCTATAAACAAGCCTGACGCTCTTGAAATCCAATTTGACACCTTCGAAATCCCAATGAGCGTCTTTCAAATTCTCCAAAGACTCTCTATAAAATGTTGGACTATTAGGGTGTCCACAGAAATACGACAATTTTTTTCAAAATAACACAGTTTTTTATTGACATTTTATTAATCAGCCAAATAGTTTTCGTCAATATCGACTGCCCTCCGCCAATGTTTCAAGACTTCGAATTCCTCTGGCGTAGAAATCCGGCGACTTGGAGGCGAAAAAAGCTAGGAGGTGATTTTCGAGGTGGTCGCGATCTTCATGACGCTTCCCTTCCAGATGATGCTGAAGTGATCGAAAAAGGTGGTAGTCACTTGGGGCCCGATCTGGGCTGTACGATGGACGCGGCAGAACTTCCCATCCGAGTCCCAGAATCCTCTGAGAAGTCGTCTTCGCGATGTGTGGGCACGAGTTATTGTGCAGCAAGCGAACTTTGTCGAGCCTGGGCTGTTCCTTGCGCATCTTGTCGGCCTGTCTCTGCAGTTGGGAAGCGTAGACCTCGGCAGTGACAGTGGTGCTGTCAGGCAGCAGCTCGAAATGGTAGATCCCATAAACTCCTCACCAGATGCTCAGCATGACTTTCCTCGCATGAATTTCACATTTTACGAAAGATTTCGGCACTTCATCGCGTTGGTACCACGTACGTTTACGAGCGTGGTCGGCCCTATAGAAGTTACGCCAAATGTAATATGCCGTGATCGTTTTACTGTTTTTTCGCTTGCATTTTACCAAGGATTTGTGGTTACTACGCATTTGTTCTTTAAGTGTTCCTTTTGTTCATATCTTTCCGCTAGATAATCGTCTATGCCCATAAATAAATAAATAAATAAATAAAAGGGGCGGCATCCCTACCGACTGCGCCACCGATGCACATCTCGTGGGGTGTTGTAGAGTTTGATGGCTGTTGCGCACACGTTTTTACACCTCTTTTTTCCGATCTTCAAAAAGCCGTTCAGCAAAAGCTAACCGTAATTCTGGACCGCGCTAGCGCGATCCTACAACCTGCCAAAATGGCATCGCAAAAGCTCACCAAGAGTTGGGAACCTTTCCTTGTCAGTTTGGAGTTTGAAGGGAGTGTTCAATTTGATTTGAAAGTTGTCCAGTTTAACGTGAAAAGTCTCCAATTTGAATTGAAAACTGTCCCATTTGGTTTGAAAGAGTCCAACATTGCTTCAAAAGTATCCAATATGGTTTGAAAAGTGTCCAATCTGACGTGAAAATGGTATATATTGCCGCATAATGGGTCTAGTCTGTACGACTGGCGTTTAAAAGGCGCTACGTGCTCCTACGGAGTCTGCAGTGCTTTCACTACCCGCCCTAGCTGATCTTTCCTTTAGGGTGCCATGGCATGTTCGTCTTTGGACGCTGCCCAGCTCGAGAACGTTGTACTAACACCAGCCGATCCGGCGAAGGATCGCAAAGAATTTGAGGAGAAGAAGAAGAAGGAAGCCGAGGACTACTACAAGCAGTTCGAGAAGCCGTTCTCCTGTTAGAACTACTATGCGCATAATTCCATATTTTCGCTTCAAATAAGATACATACGACTAGTGAAAGGAAAGTTTGACCATTGAAATTGACTTACTCGTAGGCGCTCTAGTTTTAAAACCTAACAACTTTCCAGCTGTTACTCATGTCGATCGATGAAGGAATAAAACTGTGATGAGATCTAAAACAAACGAAAAGGAAAAGGTCTGATGTACAAAGCACATAGATGAGTATTGCTCATTCCTTGCTTTAATCCACAAAGCACATGGAGAGGAGATTTAGACGAAGACTATTAGGTTGTAACGAAATAAATGGCACTGAACTACTGTAAATTTAAACAGTTAAAATCTCGGCTCGTAGGCAAGTTTATTAATCGAAATAAAAACCTTCTGATTCTACACATCTTTGCGAACGTGACACAAGCTTTTTTATTCCAGTAGCATAAAAATCAGAAGTTCTGGAATGGACGAAATCTTCGAAGGCACTTTCGGCATCCTGTTGGTATTTGAATATTTTCCCTACCAAGAAGTCGCCAAGATGCTTGAAGAAATGGTAGTCTGTTGGGAAGAGGTCGGGAGAAAACGGAGGATGTGGTAGAGTTTCAGTGCTCAGCTCATTCAATTTCTGCAACGTCATTCGTGCCACATGGGGGCGAGCATTGTCGTGCAGAAGGAGAACTCGCCTTCGGTTTACCAAGGCCGGCCGGATATCCTTCAACGTTTTCATCATTTCTTCAATTTCAATGCAGTACTTCTCTGTCGTGATGGATTCACCGGGAGGGAGGAGGCTGTGGTGAATAATTCCCAGCGAACACCACCATACTGTCACCATTACTTTCTTTTGGTGCAATTCCGGCTTCGCAAAAACCTTGGGGCTCTCATCGCTGTCCACCCACTGTGCCGATCGTCGCCTGTTCCCGTACATTATCCATTTCTCGTCACAGGTTACGATGCGATCAAGGAATAGGTCCGTTTCGTTCCGTAGAAGCAGTGCGGACGAAATCTGATATCGTCGGTTCCTTTGCTCCTCAGACAGCTCGTGAGGCACCCATCTTTCCAGCTTTTTAGTCTTTCCAATTTCCTTCAGATGCCGGGCAGCTGTGTTGTGACTGACGCCAAGAACCTTCGCTATCTCCCTGGTACCTTTGTGTGGATCCTCCTCTACCACATCTCTCAGCGTGTCCTCATCAACATCACTATGCCTCCCACGACCTTCATGTTCTTCCAAGCTCTCATCTCCATTCCGGAACTTCTGATACCAACGACACGCCGTCCGAATTGTGGAACATCCTTGACCGAATGCGGCGTTGATCTTCTCATCCGCCTCCTTAGCTGTAGTGGCCAGCTTGAATTCATTCATTTGTACAAGTTAATGCCTCGGATTACCCTTTTGTCCATCTGCAAAAAAGTCAATAAAACTCTAAAGTTTTCCCACTTTTACATAGAAAATTGGTACTCACCGGTAGAGCAAAGTTTGCGCTTCTAAGTGATATGCCATATGTTACGGTTTGTTCTTGATCAAACGCGTAAAGACGCGCCAAAAAATGGCGCGAGCCAGTGCCATTTAATTCGTTACAACCTAATACAAAAGGCAGTGGTGTGCTTCCTCAGGCATACAAATCATATGTCAGACCATTATGAATAACGGCTATTTTCAACATATTTTCTATACAAATGTAATATATAGGATCTGTGTTCTCTATTTGTTTACTATGATATGCGTTGTATCAGTATCGCAGCTTCCCGTGGTATAAATAGGGTAGGCTACGATACTGGCTTCATTCTTCTGCTTGTTCTCACCCTTCTACTGTTCCTGTAGAATAAAGAAGTGGCGGATCGGGAACTCTGTAAGACACAAGACCCGCGTGGCAACGGTTTGAATCCCGCTCAAGAATCCCGTTTATGTAAAGTAATTCAAAAACTTGAAAGAGCTCAGCACGGTTTCACCAGGGAACTTATGATCAGGGCAGTGGGTTTTCTCTATGACTGCATCCCACCCGCCAAAGAAAGGAATCTAAACTTTGCTCTCCGGTCCCTGGCTTGGAGAAGGAAAAAGTTCGACCTCCTTCTTTTACACAACATAATTCATGGCCGGACATTCCTTCGCGTAAATCAGTTTTGTATTACGAGGTCCTCTATAGCTAGAGGAGGTACATCGAAAATTGTCGTGCCTAGGGCTAAGAAAAATTGCAGGGTGCACTTCTTTATCAACAGGGCACTTCCATCGTACCTTAGTCTTAGCAGAAAAGGAGCAACTCCAGTGAGTATAAATGCATTCAAGAAAGTAGCAGACAAAATTCTGGAACCATGACGGCATTCTCGTTTTCCTGTTCTCCTTCACTCCACATTCCTTAATGTTTTTTCCGCTTAGTTGTTTTACGTTTTCTACTACGTTTTATCCTCCATTGTAATTGTTATGTTAGTGTTCGTTTTATGTTCGTGGAGTTGCACTGTCCGCAGTTTTATTCGTATTCTATTCCTGAGTTGTTGGTTGTTCCACATGGTGTATCCATGTAATAAACAAACAAACAAACGTGGACCGGCACCGCTGCTGCCTCAAAGACGCTGAGCACCTCACACGGAGCGCCTGAGCGAGGTCTTCCGATGTCGCGAGCACCGGAGCCAAGGTTTTTGGCTCGAGTCCTGCCGAGCGCACCCAAGCTTTCCATTCCTCCAAGGTAGGTGATTTGCTGCTAGTCTCAGGATCAGGTGTGAAAGTTCGATTTTTTTTTTTCGAAAATTTACGATCTCCCTTTCGGAGCGGTACGACGTTGCTCCATTCTCCATCACTTTTACCATTTATTTATTTATTTATTTATTTATTTATCATCTTGTATGTCTTGATTTTTAAAACGTTTTATGTGATATGTGATTTTTGTCCCCTTAATATGTTCTTATTTCCAGGTGTCACCGACGCTGAGGGGAATAGAGCGCATCTTCGTTCATTGAAGATGACATATTATAAGCACAGAATTGAATACTTCATAGTTTTCAATACTGATTGTTCTACAGATAAAAATAAAACGTTTCACTCTTCGAATCGATTTTCGAGTCCCAACCGAGGAACTGGCTCGCCACGTAAATAATCTTCTCCATCTGGAGAAAGATCTTCCCTCCCCCCTCCATCCGCTGGACCCTGGCTAGACTTGTCTGTGAAGGATAAAGCACTAACATCTCCATGCGCTGTCCACCACAGGTCATTGAAAAGGGGAACTACGCCTTCAAATCGCCTTCACGATATTCGGTAGAAGTAGAATGCATGGCGCATCTAGGACAGAGACAGATCAGAACCATTACACTTTATTTCTATGAGGATTATTTTGGCCGAATAGCAGAAGACATCCTATGCTCTGAAATATCGTTCAAACGTTCGACATTAATTCAATTCCCATCTGGTATACCCACGCATTGTGACTCTACGAAATGCCGTGCGGGCAGTTTGAATGCGTGTTTGGCTTTCAATGGTTTGCGGTGGCCAGCCGAGAGGAAGTCTGTATTTTGTCCTTCACAGACAGGGATCAGCCCAATTTACTGACTCGGAAGTGTGGAGGGCATGAGTGGCCAGGGGCCGGATTCATCAACGAATTACAGCAATCTAACGGTGAAAATCCCCTTCATGTGCCACCTCACCGCGGTGAAGGGGTGAACATCACTTTGTGGTGGCTAACGGCACAAACGGTCACGCAGTACGCGACGCTTGTCGTGTATGGGCGGCTCTCCTGTATCCCTGGCCAGGAACATGTGAGTAACGAGACCACCGGTACGGCTCAAACAACTAAACCCGCGCCCCAGTCCTCCGCGCGCCGGAGGTGGACTTCTACGACTTCGGTTGCATCCACCTCCGGCGAGGGGCCATCTAATCTCGGAGTTAAACTATCAGGACGTCATTGGAATCGGACTACCGGAAACTCCCTCCCACCACGACACGGAAACTGCCTATTCGTCTGCACTTATAACTGTCGTTCGATCGCATCTGAGCAGGATCTTCGGACACTGCTTTATAGAAGCCGAAACATCAAATACGACGTTATCGCCCTGCAGGAAACGAAAGGCAGAACGGAAACCATAAGAAGGACCGACCACAACGAGCTTCTCATTATCGGAGCAAAGGTGGACAGAAAGAATATTGGCGGAGTTGGATTTCTCGTCAATTCGACAGTGCACCACCTAGTAGACTCTTACAAGATCATCAGTCCGCGAGTAGCTGTTCTTCGTCTGGAAACCAAAGATCAAGGAACCATCTCCATCATAAATGGATATGCTCCAACATCTGCGGCCACAGATGAAGAAAAGGAGGAATTCTACAAGCTGTTCGAAAGGACTGTCAACGACGAGAAGAGCTACTACAAAGTTGTCGTTGGTGACTTCAACGCTATCGTCGGTACGAATGATCACGACGAATGGAGGCTAGGACCACATGGAACTTCCTCAGGGAACGAAAACGGAGAGCGCCTGATAGACTTCCTATCCGCGTGCCGTCTCTACCATGGAAATTCTATGTTTAAGAAGCCTTCAAACCGACGATGGACCTGGGAAAGCCCAAATGGAGAAACACGTTCGGAGATCGACCATGTTCTTACGAACAGACGCTGGAGTCTGTTCGACGTCTCCGTGCTGCCTTCATTTGACACCGGCTCGGATCACCGTCTTGTCCGTGCGAAGCTGACTCTCAAAAAGAGGATGTTCAAGCGTGACACCCATAAACTGGCACCGGTGAGGATCCCCACATTCAAGTCTGAGGAGTTGGAATATGCGATAAAGTCGTATGATTGGAATCTTCTCGAAGATCCATCGGAAGACTACGACCTTCTCTCCAAAGGACTGTTGAAATGTGCTAGCAGCTCTTGCGAAGCCACATCGCCGTCTGCTTCAAGACTCAACGCACATGCGATTAAACTCTTGGAGCAAAGAAGAGCTGTTAAACTGGATCCTAATGCTTCCCATCTGGAAAAAGTCACCATCTCGAAGGCCTGTCGAATTGCAGTGAAGGAGTCCATTCAAGCCTACAGAAGATTGAAGCTGTTTGCTGGGAAAGGTTCAAGCATAAAGCGCTGCAAACGAGATCTCTGCGATCAGAAGGCAATAATGTCAGCCTTTGTGGATAAGGACGGAACAACGCAAACGTCTCGAAGAGCGATGGAGGCCATCGTTCAGGAATTCTACACAGATCTGTTCCGTTCTTCCATCACTGTCCCGAAATGCTTGATGCCACCAGCTGAGGAAGTACCTCCCATTCTGGAATCAGAAGTTGCTCATGCTATCAGAAGGATGAAGCTGGGCACTGCTCCCGGACCGGACGGCATTTCTGCTGATATCCTTCGAGCGGGTGGCAGTGCCGTCTGCTCACTTCTTGCCAAGCACTTCAACCACTACCTTCGACTTGGTAGGATTCCGGACTCATGGAAGGAGTCGAAAACAGTTTTAATCTTCGAAAAAGGTCAGCAGGAGGATCAACAACTATCGACCCATCAGTCTTCTCTCGGTTGTGTACAAGATCTTCACCAAGATACTGCTTAACCGCATGGAGCGTTGCTTGGATGAATATCAGCCAGTGGAGCAAGCAGGGTTTCGCAAGGATTTCTCCTGCATGGACCATATTCAGACTGTCTCACAGCTCATCGAAAGGAGCCGCGAATACCACCTCCCACTTGTTCTTGTCTTCGTGGATTATCGGAAAGCGTTCGACTCTGTGGAAATCAACGCCATTCTGAACGCCCTTGTGAACGCTGGTATACCATCGCCCTACATTCGACTTCTCGACGAATGCTTCTCGAATACATCGACTACCATCCAGCTGTTCGATCGAAAGCTTAAGATTCCTATCGAGAAAGGAGTACGGCAGGGAGACACGATCTCTCCCAAGCTATTCACAGCGGCACTTCAGGATGCCATGAAAGACTTGAACTGGGACGATAAAGGCTACCTTGTCGACGGTAAACGGATCAGCAACCTTCGCTTCGCCGACGATATTGTTCTGATCTCTACCAGCACGGCAGAAGCCGAGGAAATGCTGAACGAGCTCAATGTGGCAGGTATGAAGATTGGATTGGACATGAATATGTCCAAAACGCATTTTATGGTCAACCAGTGGTGTGACACGAGACTCGTAAGGTTAAATGGAGTCGCTCTGCAACAGGTCGACTCCTACGTCTATCTGGGAAGAGAGCTGAACATGGATAACGACCTCGCTCCTGAAATCGCCCGCAGGAGACGCGCAGCATGGGCAGCCTTCAGTTCGATTCGCGAAGTCACCGATCAGGTCAAGGATCCCGGCCTCAGGGCCTCGATATTCAACGCCTCTGTACTGCCTGCGATGTGTTACGCGACGGAAACCTGGCCCGACAACAAGACAATCGCCAGAGCGATGCAAACTACGCATCGTGCACTGGAGAGATGTCTTCTAAGGACAAGCATTCGTCAGCAATGGCAAGAAGGCCTACGAAGCTCGGAGCTACGGGAGAAGTCGCAATTAGCAGACCCGCTGCAGTACATGAAGAAGTCCAAATATCGCTGGGCCGGACACCTGCTTCGACGAAAGGACGACAGATGGAGTCTCCGTGTCACAGAATGGCTCCCGAGAGACCATAAGAGACCACTGGAACGACCGCCAACGCGATGGGCAGACTCATTCTCAAGATCTTTCAGAGAGCGGAGTCTGCCTCACTGGATGCAAGCAGCCAGAGATCGAGCGGTCTGGAAGAGTTGTGGTCCCCGCTGAGAAGACCTCCAGCCGACAAAGGACCATCAAAGTAAAGTAAGTAAGTAACGGTGAAAATACTGTCGAAATCCCTTAACTCCGATATGGTGAAATGTTTAAATGTTTCACCATCGCTTTTCAATAAGCCGCGCTATCAGCGATTTCCGCAGTATTTTCACCGTTAGATTGCTATAGGTTGGTGATGAATCTGGCCCCCGATGTCAGGATCATTATTCGGAGACGCACCCGATAGCGCAGCCTCTTTCAATTACGCTATCACACGTAAAATAAACGGCCTAGTTAGCGCCAACCTTTGCACTTTATTTCAGATCAATCACAGCCGTATGCTATTTTCTGAATTTTGGTGCAATCAAGAAGAGAAAGGTGCGATCCCTCTGCGGCACGTTGGTTTTCTAAAAAGCTTCATCTCGTTCTTTTTCTAGAAAGGATCTCAGTAACTTTGTACCACTTTATGGTGATGGATAGGATTTATCCCGCAGAGCGACATGACTACAGAACTATCACATTGTGGCTGAATTTACGGCTTTTGAGGATCGAAGCAGGAAAGGTTGAGTGATGTCAACCGCTAGCGCTTCTGTAGAGGTACATAGATTGATGTCGCGTGCTATTAGGTTGTAACGAATTAAATGGCACTGGCTCGCGCCATTTTTTGGCGCGTCTTTACGCGTTTGATCAAGAACAAACCGTAACATATGGCATATCACTTAGAAGCGCAAACTTTGCTCTACCGGTGATTACCAATTTTCTATGTAAAAGTGGGAAAACTTTAGAGTTTTATTGACTTTTTTGCAGATGGACAAAAGGGTAATCCGAGGCATTTACTTGTACAAATGAATGAATTCAAGCTGGCCACTACAGCTAAGGAGGCGGATGAGAAGATCAACGTCGCATTCGGTCAAGGATGTTCCACAATTCGGACGGCGTGTCGTTGGTATCAGAAGTTCCGGAATGGAGATGAGAGCTTGGAAGAACATGAAGGTCGTGGGAGGCATAGTGATGTTGATGAGGACACGCTGAGAGATGTGGTAGAGGAGGATCCACACAAAGGTACCAGGGAGATAGCGAAGGTTCTTGGCGTCAGTCACAACACAGCTGCCCGGCATCTGAAGGAAATTGGAAAGACTAAAAAGCTGGAAAGATGGGTGCCTCACGAGCTGTCTGAGGAGCAAAGGAACCGACGATATGAGATTTCGTCCGCACTGCTTCTACGGAACGAAACGGACCTATTCCTTGATCGCATCGTAACCTGTGACGAGAAATGGATAATGTACGGGAACAGGCGACGATCGGCACAGTGGGTGGACAGCGATGAGAGCCCCAAGGTTTTTGCGAAGCCGGAATTGCACCAAAAGAAAGTAATGGTGACAGTATGGTGGTGTTCGCTGGGAATTATTCACCACAGCCTCCTCCTTCCCGGTGAATCCATCACGGCAGAGAAGTACTGCATTGAAATTGAAGAAATGATGAAAAAGTTGAAGGATATCCGGCCGGCCTTGGTAAACCGAAGGCGAGTTCTCCTTCTGCACGACAATGCTCGCCCCCATGTGGCACGAATGACGTTGCAGAAATTGAATGAGCTGAGCACTGAAACTCTACCACATCCTCCGTTTTCTCCCGACCTCTTCCCAACAGACTACCATTTCTTCAAGCATCTTGGCGACTTCTTGGTAGGGAAAATATTCAAATGCCAACAGGATGCCGAAAGTGCCTTCGAAGATTTCGTCCATTCCAGAACTTCTGATTTTTATGCTACTGGGATAAAAAAGCTTGTGTCACGTTCGCAAAGATGTGTAGAATCAGAAGGTTTTTATTTCTATTAATAAACTTGCCTACAAGCCGAGATATTAACTGTTTAAATTTACAATGGTTCAGTGCCATTTATTTCGTTACAACCTAATAGTTAAAGCACGAAAAATTTTGTGCATAACTGCTTGTGTTCTTGCAGCAACCTATTCACAATGTCTGTCGAAGCTAAGGGCCTTCTTAACCAAAAACTTCTAAATTTCTTATCTGGTCAACGCTCCCAATCGGTGCATGACCAACGCTATACGTGTGCATGGAATTATCAGTACCAAGGTGAAGCGCTTTAATCTTTTCGGCAGAGAGGGGAAGACACCAATTGTGTGACCATTCAGTACAAGATCAACAGCACTTTGCAGTTTAACACGGTCGGCCGCAGTGGTTAACTCTCTGTAGATTTTTATGTCATCTGCAAAAGCAACACATCTGACATCGGCTTCAAGGAGGTGGGGAAGCTCGTAAGTGTATATGTTGAATAGAATTAGGGATAAAACGCCACCCTGAGGAACCCCACTCGTTACACTTCTAGGTTTAGAAAAAACAGAATTGATGCACACCAAAAATGTGGAGTGGATAGAAACGAATTGATCCATGAGACGATATGCAGATGAAGAATGCCAACAGTTTCCGCAGCGTATCGAAGCGCAGAGAGAACAATACAATCGAAAAGGTTTACTCGGAAGTCGGCTCCACCAGATGTTCTATAACCTCCTTCATTTTAATTTATTTAGCGCGTTGAAATGAGTTTTTGACGTTATAAAGTGGTCCTGCGGCTTCTCGCCTGCTATCCAGCTCGTCTTCTAAATCCCGGTTAATTAATTGATGAATCGATGAAGAAACCTACCTAATAAAGTCGTTCATACAAACGTTCACCTTGGGACATTGTTTTTTTTTTTGTACGTGAGAACGCGAGCACATTGTCAGCGAAGGCGCGTAGAATCTTACTTCTAATAGGGTGGGCCAAAAGTGATGAGACAAATTCAACAGATTTCTTTATCTCTTTATAACTCAATTACAATCAATGGTGTTGAGGAATGTATTCGCCATTAAGGTCAATGACCTTGCCGCCATCGATCACCCAACTTCCTGATCCCATCCTTCCAGAACTGCTTGGGCCTGGTGCTGATCCACTGCCCGTTATGGTTGTCGAGGTCATCTGGGGTCCTTGTGTCCCTTCCGACCATGAAGTCCTATAGGCTCAAGAAGTAGTGGCAGTCGCATGGAGAAATGTCCGGCGAAAATGATGGGTGAGGCATGTGAACGTAGCCCAGCTGAGCAAGCTTATCCGTGGTCACTTTTGCCCGATGGGGTGCGGCGTTGTCGAAGAAGAGGACCTTCTTGAAGCGCTGTGACCGAATAAGTACGAGTCGCCGGTCCATCTCTTCTATTTCGTTCACCATGGCCTGGAAGTCCTTCGTCATGCTTTTGCAAAACAGCTTCCAGTATACCGGTCCTTGGGCGCAGACCCAAAAGCTCAGAAGGTGCTTCTCACCGTGGACGAAGATCGGTAACAGGTCACCATTCCTCACCCAGACTCGCTGTTTTTCGGGGTTAAGGTAGAAGACGTACTTCTCATCCTGAGTGACTATTGAGTCTGCTCGGGGTTGGGAATCGGGAGAGATTTGCGCGACACAGGTCGACTGGTCAGATTTGGGTTTCGGCATGGGACAGACTCAGGTTTTGGCACGCTTCGGGAAAGGGCGAAAGTGGTCACTTCTCAGATTGCCTTCAGTGAGTACGCAATACGAGAAACACAAAACCGGACTCCAGTCATGACATATATGGGCACGGCATGAAGAGTCTCATTACTTCTGCCCCCCCCCCCAATATTTGGGCTAATATTAGGTTGTCCCATAAGTCCCCGCCGTTTTTTTCAACGATTCACTGCAGATTTCGCCGGCGGGCTCTTGCATAGCGCTGCATAGCTTTCGAAAGAGAACGATTTGCTCTATCAGAATATGTATTGCATTTCTTCTTTCATCATGAATTTTGTCAATTTTTAGATCGTTGAAGTGAAAGGTGAAAAAGTAGCCATTTGCGCACTTGTTCTCTCCGCTTAGGTTTGTAATATTTTGCGCAGTTTTTTATAGCACTTGGAAGACAATGTTCTGTACTACAAGAATATGTGTTGGTCCTATTTTCTCACTTGCCCTTTATTGATTTTTAGTCCATCAAATTGGAATTCCGACTTTTCCGTCCGAATTTTTACCAAAACTCCGGTTCTGTAGTTGGACTTTTCTGCTTGGTGTAATATGTCGTTTGGAAGAGGATGTCTTGCTCAGTAAGAATTTGTGTCTGATTTCTGTCGAATATCAACAACTGAAGAAAGAGAAGGAGTTGTTGCTGAAGACGATTTTTCTCTCCTTGGCATTTTGTTGATATTCAAAAGAAATCAATAAACACGACACATATTCTTATAGAGCAAGACATTCTCTTTCGAATGACATATAACGCCAACCCAAAAAGTCCAGCCACAGAGCAGGAGCCATCGGCAAAAATAACCATCCTCCCTCGGACGTCCCAATTTGATGATCTAAAAATCAATAAAGGAGAAATGAGCAAATAGCGCTAACACATATTCTTGTAGAACAGAAGATTGTCTTCTAAGTGCTATAAAAAAAACTGTGCAAAAAAATTACAAACCTAAGCGGAGAGAACAAGTGCGCAAATGGCTACTTTTTCACTTTTCACTTCAACGACCTAAAAATTGACAAAGTTCATGATGAAGAAAGAAATGCAATACATGTTCTGATAGAGCAAATCGTTCTCTTTCGAAAGCTATGCAGCGCTATGCAAGAGCCCGCCGGCGAAATCTGCAGTGAATCGTTGAAAAAAACGGCGGGGACTTATGGGACAACCTAATACATTACTCTTTGGGCGACTTTGATCTACTTACTTAAATCCGAAATCATTTTCAGCACGTCAGTCTAGGTTTTATAGTCTGTTTTATTCTCGCGGCGGATGAACGAATGCGTCCTGAGAATAAACATTCGCTTCTGAACCTTTGGAACGTCCCTAGAATTTAGGTCACGATCAGGAGAAGTTGACCCTAGTAAATTTCTCCAGTAATCCCGGGCTGCTCCAATACTATCAAAAGTAATCACAAGCAAAGGTCTGCGCCTAATTCGTCGTCGTACTGCCTCTCTTCAATTATCACTTTATTAACAAGAATATCATATAAAATAGAGCACAGGTGAATGGAAGCGAACCGTGGTCTCAGCCAGATGTTGCAGACCGAGTACACTGAGGACTAAAACCGAGAGTAGCACCTGGCTGGCGCACTTGAGCTACGTATAACTGTGGCATTCGAACGAAATCGAGGCTTATTACATTCAGAAACGTATACATCCAAGTCATCTACAGACAAAACGAATATTACACTATATAAGCACATACGTACAATCTCTACAACGAACTGATAGAATGCAGGATTACTCCGATCATACTAAAACGAATAGCTGCTATAAGAACACCGTTTCAACCAAAAGCACCCATTACCAGTAACAGACACGTTAGTAATCACAAGCACGAATAAATATGACCGCGAGCGTTTAGGCATCTGTTACGTTACTCTAGCGAACATATAAGAACTTAGCCAACACCTTCGTTCAGGAGGTTAGCGGAGCACAGCGGAGACTGTTTCAGAAGCTCTCCTCGGCCGAGCTCGTCGTGCCGGACATCTGAAACTGTGGCGAAATAAGCGACGTCCCCTAGAAGCAGGTTGGCTCAGTATTCACACTTCAACACCCAAAAATCACGCTTACGATTCGTAAACAATGTTTTCCCCATATAGCCGCTACGGATATGGAGCGGTAGAAGCATCGGCACATGTAGAAGGCCATTGGGGGTTCGCCAGCCATTCAGGTCGTATCGAATTGACGCGCCATTCAGAGAGGGGGTGTACGGTTGGTACCCCAATCAGCTGGTCTATGTTCGGTTGGCACTCTGCGTGGTTATGATTGGTGGCGCGCTCTACTTTCCAATGCTGCCCACCTTCCCTACAGGAACCGAAGCTTCTAACAACGAAAGAGACTTAGGCATGCAATAGAGTTTTGCGACAGGCTGCCTTTGCGCCAGCAATGAGGCGTCCGATCAAATCCCTCTGCGGGAGCAATTACCGAACGTTTTCTCGTCGATAACCTGCAGCGCATTGCATTGTACTTCTATGGGAAGTAGAGGAGGCGATTTGACCACGTATTTGGCCCATAGAATGACGTGCGTTAGCAGGCGGATGGACAAGTCAGTGTTTTGTCTTTCCAGGACTAGTCTGGTGCCTGCACAAACCCCGCATTGATGAAGGCCTGGTTGGTCTGGACAGGAAATCCGAACCAACTGCACCAATTGCAATCGGGTGCACGCGACAACGGGTGCCTCCTCCGACTGTACAGGGTGCGTAAAAAGTATTGACGCACTAAATATAAACGTTAGAAATGACAATACATTATAAAATTTAATAAGTTTACATACAAAATGTCAACAATGATCTAGCGGACAGAATAGCATCACTTGTATTTTATATGGGCTTCTTTGCTGCGAATGCAGGGGCCAAGACGCCGACGATAGGCATCGACGGAGCGCCACAAGTAGTCCACGTCGATTTCGTTCCATGCTTTGACCAGATCATCCTTCACTGACTTCATACTTTTGTGGGAAGTAGCGCAAGCCTTGTTCTCCAAAACTTCCCATATAGAGTAATTCAGCGGATTCAAATCCGGTCTATACAGAGGTCATTCCTGTGCCGAAATGAAGTCCTTGAAGTTGGCGCGGCACCAGTCCTGAACAATCTTTGACCTGCGCAGGAGTCTAATCCTGCTGGAAGACATACGGCTTACACTCGAGGTGGGATTCGAGCCAAGGAACCAGTTGCTTCTTTAGGACATCAATACAGATAGTTCTACTGATTTATTTTCACTCCCGTATCTACGAAAACGAGAGACGCTTGTGATGAATGCACAAACCACGATACTGGCCGGATGCGCCTCCCTTGCAAGGAGCGTTCCGCCAGAATTAGCACTTTGGAGGTCCTTGAAGACTATGTAACACTTTTACGGGTTGAATGCACAAAAGTATCAAGTCACTGAAGGTCAAAGCATGGAACGAGATCGACGTGGACTATTTGCGGCGCAACGTCGATGCCTTTCCTCGGTGTCTTCGCTCCTGCATTCGCAGCAAAGAACCCGTATAAAATAAAGGTGATGCTGTTCTGTTCGCTAGATCATTGTTGACATTTCGTATATAAACTTGTTAAATTTTATAATGTGTTGTCATTTCTAAGGCTTACACTTGGTGCGTCAATACTTTTTACGCACCCTGTAGTATCACGCGTCTCAACGTTGTCTGCAGGGTGTTGTCATTGCCAATACCTACCGCCACAGTAACCACCTTCCGCTTTTGTTAACAACCTGTTTTAAGGACACTTTTCATGCTGATGTTTAACTAACCATAACGTCTTGGACTAGGTGGCTCGAACTCGAAACTTCTACTTTCCGGATAGGATGCTTACGCCTTCACGCCAACGCCGCTGTTTGATACAAGGTAACCCACAATACTTTCTTGTATCGCATAGGACTGCAATTTAGACTGCAGGCCTTCGCTATACATTTTTATTTCATCAATAATTTCAATTTTTAAACCACGTGCGTATCCCTACATATCGGACTACTACTAGCAACACAACATGAGGACACCGAAGATGCTAGATTGCATTAAATAACGCCGACTGTGCCAACCCTGTAATCCCGAATGGCGTTAGAGTTTAAATTTAAAAAAAAAAAACACCACAGCTTACAGCCTCTATAGTGAACGCACAAGGCTTAAAGAAAAAATGAAAAGGCATTCTTAGTGTCGAAGTATAACAACAAAATAACACCCTCAATCTAACAAGTACTAAGCTTTGCAAGCAAACCTCAACGGTGGCCGGTAGCAGCTGGCGGAACCAAGTTGTCTACAAACTACATAATGGAGCTAAATATTGCTCCGCACACTATAGTTATGCCCTCGAATTTTTTTTTTCAAAAATTCGAATGGTTTCGAATGCTCAGAAATGACGAATATTCGAATTAGAATATAACCGAAAAAGTGATTTTTTGAATATTCTAACTCGAATATTCCAATTCCAATGCCTATGCAAACAGATCATTCCAGCACAAGTTTACCGTACACACCGTGGTTTCGACTGCCTATGTCGTCCCATTTGCTAGCGTAGAGTAGCCCTGTTACCGAACGGCAAACGGAATGCCTTGAAATTTCAACGCTCCAAGCTAGCACTGCGTTTTGCAGGCTTTTACGAAGCCATATTGATGTCGGAAACCAAACATACATACCATTCGACTGTGTTTAGAAAGCCTTGATCGAGACCGTGTCCTCTTATCATTGTTTGAAGAAAACGACGACGCTGTTGAATCTGTAGTGGTAGCTGGCGAAGAGAATGCCTCCGGGAAGTCATCGATAAGTGAAAAATCGAGACGTGGAATAGGTCGGTTGCGGCAGCGAAGTCGTAACGGCTGGCGATACGGTGGACAGGACATCGTTCTACAGAAGCAACGGTTTGCATTCTCCGGAACTGCTCAGCCATACACGTGTCCACTAAAACTTACACACGACTCTTTGGCGAGCGTCTGAGCGAATCCTCGTCCGAATCCTTGAAGCGACCATCGATCTTTGGCGACCAGTCGCCGCTTCCTCCCCGCCATTTGCTATGTTCGGTGACAGACTTCTGTGCACTTTGTCCACGAGTGACGCTAAAACTAAACAGCGATTAAAGGCCGGCGCTAGCCTTATTGCTTACATTTACACTTACGGCGTAGTATTCACAGCCGGTTTGGCGACTTCTTCATTCTTTTCGCTCGATGATGAGGGAGTATCCTCGTCAAAGTTAAGACGGTATCTGGAAACAGTTGCATTACACCCAAGAACATTTTACTAATGGACCAGACCCGCTCTACATCTTGGCCGAAATGCTCCAAAGTACGAATTTTGCTTTACCAAACTTCACGTTTTGCCTTCCTCCAAAGGAACAGACAGCTCTTCCAAGTTCACCTTAGATGGCTGCGCGGCACAGGTTAAAACTAGAACAGAATACTGGCTCCCTTATAAAGAATGAGAAAAACTCGGAGTATCGCACTTTATTTTAAGTATTTTTCAAACCATATACTCTCCAAATCAAAGTGAGAAGCTCTAATCGAAATGGACTAGTTCTACAAGAATAAGATGAAAATTTACTTTAGTGTTAAAAATTGCCTTGAAAATTTTCCCATGTCCTAGATTTGTTGGGATGAATGTACCATGCTTTGTCAATTTTGACACTTTTCAAAGCAAGCTGAAGCAACATTTGACCTTCCAAATCAGAAAGGGTCCTTCAAAATTAATCGAGACACTTTAAGAACATTTACCACGATTTTCTTCGAAAATTTATAATAGGCCTGCCTCAAAAAAGTGACTATACTGTTTGAACCCTTACAAATGAATTCAGAAAAAAACAATGTGAGGCTTATTTTAAAGAGCAACTAAGCAACAATTTTAAGCATACTATAAAAACAGATTGTAGCACGCATTCATCTAGACAATCATGATTTTTGTTTACTTGAAACTGTCATACGGACATTGTGTTTTTTTTTTACTTGAAACTGTCATACGGACATTGTGTATTTTTTTACAAACGTTTCTGTTCTACCGCTGACTAGTGCGCAACTCCACCAATGCAAAATCGTTGATATGGATCAAAGGAAAATGGCGACGTCCTCACTAGGCGACCACACGGCTCGAAGTCCATGGCTCGAGTTTTTCTTTAATGGACTCAAAAACTGCTGCTTTGCTGCGCTCCAAAATTAGCTTTAGTTGAATATTTTTCCTAGAAAAACAAAAATTGGCGTAATGCGTGTTAGTGCGGTGCACTCTTGAGTTTACTGCTTCCCTCATTTTTCTTATTATAGTCTCATATCTCAGACGAATCCAAGAGGTGGTGTGGGCGCCAAGGAAAATGCGACATCCTCATCCTATTGTGAGCTGTACATTGAAGACATCGGAGGAATCCCCCCATCCCGCATAGCGCCTAAAAACTTTAAAGAAATTGAATACATTGTATTCGTTTTTTTTCAACAATACACAGAGAAGATTAGCATGGCCCCTGGATGACACGCAAATTCGTGAAGCGTTCCAAAATTTTTTTTAGGTAGGGCAGAGAAGCTGGTATATGCAGAAGACTCCCGGTAGCTGCATGCTTGATTTTGTTTCCTTCTTATGCTGTTTTATTGTTCACTACTATTTCGAATCGTTTGGCAATTTTATTTTATTTATCACCTCTTTATTTTCTTACTTGTTCTTCTTTTGTGTTGTGTCTCAAGTCACCTTACTTTTTTTGGTTATTGTTAGCTTTGTTGTTCTCCACGTAGGTTTTGTCTAGGTCAATAAATACAATACTCTCTCTCTGCTAGAAAAGATTTTCAGCTTCATTTCAAAAGTGTGAGCTTCGTATGGAAAGTGTTCGGTTTGCATCGAAATGCAGAATTTGATGTGAAAATGGAATAAACGACTTCGAGCTAAACTTCGCTCCATATAGATATCAATTAAGTTCACAATCATTAACTAACCATAAGAAACTACACAGTACAAACCTTGGAAAAGGATCACCATTACTCGGATGGTGGTCGTCCATCTCCAGAAATCGTCGACTTAATGTTGTCAGGTGAGATCTAGTCATACGTCCTTCTAAAAACACTATCGTTCATGTTGGATAATAGTGTAATCGTAAATAACACACTACCTGAATCGCTATCGTCGTCGTCCCATCGCGATATTCTTTTATGTCGAATAGATCCGTTTATTTCAGGAGTATGGGCCTTGAATGTGCAGATAGTTGGTAGCAAAACACAACAGACTCACTAAGGCTAACAAGATGGTTCCTACTAACCGTGAAATAAACGCTGCCCTTGTAGGGCGTCGTGCAGACATCGTTTTTCTTTCTCCGCAGCGCATCAAAGAACATCAGAAACGGGATGGCCATGAGGTGCGCCAACGCCACTAGCCAGAGGAGGACGCTGCCTAGTTGTTCACTAACAGTGACCATCTAAAAGACGCGCTTACTTACACCTTGTAAAATAGCGGCAACCAGCTGCACCTACTATCTGATGATAGGTGAGATAGGCCGATCGAATAGGCGTCCTGCTGGCGATCGCCGCATCCGACAGCGCTTGAGCCGTCGTAGGTCTTGAAGCGGGGTCAGGTGACATCAGCCATTTGATGAGACGTGTGAGATCTTTAGACACTCCTAAAAGACGCTATTTTAAACTAGTTGTCACTTTGGCCGCATCAAATCCATTATGCAACCAACCCTTGAAGAATCTGTCTGGAATATGTCCGCTTCTAATCTGATGCCACGTATCCCCGCGAGAGGGCAGGTCTATGTCGGTGGTCACCTAAAACACTCGTTTGAGGTATAGCAGGGCAGCTAAGGAAGTGAATCACAATCGCCTAACCTCCAGTATCGTAATTCCTATGCTGAAAACGTCGGCAGCTTTTGTCGGAGCCGCGTTCAGTACCTCTGGCGCTAGATATTTCGCATCACCTTCCTCTGGAGTATAGGTGGTGTCCTGGAAAAGGCTAGTGTGTGGAATATCAATTTAAAATAACATCCTAACCACTGCTTACATTCTTTAGATCGAATATGAGTCCGAAGTCTCCCAGCTTGCACACTTTGTCCTTCGTCAGGAAGATGTTCTCCGGTTTTATATCTACGTGCAGCAGATCGTTTCCGTGGAGATGATCAACAGCCTGTAACGAAGAAGTATGAGTTCACTTTCTTAGCATCCGCAAAATACCAGCACATTATACACTGTTGTTTGATGGTCCGCAACCAGCATCAAGACTGAGTGCTGACAGGCCCTTGCAAGAGGGATATGGCAGATGCTGCGTGCAATTAATGATGTTGGATAGCACCCCACCGCGAAGACAAAACGGTAAGGGTTCGAGTTCCACAGGACACTCAATTTTCCGTTGATCACATCTAACTTACAACTGGTATTAGCTATTTGCTATATTTGTCATACCTCCGCTTATCTCTGAAGACAGGGGCAGCATTGATAATCAGGAGATATTCTACGCCTCCATGGTCACATTTCAGTGCAATTTAGCCACTGTATGCGATTTTAGGTAAATCTGCGATTAAAACGGTGTATTGTAAAAATACCAGCGAAGGTCCCTTCGAACGCGTTATAACGTGAAAGACATAACTTATGAAGTTTAATCGCTGACGGAAGTATGACAAGTATACGGTACAATGAGGAAGCAAATTGTGACTGCATTGAGGAGAAGGAAAAAGGGAGCGAGCACCGGCTCTGGAGAGAGAGGGGAGGGGGAAGACAAGCGATTGGGGTCTATTTAGCATGTTTTATCGGGAGCGACTGTAACAGAGGTTAGGATCGTCGATAGCAAAGATTCCTATTGATAATTGGGCTCTATGATATTCGCCAGCAAAGAAAACAAGTCAAACCGGCTTCAGTGCCCATGTACTATACCACGCTCAATCACTGAAGCTCAGTCTGAAGCTGTAATCTGGTCAACATCCAATCTTGTGCCTCCTCAACTTGAGATGGCTAGTTCAATCACACCCGCACGCCAACTAGCCAAGCAGTGAGCAAAGAGGAAAACATGACACCACTCACTCTCAACAGATCTATGAAGATATTCCAAATTTCGTTTTCCGGCACGGTGTGAAGTTCTGTGCAATAATCCAGTAGACTTTTCTCGCACAACTCCGTCAAAATGTACAGACGTCCACTAAACGATGCAAGGTAAATTGTATAAAAACGAGGGCGACCTTCGACGGAAGCTCACTTTTCCTCCCAAGCTTTGTAGAACTGAACGAGGTTGATGTGTTTCGGCAGTAGCTCATGCTTCTGGACTTCACGCAACTTCAACGAACGATCTGCCGAACTTCGAAACGCATCCAACGCACGTTTAACAGCGTATCTTCGACCGTCTTCTTTGCAGTACACAGCATAGGCCTATAATTTCATTAAACTTTGCACACAAAAGCGTCAGTGATCGAGTTTAAAAGCAGTTTTCTACACATAAACTCCAAACACTTGCGCCAATCTGCCTGTTGTTCGAATAGAATACGACATACTCCAACAAAAAAATCTGGTTCGCTTCTAGAGAGGCCGAACGCATTCAGTGTTTTGTTTACTATCTATTTTGTCACTATATTAACAGGATGTTCGGCTTTTGAGGACGATAAACTCTTTCTCCTAAGCTTCCTATCATAGAATGATTTGCAAATGAAGACAGAGAGTTCATAGAAAATAAGTAAGAATATTTGTGGATAATTACACGATTTCATCGAACTGCTGAGCAAAAATGATGACATCGCTTAAGCTTCGGCCTCCTTTTTATTGTAAGAGTATCAAATGCCCCAGAATAAGAAATGCGAAATCGCCGAAGCACGAGCGGAAATAAAGCGTAACAACAGCGTTGGTGGATAGCTCGAAGAAGCCATAGAATTAAGCCTGACTAAAACCTGCCGAGATTCGTTGCAGATGGATTAAAGAATTTGAAATACTTGATGCCGACTCCGGAAACATTTCTCGTCGTATGAGGTAATAATAAATGTATTATGCCCAGCAATAAATCACTTAAACAACGATTTACCTCTCCGAACGATCCCTGGCCAAGCTTCCTCTCTATAGTGTAGCACTGTTCGAAGTAAGGTGTACCAAGATTAGGATTGTATATCGGACTGTGAATAATTACTGAAAAATATATAGTAAAAAGTATATAAAAATTATCAGGTAAACCAGCTAGCAGGCTGGTGAACACCAGGCTGAAAAGCAAGCTTTCAAGACCAACTGTTGTCATCTGGAATCCCTCGAAATGAGACTTGGTGCGGCGTCTGAAGAGCGAAGCGTCGCGGATAAATGCGACTCAGTGGCGGAGCTGTTCTAACCGCCCTCGGAGCCGAGGAGTACGGTTTCCTACCACAGTTCTGCCGCATCTGCAATAGGAAGATGAGTTGGATGGAGACAGGGAGGAGAAGAACGTGTTAAAGTAGGCAGATACCTTCTCGCGCTTAGTGGAGAGTGGTGAGTCGAATTTGTCATAGTATTTCGCTGGCGCAGTTGGAGAACGAAACATCTCGTCATTTGTAGAAGACGTCGCCATTTGATGATCCATCTGAAAGCAGATGGCAGTGATATGACACTACATCAGGACATGGAGGTATAAATGTTCAACATCCATACATGCAAGAGACAAAGAGAACATCGGTTATAAGATGAATTTCTGACTCTAACATGCTTCTGGTGTAAAAATTAAAGCGGACAGTTCAAATGGCAACAGTTCTGAACAGGCCTACTACCGCGTCAAGAACTACCATCTGGTTATAACATTGAGCACAACATAATAGCCATCCAAAGCTGACTCCTTGAAAACTGAACTGACCGCCGTCGCACTCTGGATCTTAGAATACAAACTCAAGTGGTAAAGATTTCCGCCAGGCAGATGGCAGTTTCTAATCCCTGATCCAATACAATACGGTTGTTAACATTCATGAAGCAGCACGACTTTGAACGAACAATCTTTGAACGCCAAGTTTCTGACGCAGTTCAATCGAGATGGAGAGATCCTCTACACCTATCGCGCGACGATCTTTGCGTGCAATCCACGCATTACCAATACGGCAAATGGCGAGAATGATAATGACAAAGGAGTAGAGGAACAGCAGCAGTTTCAATTTCAATTTAAATTTATTACACCATAAAAGACAGTTGTACGAAGGAGTTTCCCGCTGTCCGTTCTTTAAAGAAGGCAGGAAAGCTAGAGAAAAGGGTACCAGTAGTTAATGTGGCCTATATGGAGGAACGCACTAGGGAATCACAATCAATCAATACACGTACCTTACACGTCCTCTGGATGGAACGCCCACTTCAATGACGATGTATCCCTGTTCTCCATATAGGCTACGTTATAGAACAGTAGGGAGAACGATACTAGATGGTCTCATTTTACCTTAGCAGACAACGCTTTGGTATTCACGTGTAGGTTTCTAGTCAAACTAATAGTAAGCAGATCATTCTCGTCTATTTAATTGCTAAATAGAAAATACAATAATTTCCGAAGAATGGAATGAAAATACATGTCCTTAAAAACAATTTCTCTCTGTCCTCGTTCGTTTTTTTCACTAGAAACCATAAAGTCCCTTTTTTCTCACAGCACAACTGTACTTAGCCTAATAAATGTTCTGTATAAGACTGTTAATGGCAAGAAAAGAAAAAAAGGCAGTGATAAAATGATAAAAGTAAATGAAAATCGGCACTATTGTACTTTCACAACTCCACGGGTCAAGGAGAGGGAACTCTTTCCCCAAACTTCACCTAGGAAGGTTATTTGGGTTCCTGATCACGACGTAAATAAAACACACTGCGCAAAAACTCCTAGAAACAATGGCAGCGTAGGAAAATGACAAGGAAATGAATGTGTCATTAAAGTGCAGAGACGCAAAATTTCAAACGGTAGGTTTTGGCGCCGCGCCGTAAACCGCGGAAAATTCAAAAACGAATTTTAAAGAACTCAGCAAACACCGCACAGATTCGGGAATTAGGGAAATAAGAGTCATTCCTGATCCCTGCTTGCCAGGTGCGGTCTTCGAAGCAGATACATTCTTTACAAATACGAAAAAGAAGGCAATTTAGGGAAAATCATCACCAAAAACGGCTTACCCTGCAATCGCCGTGGCTATAGAATCGTCAGGAAGGCAATACAGGAAATTAATAAGTTTCTAACATCAGCGTTGTTTACTTCGTTAATAAATTTGTAATTAGCTTAAAGGGCGCAGATAAATCTTCCGTTGCGGTCCCAAGTGGAAACCACGAGATAAGACGCGGTAACGGGCAGAATTCGAATCTACGTTGACGAGAGACGGCACCTCCTTTGATCTTCAACGTCTTCTGTGTTGTCTCCGTTGAGGGCTGAGCCCTTTTTGAGCGGTTTTTCTGTTGTTCCTTTTTCATTTGAAGTTCTTCCAGCACCTGCTCCAGTACCAGTCGTTCCCCTTGCAATTTCTCGTCAGTCTAATGTCTGCAATTCCAGCGCAAGATGGCTCCCCCAGGCGAGCACTATTCGTTGGACGACTTTGTGAAATTGGACAAAATTGGCGAAGGTAGTTAGTTATACGACGACTACAGTCGATTAAGTTGTTGGCGCAATACGAGAATAAGGGAAAAGCATACAGCTAATTAGATTTACATATGAAGAATAAACGTATCCTAAAAAACAAACATATGTATAAAGAATAAACACATCCTTTCCTCAGAACCGGCTACTCTAGCCAAGAGATTTGGCATCAATATATCAGCATAACATCTTTAAGACTTCTCGGCGCTATGGTATATGAGGCGAATGTTAATGCGCTGTTATTTCCCCTTTACAATGACATATCCACTTTAGTCTGCCTCTACATATCGGCAAGGGAAAGAACTCCAGGATGTAGGCAATTTTAACCCGGTTGTGTTAGTCGAACCTCACACCGGAACCAAATCTCCGCTAATCCCCTGACGCGGTGTAGAGCACAGAACGCAACAGTATCACTCGTTTTCTTCACAAACAGTGTCTTTTTTCACTTATTTGGAAGGATACCCCTCCCCCATCCCTCCCGCAAGTTCCTAGCCTATTTGTGTCGATTCCGCCCTGCCGGGAGCGGTTGCATTCGTTGCACCTTATACATTGGATCCGAATGAATAGAGGTGACCCCGCCCCGACCATATTTGCTCCATCGTTTTCGGGTGTTCGATTAGGATATCACGATCCGAATCATTCGAAAGTCCAGGGTCCGCGAAATTGTCGTTGTCTGAATCATTCAACAAAAAAAATCCATGGTCCCCGAAGTAGCGCTATCCGAATCATCAACTAATCCATGTTTTTCGCTCGGTCCAACGTATTGAATGAATCATTTTCGGATATTCCGATCCAAAAATTCGGGGTTCGTGAAATTAGCGTCATCCGAATCCAATTATCTCAGTTTTTCGATCAGGTCCAATATATAACGCACTCCCTTTGCCTGTATTGCGCCAAGTAGTCTATAAGGTCAGCCACAAGGTGGTATAGAGATAAACCGCTGGATTGGAACCGTCAATCGAGGTATTACCATCATTCACAGGCACATACGGTGTGGTGTACAAAGGAAAACACAAGAAGACTAACAAGCTTGTCGCCATGAAGAAGATTCGTCTCGAAGGAGAAGACGAGGTCTGTTCTGGTCGAATGATTCACCCCATGAAAGTGACGGGGCTTGTGAGACACTTCCAGTTTTTTCTTCAGGGTGTTCCTTCGACAGCTATCCGCGAAATATCTCTTCTCAAAGAGCTTGCACATCCGAATATTGTAGCGTTGGAAGATGTTATCATGCAGGTATGGGGACGTGTATTCTTCAACTAAATCTTTGCTTCTGCTAATACCGGCTATTTCTGTAAATCAGCAGAAAACTATTCTGGAACATTATTAACACAAGAGAAGATCCGTTTCTAAGGAGAAAACGTTATTAGAATTACTTTCCGAGAACTGGGAGTATAGAAAGGTGAGAGGTATCTGAACGACGATCGTTATATGCTACGCAGGAAAAACAGCCTATTTGGGCAAGGCTACCCAGCATGGTAAAGACCATGGGATTTTAGATGGACCTAGCCGCTAAGTGGCTCTGAGGTGGTTGCCATGTAAGAGCCCATAACACATTTTGTATTGCACGAAATTCTAAAAATACAGCACTGGTGTGTCCTATCTCACATAGTGGATCACTTCTGATGTAGATGGACATCTATGTGCCTCTTCTGGCGAAGGCGGATAACCAATGAATCCTTTCACGCCAGGGGTCACTTAGAGTCTGGACCAATTGTGAAGATAGAGATAGAAAGTTAGGATGTCTGTGATGAGCGATTCGAACAGAAGGAGTCATAAATTGACGGCAGGTTTAACTGTCCGTGAAAGAAAATTAATAGGAAATGTTGCGAGTTGCAAAGCGAGAGAAAAATCGTCGTATTTCTAATTTGGGAGATCACTGCTCTCTGTTGGATAGTAATGACAGAATTTAAAATAAACAAGTGTACATGGAAGGCGTTTGGTAGCGCAGTCGGAGTAGGGGCCAGCTGTCGTGTGCACCCGGTACCAAGTTCTTGGTGCGTTTCCTGCCCAAGCCAACCATGCCCTCCATCCCTCCGCGGTCGGTGAATTGGTATCAGACTCGTCTGAGAAGGATAAAACACTAACATGCTCATTGGCTCCGCAACACTAAAATTTCGAAGACGTATGTTTTCTATGAGTATGCTTGTCTATCGGTGACACTCGCATACTGGGAGTGGCAAACTCTCAAGACAACCAATCTTTCGTTACTCTATAGTCGGTGAGTTCCCATAATATTTATCTGGGGAGGACAAAACGAAGACTTTTTCATCAGAAGGCCACCGCAAGCCTCTAGTGTGTAATTCTTAAATATGCAACATATGTAACATTCCTCCAGAGGCCGAATTCGTGAATGACTTGACCCAGAGTTATGTGAGCATAAGGATAAGGATAAAGGACGGCGTTACTCAATCCCTTCTGGGATGCGCCAGCGCATTCTACTTCTACGGGATGTCGTGGAGGCGACATGAATGCGTATTTGGCCATACAATGACTTGCGGTGGCCAGCCGATGAACAAGTCAGCGCTTTATCCTTCCCAGACAAGTCTGGTACCAATTCACCAACCCCGGAGGGATGGAAGGCTTGGTTGGCCTGGGCGGGAGATCCGAACCAGGAACCTGGTATCGGGTGCACGCGACAGTCGCACCTCCTCCGACTGCGCTACACGCGCCCTTGTGAGCATTGGGTAGAAATTGAAGCATTACCTTGCTTTCACAAGAGCGTGGATGTAGATGAATGGTAGGGTAGAGTTATATCGTTCACCGAATTATATCATACATATTATGAGCACCAAACTTGTCCTCTGCCCACTATTGTTGGTAAACTTGCCCACTACCATTAACCAGTCACCTTACCAATTGTTCATCCGGCCTAGGATATCCTATAGCAGTGGAATGCCTGGCACATCCTAGAATTGGATTGACGTTTGTCTTTGATTTATCTGCTAGAACATGAAATACTTGAAACGCATTGTGAAGATTTAGTTTTTGTGAATATCTGACTTCTGTTATGGCAATGTATCCATCAGGTTTTTTTTATTTGCAGGAGAATCGCCTCTATCTCATTTTTGAATTCCTCTCAATGGATCTGAAACGATATTTGGACCAGCTCCCAGCCGACAAACGTCTGCCTCCAGCCGAGTGTAAGAGCTACATGTTCCAGGTAATCTTCATTTTTCGACTGTAGAACTTGTTCATTTTATCGTATCTGATTACTGCAGTATGGAAGTTGAAATTTCCATATTCATTCAGATTTGCCAAGCAATCTGCTTCTCACATCAACGTCGTGTAATTCATCGTGATCTCAAGCCTCAGAATCTGCTGGTTGATGGAAAAGGCACGATCAAATTGGCTGATTTTGGCCTGGCTCGAGCGATTGGAATTCCTGTCAGGGTTTACACCCATGAGGTAACACTTTCAGGCGCATACTGAATTCTGACGCTGGTCTGGATGCACATTTCCACATCCCGTGATAGAAATTCTCGATTGACATTCATGGCAATTTGTTCCAAACCTGCATATTAATATACTGTGTCGGTTGACGAGTAGTTTTATTCTATTTTATTTTTGTTTACTTATTCATAAAGTAGACCGTGGCCACAAAATACAAAAAACCAATGGTGTCTTTTTTCTACCGACCATGTTATTTTTGTTCCTCCTCCTTATCTTTGCCTTTATTTCTTTATTCTCTTTAAACTATACTGAAAAATTTGTAGACCTATCATATCGAACAACACCAGCAAGGGGCTTTGCGTACGGGGATTTTCCGATACGTTTTCTACGCCAAAGAAACGGAATCCATCGTCGCTCCAAGGCGTCATATATCGAGAATGCTGCATAAGTACTGACAAACTCCTAAGCTTCTCCCTGAAACTTAAGATTTTATCACACGTTAAAAATGGAGTATATGACTTGTAAAATTTAGCTGGGTTCTGCAGAAAGGCAAACGTTCTTTAGCAGTGAATGGAAATTTTTTGCTCCAAATTAAGCCGTTATTCATACAGTCAAATCTGTTATTTATACTTTGCGGAACGGTGATATTAGCTGGATAATTTTATTGATGACTCCTGCGGCTTGTTTGCAGTTCTGGTTGCCCGCGCAAATACAGACCGTCTTATGCAGATCGTCCCCTTAGTAGTGGCTGAATCAAAGCGCTTTCGCGTCTTTGAACGGCCCGTAACGCTTCGACCTAGTAGCCTTCCACAGAGATCCGCCGATACAATGTCAACAAGGAGCGACATTTACACCGCCGTTTTTTGCTGGAGGATCAATGACTTGAGTTCTTTTTTTAGGTGTAGCTGAATGTCTTAATTGAGAAAACCACTAGGTGGCTGGAAATTTTGACAGTCCTAGGGATCTAGTACTTTCAAGGACTGAGATATCCGAAAAAAAAACAACAACAAAAAGAAGTGTCCATAAAGTCCTGTAGATTTTTGGGGATATGCCCATAACGCGAAAGAAATTCGTAAGCGAGAATTCACCATACCATCTGAGTACATAGTCGCTACTGTAGAGCATCATAAATAACTTTAGAACATTAAATGCCGCGATTTGGTGCACGGAGATCGTGAGAAATAAGAAACCTATATTTTCAGTCAGACCAGGTAAAACAGAATTAAATCAAATTGTTTTTTTTTCTGAATGCAAACTTAACACCTCACAAATCAAAGCACGCGTCTTCCAGATCAGACAAGGCGATTTTTCAAAATTCTAGATTGAAGAAAATTTGATTTGATTTCTTGAAGATTTATAATTCACTTGCCTTTAGAAGTGGAGAAATTGTTTGAAATCTTATTTTTGCGGGAAAGCAATGTTTTTGGGTTATTTTGAAATAGCAATCTTTAAACGTATTACAAAAACACTTGGCGCAATGCACACACCATGTACATTGCGATTTTTTATGGATTTTTGTTTGTGTGAAATAACGCACTAATCAACGATACAACGAAAAGAATTGCAGAAAACGCGTATCCTGCGCAACAAGTAAATAGCGCTCACACTACCACTCGAAAAGATGAAGGGACTGCTGGACCAGTGTAGGGACGATCTCTTTTTGGAATAGTGGCAAAAGCATAAATTGCAGTCTCGGTCATTTCCTTTATGCGATACGCTTCGTGTACCAGTTCTACTTAGGGATGTCGCAGAGGCGGTCTGAATGCGCATGTGGTCTATGCGGTGGCTAGCCGATAAACAAAGCGGTGTTTAACCTTCCCAGACAAGTCTGGGAGCAACTCATCGATCCAGGAGAGGCGGAAAGTTTCAGAGAGCCCCGATTTGGAGGGTAGATGTGCGCGCGATAATCTACGCCTTTTCAAACTGCGTCACCATGCATCCCTTCTTAAGGCGTACTCAAAATTGCTGCTTTTTTGCGCTTCAAGATAGATTAAATGCATTATTTTTCATATTTTTGTAAAATTTACCACTGTGTTCGCTTTTTGATGCAGGTGAAATGTGGATTTTCAACGAAAACAAACAAGTCTTCTTAGGATAAAGAGGTGTTTTTATCTTCTTGATTGGTGAGAGTGTCTTGTGCAGAAGGCGTTCTTTTTATCTTGGAAGATGCTCAGTTCGGCTTCAGCTTGATTTTGATAACTTCATTTGTGAAAACGCTTCGAAAAGTGTCCAATTTAGCATGAAAATAGTATAATACGCAAGTGCTAATTGGAATATCAGTTGTGGAAGGCTACTCACAAACTGACTCAGCACGTGCTTTAGCTGTATTTTTTCTAGTTTTTAAAGGTTTCTCGGACGCTTTGTCTTTTATTTATTTTATTTCCTAAAATAGCTCTCAATTCTAGGTGGTTACTCTATGGTATCGCGCCCCAGAAATCCTGCTTGGCACCCAACGCTACTCAATGGGTGTTGATATTTGGTCAACCGGATGCATATTTGCTGAGATGGCAAGCAAGAAACCGTTATTCCAAGGGGATTCAGAGATCGATGAGCTATTCCGCCTTTTCAGGTCTCTTCTCCTAATCCTCAACTTCGTAGTTTTGCTGAGATAATCCCAACTTTTTCAGAATTCTTGGCACACCAACAGAGGCTGAATGGCCGGGAGTTAGTCAGCTGCCAGACTACAAAGCAACATTCCCAAAGTGGAAGGGCAGCTCACTCGCTGAGAAAATGGCAAATTTTATGGACGCGGACGCTATCGACTTGCTGGAGGTGACCTATAAAGCCCTTGCCTTCGATATGCCTGCTGTGTTGTGCCTACGAATAACTTCGCCTTTTCAGTCAATGCTCGTATACGATCCGGCTCGTCGTATCTCGTCTCGAAAAGCACTTCACCACCCGTACTTCGACGATGTATGTCTTGGTGTAAAAACAAACGCTTCTGATGTTTTGGCTCAAATGTTGATTCAGGTGGACACCACAAACATCCCAGCCGGTGCCTATCGCGGTGAGCTGCAGCTCAACTAACACAGTCCTACGCTCTTCGTTCGCAGACATCACCAGAGCTTCATTTTGATACGTTCCCAGAGGTATTGTTCTCGCCATTAACAACTAATTGTGGCACTCCGTCTACTTCGCGTCCGTTATCCCATAAGATGTTACCCTATCACCACGAGTGTGATCTCGCATTATCGTTCTGTATCTATACGTTACGCACAGCGTGCTTCGCTGCATTGTTTAGACATTTAGTCCAGTAAAGTATTAGCTATTCAATTCTCTGAGTTTGTTCGATACCGTTGAGGTTTAAAAGGACATTGGTGTATTTGTAACGCAGCTATACTTTGGAACGGCCAAAAGGGAATTGGTCTTTTCAGTTCTACAACACACAAAACAGCCTTGCTAGTGCGTAGCCATAGGGTGAAAACAGGCTAAAGCCAGTAAAACCCTAGGGAACGCAAATCATCCGATACCTAACATAGGCACTGCGAAAAAAAAGAATTAAATTGAAGCAGATGAGTGCGGAAGTTTGGAACGTGTGCCTGGGGTGTACACGAGGGGTGTGAGTTTAACGGTTAACGATTTACCTTTTTAACGGATTTACCAGCATTTTCGCGATAAATTCTCTTAGCGAAATTTTTCGGTAAATTTCAAAATTTGTCGGAAAATTTAACGATTTTTTCATTCAATATCATGTTTCTATCTACCGAATGCACAAGGAAACATACTACCGATCTCAGTTTAGAAGTGGTTGCTTCTATCTTCTCCGATAACTTGCTAATAGCGTTCGTGGCCTTCCCATAACTGAGTCCAAGATGTAAAGCATAGGAATGTATTCTTGTAGTCTACCTGGGGCCGGATTCATCAAAGTTACTGCAGTAACTTTAACGGAGAATTGTAAGCGACGAGCTCAGATAACGCGGCTTATCAAGCGATATCGCGAGCGATAAGCCACGTTATCTGAGCCTTTCGCTTTCAATCCTCCGTTAAAGTTACTGCAGTAACTTTGATGAATCCGGCCCCTGGTAGACTTCGAAGCTGATTTCACGTATAAGAAGAGAGAGAAGCTCATTATCATGTCACATTTCGTTGTTTTTTCTGAAGTGTCTGGCTTTGCCCCAAGGTACAACTTAATAGTTCAAAAAAGTAGGTGTAAATCATTCTTTCATCTAATGAAAAGATGACAATTGTGATAATTTCAAAAAGCAGTTAGAATTTTAATCCAAAAGAAATATAGCAATATTCGATTGAATGTTCCAGCAACGTTTTTGTAGAGTCTCAATTAAGCACCCATAATATAGGTCGTTCCTTTTGCTTTGTTTGTTGTAGGATGCTCGTTGCTTTCAGGGCGTCGTTTGCTTTAGGAGGACGTATGATGACAAAGTGAAGACGATATGGTTTTTCTGAACGTGATGAATTTTTCGGTGAAAAGCTTTGCGCTTTTTTACAACACCGCCGCTTAGAACTAATTAAGTTAACTCGTTATACTCGTACGAACGTTAACTAAAAAATTTACTGGCGGCAAGTCAGCGTACACCACTGGTGTACACCTAGCCGATAACAATTTAGCAGCATTTCCCGTTGAGATCTGTCTCAACGACTTGAAGAAAATTTTCAGACATTTTCACGCAAACCTTCATTTAATCTATTTCTAAAATTTCACACAATTGTTGATGCTTTGCAACCCAATTTCGAACTTTTAATCTCTTTAACCGCATTTCTCCTCGTGAGTTTATCACTTTTGCTTGTTATTCTTCAGGCAACTGCTCAAAATGGTCTTAAAATTCTTCTTTAAGGAACGTACTCGCAAATATCCGGCAACTTATGTATCCACATAAAATGCATGTGCATTCAAAATCATCATTACTAATAACCTTTGGAAATGTGCGTTGTAGATTTATCCAAACCTTGAATAAATAAATAGAGGCTAGGAGACGGCGTTAAGACGATCCCGGAAGGCTTCTGCTAGGCGGGACTCGAGCCAGGAACCTTGTCTGCATCTAATTTGGTTGCCCTAGTACATGTCTTCGACAAAGAAATGGAAGCGTTCTTGCTTGGAATCCTTTTCACCGCCTATCGTGTAAATAAATCATGTAGTATCTACCGTCTAGCAGAAGCAATAGTGAGGTAGCTCGGCTTCGACGCGCAAGAGAAAACATTTGCTAACCTGAAACCATCCTGCAGAGGCTCATACTACAATAATTATGTTAACAGACATTCTACTATTATATTAGGATACCATTTTCACGTCGAATAGGGCACTTTTCAAAGTTTTCACTTTTCGGGATAAGCTATCCATAAGACCTTTAAAAAAAGACTTCAAAACGAACTCTTCCATATCGAAATGAGCTTCAGGTAGGTTGAATTACGGGCTCAACAAGATGGTTAGAACAATTTTTTGTTCAAGGGAAATTTGATATAACTTTCCTTGGAATTGTTCAGTTTACCTAATCCAATAAGTGTAATAATTACAGATTATAGAAAATCTAAAAAAAGGATAAGGCGACAATTTTAGTCTAAATCTTATTGTTAGAAAGACGTTTGGTTGTAATCAAAAGTCTTGCGCAGGCGGGACTCGAACCCGCACCTTCTGCTTTCCGGGCAACAACGCTACGTCTTACACCACCAGCGCCGTTTAACCGAACAGGCATTCACGATATCTTCCTAGAAGCAGCACCAATCAGCACTCGTGATATCGGGATGAGCCACCCGCTGATATCAGCAAGGAACCGGTTTTTAAATAATTCTAAAACATAATTTAGAAACATCTGAATTTTGTTGGGCGCGTGGTGCGCAGTGGAGGAAGTGCCGACTGTCGCATGCGTCCGATACCAGGTTCTTGGTTCGGATTTCCCGCCCAGACCAACAAAGCCTTCCATCCCTTCGGGGTCGGTGAATTGGTACCAGACGGGAAGGATAAAGCGCTGACTTTTTCACCGGCTGACCACCGCAAGTCATTGCATGGCCAACTACGCCTTCAAATCGCTTCCACGACATCCCGGACAAGTAGAATGTGTGACGCATCCAAAAAAGGGATTGATTAACGCCATCCTTTATCCTTTGTCTTAAATTTTGTTTAAAAGTACTGCAAAAAGCAATCAAATAGCGCACTAAAACATCAGGTCGCGCCATACTACACTCGAAAAGCTCTTCGCGGTTTTTGATTGATAGTGTGAATGCGGCTCACATGAAGCATCTAAACGAGGATATGTGTGTTGCTTACAACTTCTTGTTGTACCGTTAACATGAAACTCACTGCAAAAAGAAATTTTGCTATCAATCGAATAAACTTCATGTCTTGCACGATGGCATGGCGGAATCCCTTTTTGGCACTAAAAATGGTAGTCCTTTTGCTCATTAAAACACGCGCCAAACCACCATTTTTCCTCAAAAGAAAAATTAATAAAATTTCAAGCAATGTGTTCACTTACTGGATAGGTGAACTAAAACTGCAAAGAATGTTGTACAAAATTTTTCCTTAAACAAAAAGTTATTCTAACCTTCTTGGAGAGTTTTTAGTTCAATGTAAAAGAAACTCGTTCCAATTTTGAAGAGCTGGCTTTGTTTTCAAAAGCCTTAGGCTGGCTTATATGAGTGTCCTATTTGGTTTGAAAACTGTCCAATCCGAGGTGGAGATGGTAGTTCATCTCCTTTGAGTGCACACGAATTACAGTTTATTAAATACGGCTGGTAGATATGCTGAATTTGGATCTATGTCTCCTAATGGTCACACATGAGATTTGCAGATGAGATCTAGTACAGCTCTTTCCACTTCTTGTAACACCGCGTCGCATCGTCTTTCACACAACCCTGGAACACAACCCATTGATAGAGTATACGTTTAAGTGATGAGGCTACAAAGTGCTTACCTCAACTTCACCGCGTACTGCCTCGCTGAGCACTTTACCTTCGTCGTTGACGAGCTTCAAGGCAGGAATCACTTTTACACCATACTTCTCCAGCAAGCCTCTACAATAACCATGTGCTTTGAATTCTGGGTTTGTTGCAGACTGAGGAAGACTCCGACGACGCTGAGATTAAAATAAGAGCCTACGCAATGTTTGGATCCCCAAACGGTATGTAGCACCATGGCGGCATGGCCTTCTCATAGTAGTCGAGCTGATCAGCAGCTTCCTTGTCACGAGACACCCACACCACCTCTAGGTTTGACCGATCAGCCTCTCCTAGCTCTTCGTAAAACTTCTGGAAAGAAAATCTGCAGTTTTGGCACTAAAGAGGGAAAGTGATTTACCGTCAAAGCTTTTAGCTCTTCGCTAAGTCGATACCCAAGTATGGAACCACCACATTTTACCAACTCAGGAGGAAAAGATAGATAAAAGTGGAAAATTCCAAGGCAGATTCACCAGAAAAGAATTATTAAGGTATATGACATTATCAGCATCAGGTTCGGGGTACTTTTTACAGAAACCGGCCGGTAAGTGGTTGATGAATTTGGTCTCAGGAATGCGGTTCTGATTACAATAACAATTCCCTATAATGGAGTAAGAAACGAACACCTTGAACTGCAGTGCCACTTTCGAATAGACAAAGAATGAGGACCCTGGGAGCTTCAAAAAAAAACATTAATTTAATGGGGTCGATAACGAAATCAAATCCTGCTGCTGCGTAGGAATACACTATTGGAAGAAGGGGTGAAGTCAAAGTATACTGAATCTGAATACCTTTAGTTTAGGAGTAAGCATTCTGCACGATCGACACCATCCAGCAGAAAAATAAAGGAGCAGAACCTGAATTAGTTAAGAATTAGTTGTGTAGCTACTCAATGAAAAACTGAACCTTATACTTTGAACCTATGTAGGCGATGAAAGACGGATGAAAGAGTCGCTTGTCGAGCACGGCATAATTTTTCAGAACGAAAAATTCAAAGCAATACAACTAGTTGCGCCTACTTATAGAATTCGTGGTTAGTTTCTATATGAAGACGTCAGGAGAAAAGGTGAGAGTACATTTATGTTTAATGCCTTGACTCATAAGAGACATATACGGAAAAGCTCAAAAGACCACTAGTTGGGTTTTCGGAAGTCCTACAAGAATAAGCTTCCATTAGGGTCAGAAGGATCGAGATTTCAACTGGATAGCGAATGAACTGCAACGTAGGAAGCCGCGTCTGTTAAGGGTTGAGTGACCAACTAGAGTACCTCGAGGCTTTAATTATTTAGTTGATGAGTCAAGCATAGGGGCATCGATTCCCGCCAAATCGATGCCCCTATGCTTAAGCATTTGCCGCCGCCGCTGCTATCGAATGCGCCTATACGTGTCGCGAAGACGCACCGCTGAGGTGCGGAAACTCGCCGTCCCTCCTACCGTAACCGCGACAGCCAATCAGGCACCGGCCCAGCCCCACGGGTACGGCACATGATTGGCTGCCGCGACTATGGTAGGAGCAATGGCGCGTTCTTGCATATCCCACCCCTCCCGCTACACTTACCCGCACCCCTGTGACGCGTCTTTGCCACATGTATCCAGTGTGCTAACAATGCCTCTATTTCTCACATATTCAAAGATGGCAGAAGTCCAAGTACCTTTCCTTTGAGACTATCTACTGACACCTTGTCGACTCCACGCTTCTTCAGCGGGACGTTCGCTAGAAAATGCTCTCCACGAGAAATAATACGTAACACAGAAGGCAGAGCAGATCGGAACTGTCGAGTGAGAGTAGTCGTTAGCATAGTGACCTGAAAAGGAGAAATTAATGAAGTTGTGTTGTTGAATAAAGCGTGGGTGGCGCAGCCGGAGAAGGCGCCCGCTATCGGGAGTCGCAGCTCAGGTCCCGCCCGAGTCGGCCACGCGCGTGACGTTGAGTGAACGCGTGGAGAGTGCCTCACAGCGCTAACATATAACCATAATATAAGCGTTCTCGTGCATGGGAGGCACGGTGTGGCATAAAAAGCCATCCGGTCGTAGACTGCTCATTACCGATTATGACCGATCTCCCTACTATAGCGGCAGGGAATCCTACTATACACCCAGGAGCTAATCCATCTGTGCGTCCGAGCAAAATTAATGGCTGACCTCTCGAAAGGTCTCATATCTCTACCGGCGTTCTGGAATCCATCAATACTGGAGTCCTCATGGTATGCGGAGGTACCTGCGAGGATCGACGAGTATCCTCATACCTATACCCAAGAATGGGTGAGTACCGCACGCGAAGATTTGAACCTCCTACCCCGCATACCCCCGTGTTCACTTGTATCTGACTCCCGGATTTCTGCTCAGAGCTAGTCGCTTCAGCTCACGCGGATTTGGTGGCTTATGGAAGAGCTTTGCAACAATTGAACAATGTTGACTGATTACTATTGTTTTTGGAGCAAAGTCCCACTTAGTAGCTGAACCAGGCGCTAAGCCGACTAAGTGGTGGTGTCCACACAAACGCAGAGTACCTAGGGTTGACTACAGTTAAGGGGGGGGGGGTGGGAGGGAGGAGCAGCGCATCACACTACGGGTGGTCCTTTCGACTAAATAAACAATAACGTTTGGGACTTCGTCTCATTCCTATTTGCACAATTATTTACACAGTACTCCCTCCCAGTCCGACAACGGGAAAATGCATTGACAGCAAAGTGACCGAACAACCTACCTACAGGACGGAGATCGCAAAGTGAAACAGCCAAGCAAGCTCTTTACGGACAACGATACACAGCAGACAGGTTACCCTGTCGGTTCCTGATAAAAAGGCGATTACAGGGTAAATCTTTGATATCAAGAAGAGCTGGCGATAGGCACAACTCGAACTAACGAAAAACCTTGGACTTGTACCACCATATAAATACTGCACAGAGTAGAGCTCTAAGCTTTATTAAACACGGGGACAAACGAAGACACACCATTCCAGTAAAAGTTTCACCCTACTGTAAAGAAGGAAACCACGACAACTCCTAGAATATGAAATTCACACGAGATTTTTCTTGCACATTCCGCTCTCACAACTATCGAAAAGTCGTCGAATTTGGTGTTAACTACACGGTGACACCATACCACCCACAACGCCAAGGACTCTGAAGCACACTTTGGCTAAACTATTCTACTCTAAATAGAAAACAATCACATATCAAAGAAGACGAGCAAAGTCGAAGTTAAGCTCAGGACTAATGGGTTCGGCGATCATGAAGTCCGGATCGGAAAGCGATGCCGCGAAGTGATCCAGGAACAACCGTGCCGACGTCTCCGTGATGGCTCTTGCATCGAAGCACAACGTAACGGTGAATCTGAATCAATCAAGTAGAGACAACCAACCGCAAAGGAGGATAAAGAACGGCATTAATCAGTCTCTTTAGGATGCGCCGAGCGCTTCAGTTCTGCGAGAGATCATAGAGGCCAATCAATTTGGTTTACACACTGACTCGCGGTTGCAAGCCGATCGACAGTCCTGCTGTCAATTTACTGATCCCGAAAGAAGAAAGGCTTGGTTGTCCTGGAGGAGACTTCAATCAACAACCTCGATCAGTCTAGGTCATTCTGCGCTTATGCTGGTACGCAAGTGTGCGAAAGTTGTTACGAACGCAAGAAACCATTCAGGATATTCTAAATTACACATCAGAACCGTCATCTGCGCAACAGCTATTAGCCAACGGCCAGAAAACGCAGCAAACGGGCAGGAAAATATGTTTGCGCTTCCAAAAATTCTTAGCACAGCCACAACCACTGGACTCTAGAGCAAGCTTGGTTAGGTAGAAGTGGCGGGGGGGGGGGGGGACGAAAAGGAAGAACACATGACTTCTCCACATCCGAAGAATCGACCGAGTAGAGGGAGGAATCCCTCGAGGGGAATTATCTGAATAAGGAAATAAAGACAATCTTCTTCTTCTTCTTCAGCGTTTGTCCCGCTTCGTGGCGGGGTCCGCTATTCTGGTGTCATGACGCCACCTTTCCCGATCCAGCGCTAGATCGGGGTGGACACCAGCTACTTTCAAGTCCGTATGTAACGTATCAGCCCAGCGCTGCTTCGGTCGCCCTCTAGGCCGCTTTCCTATTACCTCGAAGTTAAGGCCTATCTTGCGGACGCTGTCTTCTTCTCCACGCAGAACGTGGCCGTACCATCGTAAGCGAGCTTCGCGCATCTTGTCAGTTATCGGCGCGACACCGAACTTCTGCCGAATAGCATCGTTTCGGATGCGGTCCATGCGCGTAACTCCTGCCGTACAGCGCAGCATCTTCGTCTCCATGACGCTGAGGCGCGTTTCAACTTCCTTGGTCGCTGGCCAACACTCAGCGCCGTACATTGCTACCGGCCGGACGACTGCTCTGTAGATCTTCGACTTAAAGCGCTCTGGTATCTTCTTGTCGCACAGCACGCCAGTCAACGAGCGCCACTTGGACCAAGCTGCACTCACACGTGAATTCACTTCGACCATCAGTTTGCCGTCAGACGCCACTGCTGATCCCAGGTACTTAAAGACCGCAGTGCGTGGAAGCTCGATGCCGTTAACCTTGATGGAGCTAGACTCGGTAACGTCCGTCGTTAAATACTCGGTCTTCTTCACGTTCAATCTGAGTCCAAACCGCTCCAAGCGATCACACCAAGCTTGCAACTCTCGCTCGAGTTCTCCTTCATCTTCGCTAGCGAGCATCACGTCATCGGCATAAAGCAACGTCCAAGGAACGGGCTTCTGAAGATCTCGTGTGATGGCATCCATGACGACAACAAAGAGGAGTGGGGAAAGCGCAGAACCCTGGTGTACTCCGACAGGGATGGGAAACTCCATCGAGGTCCCAGCTGCAGCTTGAACTCGACTCTTTGGACAAGAGTAGAGAATTCGCACCCACTCTATGAGCTCTTCAGGAACTCCATGTTGACGCAGGGCGTACCATATCACTTCACGCGGTACGCGGTCGAAGGCCTTCTCCAAGTCGAGAAAGGCGATATGCACTGGCTTCTGTTTCTCGCGATGCTTCTCTATCAGGAGGCGGACGGCATGTATGGCATCAACGGTGCCACAGCCAGCCACGAAGCCGCACTGATTGCTGGAAAGCTTGACGATGTCCCGAATTCGTCCATCGACAACTCGCTCAAAGATCTTCATGCTGTGCGAAAGCAAGCGAATCGGACGGTAATTGGAGCAGTCTGCAGGACTGCCCTTCTTCTTCCAAATTGGAATCGTCGTACTTTGACGCCAACACTCAGGCACTTTCTTCTCCGCCACAACCTGATTAAAGAACTTTGCCAACCACTCAGCAGGGTACCAGTACTTGGACTTCCATAAATCAGCTGCCACGTCATCGGGCCCAGTCGCTTTGCCTGGCCTCATCTTCTTCAAAGCCGCTTCAATCTCCTCCACGGTGATCTTCTGAACGGGGCCGTGGGTTGGAGCCGTGGAAGGGATGGCTGGATGAGGAAATTCTACTGTAGAGATTTCCTCAAAGTAGTCGCGCCATCGCTTCAATGCCTTCTTGCGGTCCGTAAGAAGATGGCCGTTCTCATCATTGATGCCGAAAAACTTCTCAATATCCTCGGTCTGCCGATGGCGATTCTTAGCAAGCCGGTACAGATACCGCTCGCCATCGCTTGACTCGAGCTTCTCGTTGACATCTCCATAATGAGTGGCTTTTGCAACAGCCACGGCCTTCTTTGCAGCTTTCCTCGCTTCTTGGTACTGTAATAAACCAGCGGTTCGGTTTATTAACGTGCTAAAGGAGTGCCAGAAGGCACGATCCCGTAGCGGAGATAACAAACACTAGGGTTCTTTTATATGAGTTCATCTTCATACACAGACATACAAAATATTCGGAACATGTGGTAAGATACTGAATATACAAAGGTGGGCATAGAGTATGGATCAGGCGAGAGGAATATTCATTAGGAGTAGGACAGGGCTCCTCTTAAACAATTACAATTCTAAGTACGGGGCAGGATACACAGAGGATGATCTACGGTGGAGAGGATAGGGAGAGGGGAAAGGGACGCTCGAGCTCGCCTATGGGGGAGAAGACCGCCAGGCGTTTTCCTGGCCTGCTGTTTTATAGCCTCCTCAGCGAGGGCGGAACGGCATGAGCCGTGAGTGGTCGGAGGGCGTGGATGGTACTGGTGATCACGGGGTAGCGACTACCGGGTTCCCAAATAAATTCGGCATTGTGTCTAAATCAAGGTCACCACATCCCACACCACTCGGAAGTCCCTGTCCTCAGGGACGAAATATTGCAAAAAGATTGAAGGTCAGAGGTGGGAACATAATCTTCCAGTCGGTGAGGGTTGTCCTTGACGATCCAGTTGAGACGGAAGATTCTTCGCTTCGCGGTGACAGCGTGAAACAAACAGATTCGCTCCTTTCCATTGAAACTTAATATTCTGGGGATATATCTCTTTTTTAATCTTGTTGGTTATTGTTGCCCTCGGTTTCCGGTTTAGGCGCACTGACCATGCGATAACATTTCAACCAACCTAAGGGTTATCTTTTATAAGTAATACTGATGTTTCATATATATATTTTACTGTTAATAAATCTTGATTCTTTGAGGTCATACACTTTACTAGAGGGAAACTCCTATACCTGACAGAAGACTCATGTTGTAGCATGTATATTCTGCTAGTCTTCAGAGTGATGAGCTTAAGGCTTAGCGCCATTCATGTGAACGGTGCGCTGTCGACGACCAACAAAGAACATTATTTTCAGGCAGTCGATTTCTGTGATAATAAAGGGATCTTTGAACTTAGGTGCGATTTTAGTGCCAAATTGCTTTCTTATTAATATTTGTTGGCTGACTTGGAAATCCGACAATTTAGTTCGCTTCCGCAGGTCGTAGGTATGTTTTTGGAGAGATTGGGCAGATATAATGTTTTGAGCCACCTCGTTCCAAATCCCTTTCAGTAAGGGTATGAGCTGTCCTACGTAATCTTGCTCGTCGGCAATTTTTCGCGTAGGCAGTTGGAGAGCTAATCGGAAAATATTGGGGTTCAAAACCATGGATGATTGAATGAGGGGAGTGTTTGGTAACTGCGTTATCTGTAGAATTATAAGCATGCACCGCTAGAAAGATTACATCATCCCATTGATCATTTCTTTGGGTAATAGCCATGGCTATAAGCTCTTCTATGGTGCGATTGGCGCGTTCCACTTGTCCGTTACTTTCATGATGGTACGGCGTGCTGGTTTTATGAGTAACCTGGATTGTCTTTAGCATATCTTGAAAGGTTTTGCTTAGGTAGTTGGTACCTTGGTCCGTAATAAGTAAGCGAGGGGGCCAAAACGTGCAACCGATCGGTTCAGAAACACATTTGTGGTGGTAATAGTTTTTGATCTGGGATCGGCTCAGCTATTATGAACTTAGAAAACGCATCTATGAAAACGATGATAAATTTGTTCCCATTCAGCGTCATTGGCAAGGGGCCTATGGTATCTGAATGGACTCGTTCCCACGGTCTCGTAGGCGCGTCGTAGTTATGAAGTGGTTCATTAATTCTATAGGCACGGCAGTTGGCACTCCTTGCATTTGGTAACGTAGTCTCTGATATCTTGAGACATTTTATTCCATACTGCGATTTTAGAGACCATGCTCTGGGTTTTAGCTATCCCAAGATGAGCGGTACCCATTCGAGAAGAATGGATCTTAGCAATTAGAGTGAATTTTAATTTTGAATCATCGGGGAGTACTAATATAGGGTCCTGATTAACGCTTGATGGTATGCGATATAGGACATTATTCGGCGTACAATAATCCAAAATATGAGGATAGTCAGTATCATTAAAGCTAGGATCTTTAAGGGTATTCTTGTACTCTGCTATCCAGGAACATTTATCTTGCTCTCTTCGAACGTTGGCCAGGTTCAGCACGCATTGACTGCTGCTGCTGGTGCCTACCGCGTTGACTATGGGCGGATAGCGTGATAACGCGTCGCAGACAGTATTCTTAGTTCCTGGGCGATAAGCGATAGTAATATCAAATTTCTGAAGTACTATTTGATATTTTGCTAATCGTCCAGTCAAATCTCTGCGATGTAGCAGTGCTTTAAGAGAAGAGTGATCTGTGATAACGGTGGTTTTTTGCACCATCTATATAAGGGCGAAATTTTTGGACAGCGAAGACCAAACCTAGCGCTTCCAGCTCGATAGCGGGATACCGAGCTTCATGCTTATTAAGGGTTCTGCTTGCGTAGGCGATAACTTTTAGCTGGCCATCTTGATCTTGTTTAAGAACGCCAGCTATGCCTTTTGCTGAACTATCAGTTTCAATAACAAACGGTGCTCCCAAGCGTGGTGCAACCAATATTGGGGCAGTCGTTAATGCTTCTTTTAACTGGAGCATGGCTTCTTCGCACTGATCAGTCCAATTGAAGGGGATGTCCTTCTTAAGAAGATTCGAGAGGGGTGCGGCTAGTTTAGCGAAGTTATGTACAAACCGGCGGAAAAATGAACACATTCCTAGGAAGGCTTTTACCTCTGTAACAGTGGTCAGCCTGGGATAATTATCAATGGCTTTGGTTTTATCTGGATTCGGGCGTATTCCGTCTTTACTTAGAACGTATCCGAGAGATTTAATCTCCTTGCGAGCAAACTCGCACTTGGAGGCTTTTAATTTCATACCTATTTGTTCTATTTTGCCTAGTACTTCATCGACGTCTTGTACATGCTCGTCTGGTGACTCAGAGGTGATGATCAGATCATCTGTTTAAATAAAAACTTGGGCTTTTAGGTACTTTTTGAAATCATCCATGATACGTTGGAATGTTGCCGGGGCCCTTTCAGACCCATGGGCATTCGGATGTACTCGAATGAGCCTAAAAAACATGCAAAAGCTGTCCTCTCGCAGTGGGTTTCTTCCAAGGGTATTTGACGAAATCCCTGTTGAAAGTCAAGGGACGAATAGAGGCATTTATTTGCGCACAAGTCAATTATATCTTGAATATTTGGTAGGATAGATTGTTGTGGCTTTGTGATCGCATTTAGTCCTCTAAAGTCTATGGTGAAACGCCAGCTGTTGGCGTCTCGCTTTCTCACCAAGACTATTGGGGCGCAAAAGGGCGATGTAGATTCGCGGATAATCCCATCATTAAGCATTTGTACTATCTGACGTTCTATTTCCTGACGTTTTTCCAAGGGGACACGATATATTTTCCTGGCAGGGATAGCAGCATCTTCTACGAGGTCAATGCGATGACGAATGGGGCCGTTATAGTGGCGTAAGTGTCCATCTGGACCAACAAATGCATTAGTGTGCTTCCTTATGACATTAATGAGATTATTTTTCTGGTTGAGTGGAAGGATGGTGGACGATAGAAGCTTGGGTTCTTGTGTGGAGAAGTGTCCACAGTCGAGGGTTAAGTCGACTATGTGGAGTCTCTTCCGGTGAGTTTATATAGTCGTATTGGGCGGTGCTTATAGTTTATGATGTTTGGTATTGGAGCCCAGTTTCCACCAGGTAATTTACTGACGGCACAGCCATTATTGCGGAGGAAGCATTCATGCGTGCCACGAAATACAGGAGAGGATTGGTCTTTGCCTCTTTTCCCAAATATGGTAGGGATAATTCATGTGCCGCCGGCTAATTTGCGCACTGTCGTGCCATCAAATGACACGCCATGGGGTAAGTGCTTGGCCGTTGGTCTCGGCTGGCGCCGCAATAACCGCCGCGAGATAATTTTTGCGATGTCGCGTCCTTGAATGACATTGCGCGAGCTAATGGCTTGGCCTTTGGTACGGTAGTGCCGCGTTTTTCCGATAGGCTCAAAGATCATTGGGTTACTGTTTATTTATTTATTTCTAGTTATAGGGATTAGAATGGTTATAATTTGTAATTTGTCTTTAGTTTTTAATAGTGACCTATTTCTGCACTGACTATGAATATTTTTCTTTATATTGGACCTTTATATGGTCATGCGCGTATCGATCACCACATAATGTTAGTATTCATATAATATTTGGTACACGAGGTGTGGTGCGGCCTGGCCAGGACTTCGTTGCTCAGAATTGTGTATTTATTTACTTTGTATAATTCTGGTAGCCTCGTGTAAGAGGGAGCATTTTCAATTCATGCGCGATCTCTTTCTATATGAGAAAGGAATAATATTGACACAGATTTAATATTTTAAGATAAAGTCAGTGCAGATTTATTTACATATAGGTCTATTGTAATATTATGGAAATAAGATAAGTTGACACAGGTGGAAACCCCAGAAGTCACTATTGATAGAGGGGATGGCGGTCTCCAAGTTGGTGTGGTAAATAGGGCAGAGCTCGAGCTTAATAGGGGCGCTGGATGATGGTATGAAAAGCAGATGAAGAAAGTTATCAGAGATATACATCATATAGGAGAAGAAGACGCTTGCCGGGACCTCCATGTAATAAACCAGCCGGTTCGGTTTATTAACGTGCTAAAGGAGTGCCAGAAGGCACGATCCCGTAGCGGAGATAACAAACACCAGGGTTCTTTTATATGAGTTCATCTTCATACACAGACATACAAAATATTCGGAACATGTGGTAAGATACTGAATATACAAAGGTGGGCATAGAGTATGGATCAGGCGAGAGGAATATTCATTAGGAGTAGGACAGGGCTCCTCTTAAACAATTACAATTCTAAGTACGGGGCAGGATACACAGAGGATGATCTACGGTGGAGAGGATAGGGAGAGGGGAAAGGGACGCTCGAGCTCGCCTATGGGGGAGAAGACCGCCAGGCGTTTTCCTGGCCTGCTGTTTTATAGCCTCCTCAGCGAGGGCGGAACGGCATGAGCCGTGAGTGGTCGGAGGGCGTGGATGGTACTGGTGATCACGGGGTAGCGACTACCGGGTTCCCAAATAAATTCGGCATTGTGTCTAAATCAAGGTCACCACAGTACTTCCGCCAGTTATCGGCTGTCTTGTCGCTGAGAAACACGTGATAGAGCGACTTCTTCTCTCGAACTTTTGCTTTCACGTCATCTGTCCACAGCCACGCCTGCTTTTCGACCTTGCGTCGTCCAGGCACCGTGATGCCGAGCTCCAACCTTGCAGCTTCACGTATCGCGTCGGCAGCCTTCTTCCAAGTTTCGTCGACAGTTGTGACTGTCGGTAACCGCACGCGAGAAATCACAGCTGCTTCCTTCTCTCTCATTCGCCACCACTTGATTCTCGGTGCACCGCATCGCTCGACCTGCTTCTGCCTTGGAGGGGCAATCTTTAGGGTGCAGATCAGCGGTCGGTGCTGTGGGGCGACCGTCTCATACGGCACGACCTTCGCATCTGTGACAAGACTTCGGTCGCGATCCTTCACAAGGACGAAATCTATCTGAGACTTGGAGCTCCCACTATAGTATGAGATGAGGAGGGAGTCGCGTTTACGAAATACGGTGTTTACTATGGTGAGGTTATGCGATTCCGCATATTCAAGGATACGCTCACCATCGGCGTTACGCGACCCGTAACCAAATCCACCATGACAGCTGTACCCGTCTTTCGTCGCGCCGACGTGCCCATTAAGGTCACCAGCGACTATGATGACATCTTTCGACGGCACCTCTGCTGTCTTCTCATCAAGCAGGCTCCAAAACTCATCCTTGGCTTGATCGGAGCAGCCAGTCTGCGGAGCATACGCAGAGAAGAAGTGATAGAGTCGCTCCTTAGCGGCAACAACGATCTTCATCAATCGATCGTCAAAGCGTACGACGCTTACAATTGAGTCACGAAATCGTTCGGAGACGATGACTCCAACTCCACTGGTGGTCCTGGGACTTCCACATAGAACGGCCTTGAAGCCTCGTCCTATGTCCCTAGACTTGCGGCAGGACCACCTCGTCTCCTGCACCGCACAGAAATCAACTCTTCTACGCTCCAGTGCTTCAACCAACTCGCACGAGCGGCCCGTCAACGTACCCACATTCAGCGTTGCCACGCGGGTCCTGCTTACGTTACGGGACTTTCGGACTAGCTCAGTTGCCCCCCGATGCCGTCCTCGCATCAGGGACCCTCGCATACTTCTCACACTCGCCGGGCTCTGCGAGTGCGCGTCGGCTCCCGCGGACGCCGTAGCACTATCACGAAAAACTTGCAATGTCATGAACCATGTGATGTGACATGGGTGTTCGTAGGCCGGCCTGTCACAAGGGCCTGTCGCCTGCAATCGAATGTCCGTGTTCGGCTTAGCTCGCAGAACGGGCAGTTTCCAGTGGCACCACGTGGAGGAACGGACATCGCCACCAAGGAAATAAAGACAATGGTGTAGAGTAAAACGTGCTCCTCTAGCTGAACCAACAGGATCTAGCAAACTTCCGCCTGATGAACGAAACGCCAAATCCTTAAAAATGTTTCAAAAAGCGGGTGTGAAAGTTAAAGAGAAAAGACAGCCTAGAGACATTACGACATTCTTCACGGCAGGATTCTTTGCCTCCACTAGGGGCGTAGAAGTAGCCGCGCTCAGCTGAGTATACCATTTTCACGTCGAATTGGACACTCTTCTAAGCTAGCCTATGAACTTTGAAATCAAATTGAAAGTCTTCCAAATCGAGACGAGCTTCTTACAGGTTAAACTAAAGTCTCTCCAAGATAGTTGGAATAATTTTTTGTTTAAAGAAAACTCAGAGTAACTCAGTTTTTTTTTACTTTAGCTATCAAATGAGTGAAACGATTTTATACAACTTTTATTTTTTGAGAAAAAAAATAAACTTTGTGTTAAGGCGCAGCAAAGCAGCAACCATATCCTACATTAAAAGACTGGATCGTGGCATGCTCTCAAAAGGTTCAACGCAACGTTTACTTGATTGATAGTGTAAATACTGCTCGCATGCAGCAAGAAAGCTTAGATAGGTGTGTTTTTCGCAATTGTTTGTATTGCACCGCTTGCAGGTGTGAAGCTGCGTGCAAAAGAAAACATTTGCTATCAATCGAATGAAAATCGCGAAATTTCGGAAGGGGGCACGGCCCATCCTCTGTTTTGGCAAAAAAAAAATAGCCGCCTTCTTGCTCTTCAGAACAAGTTTTAATTCATTGCTTTTCCTCGAAAAATAATTTTTTTTATTAAAAGTCAAACTATGTGCTCTCTTATTGGGAAATATATTAAAACTTCAAAGAAAGTTGTACTAAAATTTTTCCTTGAACAAACAATTATTCCAACATTTTGGAGAGCCTCTAGTTTAATGTAGAAGATGCACATTTGATTTGGAAGAGTTTTCTTTGATTTGAAAAGTCCTAGGTTAGCTGCGAAGAGTAGAATTGAACGAATTTGAAAGTCCAATTTGATTTGAAAAGTGCCCAATTCGACGTGAAAATTGTATATAAAGACGTTTATGAATATAGGTACAAACGCTATGGTAGAGAGTGAAGTAGTGCACTAAAACGCTCTGGCTCAGCAAGTGTGATGCCAAGTTTGCTGAGATAGTAAAATTAAGCAGAAATGCTGTGAAAAGTCGCGATGACGAAATCGTGAAAGAACTTAATGAAGCGAAGTGAAAGCTACGCACAGAAAACCTTTTCAATGACGTGCATTTAATCGAGTTCCAGCAGAGTCTAAAAAAGGGAATTTCGAGCGTCAGCAAATTTTCAAAGGTTTTATATCTATACTATTTTCAGAGGAAGCTTGACATCTTCCATATCAAATCGAACGACTTCAAGATTAAGTTAGACACCCTCTTAGGATATAGAAATTGATTTAGGAGCTCTTGCTATCACTTTTTCGAAAACTTATAATTCACCAGGTTCAAAAAGGTGTTGATGTTTTCATTATCTTTTTAGAAGAACTGGGTTTACGCCTGTTATAAGGTAAGAAAAGCCGCAATTTTTGAATGCATTAAAAAGAAGACAGCGCGCCATGCACTCATCCATTGGCTGGATTTTCACTTGATTGATAGGAAAAATTCTGCCTGCCTGGAGTTAAGCCCTAAGAAATGGTACAACATAAAGAATTGCAGAGAACATGCACATCCCCGCTGCGCAGTTTTAAGTAAGCAGAATTTCATAATCAATCAGATAAACAGAGGGCCGTGCTGGGAAAGTGCAGAGCACGATTATCTGCCTGTGACACGCTCGAAAATTGCTGCTCATGTGCACTTCAACGTAAGCTTAAGACCACTAATTCCCGCTGAAAAATAACATTTTTAGACGGTTTTAAACACTATGTTCACATCTTTAGGACAGGCGACTCAAAATTTTTGGAGAGTCGTAGTTAGTTAAACAAAATTTGCTTCGGTCTTCTTAGAGGGACCAGTGGGAATGCGTTTTGATTCGGGAAATGTTTACATTCGTTCAGCAGGTGTCCACTTTACTCTGAAGTGTACAATTTGGTGTGAAAATTATATACTGACGGAGAACCAAAAATCAGTGTCGAATTTTCAAAGCATCGCACTACATCTCCATGCAGTGTAGAACAGTATCGCCATTGAGAGAGTTAGAACACTAACAAAGGTGTACAGGAAGTAGAGAACGACTTCCGTGACAGTGGCTGTGACCAAGATACCGCATATTCATCTCATCAAGGAAGGGATAAGTGCATGTATAAATCAACTAGGTGTTTACAAAAATTCCGCAAATATCTAATTGAAGGAGCCGGTGAAACAAAAAAGTAAAGTTCCAATGAAAATGAAAACACACCTATTCCGCGGCTTGAAGTCATCGTCTAGTTCAAGACGGCTTCCTCCAACAGCTAAGATCGCAGCTTGCGGTGGATTGATGATCGCTGTGAATTGCTCCACACTGCCGAACATACCAAGATTTGATATACTGAAAATGACACCTGTTATTAATGGAAGTCTCACTGATAACAGCTTAACGTACGGCAGTGACTGCATACTGCATACACCTGTCCTATTCACCGAAGAAACCACTGTCAGTTAACAGAGGCCATACCTATTTTATAGCGTTGGATTCACTATAGGCGAGACATGCTACACAAGAACTAGCCAGCTATTTGGCTAGACATCATTTATTTCCATATCTGCCAAGCGAAGTCTAAACGCAAGGAATGCGCAGTATAATAAAGAAGAGGTAAGCTAAGTGTGCCAAACATGTTTGATCTTATTTTTAAACGCCAAAACTGATCCTGACGGTATAACGAATTGGCTTGCAAGGAGAGCGTCCTAAGTGGCGGTGAGCTTTTGCGATGCAATTTTTACAGGATGTAGGGTTCCGTGTGGGGAGGCCAAAACGGTAGTTACTTTTTTCGGAATTCTCCTCTGTGGTCGAAAAAAGGCGTGTGGAAGCGTGAGCACGAACTTCCTCACGCCCTGCTGCCACCTAGCCGAGACTGTTCGGCTGGCGCGGCGGATAGCGAAGTCTCCTCTCGGCCGCAACGAGTGGGTTTTACGGTTCGACCCCCGGCGTCGCTGCAGTTTTTGCACACATCGGCTCGTTATTATTATGTGTTTGCGCGAAGACAGAAGTCAATTTGTACACGATGAATGTTTTTATAGTAGTAAGTAAACGTAGCCCTTTTCTGTCTTCATTTGAATTACCTCTCAATGGATAGTATTTGCACTGTCTCATATCAGCAACGATACCGCAAATGCACATAATAACATACAATTCACGGGATAGGTCATGAATCTGGTTTGATACCGGTAAATACTTAACACTTACTAAAAGCAATAATCGTGTACAAATTGACTCCCGTGATCACGCAAGCACATAATAATAATGACCCAATGTGTGCAAAAACTATGGCGACACCGGAGGTCGAACCATGAAACCCACTCGGTGCGGCCGAGTGGCGTACCCACTGCGCCAACCATTGGGTTGGGTAGCAGCAGGGTGTGATGAACTTAACACTCACGCTTTCACACACCTTTTTTCGACCATAGAAGAGCATTCCGAAATAAATTAACTACGGTTTTGGACTCCCCACATGGGACCCTACATCCTGTAAAAATTGCAAACGCTCACCGCCAGTTTGGAGGCTCTCCTTGTTAGATATTTGTTGTATGTCAGTAAGCGGATGCGGTGTTCTTGATTCGGATCTCGCCCCGTCCGCCCAAGTCTTCCAACCCTCCTGGGTCAGTGAATTGGAAACATCCTTGGCAGGAAAGAAGAAAACCCTGATTTCTTCTTCGGTTCGAGACAGCGATACAGAAGGAAAAGAATTCGCTGGAAATGTGCTCTAATGTGGCGTACCGTACGACATTCTAGTTAGAGTCTAGAACACAAAATGGATCCTAACACAAATGTTTGCCTATTATGTTTGGGTCTAGTATTATCGCCTAAATTTTATTGAAAGTGATTATCTCGTTACACTCCTCGATTCGTTCCGAACACAACTCGAGAATTGAGTTCCTGAGTACTTCCATTTTTTTCAATCCTATTTCTACAAACTAGCGGACAAAATCATTGTCATTGTCAATTCGTTGTCAAATGTCGTATTGGGTGCGTTCAACTTAAAAGGCCTTGGGAGTGCAAAGCCCGACAGGAAAGAGCTTTCTCACCCCCGTTGCTAAAAGATCGCAAAACAAACACTTCCTTCAAGCCTTGCTACTCACGCGACCATCAACCGTGATAACTATCAATAAGCATACCTTTAGTATCTTCGTACAACCCCCAGTTATCCGCAAAGCTTTCTTTTCAATCGCCAACGGATGATTTATTCTGCTGCTGATCTGTTGTAATAACTGCTAGCAAACAAATAAAGAGAAACTAACGTGAACGATCCTCCTTGAAACTCGTTGGGCTGAAGTTTGTTTTCACGAGCACGGGCTGCTAGTTCCTGAACAGCCAGCTGATTGAAAGCGAAATCAGCGATTTAACTGGACATGTCACATTATAAACAGAGAAAAACTGAAAGCGCACTCCGGAACGGTACTGCCGAACATAGCTGCATCATAGTGTACACATGCGAATTACACAGAAGCTTCAGAACATATCATTTTCTTTAGACTCTTGTAGAAGAAACGAAGAAATATAGAGGTCCCAACAAAAATGAGATTTTTTGCTAAGGCGTTCTTTAGCGAAAGTTCGAAGGATTTTGATAACAGCGCTAACCATAAGCGTTTTGTGGCGTGACGGTGAAAATACATACAGGTAAACTGCCTCACAAGTAGATAAAGAAAATGATAACTCAAAGGAGCTAACCATAGCAGATTAGAATATCACGAAAATTTAAAAAAGATCAGTCACGAATAGAGTTCCGTGAATAAATAAATACAAAACAATCGGTTCAAGAGCCTTCGGTTGTAACTAACCAACTAACTAACTACCCTTCGAACCTGTTTACCAAGATGCTTTGATAAAAATAAACAATTTTAACTGATTCAAAAGCTATAAAACAGTCGTCTACGTGAAACTAAAAATGAAGGCCAACAACCAATGTTTAGAAAAATCAGTCTACCTTTACTCGCACTGATATATCCTGAACGCCTAGAATATCAGCCGACTTTACGATCGGAGTAATGAGGCCATTTGGAGTGGCGACGGCAACGGAAATGTCCACCATAGGCAAGTAAGAGACCTGCTGTTGATCTGCGGAGTACTGAACGTTTACTTCGGGAACACCCTGAAATCACCCAATTGTGGGGATTTATACATGAAATATGGTTGGGTAACTCCAACTAAACTTCAACCCAAAATTCACTTACAGAGACTTTTAGAGTTGGGCTCATAATTACAGAAAATTAGCATATGGAAATGTTATCGAAAAAGAATTATTACTGTTAATTATTAAGATTTATTAGAATAGAAGAGTGGTATATGGACAGAATAGTGTTAATCAATCCCTCTATGGGATACAAGTGAGGTAAATTGAATACGCATCTGGTTTATACAACGACTTGCTGTGACCAGACCGTGTTTGAAAGTCGTGTTTTACTCTTTTCGAAGCAACGCGGTACCCATCCACGGACCACGGCGGAATGATGAGGCTTGGGTCGGAGCCGAATTTTAAAACTTCTCGAGACAGCACCTTTGGCTAAATGGGAAGAAGAAACAAAAAGGCAATGTGAAAGTATGCTTACCCTAAGTGCGACAGCAGCTGCTTTGATAATGAAGTCATTGAGCGAGACAATGACTCCCTTGTCCCGCAACTGGGCTTGAATAGCTAACACAGAATCGGCCTGTACAACGGCTGACTGATATCCATGCGGTATGGACTGCTATAAGGAGTGGAAATGGCACAGTGAGGAATCAACATTCAGACAGCATATTCGATAACAGAATCCAAAAGCATGCCAATACCTTCGACTGAGTTAATCTCTTAGCAATAGTTGCACGAATACTCGATAACGGAATGTCCACGAACTTCTCGACGTGACGGACTGAACCGATGGCTCCAGCGGCCTAGAATTCACAAAGCGACAGTGGTGCGACACAGACTGAAGAAGCCCATTTTCTTATCAACCAATTCTCATCGCTAACGTTGTACGTTTGCTATTTGCTAGCCTCCCGACGGATCACCGGAAGACATTCCAGAACGGGAACGAACCTTTTTGGGTGATGCCTGCGAAACACTCGGCCCAGCAGGTGGAGGAATAGTTACCACGACGGGGTTAAGTCCTTTAGCCTTTACGACTCCGAGCACATCTCTTAAAATATAAGTCGGTTATCTTCCTGAATGAGTAGGAACGATCTGGAAAATATGGATAGAACTCTCACCCTTTCATGATGTTGCCTTTAGGTCCGCTCGCCTTGACATCGTTGGGATTAATGCCATAATGAAGCATTAGCAATCGTACCGCTGGGCCGCATAGCCCACTGAAAACCGCGCAAATCTGTGTAGATGCTCATGGTCAAAGATTTGTCGAGTTGTTCGCATACATACCTATTCCCATGATCCACTAACTTCTAAGAACATATTGCACTGTTCATTTCTTAGATTATTTTGCTAGACATTTTAGGGTTACACCTCTCTCAAAATATCGTTTGCCTGCAGCAAGTATAAGCAAAAATGCAACTTCGAACAAGCTTGAAGCCGCATCAGCTTGAATTTTCGAAGCATGTACCCCTTCTCTCCATTCTGCCCATCACCGCATACCGTTCAGCGAAATTCATCAATGTCTGTCAGCTTTTAGGCCATGAACAAAGCCAATAATGACAACGCAGACCAATTGAGCTGCTATACCAATCAAGAAACTCAAGAAGGATGACTTCTTTCCACAGTTTCTTACTAGCAATACACCCATGAAATTTAAGACTGCTAAAAGAGCTTAGGCATGGCGCATTTGTAATTCAGATGGGCCACTCTGAAACTCCGATTCATGGTTCTTCCGGTGAACAATTGTTTCGTAATTCCTGATCCAGCCTTCTTTTCCTCACCATTCGTTATTTTGTTACGGACGAGGTACAAGATACGCTATCCATCTTCGACTGAACCTTCATGAAGGCCATTAACGCGTTACTTGGAGTTCATCTTGAAGGCCATAGACGATGAATGAAATCGATATCGATGAAGAGGGCGCAAAGCGGCTTGGAGGGGGCCACCATGTAAGACAGCTCTACCAAACATTTTGAGATACACAAAATTAGAAAATTTACACAGCACTGGTGTGGTATACCCTTGTAGTGGACTGAGCTAGGCCACTTCTGTTGTAGCCGAGCATTCAAGTGCCTCTTTACGAAGGTGGACAACCATTGAATGCAGGGTGACCCCTTCCAAGCCGCCCTGCCCCGAAATCTACTGTTAGTCCTTCACCTCTCACCCCACTGGATTGCTTTTGCATGTGAAGTGGAGAAACCAAATGTTGGCGGCTGCCGTTAAGGCAATCAAGGCTAGCATGGTGGCAAGCTGTTTAGGTGCTCCCTCCTGTCTCAGCTCTATGGGATATCTTTGTGAGGGTTAATATACAACTGCGGCGACATGTACACCTTAAGCTGCAGTTCAAGTTGGGAAACGCGGACCTGTGCTCTAGTTGGTGAGCACAACCCGCCACACTTGCTCTCTATTATCCCATTACGCAGATCATGCAGGTTCACCTAACCAACTTGAAGGAATCAGTGGTAACTTCATATTTGCCTGTTATATGGAGTTCCTGGTTGAAAAACATGCCAGTGCTACTGTACAAGCCCACCGCTAACTGGTAGGCCGAGGCCTCGATCAGAAAAGCTTTCCGCAGATACACAACCTCCTTGCCAATGCAGGTGCCAAACTCACGGTCGAGCGCAATGACTTTGCTGGGCTAGGCCACCGAGTAGACTGGAATATTCTACACTACCTTATGATGAAAATACCCACTCATAGAGAGACCTGACCACTTCCCCAACCCGTATAACCCACATAGGACGGAACAAACCTTGGAGTTGGCACTGCGGTGCTAAGGTATCGACCTGATGCTATGATATTGCGAGTTGAAAGCATTGGCGATAGCCCAGGCGTCGTCACCAAGCACTGAAAAACGCACGAGTTCTCAAGCAAAGACATTCAAAAATGGTGAACAGATGGATAGGAGGTGCCAGAGATTATCAAGGCAACTCGCGTCTACGTTGCCACAGGTAGCGACCAGTTGTCCGGGGCGGAGTCGGAACAGTTGTCCTACAGTAACCAGGCGTTCGTTGCGGGACCACCTGCTTCGTTAGCTCAACAGCTGACGCGGTGTGCTCGTCGGTGAGGCCGTCGGTTTCTGCTCGTTTTTATGTTCGTTTTCCTCCGTTTCGCGTAGTTTTTTCTTGTTTCCCTAGCGTCGTCTTCTTCTGCATGCGTTCCTTGGTATCTTCGTGCGCACCTTTTTCGATTTCTTGCCGTTTTTCCTCGTTTATGATGCCGTTTTATATTTTATCCGCGGCCTCACACTTTTCGCCCAATTTTCTCTTGCATTCGCGGTCTATTTGTTGTACAAAGTATCCTTTTTGTTTATAGATGCGCATTTTCAGGTCAGTTCGCCTCTACTGCTGGTACTGCCCTGCTGTCTACAACGGAGTTCGCCCATATTCCTTTCTCATGTATTCTCCCCGTCCATATTCTCTGCTCTACTTATTCTTTGCTGACATTCTGCCCACTTCTCGCCGCTGTTATGCACAGGTATGATTGAAAATTCATTCATCATCAAATAAGTTTGGTAGTCATCCCCAGCCCCCTCTCCCCTCTGCGATACGCATATCCTCAGGCGTACCCACGATCCATTACTGACCTCTAGGATCAGGAATGACCCGTGAGCGCTTGAGGCGTATCCATCCGATGACCCTTACCATCTCCAATGCCTAGAGAACGCCAGAGGCGTATCCTGGGGAGCGTATAACCTTGGCGCGCATGCGCAACTCATTTCTTGTTTGGTATATATTGACTTAAGGTGACCGACTCCACACAGACTTCTTCCAGCTCATACTTTTTACTTCTATTTTCTCCTCCTTTTCTCCGCTAGCACCTTATGAACTCATCTTTACTCTCCCTAGTTTTCTCATCCCTATCCTACGTGGTATTTTACTTGTGCTCAGTACTGGTTACGGGGCATTCAAATTGTCCTAATTTTCACTTATCTGTCCCAAAGTTTTATTTTGGTGGTGGGATACATTGCACGGTTGTGGTTGCATGTCTAGAAAGGGGTCCACCTGCCTTTCTTCCAAAACTGGTTGAATCATCACGCTCAAAACAGGCTTCCAAGTGCAGCTAAAGTGTGTATTTATCCAAGCTTAACGTTTTCATTTCGCTGCTTTTTGATCATGATGTTGGACTTGTGGAGGAAAATCAGGCCCCCTTTCTAAACGCCTATTTGGGTCTCAAGACTAGAATAATCTAGTAAACTTCTTCGCAGCGGTGTGCAGTGAAATACTTTTTTTTTGAAAGAGTTGAAAATGTGTTCCCATGAAAACAGACCAAGTATAATTTTTATCGATGCATATGTATTTTTATTGATACGAATTGATATAAGTATTGTAAGCGTATTCATGACTATTGCTTCATAATAACGGTGGGAATATGTAGTGTTGACAAAATGGCAGAACGTTTAGGTGATTTTTGGCAATGGTTCTTAGTCAGGCAAACACGCCACGTATTTCCCTTTCTTGCAAGCGACGCACTGGCTTCGAGGCTGAGCTCTGCCACATGCTGCATGGACCCATATCTTGCAAGTGGTGTTGTCGCATCGAAGCCATTCAGTAATTCTAGCCTCTTCTTCTTCGGGATCCATGTCATCTGGTAGCTCTGGGTCCGTTTTGAAACAGATGGAACAATATGATATTTCATCTGGATCAACACGGACTCTATCTGAAGACTGAGTGCGTCGACGCCTTGCCTTCATCTTTTGCCCTTCCTGGAAATAGGTGCAAATAGTGAGTGATATATTTGATGTACACTTTGCAAAACTTACGTTGTACATCCTTATTGTTGTCAGGCGTGATCTCGCTCCAGCGATTTCAAACCGTGGCTGGAGGGGAGCAACTGTAACGCCGATGTCGTGCATTGACAACGTGTTCAGCTCCCCAACAATGTGCCTAAGGGTTTCCAGTGATTCGGGAGACTCCATTTTCGTGAGAGCCTTGATCTTGGCGTTAATAGTAGCGAAGTGCTGAAACAATCCAATAATAGTAATAATAACAATGGCGATCGTAGTTCATACTAGAGACAACAAATTTCTCCTAATTTACCTGCGACGCTTCTGACCACAGCCGTTTTCGCATTTCTTTCTCCTGTGCTCTCACTGCTCCTTCTTCGGTAGATGTTGGTATTTGGGGCGTTTCCTCTTGTTCTTCTACCACTAAGCCTTCATCCCTTGATTGTACTACATTCTCGGGCTGTGGCAGTTCAGCATTGTCTAGGATGAATGCATAACGTTGAAGGATCAAAGGACTTCTCCGCCTTACTCACCGCCATAAGTTAGAAGGGCGTGCATATGCTCGCAGCTTATTCCCGCTCTTGACGACGTTAGACAAGTGCACGTAAACTGATACGAACATACACCACATTTGCTGCAGTGCAGATTCAGCTAAAAAGTACCGCTTCAGATAGGATAATCTATGATATTCCTAAATTTTATCGTTAGTGTACCTTCGTGTCACAAGTGCAAAAACTTTCGAATGTCACGCGAAACACCCTTCCATTTGAGATGCTCGTCACCTCCCACACTGCAGGCTCTAATCTTTTAATACAGTTAGCGCTGTAGAAAGTGACAGCAGCTCGGTGTGCAGCGTTACACTCACGCACTCTATAGGGTGTCATGAATCTGCGCCTATCCTGTAAAACTGTACATATACAAAGAATATGTAGGTCGTTTATTCAGAAACGCGCACCTCAACTAGAGTTGAATCAGCCAGTTCCTCTGTCGCTCTTATGAGTGTCTCAATCAAAAAGTCGAGGCGTGTGTTGGCAGACCGTCGTAATTTTTCAGTCTTCAGTCTGTTGTGCCAACGCTCAGCGATCATAGTTGTGTTGAAGGGTAGACCATGGCGTGTAAAGGACGCCCACTCATGAATCCGGCCTAGTTAATTTGTTGTATAGATGGAGGAGTGGTCACGTGCAATCACTTACCTAGGTAGTAGTTCTGTAAATACGTTTCAAAGGTGTTCTCATCGTTCTCTCTAAGAAACGATAGAATTTCTGCGAGGCGACTTCTGAAGGTAGTTTCTTCAGAAATTTTCAACAGATCGCTCAACGCCTTGTCAATGGCTCTGCGGTTCCTCGCCTGCAATGTCGGTGGAACGTGAATTATGACACTATTTTTTCATGCTGCCATGCCTACCTTTACAACCTTGGAAGTTTTCCGCGTCCAGGTCTTGTAGATGTAGTATCGGCAGAAGTTCAATGTTGTTTGTGCATCGGGGAAAACCTCTTTGAAGCCGTTGTAAAAAGCTAATGCCTCATCCGTCATGAGCACCTTTGGGTCAAAATTGGGAACGAGTTCCTTTACGACTTCAAAGAGGCAAGTAATATCTGCGGAAGACATGTGGCTTGAGATCAAGAATCCTTAAATAAGTCACAATAAACGCCCACAAAATCCACAAAAAAAATTCAGTGCATCAAAATACCCACCTGCTGGCAACCCGCGATCTCTTCCGTCTGCTACCATTAGTGCAGCTACTTTGAGGTTGTACCTTGTGAGATCAAAAGTGTCGTCTATTGCGATTCCTCTTTCGCCGTACCTCATAAGCCAGTCCAGTTGAACAGGTGTTATGATAACTGTAAATATAGCCAATCGCAAGAGCATAATCTTTAAAAATTCCGTTCTTGCCTATCCGGATGTTTTGTGCGTCCTCTGGTAACTCGATAACGCGAATGCCATCGCGCTCGTTCTGCTCAGCTGCTCGCATATGAACAGACGTTACGTCGTTGTTGTCCCTACATCCTGGTCTTAGGAGATATCTTTGGCTTATGTTCCTAAATGTGAAACAAATTATTGATCCTCTTGACTGCTTGATCTTCTACCTCACCATAAGTCCTTTTTAGTGACGAAGAACAGCTTCGAATGTCGAGGATCGTGGTTCTCCCTTAGCATTTTAATGATATGGTCGAAAGAGAATTCTGGAATTCCGCTATTTTCCTCATTTCCTCACAGTTCTTGCTCATAATGTTGCTTTCAGAAATCGTACCATTTATCAAATTCTTTAGGTACTCTTCCTGGAGAGGAGTCCAGCGAGTCATAGAAGGATCGAGACCATGACCGATATGTCCAAAACACCCCTTCACCCTGACCGCGCCGCTTTCGTCCGTAGAGACTATCATGTGTGCTGTACAGTGCGATATTTCTTTCTTGCTCGACCGTATTCTTCGCTGTCCTCTAGTTTCATAAATCCCTTCTCTATCACATCTAAAATAATGTTTGTTGACACAAATCGAGAAAGGGTTTTATGTTACAGGTACCTGAGATACACGATACCACCGGCGCGGTTACGTCTCCTGAAGGATGTGCAACTGTTGGTGCACATGGTCTCCATCCATCTCTGTGAAGGAATCATTGCTCCAAAAGGATTTTCTGTTTGTACTATTTTGAAGAGAACTGTTCGAAAGCTACCTCATATTCATCCTTATTCTCGAACTGCTCCTCAACAATTGTGTAGCCTTTGTAAACGTTTTCCTGATCGCCGTGAATATCTTCGCTGTCGTGATCGTCGTGAATATCGGAGCAGTGTTCAACGAAGTCCACATAATCAGCAAGTTGAATACCGCACAAGGGACAATTCATGAAGTTTTTAGATCGCAAGGTGACCATCGTCGAAAAAGGAGCTTTGTGAACATTTCGCATGTGTGCGTGAATGCTCTTTGGATGGAAAGATCTCCCACAAAAAACACACTCCGCTTTTTCCTTCGACATGCTAAAAGTGTCTCTTGGCTCATTGGTAGTATATTCAGGAACGAAAGCAGACTCGAGAATGCATATTTGTTGAAAAGTTTGATGAAGGGATGTTGAAAACTTCAGTGAAACCGAATGTAGTAGACCTCGGAGTATTAACAAGCAAACTGAAATAGGACTTGAATAGGTTTTGTTAAAAAAGGTTACGTGAAGTTCTGAGGAAAGAACGATAAATCGACAGCTCCACGAGTTAACCAGAGAGCAGACCAGTGCTGGAAAGTACGTCGTGTGATTGCCTTATGTTGTGGTGAAAGGAGTTAGTCTGCCTAGTTCTTGCGAAATATTTCTACCACCCTCCCTCTACTCTAGGTACTGTATGTCTGAGGCAGAGTCCCAGATTTCATCATCTTCCAATGTCGACGAAACAGACCGCGTAAACAACCTGCAGACAGCAATAGGATGCTAGACAAAGGCCATCTGGAAGAATATCCTAACTTTTGAATAGTACGTGTGACCCAGTGCAAGGGAGAAATGGGCGAGAATCTTCATGAGTTCTGCCGCAAATCCACCTCGTACTAGACAACTGCACACGCATGAACAAATTCACCAAATCATTGCAGAAAGATGGAAGAATGGATTTTCAAACATACCTTGCCATAACTGTCGCAGGAGGAATTGAGCGGAATATCAGCAGTGAATAAATATAGAGAATAATGACGGAAGGAAATAAAGGGAGCAGAATATCAGCAGTGAGTGTTGGACGGAATATGGGTTATCGGGGGGGGGGGGGGCAATGGTAAAGAATAGAGATGTAGCAGTAGGTAGCCGAATATGAAGTAGCAGAATAGGAAGAAGGAATTGGTAGGGAATATGGGAGAAAATAAATGGGAAGGGAATTGAGGCGAACGCCGTTGAAACAGCAGGGCTGTATCAGGCAGCGAACCGAGCTGAAAAAAAAGATGTTTCGTCAGTTTTCATGGAAGCACATTTTCAACTCTTTCATTGGAAGCTATCTCAATACGCCTCTGGCGTTCTCTAGGCATTGGAGATGGTAAGGGTCATCGGATGTTACGCCTCAAGCGCTCACGGGCCATTCCTGATCCTAGAGGTCAGTAATGGATCGTGGGTACGCCTGAGGATTTGCGTATCGCAGAGGGGAGCGGGGGGGGGGGCTGGGGATGACTACCAAACTTATTTGATAATGAATGAATTTTCAATCATACCTGTGCATAACAGCGGCGAGAAGTGGGCAGAATGTCAGCAAAGAATGAGTAGAGCAGAGAATATGGACGGGGAGAATACATGAGAAAGGAATATGGGCGAACTCCGTTGTAGACAGCAGGGCAGTACCAGCAGTAGAGGCGAACTGACCTGAAAATGCGCATCTATAAACAAAAAGGATACTTTGTACAACAAATAGACCGCGAATGCAAGAGAAAATTGGGCGAAAAGTGTGAGGCCGCGGATAAAATATAAAACGGCATCATAAACGAGGAAAAACGGCAAGAAATCGAAAAAGGTGCGCACGAAGATACCAAGGAACGCATGCAGAAGAAGACGACGCTAGGGAAACAAGAAAAAACTACGCGAAACGGAGGAAAACGAACATAAAAACGAGCAGAAACCGACGGCCTCACCGACGACCACACCGCGTCAGCTGTTGAGCTAACGAAGCAGGTGGTCCCGCAACGAACGCCTGGTTACTGTAGGACAACTGTTCCGACTCCGCCCCGGACAACTGGTCGCTACCTGTGGCAACGTAGACGCGAGTATCAAGGCACTGAAAGTCTGAAAGAGGGCTTGTAAGCACGCATTCACACAAAAAGTTCCATACATCTGCAAGCGTATCTACTGCCCTACATCAACAGACAAGAATATGAAAGAGAATCGCCTTCCCGTCCATTTTCTACAGCAATTATTCCATCGATCAACGGCTGTCAAAAAATTCACGAGCGGAAAATAAAGGGTGTTGTGTGCATGCACGGACACCACGAGCGGTAACGCGCAGAAGAAAAATTGCGGACAGCTTCCTTGGGTTGTTTGTTGTTTTCCTCTGTGGTTCTGCGTGGGTACTTCGTATTCGTGATTTTTATGTTGGCTAGATAAATGCAGAGTCTGTTGTTAGTCATTTCAGGTGAAAATGTCGGAGATGTACAAGATCCCACCGCTGGTGCCTGAGGACATAAACGTTAAACCGGCTGATATTTTGTATTTCCTTCCAAGCTATCACGATGCTGTGTCGCGGAATGTGAGAAATTTTTGATGTTTTTTGGAGGCGGGAATCATTTGAAAGAAGTGCTTTCCTACGGTGCGGCCCTCTTAATCTGTCCAATAATGATGCCAATATTGGGAGTGAGACAAACTTACTGTAACTTCGTGGCGAGATGGCGCGCCAAACATTCTTGTGATACAGAAAGTAAGCATTCTAATCTAGTCTGCGAAGGAATAGAGGTTTGGAATGGATTCTGAGGGAAAGGGGTGGATGTCGCCGTCTACACTGCGCAGGGGCGAATCGACCACACAAAAGAGTAGCGTATGGTGCAATCCCAAGGCGGGACAGGCAGGGGTTCACTGCAGTAAGAATTTGCAGAGCACTGCCTTCTGCTCAGGCTAGTATTCTAGCGCGATCCCAGTGTGGAGGTCCGCTAATAAAGTGAAGTGTTCTATCCTACCACAGCTGTATATTGAAAATTTCCATCCTACAAAGTATTGCACGCCTCCCCCCTCCCCCACTTCCCTCCCCATACCCGTAGTGCGCCCGAAATTGAAGTTCTTTCTGCCCTCTGCAACAGACGGAACATTTGCAATCTCCTAGCCGAAAAAGGACTACACCGTTGGTGTTCGATTCGGGTTCCGAGTGGCAGCACTGCCTTGAAATAGGGATAAGCTTCAAGGTGCCGTTGGATTTCTTCTAAAGGACTGCCGAAAAGATCTGCAGGCATGGGAAATGTCGAGTGCCGCCGGAGGTCAAACGGTTTTGCTCATCCTTTTAGGGTTGGCCCCTTTCATAACAATCGACGTTCGACTGTGCATTTGTCAAGTAGATATTTTCTTCTTGCTCAGGTCGTTCGAGAGTTGCTCAGGCGCTTGGCCGGATGTGCCTGCATCGCAGAGGCGACCCATCTCAACAACACTAAGTTAGATCGTTCATATCCCGGTGTTGGTTCTCTTGTGTTCGCTCTTCGAGGTGGTTTCAAGCTCGCCCAGCTCGTGGTGTTGCCTATAATGAAAAATGAAGTAGTTACAATCAGACTTTAAGTGCGTCGAGTTATTTTTATAGCAAACCAAGTAAGAGCACGAGCGAATTTAGTCTATTCACAAAGTGGCGCATATACTGCGTGGAACCTGGCTGGGCGATGGCGCGCTTGGAAGCGGCGGCTCTCGTGTCTGTCACAAATCGAGGTTCTTTCTTCGTGTCCTGCTCAGACGAACCCAGTCCTTCTTTCCTCCAGAGTCTGTGAATTGGTGCCAGACTTATTTCGAAAGGCAAATCAGGGACTTATCCATCGGCTGGGCACTGCAAGTAATTATATAGGCCAACTACGCGTTCAACTAATCTCCACGATGTCTCGTGGAAGTAGAATAGACTGCGCATCCGAGACAGATGTTGAACAATTTGTAGAGATTTTGGAGAATTTTGCTTTTAACGCCCAAATTTATCCCTTATCCTTGTAGTGCGCAGGTCGCGAGTCCCTAAAGGGTGCCCAACCTTTAGTTCGGTATCTTTAGAGAAGGATAAGGATAAATGGCGATGTTATTAAATCCCCTTGGGACTGCGTGGAACCTGGCTGGGCGATGGCGCGCTTGGAAGCGGCGGCTCTCGTGTCTGTCACAAATCGAGGTTCTTTCTTCGTGTCCTGCTCAGACGAACCCAGTCCTTCTTTCCTCCAGAGTCTGTGAATTGGTGCCAGACTTATTTCGAAAGGCAAATCAGGGACTTATCCATCGGCTGGGCACTGCAAGTAATTATATAGGCCAACTACGCGTTCAACTAATCTCCACGATGTCTCGTGGAAGTAGAATAGACTGCGCATCCGAGACAGATGTTGAACAATTTGTAGAGATTTTGGAGAATTTTGCTTTTAACGCCCAAATTTATCCCTTATCCTTGTAGTGCGCAGGTCGCGAGTCCCTAAAGGGTGCCCAACCTTTAGTTCGGTATCTTTAGAGAAGGATAAGGATAAATGGCGATGTTATTAAATCCCCTTGGGGATGCGTCAAGCATTCTGCTTCTGCGGGACGTCCTGGAGGCAGTTTGAATGCGTATTTGGCTATACAATTACTTGTGGTAGCCGGTCTTCCCAGACACGTCTGGTACAATTCACCGATCTCGAAGGAATGGAAGCCTTGGTTGTCTTGGGCGGGAAATCCGAACTAGGAACCCGGTATCGGGTGCAAGCGGCAGCCGGCGCTTCTTGCCACTGCGCTGCCAATCGCCGTAAAAGTATGAAAAGCACTCATGTGATGTCTCTCGATCGTGTTATTCTATATTAGAAGAATTCTCTGGACGAATCCATCAGGAGCGAATGGTTGCTTACAATAGAAGACTTAATTTGTTTTCTGCTCATTGTCATCGCTGTCTGCCGTGTTGTTAGTTGAAATGCGAAGCTCCGTTCGATCTGATCGTGAGATTATTGTAGGAATTGAACTGTGGACGTTCTCTGTCACTCAAATCGATTGATGGGGAGGGGTAGTTGGGTTAGTGTAGCGCGCTGAAGAGAAGTTTTGCTTACCACTAGATTGAATTTAATGCGTGGCATGCAAAGCTGCGCTCCACTCATTCCCTTGGAAATGCACCACGTGTGCTACTGTGGATCTATCTCAGCGGGGAAGGTGCTCTTCACTTCACCTCTTCGACAACAGCGAAAAAGTGAAAATGAACAATTATACCAGCAGAGCACCCTGAGTATCCCATGAAGGAACAGAGTTTGTGACTTTCTATTCAGAGGAGGACATCCTTTGTGTGTATGTTTTCTATTCAGAGGAGGACATCCTTTGTGTGTATGTTCGATTCCCTTTTATAATAAAATATAATAATATATTATAATAGTGCTCACTTCCCTCCCACTGCGAACAATTCGCTGTCCACCTTTATTTAGTTCTACAACGGTAGTTGCATCACCACAAAGATATCGTAGATGTTGCATCTAACCAAACTGCGCGAAGCGTAACCCGATGCAGAGATTTTGCTCGCCAGAATTGATCATTCTTCTTGTGATACTTGGAAGAGGTCTATTTCCTTCCCAGTCAAGTTATTGACGGATTCACTAGTCATTGACGTCTGGTTGGCCTGGACGGTAGATGGCCTAAAAGAGTTAGTGACGGGCTCAAGACCCAGCGCCACATATTACTGCTTTTCGAATGAGAATTAAGACTTGAGGCTGTCTATTAGGGATATGGTTCCTCAGTTGACAGCTGTTTTTGCAATTTTAGGTATAAAGGTCGGCTTTTATCAATTCATACTTGGAATGCGCCGTGTGGCCTTTTTATACCTTATAACGGGGTGTTTTGATTGGCTATATAGGAGCAGTGGTCTGAGGGGGCCACTCGATGGAAAATTTGTATATTCTCCGTCCCGGCCACGCTTGGCATCAATTCAGCTAACCTAGAAGAGCGGACAGTTCGTTCGGTCTGGGCTGGAGTAGGACCTTAGGTTAGCTCATAAGGACACATGTGTTAGGGTGCTTACGTCTGCGTCATGTGAGCCTTTCAATAGTCTACGCTTGATGAAATGCTCGCAGAGAAGGAATGATGTTGAAAGCTGCCATTGAGGGCCAAAGTGCAAACATAAGGGTTTCTCAGCTCATAATGATTTTAAGGGAGGAACTTCGCTTTGCAATGGAGTGCCCGAAGACGACAACCATGATCCCGTAAAGGCAGTTGAGACTAAGCAACATGAGCTCATCAAGTCGCTGATGAATCTGGGCTCAACACTTGACAATCTGTTGAAGGAAATGGGAAAATCAGGCTAGTTCTTTACCTATTTAGGACTTTTTCCTGTTGGTGCTGTACTAGCATTCAGTATTCCATATTTTGCTTAAGCCAGTGCAGGTGCCGCTGAACCGAAGGAGGAAAAGCCAATCAAGGCTGTTCCATCGTCTACTGAAGCTCCATCGGATAAAGCTAGTAAGGCTGATAAGGAGGCGAAGAAGGCGGCTCGAAAGGCTGCGAAGGTTGAGGCTAAAGTCAAAGTTAGTGCTCCTTTTTTGTAAAACTACCTTTTCTTGGCAACTAAGCTACGACTATTTTTTGCTGAAGAAGCGATACATGAAATGGTTTTGTCCTGGAAGGTATTCACGATTTGATCTTTCAGGTGGGACCTGACTCATCTCTAGGAAAGAAGCTTCCAGCGGCGGATGCTTCTAACAAACAGTGGACATTTACGGTATACTTCTTGGTTGCTGCGTACATTGTCCTGCAATGGAGTCACCTGTGTTTTTAAGGAGGAGAAACGGTCAAATGAAACGGAACAGGCCCTAACAGCATGTCTTCCTCAGAGTTTCGTGGATTTCGAGAAGCAAAGTGAGTTATAATTTTCTACTGTTAGCTGCATAACGTGTTGTAAAAGATGAACACCGAATTGACTTTCAAAAGAAGTCTTACCCAAGGTAAGACTATAGCCAGTGCCGGTTGCTGTCAGTGCTAAGAAGCTTTCACCATTTGACCGATGACGCTGTTTGATTCAACGCAACATCCTCGTCGTTCTTTTCCAAGGAAATTGCGATGTAGATAGAATATATAAACATCTACTTAAGAATAATGCCGTAGATGTTTTAGTTAAAATTGTCCTCCCATTGGGGCAGCTACGCTTACTAGCGCTAGCACAGAGTTTTGCATAGAACTATAGCTATTCGGGATTTCTCCAAAAATGAGAGAATCAAGAAAACAATTCACTAGGAATGGTCTCTCCACTATTGCGCTGTTCCTTGTAATTGTTTTTACTCGTTAACTGAACGTTGGTGATCTCAGTTTTGTATCTACTGTGCACATAGAGTTCGCTTTATAGCGCGTAAAAGCATCGTGAAACTTGTTTATGTCTGGAGGTTCTGTTTTTTCATTCACTCTTTATAATGTTCTACAGTATGCGTTTTTCACCAATGATTCTATATATAATGCTTAAGAGTTGGGCGACATTCGGATAACGTTTACGTCAGTTGACAAGCCATGGATTGAGGCGCTGTCACGCTTCTCTGAGAAAAGGAATGTTGCCTTCAAAGGTAGCGTGACAAACGGCTGTAAAGATCCATCGACATCGATAACAGTAGAGTTAGGAGGTACACAAGGTTTTGCCCTGGTTTCAAATTCCCTGACCTAGAGCCAATTTCTCAATTGTACTATTTCCAGAGAAGTTCTCAGTGGTGGCTCCGGATTGCTCACTGTGCTGTCGTATTTCTGCGTGGAAACTGCTAGGTGTCGCCTTGGGACTGTTTTCGTTTGCATCGAATCATTCTATTCAAGCAGCGCATCAGCACAGATGGCTGTCGAAGGTGATGCTCTTTCTTTGAAATTATACTTGCTATAAACATTCGTCATCTATTTCAGATGGATTTCGTGCTCGCTGGAAAGCTGAGTAGGGAGTCGGCTATTCGTGAAGCGAGCCAATTCCTATCTCAGTTCGATGCTCTCTCGTCACAGTTCTGCTTCGGTATTGCCGATATAATTGCCAGGTAATTTCTTACTCTCACTGAGCAATTCTGGGCGTAAGCAGCTCTTTATGAGCCACAAACTTGTAAGTGAGAGCATCACCGCCGACAATTGTCTTAGCGTTGCTTCTAACTATCATGTTGAAAATTATAGGGCGTCTTAAAGACGCAGAAGGATCACAATTTCGGCGTCAGTGAAGTTACTGAAGAAATTTAGAACGAATATGAGGAAATCGCGCTATGAATCCTTCCAGAGCTTCCAATTTTGGGCTAATTCACCGACCCTGGTCAGATGTAGGTCTGATTGGCCTGAGCAAGAACCTGGGGTCAGACGGACATGACAGCCGACCCCTCTATCTGCGCTACCACGCATCTAGAATAGAACTTAGACTGAAGCAAAGGTTATAACGGAGAGTTCCAAACGTAGTGGGAGGAGGCGCCACTGGGACTATTAGAATTTGGTTGTAGTAGAATGTGTCGAGCCTTATTAGGTTGTTCACTCTTTTGAGTAGACTAGGATCGTATCAGGCTTTCTAGAGAGGGAAGCGTCGGAATGTCTACTGGCAAAGCTTCCAGCAAGTCCTTGTACGGGCTAAACATGCCCAATCATGAGCTTGTGTGTGTTTTATTCTTTAACAGTGGAGCAGGAATATCCTCTATTAGTTGGCTGTAGTGTTTTATCAGCCTGCACTCAATGGTTGTTAAGAACATTCTAATTGATAGGGAGAAACCGATCATTAGCATCATATTAAGCGTCGGTGCGCCGCACGTCGCACCTTAAGGATTACTGGTCCCGCGAAGTAAACCTCATCTTGCTTCCATGTTTCACATTGAGTGAAGATCAACAAATTTGAGTCAGCTAAGTACTATTAGGAGGAGATACTTCTAATTTCGGCCTAGTAGAAGAATGAAGAAATGGAAATGTTTCTCCTTTATTATTGTTCCTTGTCTGCCGGGGAAATAGGAGGTTTTGAACCGCGTTGAGATAGCAATCCTGGTAGTAATTTACGATGAACGAGCTAGTTCCACACACTTCAGGTCCGTGCTGCTTGAGTCTGTCGATACTGCTCTTCCAAATAATGTCGAGCTGTGGGTGAAAAGGCTGCAGTCGGTCATGTGAGCTCCCTCATGGCTTGCTCTTACCGCGTAATGCTCTAGTCTTTTTAGTGCTGAGTTTGTTTCACTGTGTGACAATCGTATTTACTTTTGAGGATGATGCTCTTTCATCTTGTTTCTGTTAAGAGTGCCTGTCTGTTGTTAGACGCTGATATTGTTTCTTTTTGTTTAGGAAAGCAGTTTTCGTATGTATCAATCAATGACTGGTTGCTATGTTTGCGTGACATAAAACGTTTTTATAAAGCAGTTTGAGTCGAAATATGGCTCAGGTGTTTTACAACATGATCCTACCGCTTCTCGTGCTTTCGATCTTCTACCGCATGCCCTGATTTTCAGAAACCATGCCGTTTATGCATGGTACGATGCCGCTTCGGCGGACATTCTACTACTTACTGCAAGGCAAAATCAAATTCAGGGACGATGTGCAGGTAGGCAATGAGAAAAATTTATGCTAAATGAGAAAAAGCTGGTTAGCAGCAGCCGAGAGGTGAACATGGTGTCTGCTAGGTAATCCAGTTCTATTCATTTGTCTTGGAATCCACATACCTTGTAGTGGTATGAGGGCTATCAAACAGTTGGGACAATTCCAGGAGATGGGTGGTGCGTGAATAACGCTATTATCACTTTGAGGTCACATCTTGGTGATTTGGCGTTGTCACTCAGCTATGCGTAGGGCAATGGTCGAAAAAGTCAATAAGCATGTATTTAATGAAAGGCGAAGTTCAACGAGAATCAGTCCCGGTCTGGGATGTGTTGTGCATCCTGCTTCCTCCGGATGCAGCCGAAGCATGCTGATTACATATTTGGCCTATAGGATGACTAGCGGTGGCCAGCTGATCGACAGGTCCACGTTTTATGCCTCGTCTACACGTCCGATATCAGTTCAACTACTGTGGGAAGATGGAAGGTTTTCTAGCTGGGCGGTCCGAGCCTTTGATCGAGCAAGTCTACTGGATCTCAAATTTAATTAGCTAAACCTTGAAAACACCCGACTTGAATATTCGTGTGGTTCTGATCATCTAGGTGAAACCCACAGAGCTCGACGAAGGGTGACAGTTACTGGGTTAGTCCCATGTTATGCTTCGGCGACGTTGTTATCGGCGACAGTATTGAGCGGGTGCTACGCAGTGCGCAGCAGTCCGCCCAACCCTGTCGCCGACAACAGCGTCGCCGAAGTATAACATAGGCCTTACCGCTAGGTACTCTTCTTTCCGGTTGACTTGTGCTTCTTAGCTGCGACCCAAAGCGCTCCCAATGTATTGTGAGCTGATATGTCGTTCTATCGCGCTAAAATCAACACATACACCTCCAGCATTGCACCTGTGCGGCCCGGCCCAGAACTTTGTGTTCTCCCCAGGGGTCAAGATGTTGCCTTTTTGCCTTTTCTAAGGCCATCCTTGGTGCTCCTTTATTGTGGCTCATAAGGTTTCACCGCTTGCGCTGTGTAATGATCCTCACATTTATTGCATGACATCAAATAGTCCACGGCAGATGTCATAAGGTTTCCCCGCTTGCGCTGTGTAATGATCCTCACATTTATTGCATGACATCAAATAGTCCACGGCAGATGTCACACTACATTAGGATCAAAAAGGACACATGCTGCTTCAGTCAACCCGTGAGTGGCGTGGGCTACGTATTCTGCTTTAAAAACGAAATTACAGAAGGTCATCTAGGTTTATTTCGCTGTTAGAGTAAAGCTGCCCACTATGGAAGAGATAGATACGATGCGGATGCAATGCAAATGCCATTCTCATCACTGACGGATCACGTATGCACCTGGCACATTGCCATTGTTTTCTGAGGGGTTTTTGACATCAATTTTATCCTTTAGGGATGCTTCTTAGTTTATCATATCTTGTAATGCCCAGTTAGGAGTTACGTGCACAGAGCTGCTCATGTTCGTCGAGAACCAAGAGGCTGCCAATATCGCAGGGTTTATGAGAGTTTATGAGCAGAAAGAAGACTTGAGTATCAAACATCGCCTTGTGATTTTTAGGTATTCGCCATGGGTTTCCATCGACGGCCTAATCAAGAGCAGCAAGGTGCTCGTGAATTTGTATTCTGGCACTGGGCTCAGCTTCAGTACAAGAATCCCCGCGTGCAGCTGGTGAAACACGTCGATACTGTGATAACCCCGTTCGCGAGAGCGTATTTGAGTGAATATTTTTGAAGAAACTCCGATTCTGGTTGCTTTAGGTTGTCCTTCCAAATGACAAATGGTATCGTTGTGTTTTCAGAGGATGGTCGAGAAGTGCTGTTTGACCTGGAAGGAATGACTCGGGAAGAGATTGAGACGCGGATTGCAGCGACACTCGGAAAAACCGAGCTCGTCGCAAAAAGGGAGGAACTGATGGAAATCGCGAAGCTGAACCCTGCCGATTTTGGATCAAAATGCAAGCGCCAGGTTAGCTTTCCGTAACGATAGGGGTCTGGCTAGCTTTTCATGACGTTACTTTCCTGTATGCGGTTTTCCATTGCAAACAAATTTGTTTAGTGCATGTGCGAAGTGCAAGGACAACATCCGTGTACTGCACTTTTGCAAGCACCAAAATATATGACCGGTAAATGGAGGTGGAACCACAATCTGATCTAAATCGGTAAGCGATTTCTGCTCCTCAATTCTACAGTATGTGAAAAGGCATATGCAGTGTATTGAGCCCATACATCATAAATACAGCGCCTTGTCCATGACTGTCCTTCCTTTCTTTCTTGGGCTCTCATCTTCACAGTAAACGTAGCGCCGTGGAAGGTGCTTCACTGCCTCAGGACACGAACAGAATATGATAGAGGTTTATCTCTAATAGACCGACGATGGGCAGATCACAGGTAGGGTGACGACTGTAGACGGACGACGGGATGGAATCGGGGTCGGCACGTCGATGGATCGCGGTAGGTTCTGGAGGTGACGGGTGACGGTGCTGCCAGCACAGCTCGAGGCAGCCGCTCCCGACGGCGGCTTGCAGGCATCTCCCTTGACCGTCGGCCACGTCCTGTAAGAGAGGAATCAAGCTGCGGGAAGAGTGACTCATCGGTGTGACTAAGCTCGTCTTAGAGTCCCTGTACATCTCCTAGTCAGACACCTTTACACCTCCCCCCTTTATCCAAAAAAGTCCGTCCTCGGACTTGAGGCGGAGATAAAATGGAAAAAGAAGGCTCACCGTGAGAGGGGTATCTAGTGCTGTGATAGATACGAGCCCAACTGTGAGGCCGGGACGAGCACCCGATGGGATTGAGCCCATTCCAAGGCAATGCGCCAGAAGGAGGCCTGGCGTAGCGACGCCGCGTGGCCAAGGACAAACTGTCCTTGTCGGCATCTCGTCAAGGCGACGTTCATCCGGCGAGGGTTGTTGACGAACTGGGCTGAGTCCTCGCCAAAGTCGGTGCGCGTCGTCAGCACGATGACGATCTCCTTCTCTCGTCCTTGCACGGAGTCTACCGTGGCGATATCGACGCCATATTCCGCCGCTCGTTCGCTTATCCGACGAAATTGTTCCTTATAAAAACAGATTATACATATATCCTTTGGCTGTATACCCTTACCTAGGAGGCGATCGATGATCGTGGTGCACACGGAGGCTTCCGCCTCGTTGTGGTGCGACTTGCTCAGCGCTCGCTCCGAGTTCCCTGCGACGTCCAAGAACAGAAATGGAGTCAGCCTATCAGGAAAGCTCATTCGATCGAGGAGCATGCGGCGAGAGTTCGGATCTGCTCCGCTTACCAAGGAGCCCATGTAGGAAACCGCGTTTGGTAACCCATTAAGCGCGGGGTGGGCCCTGAACGTTGTGACTAGGGGCATTCAGGGAAAGCGCAGGCGTGCTCGAGCACGTCCATTATGCTGCGTCCACCAAACTTTACTGGGTTAGACGTACGTGTGCATCTCACGTGCGGCTCCAGCTGGTGGTTATCGCCAATATAAACTTGGCGAGCCCGCGGGACCTAATTGGCGATGGCAACGAACACCGGCTCCCGGATCTGGGAGGCTTCATCGCACAGTATGGTCTTATACTGCAAGACCTGATTGGAGAAGATCCCGCCCGTGCTTGTCCCGTTCAAGAGGGAGGGCGTCGCGAGGCAAAGAATCTTCGGGGGGGGGGGGGTTGACCTCGAATAAAATATTGACCATTGCCTTGATGGTCTTGGAGACGTCCCGTTCCGCGAGCATGTACTTCTCGTCCTCGGGAATCTCGAGCAAACCATCTTCCCGTGCTGCGTAGTACTCGTACCGGATGCGACCTTCGCGGGACTTGCGACAAGTCTTCAGCTGGTCAGATGTAAGACGGGTTTCGTAGGTCTCACCTAGGTTTTTAAGAACCTCGTTGAGGTCAACAGGAAGCGGCACGCGTTCTTCAGCTGCTGCAGAATCTGACACGTACCCAATCAGCGGGACGTTCGCAAACTCTGCTATCGACTTAACCGTTTCGGCGAATTGCGCGACGGCGGCGTTTGTGGACGCGGTGACGATGACGCTGTTAGTAACGGACTGCAGCCCGGCGATCATCGCACCAACCACCGTCTTGCCGGTGCCGAACGCGGCCTGAATGGCCACTATCGGGTATAGGGTGGAGGTACCCACATTGACCGCGTTATTCTGGTCATCGGTGAGGAAAACCCGTGTACCCTTAATGGTGCCCAGATAGAGGCGGGCCGGGATTGGGGGCGTCGACTCTTCTTGCTCATCACAGCCAAGCTCGACAGCGCCGTAAACGCGATTTAAGATCTTACTGCCGACACTGCCAAGGGTCAAATTGTCGAACAGCCGCGTCCGTGAGATGATGTCATACGCTGGCTCCGACGAAACCGGAGGCTTGTCGAGCTTCACACAGAGGTCGATAAAAACGTTAGTACCGACCCGACTACCATGATTCTCCACAGCGCGAAGGATGGCTGCGTGGCTGCAATGGTAAGCGACCTGTATAATGACCAGTTCTCTTTGCACTGGCAGAGCTGTGACCTTATGGACCTTGAGGTGGGTGAGGGATGGGGCGCCGTCAATCCAAGCGATCACCGGCCTGCCTTTTGTCCAGCCGGCTTCTGACGGCATATCTGGAATGGTCGTCAAGATCTGCAAAGGGAAGGCGCGCAGGTTGGGGATCTGCCCGTGGAGCCAATGAGAGTCCCTGTCGTCCTCGGCGTTCTTCACTGCGGCCAATGCTGAGCACGCCATGCTGAACACGTGGGCCATTTGCGCTCTACATCCCATGGGATCCCGTTGGTATCGGTCGAACTGTGCTGTTCGATCGCCTAGCCACAGATACTGGTCCATGGGTAGTTTGAACACGCGGAGTGGGAGAAGACCCTCTTCCGAGTGACAAGGCAGGAAGTCCTTCACGAGATTCCACAAGGCTCTCAGCGCGGCTATCGACGCCGGCGGCTCTGAGAAGCGGACAGCGCACGAGACATTGGTGCGTGAGTGCGCCAGCAGTATTTCGTCGTCAGCCACGTCTGCGATCGGAAAGGAGCAGACCCCAGGGGTGATGGTAACTGCTTCCGGGGCTCCTTCAAAGGCGGCCTGGAACCGGTTCAGCGTTCCCTTGCGATACAAGCGCTTTATAACGACACCGAGGGTGTTTTCGGACCACACCTTAGGTGTCACAAACGCAAACTGCGCTGCCCTAAAGAAATATCGCGAGTTACTCTCAATCGCTGTGGTCCGCGGGACGCGCGATTTCTCGAGAGCAAGCTGCGGGTTAGGCAACGCCTCTGTCGCAGGCTCTACCGTCCACACCCATACTAGGTCCTTGATGGATACCAGTGCGCGGTCGTAGCCTCGCTTGTGGGAGATGACGTCCTCTGCAAACACGTCGAGCACGATGCAATGAAGGTCGCGTCTGTCAGGTCCCATGACGAGAAAGTCCTTAGATTCCAGGATGAAACTAGTACTTGCTCGACCTCGAGCGACCACCTGGTATAGGACCGGGCGAACCCCGTTAATAGCGGGTGGCAGGATGACGGAGGAGTACTCGTTCCTGCCCGTGACTGGGAGGTCTTTCTCTGGTCTTGAGTACGTGCCTGCTAGAACCTGGTCGATGACCTCCTGCGAGTGGTACCTGAAGCGGATGGCGTCTTCGAGCGTAGGCAACTCGATGACAGGTAAGCTCGTGGGCTGCCCATCCTTAGGAATTTGCACTAAGGGGAAGAGAGTACGTACGAACTTCCTGGAGAGGTAGCCGGACGAGGGGAGTTGACGGTACTTATCGTCAGGCATCGCGTTAACTACCTGAGCAGGGCTCAGCGCTGCGAAGCGGAGGGGTCGGGGATGGACCAATCCTCCCCAAGGGTGGGAATCCATCAGGTAGTGGCTGAAGTCCGGAGGGGTCTCCTTTGGGATTTGCTCTACGTAGGGGAGGTCGGAGACCACGGCCGGGTCGCGCCTGCGGTCCTGCGAGCGTGGGCGGCTTCGGGCGGCGCCACGGCCTCTGCCGCGGCCACGTCCTCGGGCGCTGCCTCGGGTAGACGGACGTCCGCGTTGGGATACGAAAGGCTCGGGGTTAGTGCGAGATCCCCGAGAACCCCATGGGTGGGCTGCCGTGGCCCCAGCGCGTCCACGAGACGGCGCAAGTGGCGTGGGGTTCGCTGGTGGAGGCAGCGGAGGGAAATCCTTTAGCGCTTCTGCACCAAACGACGGCTCCTCGTCGTCGGAGCCCTTGACGGTCTCCATATCTTGGTCCACCGTGTCATCGAGGAGCTTCGCCGTCTCCGCAGAGTCAGCGACATCCATGTCGGAGGTCCCTTCGATGGTGTCTGACAGGATCGAAGATCCCCGCTCGAGCGCGTTGGCGGAGGTGTCCATAGGTGACTCGGTACTGGTTTCGGCCGTTACGCGGCTGGAGGCTGTAGCCTCACTATTGGTGGCCTCCGTGGAGGCAGACGTTGCTGTGGGGCTGGTCGCCTCGCGACTTGCCATAGGCGACTCTCCCGGAGGAGAGAGTTGGGGACGGGTTTCGGCCGTTGCACGGCTTAAAGAAAAACTACCTGACGCCGGTTCCTGGGCGGGCGTACCGTTCGGGAGCGGATCGGCTGGCGGAGGGTCGCCAGTTTCCATACTGGGCACGTTACGCGAATCGATTGCACTCGATTATCTGCAAGAATGCAAAATTAGTAAGCGAAGAAAGGCGGAAAACGCGGTAGTTAGTTCGATGTAATCTTCGGAGCAGACATGGGTTAGACGGAGAGAGAGAAATTTATATAAACAGGAGCCAGAGGAAAAAATGATAAAAATGCGAAGGAGGAGATCCGCTCTCGTTCCGCCGGCTGACGAATGGTGAGTGCAGGCAGTACAGCCGATGACCAGCTCACTCAGATCGAAGTTTGGCGCTTTCTGAAACGAGTATTATAAGGGTGGCTCGGACCTGTGTGCTCCTCAGTTGGATGGGGTAGCTCCGAGTGATCATAGCCGGGAACTGGCTGGTCGACAGCATTTGCTGCGGTCAAGGCCAGCTCTTCTGCTTCAGGTCTCCAAGGTGATGTGAAAACCGGACCGGTCAACGTGAAGCAACGTTTCACCTGGTTCATGTGGACCTTCTTTGGTTTTGACTGCGGACTAGACAGACTAGTGATCACAACGTGGGGGTGGTCTACTTCGATAACCCGGAACTGACCGAGCCAGGGATTGCAAAGCTTAGCTGATAAGCCAATTTTAGGTGCGAAATCACGCAGATAAACCCGATCGCCTATACGTATGGAGAGGGGGGATAAATGGGACTTATCGTACTGCTCCTTGAATTTCCGACGTTGGGCTTCGTTATACCGTGCTGCCAGTTTCCATGCTCCGTGCAGCGTCGTCACCATGTTCTCCAGGTAGAAGCTAGAGTCGGCGTCGCCGGGAATGTGCTGCTCTGAATCATGCTTAATGACAAGATCGATATTGAACACAGGATCCCTGCCGAACACGAGGAAGAAGGGGGTGTTATTCGTGCTAGCGTGGACACTAGTATTATACATAAAGGTGCAGGCGGCAACGTACTTATCCCAATCAAGTTGGTTTTCGCTTATATAGGTTCGCAACATAGGATGGAACGTTGCGAAGATCCTCTCGCAAGCGCCGTTTCCTTCGTGGTGATACGGGGTTGAGTAGTAGCGTCCGATCCGTAGGAGGCGGCCTATCTGGGTGACCAGCTCCCCTTTAAAGTAGGAAGCATTGTCGGAAATAAGCTGGGTCATAACCCCATACTTCAGAATGCACTCGGTCATGATAGCGTGGGCCACTGTGACGGCCGTGCAATCCGGCAGCGGAGTGGCGATGACGTACTTCGAAAAATGATCTATAAGGGCCAAAATGTATTTATTCCCAGCTTCGGAAGTGTGAAGGGGCCCCGTAAGGTCCATATACACTTTATCGAAGACGGCTCCACTTACCACGGGGATCAGCTTTTCCTGATTGGCAGCCTGTGCGCGTTTCCGTTGACACTCGTCGCATGACTTCGCGAGTTTGAAAATGTCCTCTGCCATATGGGGCCAATAGTATTTCCGCGCGATCTTGGAAAGTGTTTTGCGCCAATTGAAGTGACCCCCAGCTGAGGGGCTGGAGTGGAAGGCGAGAAATACCGGCTCGCGCAATCGTATTGGCAAAAACAGTCGAGCGAATGACATACCCGCGCGTCGATCGTCAGGCGACTTGTAGTAGAGGCACCCATTTCGCTGGATTGTACAGTTCTGGGCGAGCTGGAGCCAGCGGGGCTTGTCCTGCTCGGTCACGTCTGATGGAAACCTTTGCGTTTCTAAAAAGGTTATGATCCTGGAACATTCTGTATCAGTGCGTTGCTCCACGGATGCGTCATATGGCTTGATGGCAACGGGGTTGGCCGCAAAGACCAACTGGGACTCCGTCTGCGGACAGGATCCTTCAACGGTGAGACAGGCGGGGAACTCAACGATGTCGTCCGATTCCGGGGTATTATCCTGAAACTTGTTCTCCTGGGTCTCTGCTCGAGATAGACAATCGGCGACGACGTTAGAAGAGCCCTTATGATATTCAATAGTGATGTTATAGCTTTGGAGCTCTACTACCCAACGAGCGAGGTTATCGTGCGTCTTGTTGTGCTTGAGGAGGAATGTGAGCGGGCGATGGTCTGAAAGGATTCTAGTGAGATTCCCGTAGATCGTAGCTTTGAAGAACCGGAGAGCAGATATGATGGCGAACAGTTCTATATGCGTTGGACTCCATTTTCTTTGCGAATCGGACAGGGTCTTACTATAATAACCAATTGCCTGAAGCTGTCGTTCGTCGTCCGATTTTCGTTGTAGCAGGACTGCGCCCACCGCTACCTGGCTTCCGTCCGTGTGGAGGATGAACTCCTTGTCCTGGGGAAAAGCTAAACAAGGCTTCGCGGTGAGATGATGCTTAATCCGAAAAAACGCCTCCTCTTGTCTAGGACCCCAGAGAAATTTCGCCTTGTCCTTCGTAAGTTCATAGAGCGGCTCGGCTATCGATGCGAAATTGTGAATGAACTTACGGAAAAAGTTTGCCATTCCAATGAAACCTTTGACCTGCTTAATCGTTGTCGGCGTGGGGAAGTCCTTAATTGCGCGGATGTTACGATCGGAGGGAGAGTAGGTTTCGCCAGAAATCTCGTGTCCTAAAAAGTTGATCTTCCTCTGGGCGACTTCAGTGAGCTTCTTACCCGAAATCTTGAGGTTGAAATCCCTGAAACGCTGAAAGACTTTCCGTAGAGAAGTCAGGTGGTCCTCGAAGGTTTTGTCGAATATCACAATATCGTCTAAGTACGCTAAGCAGTTATCTTCGAGGCCGGCCAGAACCTTAGACATTGTCCGGCAGAAGTAAGCTCCGGCATTCTTCAATCCGAACGGAAGATAGACAAACTGATAGATTCCCCTGTGGGTTGCCCACCCGCATTTCGCCTGACTCTCGGGGGAAAGGAGAAGCTGCATATATCCGGACGCCAAGTCTAGAGAGGAATAGTACCTATGACCTGCAATTTTCTGAAGAATATCCTCGATTCTAGGAAGGGGATAATGGTCCGGGACCGTAATATCGTTCAAAGGCCGGAAATCCAGGCAAACGCGGAGAGATCCGTCCCGTTTCTTGACCAAAACCGTATTATGTACCCAAGGCGTATCGCTTTCTGTGATTCTACCAGATTTAAATAACTTGTTAATGTGGTCATCAAGTTCCTTTTGAAACTTCACCGGGATCCGCGTGGGGCGAAACCGTGTAGGTGGTACTTCGGTAATCGTTTTGATGTGGATTTCATCAGCTTCATAAGATCCGAGATCATAACTACTGTGAGAAATCCGGTCTGAAAACTCGCCGAAGAGAGCGACAAGTTGTGACCTCTCGGACTCCGTAACGTCGGCATGACTCAGGTCGACGCCATCGGTCGAAGCGGACTGAAAATTGGTGGGACTTGGGTCGGGGCTTACAGCCGCAATTTCAATATGCAAACCTAGTAACGGATTGCTAAAATCCAGGCGCACACTCGGAGAGTGTGCCGTAGGCTTCCTCGACGACCGGCACAGCATCAGAGAGCCTTTGGTCCTTATAGAGTAGCTGCGGGTGCTCCGTGGGATTGCTAACCAAGAGTTTCGTCGTACCTGAGCGAAGGATCGCTGGAGCTACCATTATGGATTTGTCCTGCAGCTGCGAAGATTGCGCCACGAGCATGACGGGTGTTTCCACGAGGCGCGAAGTATAGCAGGGGACGAAGGTCTCCGTGCCGGGCTTCAGCGTCGTCGATTCTGCAACACGTACGGCTATTGGTTGTTCGTTGGTAGCCGGGTCTGGGAAAACGCTCAAAATATGGATCGCTTCGTCCTTGATCATCAGGACGCGTGCGCCGTAATCGATGGTCCATGGAGGAAGAGCTGCTAGAACGTTGTTCCCTAAAATAATATTATAGGAACTCGATTCCTTTGGTATGCAAGCGCCATCTGTGAAGTGAACTGTCTCCTCTACAGAGCTGCCGCCTATCTGAAGCTTAAGCTGAGCGCTGCCTACCAGTTTCACCGGGATACCGGCCATTCCTACGGCGGAAGTGAGTGGTCCCTTCTCGAGGTGGAAAATGCCCAGAAGAGTGGCTATTTCGCTACTAGCAACCGAGATGGCTGCGCCGGTGTCCACCAGGCCAAGCATTGTGATGTCGTTAACGCGTACCGGGATCTGTGCGACGAAGAACTCATGCCTGCCGCTGAGAGCCAAAATATTTACTGGGCTCAAGGATGCCCTGGGGGGCCAAGAGCTTTTACAGTCTATTTCTATTTGGGTCAGCTCGATAGTGTCAAGCGGCGACGCGGATGGAAAGTCGGACACCGCTGGACTTACCACTGATATGGGAGTACTACGCCGAAATGGAGTACTACGCGACGATGTGGGACACGGGGTTCGGGGCCAAAACTGCCCAGGAAGCGACAAGGAAATATAGAAGACTACAAGGGTTTTGATGAGAGATGCCGAAACAAGCAGACAACAAAGGAAAACCCAAAAATCGAAAAGTGAAAATCCGAAAAATGTGGAAAATGACCACGATGGAAATTGTGCGGTGCCTTCCGAAACGTAGGAAGGCGGCAGGGATGGTCGATGCCAAGATTCTAGGGCTTCCTCGAAAGCCCGAGACGTCCACAGTTCTTGGAGTTGATGATCTTCCACTAGCTCGCTAAGATTCGTGAGTACCAGGTTGTGGAAGATGGTGAGGGGTAACGAAAGCTGAACACTGTGAAGAGGCTGGGGGAAGGCTAGATTGCTAACTGCAGAGCTAGGCACGATGTCTGTCGTGCCGGAAGTCGGATTAAACCGAAGTGTGCCATTTTCTAGCTGGAAAAAGAACTGGGGAGCCGGACAGGTAACGACTGGAGACTCCTGTGAAAGCACCCTATTGGTGGGGTCAATGAACGCGGACCATTTGGAACCGCTTGGCAAAATTACTTCAACACGCGGTCTAGAAAAGCACGTCCCGTTAAATGGAAGGAGGCGATAGTTCGCGGAAGGAATTCGAATGCATTTATGAAGCTGAATTAAGCTATTTCCTAAATATGTTGCGGCTACGTCATTCCTATTAAGCAGCTTGCGGACGGTGTACGTAGCGTCTAGACTAAGCGAAGAATGCAAAGAAAAGGCTAGCATATTAGTGCGATCGCATAAAGAGGCAAGAGCGTGACGGAACAATGAAATGACTGCGCCCTGAACTGAGTCCTCCACCGCCAGCAGCTGAGCGGCTAGCTGGTTGGAGGTCACGACCCCGACCTCAGGTGAGGCAGACCGTGGGTGCCTTCTCATATGAGTGAGAGCGTAGCCTTGGTCCGAGATCATGAGCTCGCTGTCGCAATCGTAGATCGTGGGGCTGTCTTCCCTCCACGAAAGGGCGAACTCCTTGGAGTCGCTGATCCAAACCGTGCCTAGCAGGTGTCCCTTCATCTTCCCTATCGGGATGAATGCACAGCCTTCTTCTTTTGCTGGCGTCCACACCAGAACTGAACCATCGCTCAATGTGCACACGCCGTCCGTGTAGACGCAGTGCTGCACGTTCCCTATCGAGGAATCGGGTGCACCAGCACCGTGCCGCGCGTGGATTACTGTAGGCACTAGGTAGCAATTAGTCGCGGAGACCCTATGTTCGGTGCAACAGCCGAAAGGGGCTGAGGGCCAGGAAATTTGGATCCCGTTGGTCGTCTTGTATGTAACCCCTGAAGGCGTCAAGTCTCCGTGATCGCACCTGTGGTGCTGCTGCATTTGTTTGCACTGCTCAGCTGTTACCGTTTTTACCAAGTCAGAGTGCCGTTCGCGTCGCGCCCCGAAAAAGTTTACCGAATAAACTACGATCTGCTCTACGATTTTACATAGGAATGCCGGGGTATCGTAGCGCTTAATATTGGGGCGATAGACCTGGATTGCGACACTGAGAGGGGGACTAACAGCGTCCGGAACGAGGCGGGAGCAGTTAAAAGAGAGAGGAATACTGCTCAGCGGATCGTTCGGATCGTGTGGGCAGACCCAGGCCGGCTCGGCACATACGGCCGGCAGAAGGCATAGCAAGGCAGAACACAAGAACAAGCAGTTAACGGAGGGGCGTAAGGAGCCAGAAGAGGAGGAAGAGGCAGCGAAATGAGAGCGAGATAATTCCTCGTTCCGTTTAATCAGAGCTGCAATTCGCGCGTTAGAATTTTGCAAGGCCTCATCGCGCTCACGGAGCGAGATTGACAACGCATTGATTTGCTGCTGAGCAGACTCAAGAGAATCGCCTTGAGCATGAACGTTCATCAGAGGAGCACGAGGAGGAGCGGGATAGCGGTCCCTATTAGATGCACTAGGGCGAGGAGAAACGCTACGAGAAAAGGACGACCGACCTGTGCTGCGGGATTCCCTTCGTGGAGACGGACAGACCCGTGAATAATGGCCAGTGCCGCCACAGTTAAAGCACTGAATAGGATCCTGTCGGTTGGTCCTGTCGTAGCCAGTCCTGGTTCTTGCTTGGTCCTGAAATCTAACGGTGTTTTTCCTAAGAATTGGTCTCCTCGGCTGAGGGCTCCTATGCGAAACATTACCGCCTTCTGATCGCTCCACTACGCCTACCTGGACCGAGTGAGGAACCGCCGCCGGGTTCATCAAGCGCTCCGCTGCGGCCCCGGTCAGAAGCTGCTCGACCGTCTGAGCCTTCGTCACTGCCTGGTCGAACGTCGTCGGATTGTCGAGCTTGACGAAGTACCTAATATCGCTGCGGAGCCTAGCGACGAACTCCTCAAGCATCCGCTCTTTCTGCATCGCCTCGTCCTGCCCAGCCGTAGCGGCGCGGACTAAATTAAGTAGCCGGTTGGCAAAGGTGAGACTAGGCTCACCCGGCTCCTGGCGACACGCTGAAAGAGCTTGGCGAGCGACGTACCTTTGCTGCGGGCTCTCGAAGAATTTCCGTAGGTGGGCTACAACCGTGTTAAAGTCCCGACGTTCCTCCTGCGTGAGTTCCTCCACCTTTCCCCTTGCAAAGCCGTCCAAATAGTTGATCAGGAAGTTGGCTTTGTGCTCCGGGGTGGCCGGATATCGGCCAAGCCTGAAGGCGTCTTCCACTCGGCGAAGCCATACCGAGAACTGCTTCTGGTTCCCCTCGGATCCGCTAAACGGCTGAAGGTTTGGCGGGGGATTCTCCGGTCCACAGGCGGCTACCACCGTGAACGACTCGTTGAATCCCTCCGCCAAGGCGGCATTTCCACGATTGACGTGCTGGGCCAGGTGGGAGGTCGACTGATAGATCGCCTCCGACGTGGCATCGCGAAGTTGCCTCGCATCGCGACCATGAATAGTCGCGTCGTCCGCTATGTCCGTTAGCACACGCGCCAATGGCGCGGTAACAATTTCTGGCAGGTTGACGGGTGTCGTGGCACTTGCAGCCAAAGAGTCGCCGTTGTCTGACGAAGCAGCCTGAGACCGCGTGATGGGTCCCATGCTCTATCGCCACCCAACGACTGAAGAAAGCGGCTTACCTGCTTATCCGACGAGATGAGCCTGATCCCAGTTGCAGTTGACGGGTGACGGTCCTTCCAGGAACGAATATAGCAGAATACAGTACGTGCGCGCCGATGAAGAGCGGTCCGACCACCAGCAGGGAGGGTCGCACCGAGTACGAATGAGACGGGCCTCCGCGGGTAGGGGCGGGTGGTACTGTAGGGCGGGGCCCGAACTGAGTCGCGTGAGTGGTCGGCTGCTCTCTACCGTAATCCGCGCGGGCCGTCTCCCAGGCGCGGTGGCGTGAAAATAAACATTGACATTAACACCCCAGATCGTTCCGCTGATATGTGCCGCTCCGAGCAGAAGCCTCCGATATCTTCATTCCGATCGCGAGGCCGAGGAGTGGGTCCCATAACATTTCCGTTATCGCGAAACGCATCGAGGAGCTTGGCATTCGCTGGAATTCAAACTGTTGACCTTTGCTGACTCGATGCTGAGAGCGAAAAGTGCAACGGAGCCGCTTGCTGACGACTATCTTTCCAGTTATGGCCCAAAAGCTGAAAAAGGAAAGAAAAAATAGTGATTTCGAAAAGGGCCTGCTTCATCCAGAAGCTCTCCATCCTAATTAAGCCTTTATTCTGCCCGTCAAGCCAACGGGTCCGTAGATGGGTTCCTTGGGCTCCCACTAAAATAAAGATACCGTAGCGGGGATGAGCTGATATGGCGGCTCGGATGTTCAAAGGGCGAAAGCCGCCGAACTTCAAGGAAGACGCCGCGCCCAGAGTCGGACACTTGAGCGCGGGCTCGACTACCCCGTCGCGGTGCCGTCAAAATGCCTACGGACGCTGCTCGATTGGTACTTGTTTCCTAGTACTACCCTGAGCGCTCTCCGCAGGGTCCCTTACATCTTGCCCGAATCGGGTCTCACCCTCGAGGCTACAACCTAAATAACATTTTGCACCTTACTAAGCATATCCACTATACTCGCCTTCGCATGGCGGATTCACGACCTCACCTATTCGCATGCTGCACGTCGACTGCCTGATACAATTCTCCGGAGACGAAACTGCTGCTCAACGCCACTCTGCGGAGCCAAACACGACACTGAACCACATTTCCACGAAAACGAAACGACTGCTCAACGCCTCTCTGCGGAGCCAACACCTCAAACGAGCTCGTAACACTGGGTTCGGACCTTACAGGTCCCCGGGGACACACGACACTACCCCCTCAGGGGTGCAAGTTAGACCCTTGCTCCAGGGTGACATTCCGAATTAAAAAAAACTTATCCCGGGAATTGCAAGTTTTCGACCATTGCTGGGTCCCTCACGAAAAACTACCCTGCGCCGGCGGACCGCGCATAGGAATTTCAAACTTCACCCCAGCTGTCCGAGATTCGGGACAAAGAGCTGGATAGACAGCTTGTGCGATCCGTCGTCCTCCCATGCGCTGCGCAGTCGCATGAGGAGCATGCGCGCCGTAGTCTTTGTGCGGAGATGCCTTTGTGCACCAGCTCCGTCACTCAAACTCCGTGAGCGGAAACACAGTTGGCCAGACTGGGTTCGGCTCTTGCAGAGCTATAGGAAAAAAAAACTCACCTCACTGGAGACTACCGCTTCCCGTTCCCAACGACGGGAACCACTCGCTGCTACCAGTAAACGTAGCGCCGTGGAAGGTGCTTCACTGCCTCAGGACACGAACAGAATATGATAGAGGTTTATCTCTAATAGACCGACGATGGGCAGATCACAGGTAGGGTGACGACTGTAGACGGACGACGGGATGGAATCGGGGTCGGCACGTCGATGGATCGCGGTAGGTTCTGGAGGTGACGGGTGACGGTGCTGCCAGCACAGCTCGAGGCAGCCGCTCCCGACGGCGGCTTGCAGGCATCTCCCTTGACCGTCGGCCACGTCCTGTAAGAGAGGAATCAAGCTGCGGGAAGAGTGACTCATCGGTGTGACTAAGCTCGTCTTAGAGTCCCTGTACATCTCCTAGTCAGACACCTTTACATCACTACAACAAAAAAAACGTCCTCGCCTATTATGTAGGACTAGGTACACAGTACGATAGAATAGAAGGATAGCGTTTACATTGTATAGCATATCACAGTTCTCGGCTTGTCTTCTGAATCCGCACGCACGTTGAACGACGTTTGCGGCAAATGTTCTGAATCCCGACCCACGTTGGACGATATCTGCTGCATACTCTGAACCTGGACCTACGTTGCACGGCTTCTAAACCACGTCGTCTGAATCCGAGCGACCATTGCACAGCCTCTGGAGAACGCATTGTGGATCCGAACGTACATTGCACGGCCATTCCTCCAATCCCCTTAGTGGTCATGCAGACAAACAGACGATGCGCTTTGATGCATGTGTTAGCCGCTCATTACATAGCGGAATACCTTCTCCAGGATCGGAAACGCTCTGAATCAATCCTTCGCATGTTCAACGATCTCTCAGAGCAGATAAAAGCGCTCAGAGAAGAAAACCTTGCACTCAGAAAAACGCCAGGCCTCTCTGTCTCATCTTATGAGTCTGTACCCTCTCTTATGGTTAGTCCATCTACAGATTCTATTCCACAACGTAACGTGCTCTCTTTCGGTGTTAGTGATTCGTTACATTCTCGTCCTACTGATAACAAAGATTACTCGCATGACGTTATAATAAGCGGTGTAATTGAAAGTAGTGCTCTCAGACCATCCAATCGACTCGTTCACGACACTTGTGTTCGACAGGTGCTTGATTACTTAGGTATTGAGTGTAAACCCGTAGCCATGTATCGAATGGGGCGCGGCAACCCTAGAATCCTCAAGGTTGTATTTCCAGCTGCACATCTCGCTAAAAGAGTTGTCAGCCGCGCCCCTATGCTCAAAAAGTCTCGGCTCTTTTGTAATATTCACATTCGTCATTCCATGCCTAAGGAAGAGCGAGAAAAGCTCGAAGCTGATAGGCTCTCTCGTATCATGTCTCAAGGTTCACAGTTGGTTCAGAATGTATCGACGAGCACTCCGCTTCGCCGAAACTCGGGAAACTATTGAAACCGTCTCGAAATATGAGTTTTAATTTAATTCTCTCGTGACAAACATTCGTTCTGTTCTCAAAAACGCTCGGGCCTTGTCGTACGTCCTCGCCAGTTCAAACTGTGAAGTGGCTGTTTTGACCGAGACCTGGCTTAAGTCTGCTGTTGACTCCTCGTCGGTACTTGAGTCGGGTTGTGAAGACTATGCACTGGTCAGATGTGATAGATCAAGGAAACAAGGTGGCGGGATACTCTTCCTGATTCGACCGTCACTATCGTATGAAATGGTTTTTAAGGATACAGTTGGTGACGCCTACGAAGTTCTTTGCTGCGACGTACATCTCGGTAGAAAACAACTTAGACTCATTGGGGTATATCGTTCCCCTTCTTGTTCCAGCAGCAATAATTCACAGCTATTGAATACTAACAGTGATTTGGCAGCTCAAAATGTAAACTGCATTCTGACAGGCGATTTCAATTATCTGGACATCGACTGGGTTCATAATAGGGGCAGTACTAAGGTGTCTACAGATTTCATTGAAATGTGCTCGACTCTTGGCCTCTCTCAATTGGTTTTCAGCGGCACAAGGGGAGGTAGCACTTTGGACCTGGTCCTAACAAACAAAGCTTCACTGGTTAAGAATATCGCTGTTAAGCCCCCTGTCGGTACAAGTGACCATTGCGTGGTAGAATTTTCAGTCCTCGTGAAGTAGTTTCCCCGACCCACTCGGTTAGTCAGAGAGTTCAGTAAAGCCAAATATGACGACATCATTTCCTACTTGCGGGAGGTTGACTGGATCGGGTCCTTCTCAGTCCTAAACACCGTCGACGAAATATACGAAATGCTTATCTCTATTCTTAGTTACTGTATTGAGAATTTTGTTCCCTGTCCCAAGAAACCTTTTCACCAATGCAAATGGCCAAGGTACCTGGTCTCACTAGCGAGGAGGCGTGAGTTGGCGTGGAAAGAATCCATAACTCATCCGTCGAGCAGGTCTACCGCGTATTTTAAGCTACTAACTAAGAGGTTTTGCAAAAAATTGAAGAAGTTTTCTGCCTCACTTGAGGAACAAACTATTTCATCCCGCAAGCCCAGCGATTTCTTTCGGCTGATCAGTTCCAAACTCCACTCTAAGGAGGCAGTACCTGTACTCATCGATGATATGGATAACAAATTTCACACTGACCAAGACAAGGCAGAGTTATTTGCACAAACTTCTGAAGCCGTATTTCAGCGGCCCGAGAGCTCAAGCCAATGCTCCAGCTCCTGCAGTCGGACGACATTCCCACAAATGAACGACTCATTTTAGTTTCATAAGGGTGCCGTCCTTAAGCATCTGCTTACCTGGTCTAAGTCCTCTTCCAGAACACCGGATGAGATTCCATTGTTCTTTGTTCAGAGAGTTGCATGTGTTGGTCCTCTACAAATCATTTTCAATCTAAGCTTGATGCGTGGGGAGGTGTCCCTGAGGTGGAAACAGGCATTCATTATTCCTCTACCGAAAAAACCCTTACAAAAGTCCAAAAAACTACAGACCTATCAGCATTACGTCTATTTTCCCCCGTATATTCGAAAAATTACTCAAAGAGTTCATCACTGCTCATCTGAAAAGTAACTCAATAATTCCACCTGAACAATTTGGATTTCGTAGAGGTGGCTCCACCAGCGCTCAGATGCTTGCAACCTTGAATGACTGGACTAGTTGGCTTGATAATGGTGACAGTGTTGATGTAATTTACTTTGATTTTGAGAAAGCTTTCGACAAGGTGCCGCACGCAAAACTCATAGAACAATTGTCAGTAGTTGGTCTCCACCCCAGAATTGTGAATTGGATCGAGTCCTTTCTGTCTCAACGGACATTCCGGGTTAACTACAAGGGTCATTTGTCATCCGCTAAACTTGCGAGCAGCGGCGTCCCTCAGGGTTCCGTCCTCTTCTCCTATTCTCTTCAACATATACACAAGAGAAATTCCTTCCCTTATCAACAGATTCGGGGTGTCCTGCAAAGTTTTTGCAGACGATCTCAAAATTTATAGCTGTGTAGTGGATTCTACGGATGTTGATAGGATTCAGTCTGTAATTTTAGCGCTAGCCGAGTGGGCGCGCTCTTGGGACCTTCCTCTGGCGAAGGATAAAACAAAGGTGTTGCACTTGGGGAGGAGCAACATCAATGCTCCCTACTTTATCGAGGACCGACGGGTTCTGCAGGTTTCCGAAGTGAAGGATCTTGGATTTCTCATCACAGATAATCTGGAATTCGACAAGCATTGCAAGGAGATCGCAGCTAAGGCAGCTCGTAGGGTGTGCAACCTGTTCAAATGCTTAGTTACCAGTAACGAGAATATTCTTCTCAGAGCTTATAAAATGTATATTCGTCCTATTCTAGAGTATGGTACACCTGTCTTTGGCCCAACTAAAGTAAAGAATATAGAAGTTTTAGACAAAGTTCAAAACAGCTTTACAAGGAAATTTCTACTTAGATCGGGACAGTTTGATTATCGCTCAATCCCGGATAGCACTGAACGCTGTCAGACGCTTGGGTTAGAGCCTCTCTCCTTGCGAAGAAAAAAATTTGATCTCCTAATGGTGCATAAAATTCTCCAGGGCGCTATCCATCTGGGCGGGTGCAGATTCTTCACAACCAGAATCTCGAGTACTAGGGGTGCAGCAGTCAAGCTAAGCTACCCGCGGGCCAGGTGCTCGGTCCGGTCCTGCTACTTTACCCGTCGAGCTGGCAGTGAGTATGTCAGGCTAAGTAAGCGTGTTAGTTTACCGTCAAATATTTCATCTTTCAGACGAATGCTTGACAAAATTCTGTAGACGTTTCAAGCGTTTTCTGATTTTCTTTCGAGGCGGCTAGTACTTTTCATAATATGAATAGTCTTCTCCTTCCTTTTATTTTTATTTTTCGTCTCCTTTTCTGTTGTTTCCTTATGCTCCATTGTTCCTTTTGATGAATTTCTCTTTTATTTTTTTCTTTTATTTTATTGTATCATTCTCTATCTTTTGTTTTACTGGCTCTGCGGAATGCCAGGATCTAGCTTCTTGGTCGCGATGGTGAGTCACCCTCACGTTTATCGCCTCACATGTGTTGCAGCACATGTCTCAATAAAGACAATAAAAGCAACAGATGTTGGCAACAGATAGAATGTTATAGGTCGTTTATTATAGGTTGCGCTTATCTTGTAGCAGAAACAGAAACTACTATCTACTTTACCTTATTGGTTTCAGAAAGAACCGGCAGCGCGACAGGAGGTACAGCCGCTGTTTTGAGAACTTGAAACTCTTGATGTGCGTGTCAAAGGTTTCATGAGGCAGCCGTTAGACTCTCGGTGAAGCCTAGGGGGTTGGGGGTGGGCGAGCAAGGGGGATGAGAGGAGGATCGCACGTCCACCACCAGGGGCGGGTGTACCTCCTGACCGTCCCCCGGAAAAACCGTCAAAAACATTCGCAGCGCCACTGCCATAAAAATCGTTTCATGATTCAGAATGTTGTACTGCGGGAACCATAGGCAAGACAAGTATGAATTGCAGTTTCGGCCCATTGAGGAAGACTTATTTCGATCACAAACACTTCATATAAACACACATTTGATAAACGGAATAGTTTATAAAGTGGCCTTCCATCCGACGCGTTCCACCATGTTTTATAGACTCAGTCTTCACATCAAATCAATCTTGACTTTTTTGAAATCAAACTTAACATCCTCAAAACCAAAATTAGCATTCTTCCATTTAAAAGTCGACTCTCCAAGAGGTTAGAACAATTTTTTATCCAAGGCAATTTAGCACAGCTTTTTTCAATTCACCTGTCCCAATAAGTGAATACAGTGTTTGAAATTTATTATTAAAATTAAAAGGTAAATTTAAAAGGTAATTTTTGAGGAAAAATGATGAATTAAAATATTGTTTCAAAGCGCAGGAAAGCAGCCATTATTTTGTATCAAAATAAGAGATAGTACACGCACTGGACTAGATCTTCGCGACTTTTGTTCAACTGGTAAAAGTAATTCTGTTTGCGTACAACAAGAGCAGCTAAAAGTACATATCTCCTGCTACAAGTAAGCAGCACTTACACTATCTCTCAATCAAATAAAAATCAGGACGTTCTGGTCGAGGGCATTAGGTAATCTCTTCTGTCAATGCACAATGATGCAGATTACATCCGCTTTGAAACAGTATTTTAACTCATCATTCTCCTTTAAAAATAAACTTTTTATAAACTTTTAAACACTGTGTACACTTATTGGGACAGGTGAATTGAAAAAAAAAAATGAATTGAAAAAGTTGTGCTAAATTGCCTTGATCAAAAATTGTTCTAACCTTCTCGGAGAGTCTAGCTCAAATTGGAAGTTGCTCACTTTGCTTTGGAGGATGTTAGGCTTGAATTCAAAAACGTCAAGATTGTTTAGAACAGTATTGTAGGGTACGATGTGGGTTGAAAAGATGTTGTTATCCGACACTAGCCGCGTTAACAGTACTGTAGTCCCGATTGACACGTATTTAAAACAAAATGCTTTAATATAAGTCGCAAGGGAACGAACAGAAAATTCGAAATGCAAAGCAATGGAACGGAGATGGAGCTGCGAGACAGAGACACGGGCGTTGGGTCCTTGGGCGCTGCTCCAGAAGGGTTACGATAGGGAGGCCATTCCAAGTTACGTGGGACTCGGCTTCCGACTTCTTCCACGAAGGAGTACTGCGCTCCTTTAGCACACAGCAAAATCTAAGGAGAACGCCAGGACACAAAAGAACACACGATCTCGACCAACGCGTCGAGTTTACTGCTCTTTCCACTTTCCTCTCCAGCACACCGTGGTTCTTTTTCGCACCTTCGCACCCCCGTCTTCTAACCTAGAACACCCACGAGCTAGATCATCCCGCTCGATCCCTAATACCCGATCTCTCACCTACGGCGCCCTTCGCTTGAGGCGGCGTCCTTTCATAGCCCTGGCCATCCATATCTCGTCTAACAGTGTCCAACATGGATGTGAATTGACGTGAAAAGCGTAAAATTTGATTTGAAAAGTGTCCAGTTTGACGTGAAAACGGTGTACATTTTCTCTCAAAAGTGACTTCTCTAGACAAAGCGGCGGAGGTTTAAGCTGCCTTTTTGTTTTGTTTTTGTTTCAGTGAACGAATTTCGTGTATTTCAGACTGCTGCTGCCCACAGAGGTACGTATATCTGATGAGAGGACTTATCGGTATCGCGCGATATTGTGATACTCCCAATTCCGTGGTTGCCTTGTTAGTTGAGACATTATTGAATGATGATGTTCTTCCAAGGATTATGATTGCGCTAAACTGAACCCTCCTGGGGTTTCACTAGCGCAGCGATTGCTGTTTGCGCACATAGTAGGGATACATTAGTGTAGATAGTTAAATTTCACGGCAAAACTAGTTGTCACTATTGTTTGAGAATCTGTTCCGCTGTTGTCATATTGCTCTTTTGATTGTTATCTCCTATTTTGGAATTTCAATAAATTCGTTGTATCACTGCTTTGCTCAACCAAGAAAGACCATTACAGTTGTGCTCGAATGGGTATTCGAACGATTTTCATTCGTATTGAATATTCGAATTCGAGTATTCAAAAAATCGTATTTTTCTAGAGTATTTGAATTCGAATATTTAAAAAATTGCGTTTTTCGAATGTGTTTTGAGTTGGAATATTCGTTAAAACCACACATTTCGAATTTATTCGAGTTCGAATACTCGAAAATTGCGAAAATCGAATCCAGTCGAAAATTTTTGTGAGAGCACAAATATAGAGGGCATTTGCTACATGCTTACTAACACGCATTCCACGGAAAAATGAGCGGAGCTGCTGGGTTACATTAGTGTCCAAGATTCAAAGACTTGACCGTATGCACAGTTAATCTTAGGGTTAGCTTCCGCAACGTTACATTTGAACTCAGATTCGACTAAGGAATGGGGAGGATGGTTTTCTCCATGTTACCCCTTCATTTAAAAAAGCTCAGAAAATGTGTCGCAAGGCGCTGGAGTTGAGACTCTGTTCATTTGGGTGGAAGTGTAGAGGGGGTTCCTGTATTTGTCTCAGATCTGGCAGCTTTGCCGCACCCAAACCAGGCTTATGTTTCTAACTGAAGTTATAGCGTGTATTAATCGGAAATGTTTTTCTTTTAGATCTTTGGTCAAAGTCCTCGTGACAGGTATTCTGCATTCGGACATCGTTCCGCGACTCCGGTGACATGTCTTCTGAATGCGTACGCTCGTTCACGACACCAATGACACGTCTTCCGACGCCCGGTTCTCCCTCACTTGTTTCTTCTTACTGGAGCTCGTTGCTGATCCGCCTTTACTGGTCCCCCTTATTGCCCTCCGCCACTCCCTACCTTCCAGGATCCAACTCATGGCCCACTTCCTTGTTCCCCCATTGACCCCCTTACTGCTCCTCTCTCGCTGGATTTCCCGTCCTGAACACGTCTCCTGAATCCGGACGTTAGGAAACGCGCGTAGTTGCCGTTGTGTCAGGCAGGAAGAGCCAGCGCTTCTGCTGCAGCAACATCCCCTGTTAAATGGAAAATTTTGCCCTCGTGGGGGTAGGTACGGAGAGGAGAGATCCAACGCAGGTAAGATTACTCTAACGTCATTGACGGCTAAAGGCCTCCGCACACTTTTGCGGCAACGCGGCACGCGGCAGGCAGAAAATCTGCCGAGTAGGAGGGAAAACTGCTTCATACTAGTTCAAGGACGACGTGGCACATTCTTCGCCCCACTCCATCGCCGTTTCGTTATCATTATCATTAGCGGTTTCCATTCTAGATCACCACCACGATCAGCTAGAGCCCAGACAGATGTCTGTCATCGGCCATGATGCGCTGGCAGAACCATGCGGCAAAACGAGTGAACCATTATTGCCGTTGCCGCGTTTGCTGCACCAGCTGCCCTTTGGCGTCACCGTCCAGGCCGCCCACGATCTCGGTGTGTCTGCCCTATGATTAAAGCCGGCTTTCACACTGCCGTTGCTGTTGTTGCCGCAGCGAGCAACGAAAAAGGGGCGGACTTTGATGCTTGTTGCAGCCGTAACGCTGAGAGATAAGATAATGAGATAAGACCTGTCATATGCCTCCGTTGATGAGCATCAGCAACAAGAAGTGATGGTGATCATTCCTTGTTGATGACGAGGGAGGTCACTGAACTCAGTCCGGAGATCCTGACAGAGACTCGATGGTCTTATTGGGGCATCGGACAAGGATCACAGAACTATGTTTCGTTTTTTCTAAATACCCCTGCATTGACCAAAAATGAGGAGAAGTAGTATTATTACAGAGCGGGCTGATAAGGCAAAAGTGGCACATGGAATGGCCCTGTCGTGCTCAGAACTTGACCTACAAAAGGTTTAGAGCTCCAAATAAAGTTAGATTAAAGTAATATGATAATTTTCTGCGCTTCCTAGACGAAGCTGCAGTGTACATTCAAGTAATTCATTCGCGACGGTGTCACCAGCAAGTGGATGGCTGAGTGGATAAGAGGGCGGACTTACAGAGGTGGGTCGGGGGTTTGATTCCGGTGTTGTACGTGCCATTCGCTCTGTGGAGTACTCCCGTTTTTGCAAATAAGGAGTACATTTTGGCTTCGGTAGTGTACCTTCCTAACCCCGCTTTCAACCTGTTGTCAGATGTGGAAGAAACTAGTTTTGTCGTGTAGGGTAATATCGAGCGTCCATTAAACCACGCTTGTCTCGCTGAGGAAGCTCTCCATATGACAGACCATATGACATCTTTGGAATGGTAACAATTAGTTTTGGAAGCGTTTCTCGCTGTCATCTCTGTTGCGAACACGGTCGACAAGTAATGGTTTGACGATTCATCAAGACACGCTCATCGTTCTTCGGATTTCTTTACAGACTGCTTTCGATCCTTCTCACAACTTTTACAATTTTAGCTACCTCTTACCAAGTACAGCACATTTTAAGGATAGGGCTGCCGCGTTGCCGCAAGAGTGTGCGGAGGCCTTATCTCAGTTATATTGTGGTAGAAGATAGATATTGCTTCACTACCTCCTCCTCTAAATCCGTCCAAGGGCGTCAGTACAGGTTTGTAATGTGTAGTATTGCCCTTGAATTTGTGCTTCAATATTGCTCCATGAGAAGAGCGCTTTGTCGAGAATTCAGCGTAGACAGTCATGTGCATTTGAGCAAGTACCCCAGACACTCGTTGCACACCAGTCGCGTCCCACAAATGCACTTTTCGTGTCGTATTCGTATGCGTATACGCAACTGATAGTTTGAGACTGGCCGTGGGCACTGTAATGTTTAGCGTGGGAGATAGGAGTAGATTGGGACATAGGAATAGATTGGGACATACTCTAGTGGGGTAAGGGGCACTTCACATACCATTTGGGTTCAATCCCAATGAGGGGGGGGGCATTCCATACTCACGTCGAAACACTACATAGAGATGAATACTTGTAACATAACATACCTACCTGAACCCCTACTGTGGCGACTACAGTCTTCCTCCTGAAATAAGGAGGAAATTTGAACGAAAAAACGCCGGACGAAAAGGCAAGAAAAAGGCGCGTCGACAGGTTCACCGTGGCGATACGTACAGGGATGTCTGCGGGTTCCACGTATCTACCCACGCTTGCGGGCTCCACGTATCGACCCACGGCCACTGTACGGTTATCCCTGTACGTATCGCCACGGTGAGCCTGTCGACGCGCTTTTTTCTCGGGCTAAATCCGTTTGGACGCCAACTTTCAAACTGGAGGCTTTTCTGGCGTGTTGGATCGACTTCCAACACGCGTCTTTACGCGCAAGCCCCACCACGTCAGCGGTGCTGCACTGGTGTAACACGTCACCTCGTCCACACGTCTTGTAGACGGCGGCTGGCTGCAAAACTAGCGGTCGTGACCTGCTTAGATGTGAACTTCACATGTTGGCTAAGCTCGAATCTCTACCAGAAGGAACGGGGAGGGGACAGAATTCCCCAATGCGGAGCATGCCGCGAAAAAGCACTCTTGAGCTGGATAATACTGAAGCAGCCTTAGTGTAAAGGGGCATTCAGTTTTCTCCTCATGTAGTGGACATATATCAACCTACAAACTCCGCCGGTACAATCGACATTGTGTTTTGAAAATTCTTGTCAGGAAGCCGGAAACAGTGGATGTGCTTCATCCCATTTTCTACCCGTGCCAACCCCTTCATCTTCTGGGCTACATACTTGATATTCTTAATGTCTTCTTCACCGTGGTGTTAGGCAAGAAGCTCGTTAGATTGGAAGCGCTTTCGATAGATTGTACATACAGTACGTTCGACGTCGGATACAATAGCTATCGCAACCAGGCGACTCACTTCAAGTTTTTTTCGATCCACTCATTCAGCAATGCGTTCTGTGATGTTCTGTGATGACTTTGCAGACCTTCGATCGCAATCTCGTCTTACAGTTCTGTCAGCTCCGACTTCTAGGCATTGCCAAAACTGTCTGTTTAAAACGCCTCATACTTCTTATCTGCGAGAGCACTCGTGTGAAAAGATTTTTTAAAGTGAACGAAATCTCCAGCGTGTATGATTAAGGTTCCGAAGGTGGGAGCAAGTCTTTAGCAGCGGGTTCACCATCATGCTTCTTCACAACATCCAGGGGCCAGATTCATCAACGACTACGACTTTAGATTGCTGTAAGTCGCTGACGAATCTGACCCCAGTTTGCCTAAGAAACTGTAGAACGAAACGCTATGCACGTTTATCTAATCAACATAGACCTGGAAGGATATCTGACTTTGCTTGTTTGGAGTAAAGCTGTCAGAAATAGAGAGGCACAGGTTGGACCCCCCTCTCTAGGTTTGCAACCGAAAATGAAAGTGCACCATCTATCGGACCTGTAAGGGCCTGTTGAGGACATGGGTTTAACCAGTGCAGCGTCAGTGATAATGGACCTTGCGCTTGAGAACGTGTGTTGGACGTGGATCCAACACGCCAAGAAAGTCTCCAGTTTGGAAGGTGGTGTCCAAACGGATTAAGCCTTTTCTCGCCGTTTCGTCCGGCGTTTTTTCGTTTAAATTTCCTCTTTATTTCAGGAGGAAGACTGCAGTCGCCACAGTAGGGGTTCAGGTAGGTGTGTTATGTTACAAGTACTCATCTCTATTTTGTGTTTCGACGTATGGAATGGCCCCCCCCCCCTCATTGGGATTGAACCTAAGGTCGTCCATGTGTTACACTGTATGTTGTATGTATTCATGCGTAACTAGGAGTTTACAAGTTATTGTGGACGCCTTCTCCCGCTAGGGATTGAATCCACTTTCCTCACAGTGAACCAGTGCAGAATTAGAATTCGTTCGGAATGTAGTAGCAAGAAAGAGAAGATAAGCTGTCATCACAACAGTGATGACAGCTCCCCTAGCACGCAATGTGCCAACTCAGTTATGCGAACAAAACAAATCTCCACATTCTCATATTTTATTAACTTGTTAAGGGCCACACTAGACACCAGCCATTAGCAGAGTGGCCGATTCGTCAATAAATGCGGGTGTATCAGTATGCAATAAACAGCGACCAATTAACTTTTAGTCCACGGCACTCTGCTTCGCTAAGATCGCTTGGTGGCCGATACAGATACTCTTCGATTTTTTCGATCTCCTCGACGGTAGTTTCGCCCCTGCTTCCACTGGATCCTGAAAAATGAGACTTCGAAGACATAGCGCAAGATGATAGAAAAACGGACGCATGTACATATAATAGCTGCTTGTGTCATCTCACCCGTCCTCTTACTCATACTGCATCATTTTCGATACTCGTGTATTATCGCGTAGTATAGATGCTTATAAAATGTATAGGCGGCGTCTAGCTCAGTCGGAGGTATCGGCTGTCGCATTCACCCGTTACCAGGTTCCTGGTTCGAATTTCCCGCCCAGACCAGCCAAGTTTCCATCCCTCCGGGTTCGGTGAATTGGTACCGGACTTGTCTGGGAAGGATAGAACGCTGTGTTGTTCATCGGCTGGCCACCACAAGTCATTGAATGGACAAACACGCATTCAAGTCGACTCCACGAGGTCCCGCAGAAGTAGAGTGCGTGGAGCATCTCAAACGGGATTGATCCCACGCCGTCCTTTATCCTCATCCTTATAGAGGTTTAGCTTACAATTTTTGACGGTGAAATGTTAGTTTGAAAGAGCGTAAGAATGCAAGGAGGCCACCCTAGGAAGATAACGGAAGTGCACCCGTCATCCACTGCCACATCCGAACGTCCCAAGAGTTTGCATGAGAGCTCTCTTGCAAAGGAGCAATAGTTAGTTAGGTTAGGAGACGTTAGGAGACGGAACGAGCGGACAGAAAACTACTTGCCCCGTCCTTACTCTATCTGGGCAGATCCAAAAGAAGCATAAGCCCATCTGCATTTGCTCTTTCAAATGGAACTGCAACGATTTGATTACGAGTGGTTTTGCCGCTTACGCTGCTATTAACAAAAGCAAGCCCAGCTGACGGTTGAGGCATGTTCCGAAACTAATGCGGCGATGAATCTTCCCTCCCGTGCGTTACGTTTTTGAATCTACTGCGGATCGCTGCTGCTTACCTCGTCCAAGGCCACATAGTAGTCCTGAGTGCGAAGAGTGAAGATGATAGCTGGTGCTTGCACAAACTCCACAGCCATTGGTCGTATAGAAGCTGCACGGTATGTCTCACCTCACCCAGATGCCGGGTATTTATATGCCCCACCATTACAGTGATACCATCAGGGAATGGATCATTGAATCATGGATCGGTCGACTAGGAATTGCGGAGCGTCGTGCATCATCGGTGCTCTAAACAGCTCGCAAGACAGCCTCGAAACGGCAGTGCTTGAGAGCAGCACATCTCAGCATTGTAAGAGATGGTACCTAGTCACAGAGGTGGCAGCACAACGTGTCGCTCCCACAGGGAAGGAAATTTAGGAGGAGACCAACGACCATATAGGATTGCGACTTGCAATGCTAGAACTGTGTATCGGCATAATGAAGTGGTCGACGAGAGCTCATTATTTGGCTGTATCGGCCGGGATGTAGGGTGGACTACAAGGGAAGCCCATGAACTTCCCTCAAAGATTCGCAACCGAGACCTATATGGTGTTGTAAGGTATCAGACAAGGATCAGAGAACTGTGTTTCGTTTTTGCACGGGCCACTGGGTGGTCCAAGAATATCAAAAAATAGTATCACTTCGGAACGGGCTGATAAGCCATAAGTGACGCCTGGAACTTAACCTACAAAAGTTTTGCAGCTCAAACTAAAGTTTGATTACAGTAATGTGATAATTTACGACGATTCCTAGACGAAGCTGCAGGGTGTATTCAGGCGATTCATTCGCAAAAATGGTGACAATGACTGAATGGCCGAGTGGGTAGCGATGCGGACTTACGAGAGGGAGGCCAAGGGTTCGATTCCGGAAGAGATTGGGGGATTTGGTAGAAGGTCTGTTTCGAATTTTTCAAAAAAAAAAAGAACATTTTGGCTTCGGTAGAATGCCGTATTGCTAGGTAGCGGTGAATAAGAGTGAAGAGTTCGCGACCACCGATTTCGCCCTAAATTCGCATATGGAAATTATTTAAGCCGCAGACTGCGAATCTGCCATCTTTTTCTAGATTTTCACCTTTCTTGCACTACTTTGCATCTCAAAGTCAATGCTTGGGAAATAACATTGGAGCAGACCACATTAGAGGGGAAAGCGATTCAGTTAACGTAGACAGCTTTAGTCACCCATGTCTACCGTAGACTAATGTAATCGACCGAAATTTTAAAATTAGATATAATATTCGTGATCAGGACCCTAGATAACCCTTTTGGGCAATGTTTGAGGGATGTTTATTTTTTCGCACCTCTACTCGACCTCTGCAGTCGTGAAAGGCAGCGGTGCCGGTTACTCTGCATGCACTCCTTTACTTACACATGCCCATCGTCACCTTCTGTAATCTATCGCTTCACCGAAAATGTTTGCAAGATTGGTGACTGCCAAATAATCCTAGAGATGAATTTGGGACGGAAAATCTTTATCGACCTCTAGAGTTGAGGGAGTGAGTGCAGGTGCTATCTGTAATGCCCCAACCTGTCTCCCGAAAGTGTATACGAGAGTGCTGAGAAAGAAGTGCACAGCTAGATGAATACCATAGAGTGGATAAAATATGCTCTACTTGGTGACAGTAGAACTTGCGAATGTTGCGAAAAGCAAGAAAAGAGCATAAAAAGCAGTCTGTAAAGAAATCCGAAGAACGATGAGCGTGTCTTGATGATGAGTCAAATCAATACTTGTCGGTCGTGCTCGCAAAAAAAGTGACGGTAAAAACCACTTCCAAAACTGATTGAGAGCATTCCAAAGGTGTCATATGTCTTATCTTCTCTTTATATATTTTATCTTCCGTTCCATTCAAGGCTTATTCGTTTTATTAATGGCAGTTGTTGCTGTAATTTACCTGCACTGGAACCGCCGAGCTCTACAACCCTATCTGCCTATTACGAACCAGCACTGTATTGCCCCATTATCATTGTTTTGATTGACCGCTCCCTGGGCCACTGCTAGGTGCGTACCAGTATAATGAGGTTCCTATACGGAGCCCGCCTGGTGGTGCGTGCCCAGGGAGCAATAGATTCAAAGGCATGAAACTATGTGTTCAACTATGATACTAGCTGGGTTTACGCTTTCATATATTGCTTTCGGATTTGCTGGTTCCAGTATTGAAATTTTCTTTAATGTCTTTCGTTTTTCTTAAATACACAATATACTCGGCCGTTAAATAATGCCACCTCAGGCTAAGTGTTTTGTTGCTGGGAGTGGGATCTCTGCCACGAAACCAACTTGTATCCTTGGTCTGTTCTGTTGTGAATGTTCTTTTCTTTCTTTCTCTTTGATTATTGAGTTTTAATATGTTGCTTCATCTCTTTCTGTTCTTTTTTGTTTCAAGTTCATTTTTTTTGTGTTCATTACGATTTCTCCACTACAGTTGTCTTGTATCCAGCATTTTTGGTTCGCCTTTTGCTTCATGACTATGTTTGGCACGCCCTTAGCGGCGTAAATAAATAAATAAATAAATAAATATGGGGATAGTCTCTAGCGGAGCCTTCCTCATAACCGTGGTTTAATGGACGTGCGACATCACTCCACACGACAAAACCAGATTCTTCTACATCTGAAAACAGGTTGATAGAAGATTTGGGAACCGAATATGGTGTCCTGCCGAAGCCAAAATGTACTCTTCACAGACCACCTAGCAAACCCTCTAACCCTCTCCGGAATCGAACCCTTGACCTTCCAAGCCCGCATCGCTATTTACTCGGCCATCCAGTCACTGCCACCACCGTTGCAAATGAATCACTTGAATGTGCACTGCAACTTCATCCAGGAAACATAGGAAATTATCGTGTTGCTATACTCTAACTTTGATTTCGACTCAAACCTTTTGTAGGCTGAGTTTTGAGTACAACAGAGCTGTCCCAAATGTCACTTTTGCCCTACCAGCCGCCCTGCAGTGATACCATTTTATGCCATTTTCGGACCACAGAGTGGCCCGTAGCAAAAACGAAAGACACTTCCTGTTTCTCGTCTCATACCCTACAACCCCTCATCCTGGCCTCTTTCATTGTTCCCCCTATCGACCCCCTATCCCGATGCCTCTTCCAGGTCGCTTTCTTCTGGTCGGCATATAATATGCATCGAAAACTGCATTGGATTTACCCAGCAACAGTGTAATCCTACTCCATGACAACGCCCAACGGTACGTTTCATGATGACAAAAATTTCTCGCGGATTCTCACGCTACGCCGGCGCTGAGCAGTTGGTTGCGTCTAGCAATCCTCGTGTGTGGCAAATCGCTTCGTTCTGACCCACCTACAGCTAACAACAACTTCTATTCGTTGCTGTGCTTCTCATTGTGGCAAGTGAGTACGTGGTGTTACTTCGATTGCCACCGTCAAAGATCGAGGAATCGAGATGATCGACGCGGTGTCTGACGCTTCTAACGAATCGGGCTCTCTCTCGCCGGAACTTCAGGACCAGCTAAAGGAGCTCTCGAAGTCTGCGCGTGTTCCTGTGGTGGTAAGGAAAGCTCTCGACGCCATGGCACGCGAGATAAGCGCTCTACGTAGCGAGAATGAGCGGCTGAAACAGGAACTCTCTGCTATCAGCAATAAATGTGAGCAGAAAGCTCTTGAACCCTCATCTCCTAATGGTGCTATAGCCGATGTTCCTGCTAAGTCTCCACTGCCTTTTGAGGAAGTTGAAAGGCTCCGCTCAGTTGTCGTAGGCGGAGTGCCGGAGCTGAAGTCGGCAAATACTAGGGAGAGCGTTGCGTATGATTATCAAAGTGCTTGTAACATCTTTGATTTTCTAGGCGTGGAATGTAATCCGGTTACTGTGTATCGCTTAGGTCGGCCCAACCAGGAACGTGACCGACTGCTGAAAGTGGTGTTACCGGCTCGTGTGTTCCAGCGCTTTGCCGTATTACGGGCTCCTCGCCTACGCTTTTTCCCTGGCGGAGCCGTTTTTCTTCGCAAATCGCTCACGTCAGAACAACGAAAGCGGAGGCGGGAAGAGCGTATGGCTACGTCTGGGGGCGGAACCGGGGCACCGCCGCCGGGCACGGTCCTGAGTGAGCCATGCACTCAATCTGTATCGACAAACGCGGCTTCATCTGTACCTGGGTCTCAGGGAAACTGATATTCACTCCTCGGGCCTTCTATGATGTTTTGAAAGTACTATACTCCAACGTTAGATCTGTTGCAAGAAACTCAAGCTATGTCAGCTTGGTCTTAGCAAACAACTATGATGTGTATGCCTTTTCCGAAACATGGCTCAAGCCAAGCCATGGCACACCATCTGTTTTGGGTAACTTATCCCTAGATTATGATATATATCGCTGTGATCGTCCCAACAAAAAAGGTGGAGGCGTAATGTTGGTTATTAGTCGCAGGTTTTCTTTTTCTTTTGTTTATAAGGAATCTGTATAGGACGCATGTGAGGTACTTTGCGGCGACATTTCTTACGACAATTCAAGTTTTCGAATGATAGTTGTTTATAGAGCACCTTCCTGCTCGGCTGTTAAGATGGAGCAACTTTTCAAGGTTTTGAGCGATTTAGCAGCAAATGATAAACATGTCGTTATTGCAGGTGATTTCAATATTCCTGAATTCCATCCCTACAATAAGCCTAATACGTTTGGTGCTACTGCCTTACATGATTTTGTCTTCTGTCACGACTTCACCCAATTCGTAACACAGCCCACTAGAGGTTTAAATATACTTGACTTGGTGTTCTCCAGCTCCAAGAATCTTATTGAACATGTAAATGTTTGCTCACCGTTAGGCATGAGCGATCATAATAGCATAACATTTGACATAAGATGCGAGGCTGTCACTCCAACACCAGTTTATCGCAGAGTATATCCCCAGTGCAACTTTGATGAAGTGTGCACAGCTTTAGTCCAAGTAAGATGGAGGGAGCTTCTTGAATCCAGGAACAGTGTAAATGAAAAGTATGAGCTTTTTCTATCCATACTTCAAGCATGTATCGAAACATACGTCCCTCTCAAAGTGGTTTCGTCATTAAAGACCACCATTCTTCCTAAACATTTACAAAACATGCTATCTCATCGTGAATGCTTGTTTGTTGAGGCAAGGCGTACCGGGAACTAGAACCTATACAAAATGTATAATGAAAAATTTTTCGGCCCATCTTAAAAAATACAATAATTATTTAGAGAAAAAAGCTGTTGAGTCTAATAACATTCGTAGGTTCTACACGTTCATTAATAGCAAAATTCGTGAGAAGAGCTCAGTCAGTTCTCTTGTCATAGGTGGTATCATAGCAACCTCCGCTATGGAGAAGGATGATGTTTTGGCAAATCAATTTGAGAAAATCTTCCAAAAGGATGATGGCAGAACTCAGGAGCATTTTGATCCACATCCTCTTGAGTCGATGAAAGATATTCCGTGGTTTGGTGCGAATCAACTCTATGAGCTCATTAATAAGTGGTCTAACTCTTCGTCGATGACCCCGGATTTGGTACCTTTATATTTCATTAAGAGGGTGGCTGCTGTCATATGTGGTCCTCTTTCCTACATCTTTAATCAATCACTAATGTATAGCGAGATTCCTCAACGTTGGAAGCACTGCTTCGTCACCCCGATTCTTAGAAAAGAGCCAGCTAGCAATCCTGAAAACTACCGGCCGGTGAGCATTACATCTGTGTTGTGTAGGCTTTTTGAGAAGGTGCTTAAGGAGCGCATGCTTATCCACATTCATGCCAATGGCATTTTCCCTCCGAATCAGCATGGTTTTTCTTCTAGCAGGTCTGTTCAAACAAATCTCTTAGAATGTCTACATGACTGGACGGAAGCAGTGGACAGAAAGCACAGATGTGATGTCGTTTACTTTGACTTTGCTAAGGCATTTGATAGAGTGTCTCACCAAAAGCTGGTTGTCAAACTAGAGAGATATAAGTTCCACCCCATTGTAATTAAATGGATTGCTCAGTATCTCACTGATATAACGTTTCAGGTCAAGGTTGAGAATTCTTTTTCAATCGTAAGGTGGGTAGAAAGTGGTGTTCCACAAGGAGCGGTACTCTCTCCTATACTCTTCAACATCTATACTGCAGAGCTTCCAAATATTGTGCAGCAATGCGATGTTACTATAAAAATGTATGCTGACGATGTGAAGATCTATAGAACTATAACAAGGCACGAGGACGTTTGTTTGATGCAGAACGCAATAGATTTGTTGGCGAGTTGGGCAGATAGATGGCAGCTTCCTCTCTCTCCACAAAAAAACTATTGTTTTGCACCTAAATTCCGGTACATCAACCCATCCATATACGTACAACATAAACGGTGTACGTTAGCAGCTGTGGACTCTGTTAAAGACCGGGGCTTTCATTATGATAATAACCAGCGTCCGTCGCCGGCTTCGCCGGCGACTGACGCTGGATGTGCGGGCCAGGCTTGCCGGCTTCGGGTATTGTGGGCCACGCTGAGAGCGGAGCCCAAACCTAGATGGGATTTCGTACTCACCCAGCGTCCGTCGCCGGCTTCGCCGGCAACCAACGCTGGGTAAGGAAGCATCCCTAGCGTCGAAGTCGAACACGTAGAAACGCACGAATGCTACAGATGGATGCCTTGCTGTTCATCACTCACATCCCTGTATAGCATTCAAGATAACGCCCGCAGCACTCCTGCTTCGTCTGGAGTCGTGTTCACAACCTATTGCAGCTCGTCAGGCCTCTTCTCTGCATTATCACCGTCTACGGTGATCCTCAGATCCATCGGGAGGTCGAGAGGGCGGAGCAACTGCCCCCTGACCTGCTTTGGATGCGAGAGTCGGGAGTTGCCTATGTGCTGATACCACTCGCTTTGGACCTACGTGTCCTCCTTTATGAGACGTTCACCTGTACGCTTAGAGGAGCGACGTTCCTCAAATAAAGCCTATTCATCCACTCTTCTGTTATCCTTGTATATTTCCGCAACCCACTGAACCACCCATAACGGTGAAATAGGAAGAAGCAATCCTCACGTCTCAAGCGCCCACTACATTTTGGTGCATCGGCCTAATAAGCCAACCTACTCCCGCGTCAAAGAGTGACATCTTTGATCCCTGGAGAAGAAACAAAGCTCCATCTGAGCTTAAAGTCGGTCGAATTCAAGACCGCAAATCCCTTAACTGGGCAAGTCTCCCGTACTCTGTACCTGGAGCAACCTTCTGCGAGTCAGATAACAAAGTCTCCCGTACTCTGTACCTGGAGCAAATCTTCTGCGAGCCAGAAACAAAGTCTCCCGTACGTGAAAAGTACTTGGAGCAAGCCTTCTGCTAGTCAGAAAAAGGTTTCCATTAAGAAGGAACCATCTTTCACAAATTAGTGAAAAAAAAGGAAGAAAAAGAAATAGCCAAACATAAATAATGACACTTCATTTCCAAAAAGTGGAGATATTGGGTGGATCCATTGCTCTAAAAAATTTAGTCAAACGCTTCCAAGAATACACGTTCGGCATAGACTACACTACTGCGGATGAAGAGAACTGCAGAAAATCGCGAGCTAGTATAATGCTTCTAGAATGTGCTATAAAGCAGCTACGAGAGAAAAGAACATTTCTCTTAAAGTCATACGAAGACATGTACGAAGAGTATAGAAATTGCAAAACCAAGTCGGAGAAAAAGGACTTGATGGTTGAAATTGACCAGATTGAGGAAGAGTCTCAACTGGAAAAGAATATTGATGACGGCAATAACCTCATTTTAAAGCTAATGACAAAAGCAGCTGAATACAGGTGCGCCAACGAGATGATTGGTCTTAAGCTTGGCTATATTGCATACAAATCTGCTGCAAGTAGTACTACCACAAAAATAGAACAGAAAGTTCAGGTCAAACATTGCACTTCTGACCACAACACTGTTAACTGTATACTAGGACTAGAAAGCTTTGAACGAAATCAAGCACTTCAAGAGACTCGTCAGTCTAAAAAGCATCCTAAGGCTTCTCTATCCTTCGTGCACAAAATAAATGAAGTTGTCAAAAACCGATCAGAGTCTTAGCATCTTATTCACCAACCTGATGATCTTGGTCCCATCAGAAGAGTCACTCCACCTAGAAAAAGCCTCAGAAATAGGACAAAATCCGCCAAAGAAATTGGTAGAATATTACCACCATACAATACGTGCATAGCTAAATGTCTAAAAAGCACGAAGTGCAATACCATGGGTGCATTGCAAGTAGTCGCCAAAAATCTCTCTTATAGGAGACCGGTTAGAACATCTTTTAGCAGTTGTATCCCAGTTTCGCATTCAAATCGTAGACTCCGTAACCAGACAATCGGCTCGGAACACAACGTATGTCATACTCGCCACCTTATGCGTGAAGAGACAAAGTCATGTGGACTCCTACGAGGGGTCGTAAAACCTTTGCTGTTAGCAGACAAGTCACAAGACAGACAGACTGCAGAGGATCTGTTGGCTCACCCTAAAAAAGGGGCTGCGAACAACGGCTACTGCGAGAACAGACATGGCCAGAAGCAGACGTGTAGCACCCATGCGCCTTACCGCAAACATGTCAATCAAATGCGGCAGTCTGGCAATGTTTGCCATTTTTGCCAAAAGAGCGGTCACGGATACATGACCTGTAAAAAAATATCAGACCGGATAGTCTGCCAAAGGGCCTTCAGAGAAGGGCGCAAGTTTAGAAATGTTTTTCCGTCTAGTCTACGGTGATCCTCAGATCCATCGGGAGGTCGAGAGGGCGGAGCAACTGCCCCCTGACCTGCTTTGGATGCGAGAGTCGGGAGTTGCCTATGTGCTGATACCACTCGCTTTGGACCTACGTGTCCTCCTTTATGAGACGTTCACCTGTACGCTTAGAGGAGCGACGTTCCTCAAATAAAGCCTATTCATCCACTCTTCTGTTATCCTTGTATATTTCCGCAACCCACTGAACCACCCATAACGGTGAAAGAGGAAGAAGCAATCCTCACGTCTCAAGCGCCCAATGCATGCATACAGTGCTAATGGAAATTGGTCAAAGCACTGCAGAAAATTGGGACCTTTTCCTTCCTTCACTGCATATGAGGGAAATTCAGTATCGCGTTCAAAAAATCGATAACACCGAGCGATACTGACTGCTTGATCCAGGTAATAGGATATCGATTGCCAGATCGAAGTGTGAGCCAAGGACGCAAGTGTGAGTAGCGCCGCGTCGCAGACCTCTACCGCAACGCTGCACGTGTTGTCTGAACCCGGCAGCGGCGGTTCTCGTCATAGCCGCGATGACGCCTTGCGAAACCTCATCCAGTGGGTGTTCTTTGGTGGCAGTGGAGGCGTCGTGATAGTCAACAGCGGCGGTCATGGCTGCCTGGGTAGTAAACACCGGCGGTCATAGCCGCCTGCCATGCTGCCATGTTATGGTGTTTACGGTTGGCGGCGGCGATACGACGAACGGCTGGGTCTAGGGACGGCTGTCGGCAGAAATGTCGACGGAATGTCAGCAGAAAGCGACAGACGTCTCCCGTCAATGATTCATGCCTCTCTGCTTTATATAATAGGATTTATATAATAGGATATAGATTTTGGGAAGCATATCCGAGAGGTTTGTAACTCAGCCATGCTACTAACGTCGAACATCTTTAGGGCTTTAACTACTAAGAACAAATCCATTCTACTTAAGGTATACAAAACCTACGTACGCCCTCTTGTTGAATCTAGTGCCTCTGTCTTCACTCCTTATAAGAAAAAGGACATATGCAGAATGGAGAAGGTACAAAACAATTTCACTCGCAAACTTCTCCTTTGAACAAATAGCTTCTTATACTCGCGAGTACCAAAAGCTTCAATTAGAAACAAATATCTCGGTATACCGACCCTAGAATCTCGTCGCAAAGTATTCGATGTGTGTCTTGTACATAAACTGCTGAGCTTCATACCTGCTTCTGGGCCTTGTAAATTTTTTTAAAACGAAGAAATCTCTAACACGAGGGGAACCTGAAAAGTTATCTCTTCCTCGCCCCAGAACCCGACTACGAGCCACATCGTTCACATATAGAGCTGGCAGCTTGTACTTAAAAATTGCTAAACATATTCAGTCTCCCGTAACTCCGGGACAAATGAAAAGCCGTGTAGGTATTGCCTTGCTTAGAAACGAGATTTCTTAAACAGTATGACTTTGCATCCTAGCGTTGTTGTTGACTAGTTCTTTCTTCTGGATTTTATTTGTTTTCATTGTTTGTTAGTTTATACTTGCAGTTGTCGTTGTACAATGACTGCTTTTCAACGATTGCCTTATGCAAGCGTAATAAACATAAACATAAACATAAACAACGAAAGGCTGATTGAGTTGAAACTCTATGAAATAACTCTAGGAAACTCTTAACCATCCTCCATACTCGCCAGACCGTTCTCCTATAGAACATCACTTTTTGAAGCACCTCAACATTTTCAAGCAAGAAAGGCTTCCGAAGCTAGGGCGATGCAAAAGGACGTTTGACGATTTCGCAGAACTCCAGAAAATTACGCTGCTAAATATCTAAATAAGTTTCTCGTTGGCAGAAATGTGTTGATTGCTTTGCTGGTTGTTCTAATAATATAACCATCACCACCTGTATATAAAAGAGTTTGTCCGTCGAGTGATCTAACCTGGGTGAGATACGCCGCATCATCCACAGCGCGGGCAACATTTGCTACTGAACGTGGGGTGTTGCTACAGCAGAGTAAGCGTAGTTCTTTACTTCATAACACAACAGCTCCTTTCTGAGCGTCCATTCAGAAGCTGTGACTTCGCACCATTAGCATGAGAAGACCACTAAAGGGGTAAGAGTAGAAGGGGGACTTCGATGGTGGAGAACCGACCAGGAGAGAGCGACCTGAAGGAGGCATGGGGATGGGGGGTCGATAGGGGGAACAATGAAAGAGGCCAGGATGAGGGGTTGTAGGGTATGAGACGAGAAACATTAAGTGTCTTTCGTTTTTGCTACGGGCCATTCTGTGGTCCGAAAATGGCATAAAATGGTATCACTTCAGGGCGGCTGGTAGGGCAAAAGTGACATTTGGGACAGCTCTGTTGTACTCAAAACTCAGCCTACAAAAGTTTGAGTCGAAATCAAAGTTAGAGTATAGCAACACGATAATTTCCTATGTTGTCTGATTGAAGTTGCAGTGTACATTCAAGTGATTCATTTGCAACGGTGGTGGCAGTGACTGGATGGCCGAGTAAATAGCGATGCGGACTACGGGAGGGAGGTCAAGGGTTCGATTCCGGAGAGGGTTAGAGGGTTTGCTAGGTGGTCTGTGAAGAGTGATACAATATTCGCTTCCCAAATCTGCTATCAACCTGTTTTCAGATTTAGAAGAATCTGGTTTTGTCGTGTGGAGTGATGTCGCACGTCCATTAAACCACGTTTACGAGGAAGGCTCCGTTAGAGACTATCCCCATATGACACCTTTGGAACGCTCTCAATCAGTTTTGGAAGTGGTTTTCACTGTCACTTTTTTGCGAGCACGACCGACAAGTATTGATTTGACTCATCATCGAGATACGCTCATCGTTGTTCGGATTTCTTTACAGACTGCTTTTTATGCTTTTCGCAACATTCACAATTCTACTAACTGTCACCAGGTAGAGCGTATTTTATCCACTTCATGGTATTCATCTAGCTGTCACCAAGAATGGTTTAGGCAATAAGGAGGGACAGTAGGGAGTTACCAATAAGGTGGGGGGGGGGGCAGTAAGGAAGATCAACAAGGGGATCCATTACCAGTAGGAGAACGGATTTCGAAGATGTGACACCCAATGGGTGTTCGCTCGCCGTCGTCGTGTCGTGAGCGTGGGAGGGCTACTTAATTGGGGTAGATTAGTAAGGAGGATCCCGAGGGGGGGGGGGTGGGGGGAGGGAGGGATCGACTGGAAGAAGATACCTGGAGGCGGGACCAGGACGGGAACCAACAAGAAGGGAGCCGTAAGGGTATTCATACGGGGAACAAGGAATCTGCCCATATGCATATCCTCTTCATGCTCCACACAGCGGCGACTGTGCGCGCTTCTGAGCTTCTGGATTTGGAAGACGGGCCTTCTAAACTTCTGTCACCAGAACATGGCTCCCTACGTCGCGCAACAAGCGTCCTGATTCTGAATACTGTCACCGACTTCTGCCATGAGTATGGGAGGACTACTAAGGGGGTGGTGGAGAAGGGCAGTAAGGGAGACCTCTAGGGTGGACCAGGAGAGCTACCAGGAAGGAAAGGAACAATCTGGAGGAGGGGTCAGGATGGGGAGACCAGAAAGAAGAGGCCAGTAAGGGTTCAATAGTGGAAACAAACAAGTGGGCCAGGACTTGGGACTAGGAAGGCGGGGACTATTCAAGGGGAGGGACGACCAGACCAGTAAAGGTGGACCAGCAATTAGATCCAGTAAGAAGAAACGAGTGAGTGGTTACCTGGCTTCAGAAGGCATGTGAACGATATCTGGAAACGCTAGTTGTTGAGCATGAGAACGGTTGTGGAGGAGCAACCTGAGGGACAGGAGTACTGCGCAGTACAAACCAATGACGTTACTGGCCGGTCCGGAGAGAATGTCTATGATGAAGGTACCGAAGTGGTGAACGGCTTGATGTCGTTAAAGTACGTACCAGGTCCTAGATGTTAGCGAATTTCATGTTCTACAAAGACTACCTCCCGTAGGTCAGTGGTGCTGCAAAGTCGGGCGAAGCGCGCAAGTACGAGGCACGCCGTTAGGCGTGTCGGAGCACTTGTATGTATACTGTAAAGGAGTAGTGTGTGTGCGTGTGTATTTCCTTTCGTCCGTCCGTCACAACTGGAGTGGGGGCACTGCATCTTGGCGATACTCAATGATTAACAGCCCTGTGGGTAATCAAGGTCGCTGAACACGAATTTTAAGTGAAGTTCGTTTTTGATGCTTTGATCACCATCAGTCGATATTGATTAAATTATTGATTTTTGTCGATGGCGTTCATTTTTTCTATTTCTTTCTTACTGAAGGGACCTGGCTAGTAGGGTTTTAAAAATTTTAAACGATGTCGAAATCGTATGTAGCGCCAAATTTAGGTTTTGCCTCATCATGGCGATCTATTTGATGCCAAATTTGCCTAGTTTGGCTCCATGTTCATCATTCCATGTATTTTCAACTGCCGATTTTTTACTTTTTAGCTAATTATTTGCGAGCATACCACTTTTGTTCTAGGGCTGATTTTTACTAAATTTCTTGTCTATGAGGAGTGGATTGGAAATATTAGTCTTAGGTTTACCCTGACCAAAAAGTAAGATTGTAATCAGCTCCCCCCCCCCCCAACAAAAAAAGCGTCGTCACAGTACGACACCCTTTCGATTCCCGAACTCAAACCTGAGATCATACAGAAGATCGCTTCAGAAATCAGTGT
>OX377201.1:85031605-85066722 GCA_947396885.1 Heligmosomoides polygyrus polygyrus
AGAGAAGCAGTGATTGTATGTCCAAAGGACATGCTTGGTGGGGCAGGTCAGGTCACTGCAGTTACAGCAACATTATCGACCCACACCGAACTTGTCTCAAGGTAATGAAAGGGATCAAGGTGAAGTGGAAAATTCTTTTAAAAGTATTGAAGATATGGGTTTCGCTAAATTACAGCAACTACATATTCTGCAAGGTCTGGACAGACGTCGGTGCTGAGTCTTACATTCCGACTAGAAGGAAACAGCCTTTTTGAAGCAATGAATCTACCAGACATGAGCTGCCAGGTCCATCATTTTTGTGGGGCAGCATCTCTGCATGTTGTGTGACCAGCTTCCGTCGCCTGAAACACAGATCTATTCGCGCGAAGCAGCCTTTTCGAGACGCGTCTCCATGGAACTCTGGTGCACTGCCAATTTGGTGACTGATTACAATCCTGACTACTTTCGATCAGAGTAAGCCAAAAACCTGCATTTGTAGTTCACACCTTCTAGTCAAGAACTTGAGCTAAATCAGCCCTAGAACAAAGGGGGTTTGGCCGCAAATAATTAGCGAAAATGGAACAAAAAATCCGCAGTTGAGAACGCATGGAATGATGGACATGGAGCCAAACTAGGCAAATTTTGCATCAAATAGATCACCGTGATGAGGCGATTCCTGGAGCTGGCGCCAAATACGTTTTCGACACCGTTTAAGATTTTAAAAACCCTACTAGGCAGGTCCCTTCCTGCCAGGAGGCATAATTAGGCAAGACTCAGGAGCGGATATCGGTGCGGGGACACCTCGGACTTGAAAATTCTAAAATTCTGCAAAGTCTTTCATGCCATTGGGTTGATAATAATCTCCAAATATGTGTATATCGTTGGGTATAATCGAGTTTGAGGAGAGTTATGGCAAAGTGGCGAAAGCGGCGGATTAATCCGCCGCCGGCCGCATTTTGGCGGATATTTACCGACAGTACTGTATCGCGAAGTAGTTCCCTCGAAGTAGCCATTATTCTTGCACCACGTTATCCTTATCCACGCTAACCTTAAAGTTGAAATTAAGTTGAAATCTGTTTTCTTACATGTGCCTGGTCGACAGCTGGTGTTATGAGTTTCATCCCATTTGCCTTCAGGCGTTTGGGCGGCCAATTACTTGTGTAGAGAATTTTCGCTGCACCCTGCATATATACAACAGCTAGCTGGTGTTCGCCCGTCCTGGGCTTTTCAAAGGCATGGTGCACAGGCATGTGTTCAGAAGACGCGTCACCGACGTCGTGCAACAGACCATAAGACGATTTGAGGACACTTGTCATCGATTAACTTAAAGGGCGTCCTGATTCAGAAGACGTGTCATGACGTCATTTTAAAGTCTTGCATAGGATCCAGGACGGAGGATCCAGTAAGAAGGGAATTTTCAGTTGGAGGGAGTTCAATAGAACAAGGGAAGGAACCAGGTGGGAGCATCAGGAATGAGAACCAACAAGGAGAGCTCAGCAAGGAGAACCAGTGAGAGGGGTTCAGTAAGGGGAGAACAGACCTCCGTAACGCATTCAGATGACGTGTCGTAGACGTGGTGCTACGAGCGTGCGGGTTAGAAATACTTATCGCACCAAATGCGTTCGTGGTCTGGTCTATGTCTTCGACGTTTGAAACGAAGTCTCCTTTCCAACGAGACGTTTGGTGGCCGCTAGGCTACTGAACGTCTGGTGACATATAAGTGTTAATCACAAAGATTACAAAGGCACAAAGGGCTTGAATCAAGAGAACTCGTCACAATACGGTTAGCGTAGGTTTTCGCATAACTCGTTGCGTGACTTTGGGAAAATCGTCCTGACCACATTTAGTCGGAAAGCGATGTCATAGATCCAGCATTGAACAGACATAAGCAACTAGTTTTCCACGCGCCCTTCCTTTTCAGGTACAAAAAACTGCCTCCATTGAGGCGCAGAGTGGACAACGTTCTCTAAAGGAATGTTTGGGAATCTTTCCAAATTGTTCGTCTACTTGTGAGATTAACTGCTACATGATTCTGTGAGCCAGATTATGTTTTATCAGTGTAAGAAGCGGAAGTCCACTAACTCTGAATACGGTGGAAAAAGCGAGGCGATCAGCATAGTTATGATTAGAAGGGTGGTAGCTGATCTCGCATATATTAGTTACCGGACATTCAACGGCCTGCAGGCCGTCAAAAGTTTAGTTGAAGGCTTCGCCCCAAACCCGGAGTACAGAACACTCCGAACGTCTTTTGCCTTCTCCCATTCACTAAAGTAAAAAGAAAAACTGGTTTTGCTATACAGAATGGTATAGCGGAATACGGTAGTGCAAAATCTTCAGAACTGCTCCTGTGGTGCCCCATCCTCTATTGCACGTACGCGATTCATTCTCTGAAGTACTCATTCTATTTATTAATTACGGTCCCCTTCTAACAGTTCTATTACTGGACCCTTTACTGAACCCCCTTAACTGGTGTTCCCTTCATTGACTCCCTTACTGGTCGACCTTTAGAGGCCCCACCTTCACTGCCTCCCCTTCCTCTTCGTCGGTCCCTACTGCTGCTCTCACCTTCACTGGACCTCGATTTCCTCATCCCCTCTTCACTGGTCCCCCTATCCTTCACCCCCCCCCCCCTTCACTGGACCTCTCCTTTCTTCACCGGCCCTCATTGCTGGTCCCACTTTCACTTGTACCCCTTTACTGGTCCCCTCTTCACTGCCCCCCCCCCTTTATTGGTCAACCCTTTACTGGTCCCTCCTCCACCATCCTTCACCGCTCCCTTATTATTGGTCCCACCTTGACTGATAAAAAGTCGTCTGAATCCGCACAGGCCTTTCGCGACATTGATGACACCTCTTCTTAACCCAGGTACCTGATGAAGGACGTCGGTGACATGCCTTCTCAAGCCGGACGCCCTTTGCGTGACGTCAGTTACACGTCCTCCTAACCCAGACACCCATTACACGACATCAGTGCCACGTCGTCTGAATCCGAACACCCCTTGCGCTACAACATTGACACCTCTTCTCATCCTGGACGTCCTTTGTGCGACATGCCCCCCCCCCCCCTTCCCCTTCATTCCCACACTTCCTCCCAACACATTCCTCCAGTACTTCTGTGCAAAGAAACAAACACACAGACAAACGACTGTTCTCTTTTATATATAGTAGGATCTTTGATCAAATTTGTGCTTAGAACGGGTATTACTGACAACTAATACTGTAGATAGTTTCAGAGCCGCATAGACGAGAGAATGTGCTAAAAGTGTTAAGGTTGCTGAAAGGGGGTCGCGGTCGGATCTGCCATTTTTTCGAAGGAATAAAAGACTGTAATTTGTGGACTGCGAGTAAAAGACTATATAAGCGCAAGAAATCTAGTAGTGGCAGTGCAAAATAATTCAAATAAAATAATGCAAATAAAAACTCCTAGAAACCCTTCCCGTTTGTGAAAACATTTATCCTATTTTTTCTGATGCGTTCACCTAGTGCGGAGAACACCTGACACCTGTTTTTTGCGATTTGTTCAGCAAAAATGCATACGTAAGGATGCATGGGCACTGCGTTCAAGTAGCATGGTTTAACGTCTTCAACCACATAAGTAGAAAGAAACCTTTTCCGGCTTGCACCTGTCGCCCCATTTATCATCAAATTGCTCAGGCGCGCTCCAGGAGCGTCTGCATTCGTCCCTATCGTTCCTATGGCCTATGTTATACCACCGCCCACCCGAGCTAAGCCTAATGATAAGCTCCCATATCGATCGCGCGAAGCGGTGAGTCGATATGGGAGCCTATCATTAGGCTTCGCTCGGGGTGAGCGATGGTGTAACATAGGCCTATCGCGCGCCAGAGTATTCCAATGGATCCTCCTCGCTCGAGGAGCACGAGGAGCGTCATTCCTTTCCTTCACGGTTTTCATGAAGAAGGATGATTAACGCACAGATTGGGCGTTCTGGTGTTCTAATGGCATCCCGCTGAATCCAATCGGTGACGGCTCTCGTCCAGCGGGTGTCTGCGAAGCAAATTGCGTGGCCGGCCCACCTAATTTTTTACGACTTGGGCCATGCGACAGCTTCTCTAATCTTCAAACGCCGACGATGCTGAAAACTCTGCAGACCTTCTCTCGGATGAAAAGGAGTCTTTGGAATTTTATCGAAACAGAGCATTTGTTGTGAATATACCCAACCAGGGTCTATATCTAGATATATTAATCTACTATTGTATTCTGACATATAGGACACCTCGCTCTGAATGATAAGACTTAAGACACTTAGGTAGGCAATATAAGATAAGAACCATTGAATATCATCCACAGGCATAACCTAGCAATACCGCAAGTAGGCACTCGTGAATGTAATCTCCCGTGGTGCTCGAGTGCGGCACCGTCTTTCAGGTTTACTCTGATGATACCGACTGGGCGGCCAGAATGTCGCCATATCGTGGCTACGCCCACTGAAATTGTGTATATATACGATGCATGTATCACTATTGTGGGTTCTACTATAAAATCGTGAGAATAAACCTTTGTTCCACTGAATAGTAAAGCAACCCCATTGGTTATCCACCAAATTGGTGCATCGACCGTGGAAAAAACCCAAGTCTGCGCTAGTTCTCGTCAGTGAGAAACAGACGGGTTTTTATTAGCTTTCTTTGCGAGTTCTCTTCGGAGAAACCAGAAAGCAACCCTAAGTCCTTCGCGAGTTCTCTTCGGAGAAACCAGGACTTGATTGTCAGCTGTGCTAGTTCTCTTCGTGAGAAGCAGCCGACAATTCTAAATTTTCCTTTGCGAGTCCTCTCACGAGGAACCAGGAAAATAAAAAAGCTTTCTTTGCGAGTTCTCTTCGGAGAAACCAGAGAGCGAACGAATTTCCATTCCGATCAAGGAAAGGAAGTCGAAAGAATACCTTCTTCGCGAGTCCTCTACAGAGGAACCGGAGGGAAATTCTAAATTTCTTAGCGAATTCTCACAGAGGATCCTAAGAAAGGAGAAAAAGACCCGCGTGGCAGGAAAACCTTCGAGCACAGGACTACTCGAATCATTTCAAATAGCGGGTGAATTTCAGACATCACAAAATCCTAGATATTTGTGAGAAATTCACCAAAACGCGATAGAAATGGACGATGTTCAAGCCTTGAAGACGAAGATCTCCAACGCATGTAAGCTTCTTCGATCCAACGATGCTCAGATCGAAGAACTCCGAAACCCATTCGAATTTCCATCGGAGAAGGCACAATGCGAGGAGTATGTCAGAAGAAAGACTGCAGACTTGAACTACCTCTCACGAGGAATATCCCAAGTCAAGCAGTTATTGGACAAATACGTCAAGGAAGCGATCGAAAGGATCGATAGACGAGCCGACCAAAAAGAGCAGGAAAAGCTAATGATGGACCTAAACAAGCATTTAGAAGATGATGCGAATAGTCTGGACATCCAAACAGTTCAATGGCTCAACAAAATAGAATTCCGTTTAGAGGAATTGGCGCAGCAAGCCACCCTCACAGCGGATGTAGCTTTTAGTGTCAGTCACCAGGCTACTAGAAGTCAAAATGACGGTACAAACGATCAAGAAGGACGCCTACTACCACCAGGCAATCGCAGCCAGCGTATCAGACGTCCACTACTCGAAGTCCCAATATTCTCAGGAGACTTCAGGGAATTTACCACTTTCTGGTCAGTCTTCCAGTCGTTGATACACGACGACGTTGACCTCTCTGACCAAGACAAATTCCTATTCTTGAAGCAAGCGCTCAAAGGAAAAGCAGCAGCTTCAACCAACAGCATTCCAGTTATTGGAGAAAAATACAGCGTAGCAGTGAATATCTTGAGGAAACAGTACGATAGATCCGAAAGCATGGCTGATATTCTCATCAGCGAAATCGAGCGCATACCTCGAGCTAATGATAATCCCAAGAGCTGCCGTGAGACACTGTCATCAATTTCTTCACGAGTCGTACATCTGGAGCAAACTGGAGTATCACTTAACGCAGCCAGAGTATGGCGCCGTTTAATTTTATCGAAATTTACGGAACATATTTGCAGTACAGTGATACAAAAGGAGAGGAATGCCAACATTCCGTTCGAAGTAAGCGACATCATGGACGCGATTGACGATATCATCGCGCTCGCGCTACAAGAAACGACCGAACTCACAACGAGGACCTTATTTGGAACCGACAATCACAGATCAAACAACTTCGTGAGGTCACACATCACCCCTCAACAAACGAAGCATGTCGCCAAACGAAGGATCTGCTTATGTGGAGGATCCCATCCTCCTCAGTATTGCGACAAATTTCCAACACCTGAAGCACGACGAATGGAAGCTAGACGACAAGGAGTATGCTGGAAGTGCTTCGATCGGTCACACAGCTCGAAATTCTGTACAACCGTTGGAAAGTGTCCAAAATGCAACGAGGATCACCATTCGTCTCTATGTATTGGAACCAGCGGTAGAACAGGTCAAGCCGAAAGGAGGCAAAACCAACCGCAAAGTTCAGCTTCTCATCGACCACAAACGTCTTCTCTACCGTCGTAACCCAACCGGTTCAAGAATCAGCAGCAAAGAAATAGCAGTTATTCCCAGGATAACGGTCGAGTTCAGGCTCTAAGCAACTCAGTGCCACAACCACCGCTACTGGGACAGTGTGTGCTACAAATGGCTTCAGCACTCATATTCAACGAAACGGAGTCAAAGTACGAATCAGTTACAATACTACTTGATTCGGGTGCTCAAAGAAGCTTTATCAAAACAAGATTTGAACGATTGCTAGGTCTTCCAATAATTAGCTCAACCTCGTTCACAACTACTGGAATGGGAGAGCTACAGGAAACCTTCAATTCCAACGAGCTTCGTGTTACGCTGAAGGATAATCACGGCTCCAGAAAACTACATAGCCTGCCAATCTTCACAAAGGATAAACTGACTTCTATAACGAAGACTGCGGAGTTATCCAGAACAGACAAATATTTCATCAAGAAGGAGAAAATCACTATAGCCCAACAAGGACTATTTTCTCACGAAGTGTCGCCAGACATTATCATTGGGCAGGATCTCCTCAACAAGGTTGTCGACCACGAAACCTCAGTTATCAAGCTGCCGTCTGGATTGATTTTAACGCCAACGATCTTTGGCTACACAATCTCCGGTGCTAGTGATAAAACCGCTATTCTGACAAAGAATAGCACTTCTGAATGCAGTTCTCTGATTATCGCAACGCCGTCGCTGACAGCTAAAGACGACTACAAAGAGAACATAAAGCATCTGTATGAACTCGAATCGCTGGGAACTAACACAGACAGCGATACCGATGAGGCTTCTATAGTCAAGTTCATGGATAGCTACAGGAATACCATTACAATCGAAAGCGGAAGAATCACTGCCGGTTTTCCTTTCACGGACGAGGTGAGAAACCTCAAGGACAACTTCAACGTCGCAATTCGTCGACTGCAGAATTTGCTGCGCACACTACAAGGAGACAAAGAGAAATTCAATCTCTATAACGACACGCTTACGAGCTACCTGCAGGATGGTATCATTGAGGAAGCTAAGGAAGAGGACGACAGGCTCGCAACTTTCTACCTCCCACACAGACATGTGTGGACACCGTCGAAATCCACTAAGCTACGAGTGGTGTTTGATGCTTCTTCTCACGCAAGAGATGAGCTCAGCCTGAATGATGTCATCTACGAAGGACATTCTCTAACACCACTGATCCACGAGGTGCTTCTGAAATTCCGTACGCATCTCTACACAATGGTAGCGGATATACAAAAAGCCTTCTTGCAAATCAGGCTACCTGCCAATCACCGAGATGTTACGAGATTCCTATGGGTGAAAGATATTTCACTGCCTGCAACAGGAAGTAATCTGAAACACCTTAGATTTTGCAGAGTACCCTTTGGCATAAATGCCAGCCCTGCAATTCTGAATCAGTGCATACTAAAGCACATTGAAGCATCGCGCTCAGAAATCTCTCAAGAGTTATCCAGCTCTTTGTACGTAGACAACGTGTTTCTGGAAGGAAATAATGCGGATGATCTACTTCACAAATACGCCGAATCGAAGACGTTATTTTCATCAATAGGGATGAATTTACGAGACTATCTGTCTAATTCCGCCTATGTCAACAAGACGATTCCCGACTCTGATCGAGCCGCATCCACCGACATCAAGGTGCTTGGAATTCAATGGAACGCGGAAGGAGACACCCTCTCATTGAAGTGCGTTGAAAAGCAATCAGTGAAGGTCTCCAAACGTACTGTATTGAGTCAAACCAATGGGTACTGCTTCGACCCTCTTGGACTACTCACGCCGCTTCTAATCCCAGCAAAGATCTTTCTTCAAGATCTGCATAAGAAAAAGTATGGATGGGACGAAGATGAAGCGACATGGAAAACCATCCATTCAGAAATAAACGGTTTTGAAATTACCTTACCTAGGAAGGTTATGGAGAAGAATTATTCAACAAAGCATACGTTATCTGTATTCGTAGATAGTTCTAAAAGAGCTTACGCTTGCAGCATCTACGTCACGACGACATCATGCGGAAATAGGAAGGACTCAAGCTGTTCACGGCAAAATCCAAGATTGCCCCCATAAGCAAGGAACAAACGATACCAAGGCTCGAGCTCCTCTCAATCTTCATCAGATTGAGCCTTGCTGAGTCAACTATTCAAAGGATAGACACGAAGTTCGAGCAGATCAACGTATTTAGCGATTCGACTATCGCGCTATGCTGGGTTCAAGGAAACAGACGGTTGCCATCAATCGTCTCCACCCTTGTCCAGAAAATAGCCGCTATTGCAAAACGACTTCGAGAATCCACTCAAGTAGTCTTCTTCCATGTGCCTACGAACGAGAACGTCGCCGGCTGTGCCACACGAGGAGTTAGTAAAAATGATCGAGCCAAACATCGTTGGTGGAGTGGCCCAATCTGGCTTAACCAACCAAGCGACCTTTGGCCTGTCAAAAAAGCTGAGGATTTATGCCAGCAGAGCTCTGGTTTAGAATACGAAGCAGCATTATATGCTTCTAATACAGAGGAACACACCGTAGTTCCTATATGGCCAACGGAGAAATTCAGCAGCTACTCCAAGTTGGTTCGGATTGTCGCTTACTGCTCTCGATTTATTCGTAACGCAACAAAGGGCCGATGTCTACCCTTGTCAAGAAAAGGACTGCAGACAGAGTCACCCTCAGCCGAAGAAGCTACTATTGCCGAAAGATTGGTCATTCGCCAAGAACAAACGATCTTCAAATCTGAGTTACTGCTGCAAAACACGCAGCTGAATGTGAGAATCGACAAAGAGGGAATATATAGGAGATTTGGTAGGCTCCAGAACGCCGATCTTCGTTTCTCGACAGTCAATCCAATACATATTCCTAAGCAAAGCAAACTGGGACCGCTTATCGCTCTAAGCCTACACAAGGCTCTGGCCCACTGCGGGTCAAATCAGCTCCTGTACAACATTAGACGGCGGTTTTGGATACCGCTCGACAGGAGTCTATGCAAGCGAACGCTTAAAAACTGCTCCACTTGCAGAAAAGCTAACGCAGTTCCGTACAAGTACCCCAGTATGGGACCTCTTCCAAGCGAAAGAGTTACCCAATCACCTCCATTTTCATACACCGGAGTGGATTTTTTGGGTCCAATCACGACGAAATCAAGTTCTGGAGAGGACTGCAAACGATACGTCGCCCTGTTCACTTGCCTTGTGACAAGACTCGTACATCTAGAAGTAGCAATGGATTTGTCAGCTAAGAACTTCATCTTTGCCCTCAAGAGATTCATCGCTCGAAGAGGAGTTCCCAGGAAGATAATTAGCGACAACGGAACAAATTTCCAACTCACGGAAAGTCTCTTGAGCCGCAACCAGGCCCTTGAAGATGTTTCGTTATCCTCATTTTTGGCGGATTATCGAATCCTTTGGACCTTTATACCTCCATCATCTCCATGGATGGGTAGTGTTTGGGAAAGAATGGTAGGAACCGTCAAACGATCGTTTCAAAAAACCGTTGGACGACGAAAGCTTACCGATGAGTTACTTCATACAACACTGTGCGAAATAGAAAGTGTTGGTAACTCAAGGCCGTTAACAACAATTGGTGATCGAGATTGTCCCATTGAGACTCTTCGCCCTATTGACTTCCTTTATAAAGATGTACGCCATGGAACATCCCAGCTTACATTAAACGAAGACGACGAAGATCCTGACTTCCGACCATATCCTGAACTTTCGTCCCATAAAGCAGCTATATCGGAGACAGAGAAGATCACTAAAAAGTTTTGGTCGATCTGGAAAAACGAATATCTCATGGAGCTAAGGGATCGACACAAGATGGCAAGCAAGACTTCTAGAAAGTCCAACCAGTCTCCAACAATAGGAGATGTAGTGCTTCTGGACGACGACTCCCAACAACCAAGAGGTTCGTGGCCTATGGCAGTAATACTAGACCTGGTCACCAGCAGAGACAACGAAATTAGAAGTGCGATGCTACAAACCGCGTCAGGAAAGATCATCCAGAGGCCGATTAATCGTCTAATCCCGCTGGAAATTCAATCCAGCATGGAAACGCTGGATCAACCACCCGCTGATTCAAATAATGGCAGTAGGAACGTTACGAGAATTACAAAACCTGCCGAAAGCACGGTTCGGCGACAACCAGCTGTTAAAAACGCTGTATCTTACAGCGAGAACATCTCAAACGCAAGGAGTTCCAGGCTAACAATCCTGACTACATGCAATCAACCGGCACGATGAAAAATGGAACGGAGCCGCGTTGACGCAATCTATAAGGACGACAGAAACTGTAGAACGTTTCATCATATTTGTGGTTTGTGTATCGCCTGCTGCCTTAATATGTTCATGTGCAGCTATTTGTTTATAATTGTTGTGAATACGCAACCCGATTGATAGTTGGATGTAACACTAACTAGTTAATAGATTTCTATTAGAGTCATTTGTGAGTAACATGTTTATCGCTACCGCTCATCGGGCCCCGCCCCAGTGTTGTGAATATACCCAACCAGGGTCTATATCTAGATATATTAATCTACTATTGTATTCTGACATATAGGACACCTCGCTCTGAATGATAAGACTTAAGACACTTAGGTAGGCAATATAAGATAAGAACCATTGAATATCATCCACAGGCATAACCTAGCAATACCGCAAGTAGGCACTCGTGAATGTAATCTCCCGTGGTGCTCGAGTGCGGCACCGTCTTTCAGGTTTACTCTGATGATACCGACTGGGCGGCCAGAATGTCGCCATATCGTGGCTACGCCCACTGAAATTGTGTATATATACGATGCATGTACCACTATTGTGGGTTCTACTATAAAATCGTGAGAATAAACCTTTGTTTCACTGAATAGTAAAGCAACCCCATTGGTTATCCACCAAAGCATTTATCGTCGTGAAAACCTGTTGACAAAGACTGCACATTCACGAGAAGATGAGGGAAGTTGACAGCATTATAGTGCACGCGTCTCTGAAACCTTATCGCTTATTTAATTACGGTGTCCTGGTGTCAACATTTTCCTCACATCCTACACATGCTATTCGTCACTGAGAGCCGCGCGTACTGCGCCACTGACTCTTCACGCCTTTTGTTTCCGTAGGAGCTACTCCCTTCCGATGCTTGGCTTTATTCCGTCCACTTTTAAACATCTGTTTGGGTTGTTTGAAGCACCGAAAATCTCCAAAAATTAGGAAAGATAGGACCTTGTATTCAGATTGAAAAGCGAATCGGAAAGCCGGAACGGTGTATGAAAATAACACGACAAAAAAACTGTTCACTTTTTATTATGGCACGCGAACAGGCGTCAGAGCACTCTGCCAAATTACCGTGCCCAACACCAAAACCGAATATCTAATTCAACAATAAACGCGGGCTAACAGCAGGAAACATTCAGAGGCGAATCGCGTTCTGGTCGACAGCACCCTTTTTCTTGAGGTCGTTCGGTGCTGCAGACCGATTCGCTCTCGTTTTGCCAACCATTTGGATAGATGAAGACGTTTCACCGGTGCCCACTGACTGCACTGCTGATAAGTGGCTTCTCGTTTGCCTAGCTCCCTTCCTGCTCTCGCGCTGATGCGTTTTCGTTTCTCTGCTGTGCGTAGCTTTCGATCTCTTCATGTCCCTTCTGGTTCGCTGTGATCCTTGTGTTCTCTCAACCGACATTTGCTGCGCTTGAGCTTCCTCCTGCGTGCGTTCCACTGCTGTGGAGCGTTCTGTTTTTGGTATCATTGGTTGACTTGGTTTAGATGACGCCCTAGAACGCCGTCTTCTATCAACAAGTGCGGGGGGTTTCGGCTGTGTTTTCATCTTTTTCAAGGCGTAGAATTGCACAATCATATCCAGAAACAGGATGGCAGATATGACAACCAGGTAGAATGCAGTTTCGTCACTGAAACGTTGAGGAACTCAGACTCGACTGGACGGATGAGAGATGATATGTGCTCTTGATAAAGAATGTAATTATAAAAACTTACAAGAGCTTTTGCTCCTCTTCTTTCAGATCCTAAAAATGCCGATTCAGATCAAAATCACACAGACTGATGGAATTCGATGGATCGTACATAAACGGTACGTCACAGAGGGCCGAGAGAGTGCGAAATTTGAATTTTCAAACTGACGAACACAGCTCTTCATTTTCAACGATTCATTTTCAGCGTTCCATATCACCCCGTATATAGATAACCACAAAAGTCTTTTATGCATCTCCTTACATACGTCACATATCATTGCTGCGGGTCACTCTGTCGAAAGTTAGGAAGAATTTCAAATGAATAAATTTAGTAGAAAGCAAGCAAAAAAGCATACAAGTTGCTGATTTATATTTCTCTATGTGCCGACGTCAGCCCAAAAACATGATTACTGTACTAAAACAAATTCACAGATTGGAATCAGGTTGAACATCTCCCAAATCAAAAAGAACTCCTTCCTCCTTCCTCCAAATTCCTCCAAAAAGGTTTGAACAATTTTTCATCCGAGGAAATTTTAGTACGCCTTTCTTTGAAGTTTGGTCCACCTGCCCATGTGTGCACATATTTTTTGAATTTTTATAAAATTCTCATTTTTTAGGGAAAGCAATAGTTTGAACTTTTTTTTAAAGCGCAACAAATCAACAGTCATTTAATGCATTAAAAAACAAGATTGTGGCTGCACTCGAAAAGCTTGTCGCTGTATTTGTTCGATTGAAAGCTAAATTTTCGTTTGCATAGAGTTTGCCACCTGTAGACATTACAACAAAACAATTGTAAAAAACACACATTTTCTGTAAGCAGCATTCACTATTAAACAAATATCGCGACGAGCTTTTCGAATGCATGGCGTAATTTCGTCTTTTGGTGCACAGAACTATAGCTGACTTGTTGCGCTTTAAAACACAATTTAGTTTGCTATTTTCTCAAAAAATAAAAATACTGTAAAATTAGTCCACTCGTTTGAGCAGGTGAGCAAAAAAATTTAAAAAAAAAATTATAAAAGTTGTACCTATAGTTATAGCTTAAAAGGTTATCTAGTAGTCAAAAAGTTATAAAAAAGACATTCCTTGAACAAAAATTGCTCTAACCATTTTAGAGAGCATTTAACATGAAAGAAGCTTGTTTTCATTTGGAAGGGATTAATTTTGATTCCAATAGCATTCAGTTTGTTTAGAAGAGTATTTGATTTGAAAAGTATCAAATTTGACGAGAATTGGTATAAATCCAATAGTTGCTTTGGACCTTAAAGTACGGAAGTATATTTGAAGTATATTTGTGAGGTGGACTATGGGACATCATGCTGGTCTTAGATTTATCGCAACATTTTCATAACAAGGGCGATATTTTTTCCAATTTTCTGTACATAATGCCTCTAAAAATGAAAACCGGCTGCCATGTTGTCTCTTCTGTAACACTTATCAGGTCATAGAGTGTGAAATGGCCGAATTTGAGTTAGAATTCTGATTTATTATTTTTCAAACAACATACAATCATCAATCAAAATATGCGCTCAAACAAAATGTCTGTCATTTTAACGGCAACTTGCTCATGCAAGAAGCATAGAAGCCTGGATGGCAAGAAGCGATGAAATCACAGAAAGCGTTTTCCACATCCTCTTGGGAATTGAATATTTTATCCTGCAAGAAGGTCCAATGCTTGGAAGGTGTGGTGCGAGAGTAGACTGATGGGAGATCTGATGAATACGGTAGGTGAATGAGAAACTCCACATCCAACTCCTGCAGTTTCAGCAACGTGGTTTTCTGCGACATGTGGTCGTGCGTTGTCTTGCCAGAGTATTAACTTGTCTCTGTTGACAATCTTGGGAGCTTAACTGCGAGCTTCCCCATCATGTCGTACAGCTATGTAGCTGTACGACATGATGGGGAAGCTGTCAACAAAGACACGTTAATACTCTGGCAAGAGAACACATGACCACACGTTGCAGAAAACAACGTTGCTGAAATTGCAGGAGTTGGATGCGGAACTTCTCATTCACCTGCCGTATTCATCAGATCTCGCATCAGCCTACTCTGGCACCACACATTCCAAGCATTGGACCGCTTCTTACGGGATAAAGGATAAAGGATAAAGGACGGCGTTACTCAATCCCTTTTGGGACGCGCCAGCGCATTCTACTTTTACGGGATGTCGTGGAGGCGATATGAATGCGAATTTGACCATACAATGACTTGCGGTGGCCAGCCGATGAACAAGTCAGCGCTCTATCTTTCCCAGACAAGTCTGGTACCAATTCACCGACCCCAGAAGGATGGAAGGCTTGGTTGACCTGGGCGGGAAATCCGAACCAGGAACCTGGTATCGGGTGCACACGACAGTCGGCACCTCTTCTGACTGCGCTACACGCCTTACAGGATAAAATATTGAATTCTCAAGAGGATTTGGAAAATGCTTCTGTGATTTCATCGCTTCTCGCTATCCAGCCTTCTACGCTTCCAGAACGAGCAAGTTTCCTTAGGAGTCTGCACGTCATGGTGTGGAGTAATTAGCAAAGTGCAATACAGTCAAAGATTACTTATATTTCAAAAAAGATTGAAGTCCTTTTTTGTTAGTGGTTTGATATCGCCTTTGTACTATGGTTAGAGTGTTATGGCTTGACGAAAAGCAAATGTACGTTGCAAATTAGTAGAGGGAAGCTCAAGCAAGTACAGGCAATTAATAGTGCAATATTTGGAAGTTCTGGAGAAGTATGCAGTGAAAACCATGAACTCTAGATAGTCGCCTGTCGGGTGTCGTTCGATTGATATTGCTGAACAAGGTCTTTCGTTCCAGAAACTGTGAACGCCTCAGAAGTTGAGAAACGTTATTGCTGGAAACTCTCTACAATTAGCAGAGCTTCTGAAATCATGTGCGTTGCGTCGCCGTTAGTTAGCCAGTAATGGCTTAACTACGTTTTTGTGATAGTTTATGTACAATTTTTCTCTTAGAAAGATTCAGCTGAGGGTTTTCAAATTAAGACAAAGTTGAAACTAGAGGCTTCTCAGTTAACGTTGCACGTTTTTTGAATACGAACCAATCACAGGCAACAAGTTGACATATCTGTAGAATGTTAGACAATGTACTTTTATTTAGAAAACCTAAAATCATCAAAAAAACTTAAAAATCGCACTAAAGGAGTTGACCAAAAAACAACTGGATTATTTCAGCTCTTTCCCCATGCCACAAAAATGTTTTTATGCATAAATCAAAATGAGGAAAAGTGTTTTGTGCGGAGAAAAGTTTTTCGGTTTATCACAGTCCCCATGCGGTTGCTCAGCACGCAGTGTTTTCTGTTTATTTGTGCAAGTACTGGTTTCGCCGAGTTGCCATACCGTTATATTAATTATTTTTTTTGACCTTATCGTTGGCTTTTCTGTGTTTGTTTTCTGGGCAGATTAACACGAAGGCTAAAGGCAACTAGAATGGTGGAGATTGTATGATGTTGCTTTACCCATGGCACTATAAGCTCTATTTCAAGATATATCTTGTAATAGATAGATTTAAATTAACGATTTAATTTCGATTTTTTAGTTTAGGTTGAGGAAAAGTGTAATAAATGTTGAGTAGCCTTTAATTATCGCTGACATAAAAACATCCACAAACACAGAAGGAAACTCTTACGATTTAAGGTTTAGCACGGTTTTCTTATAATTACTAATTACGATTTAACGAAAAATCACGCCCATTTACCCTAGTCGCTAGACCTTGCGCATAACAAGAAGCTCTAAATCCAACCATATTCTACAGGTGCCCATTTATACGAAGTATCGATGCTAAAGAGGTTCTCTTATCTGCTCTGGAGCTGGATGCTGCGCACGCTGTGCTCGTGAGCGCATCATCTCTGATTCCATAATGTATTCGCTTGCCACATTTAGAAGAATTGTGCGAGCTCAGAACTTGATAAAATTTCAAGCAGCATTCTGGCATGATGTACAAAGCAATCATGTGTCAACAAACGAACCTGAGTTCGTCGAACAACTCTGGGGAAGGTAAAATTGTAGCCTGAAAAATACGGGTTTTTGAATCCATATAGATAAGGTCTTGATGTGCTTACCACTTGTAGTCCTTTCCAAATATCTTTCCCTTATAGTAGTTGTTTTTGTTGAGGTTGTTGTGACAGGTGTTGTAGGCAACAGTCTCGGTTGTATCTCAGCGGTAGATGTTCTTGGCGTCTCCATCTTAGACGGTTCTGTAGCTGCTCGTGGTAGCGCTTTACTTGTAGTTGTAACTGCCTTACTTAGTATTTCTGTAATGGTTTCTGTTGATTTTATAATAGGAACACGAATCGGTGCTGTATTACTAATTGAGGTTGTTTCTGTCTGCACCGTAGATGTAGTAATCGCCTCTGTACTCGTTGTCGTTGTAGCGTAGGATGTAGGCTTGATTATCAGTGTTGTATTCACTGAAGAATTTGCTGTAGTAGGTTGTAGAGGCGAAGTTGTACTGCTATTGATGGTTGTTTCTGTGATCTTCACTGTAGGTATGGTCACTAATTGCTCAATCGTTGTCGTTGTAGCAGGTGACGCTTGCGAAGATGTGGCAACAGGTGTTGTTGTTGTCCTTTGTGTTGTAGGCGAAGTTATGGGTGTTGTATTGACTGATGAAGCTGTTATAGTAGGTTGGGGAGGCGGAATTGTACTACTAGTGGAGGTTGTTTCTGTTATCCGCGCAGTAGATGTTGTCACGGCTTCTGTAGTCGTTGTAGTTGTAGCAGATAACGTTTGTGAAGATGTGATAACAGGTGCTGTTGTTGTCCTTTGCGTTGCAGTCGAGGTTGTGGGTGTTGTATTGACTGACGAAGTTGTTGTAGTAGGTTGGGGAAGCGGAATTGTGCTACTAGTGGAGGTTGTTTCTGTCATCTGCGCAGTAGATGTTGTCACGGCTTCTGTAGTCGTTGTTGTTGTTGCAAGCAACGTTTGTGAAGATGTGGTAACAGGTGTTGTTGTTGTCCTTTGCGTTGTAGCCGAGATTGTAGGTGTGGTATTGACTAATGAAGTTGTTGTAGTAGGTTGGGAAAGCGGAATTGTGCTACTAGTGGAGGTTGTTTCTGTCATCTGCGCAGTAGATGTTGTCACCGGCTCTTTAAACGTTGTCGTTGTAGAAGGTAGCGCTTGTGAAGATGTGATAACAGGTGTTGTTGTTGTCGTTTGCGTTGTAGGCGAGGTTGTAGATGTCTTGTTCGTGGTTGTTGTCTTCGTTGTATCGGTAGTAGATGTAATCGCTTTAGTCGAGGTAGCTGTTGGTGATGATTTCGTCGCGGTTGTTGTAGAGATTTCTATAACTGCTGTACTTGAAAGTGCTGTCGTTGTCGTTCTCGAGATGAGCACTCCTTTACGGTTTTGCATAAATGTTGTCCATCCGAGAGCAAGCTTTTCCACACATTCAGCGCTGTATCCATAATGCCGGAATTCCTGCAAATACACTGTTTTTGTATTCTGAAACAGCACATACACGTTAATAGTTATCATGATTTACCGCCAGCGCAAACAGCCGAAAGCCACATTCCTTGAATAAACACGCCTCGGTTGGTCAATAGCAAATAGTCATGTGAAACGTAGCCGATGCATGCAACGGATGGACCAACCAAGTCTTTTCTCCACAGCTCCATCTACTCCACATTTCTTACTTACATCAAATTTGAAGTTACACATTACATGAAGTGTTCATGTGCGGCCCACTCCTAGCGGAGAACGTGAGGATACTAGTAGTAAACCACTAGCAGACAGAGATGGGAAAAAATGCATCCGCCACCTTACATGTACATGCTATGCATGTCGACATTACATGCCACCGCCTATATAATTTCCGAAATCTTAACGTTCTGTGTTCCCGATATACTTATGCATAAGTATAGAACGATATGTTGAGTATGCATCGTGTTGTAAACATTTAAACACAGAGAAAAATAAGTAGGTGGTTTTTTTGTCTTCCGGTATATGTTTCCCTAGAAGGGAATGAACCCTATGCAGCCTTCGAGCCAAGTTTATGAAAGGAGTTCTTAAGAGGAATTACCATTCAACAGCACGCGGTCAGATCCTTTTTATGTTCGCTGTCACGTGAGAGCACGCCATTTCAAACATTGCGTCTTCCATATAGCTGTATTTTACAAGTGATCTCCTTCTTAGGCGTTTTGGATGGCAGAAACGGTGGAGCATTTTAGGTGACTAGCAGTCATCCGCATGCCGTTCAATACAGCATGGTTAGCTCTCGCCACGGTGCTCTCCTCAAGGGAACGGAAACCATATACCATGATAGACGCATGCATCTCCAGTATCAGACCTATTATAGTATGACGTACACGGAAATTGAACTGGTAAGGTAAGCGCTTAGCCTTTCTCGTGCTCAATGTGTTCCTACATTTATGGCATGTAGTCAAAGCGAATTTTTCTCTAAGTTGTGTAACTATCTCTTTCGCCAATTGTCCAGGTTTGGTTCAGCGCCTCGCCGTGATGGTGGCATATCGAACTGCGACGCACAACAAAAATTTTCAATATTCAAAAGGATCTCCCGAGCTAAGAAAACACGAACTCGTTTTGGAAATGCTGTTCACATGGGGCTTCGTCTTGCGAGTACTGCAGCAGCCTCAATACTCTGTACGCTTGGCTCCCGGCTTCAGACGACATAACAACCGGTGAGAGACGAAAGATCTCAGTTTGCACAGGACGGCACTGCCTCTGGACCAAGGCGGAACCTGTACGACACGGCATGGAGACTGCTCCATGCTCTGCACCTACACGCCAAAACGGTCTTCTGAAACGCCGACCTACACGTCTTTCTGGAAGCGCAGGTGAAGCACTCGCCATTGATGGGGAAAAGATCTATCGTGCAATGATGTAATGTTTTGTCATGCACCCTTCTGTGGTTAATATCGTCGACTCCTACAAAATTATGTTATCTCTTCTGGCTATCCTTCCTATTTATCTACATCGTTGGCAGCCGACTACTGGTGTCAGCGCCGATGATACCGAACTCGATGTTTTCTACGAGGAGCCAGAAGGAGTTATTCGCAGCGAGAAGTCCTCCTATGAGTTCTTCGTCGGAGAAATTAACGCCAAAATCGGGACGGCTTTCGAAGAAGAGTATGGGTTCGTAAGACTTGGATCTGGAGAAGGTAACGAAAACGAACATTGCCACGCTGGCTTCTATCCGACGCACGCCTTATTGCAGAAAATGCGAGTTACTTTTTTCACATGTGGTCGATTAATAGGGTAAAGACGCTGTTGTCAAGAGGCGGGCACGGCGCCTGGTTTAACAAATAAACATATCTCCGTTGCCGAGTCGTGCCTGCGTCTCGTATAAAAGTCGCGTCACGCATTATGTAGGCTTTTTCTCGCATTTTTCTTCTTACTTCGACGCATACGTTATGTTCCTCGATTCATCATTTAGTTTCGACGTATTTTTTGAATAAAAACTTGGTTTAATTACCCAAGTTTGAGGTGACGTCTGACGCTTTCGTTGTCGTGACGCTGTTGTGGTTATTTGGAATAAACTTGATGCAACTAATTTCTTGGATCTAACCGCGTGGCTATCGAGGATTTACCGAAAATTTATTTATGGTGCATCGGACAAAGCGAGTTCGGATCGAGGAACGGTTTCACTGATTTAAGAATCTTCCCGCTTGTCGTCGTTTTTGGGAACAGGAAATTTGCGACCCTTTATTGAATCACTTGTCGCCAACATTTTGGATCACTGCTCACCACGCGACGCTTTCAATCTCCAATTTGGTTATACTTAATACGCCCTTCTGTGTAGCTAAGGCAAGACGGCAGGTCCTATCTCACTTAAATCGCAGAAAGCTTTACTGACGCGTTATTTCAATAATCTTAAAAGGATTTTGGATAAATGCGAGAGGGACGCCAGCAGAGATTGGACTCAACCGCAAAGTGTAGCCACTTTTGGGCAGACCCAAGCTCTAGTTTTAGAAATTGATGCAACTTCTAGATTGGTATTGGATACGCTGTCATCCTTTACAATAGCTGTTGACTCATTGATCAACTCGCTGAACGAAGAGCAAGAGCAGCGCAGGAATATATCGATTCCGCGCACTCCGTTCTTGACAGGGCGCATACTTTAGCGATCGAACTTGACGCCAAGATGAGAAGTGCACGCGACTGCGCTCTGCTGATGAACGATGCAGCAACGGCACTCACTACACCAAATAACAACATCATGGGAATCTTGCAGTCAGCTAGAGCAACTTTGCCAGCTATTCCGATTCCAAGATTTTCGGGAAAAGTGTGGGAGTTTGACAATTTAATTAATTGAATTTTTTTTAATTTGTCAGCGAAGTCGATCGAAAAGCGCATTGGATATTTTTGTAGCACCTTTATAATCGAGACCGCCGAAGGTTACTTTCCAATTCCAGATCCTCTGAAACGAGTGGAACGTCTTGGCCGAGATCTTTCAGGAATCGACGTAAACGGTCTGCATGACCGTTATATCTCGTTTGCGGAGCTCATGAAAGATTTACGAATAGTTGGGATTGATGAAGTATTGTTAATTGGTCTTGCAGAACGATATGGCAACTGCCATAGTGGTCCGCTTGCACTGGACGCTTTACGTGCGATCGCTTCGAAATACGAAGCTTTTAGGTCGCTGTATGAGCCAACCTCGCGTCCTGGTAATCTCTCGAAAATCAAAACAACACTTCGAGTTTAAGACCATGCCGTATTCCAACGAGTCATGGAATTCCAACTATTTCGCAATTGAATCCGCAAGTCTCGCTCGCTGGTATCCACGAAAAGATCCTCTTCTATGGATCAACAGGACAGATCTTCTTCTATGGATCTTCTTCTATGGACGCTATTTAGAGCTAACGTACATGATCAACCATTGACGAAGTTGCAGAAATTCAATTATCTCTTGAACGTTCTCAGTGGTGAACCAAGAGATTAGGCGCTACACTGTAACGGAGGACAACTATGACAGTGCCATCGACGTTTTGCGCAAGAGATATGGGGATAACTCTAAGCTTATAGCAACGCTACAAACTCGTTTAGAAAACGCTAGATCCATTCACATCGCCCCTCGGTCCATTCACAAAGGCAATTTCTGGAATACATTGTTCCAATTGTAGCGCAATTGGAGAAGGAAGGGGTTACTCTTGATGGGTCATATCTTGCTCAAAAGGTATTGGCCAAATTTCCGGCATCTCTTCAACGTAAGACGCTGGAAGGCCGGTTTTTTCAGGAAACTGACGAATCCAGCTGGAAGATGCAAGATATCCTGAAGGATCTTGATCATCACATCACAACAGAAGAACCCATAAACGATATGGTTAGAAAGAATGTAAACAGCGACAAGCGGAGCAGCTTGAAGATTCCACCAAGATCAAACATTAGAGCGCCGCCATGCATGTTTTGCTTCTCAGAGCATCACAAATCGGTAACATGCACGGAGTATCCCACAACATCAGAGCGACGCAACATCATGCAGGAACGCAAGCTATGCCTCAACTGCGGGAAGCCAGGGCACTTCATAAAACAATGCGCCAGCCAGGGATGTCGAACATGTCAAGTTAGACGACATCATCATACATTGTGTCCGCAGCTTGTTGACACGAAGATTTCAGAACGCCAAGGGGTTCCTCAACGGACCCATGAAGGTAACCCTACTAGAAGAGAAAATGGAACTCTAAAAACTAAACCAAAGCAGAATAAACCGAACGCAACGCATGCTAACCCGGTTCAAGTGTGTACATCTGACAGTACGGAAACTCCACAATTGGGATCTCCGCCAATCCAAGAGGCTGTGGTCCTCCAGAGTACGGACCGACGAGATGTTAGCAATGACAGGTGCTACTTCTCACAGGATGTGCGCGGGTTTGGAACGCAATCCATAAAGCATGGGAGGAGGTCGAAATTCTTTTCGACACTGGCGCTGACCAGTCGTTTATTAGTGAGTCGCTAGCAAAAGATTTAGGGCTGAATTGCTTAGCGAAACGTAACTTGACGATGTATACATTTGGAACTAATGAACCCAAGGAGAGGTCATGCCAGGTTACCGCATTGGATATATAGGACAAACAAGGAAATAAGTATTCTGTTCAACTATGTACGACGCCCGTGCTCACGGGAACAGGAAAGGCAGTCGAGTTAACACAGGAGGATATTGCCTTCATACAGCTACATAACATTGTGTTTTCCAAAACGTCATAAGAGAAAGCATTAACACCGCAGATCCTTCTCGGATGCGATCAGCTTTGGACACTCTTATAGACAACTTGTCCACCCTTCCGTCTGGATTACACCTTATACCTTCGAGGCTTGGCTACTTATTCACAGGACGTCAGAGCAAGCCAAAAGAACTACCCGTCGAACAACATGACGCTGACGTAGAATCGGTGGTAAGCGTGAATACCCTCACGAACTTCGAGGAAGAGTCAAACTGCTGGGACAAATATTGAACAATGGATTCGTCAGGCGTGTACGAATTCACTGGAACAAAAGAAAAGGAAATCAATTAACGAAAAAGTTTCGGAATTTTTCAATCAAACCATCGAAAGACGCGATTATGGGTACTACGTACGCTTGTCTTACAAGGAGATCTATACGCTTGCCTTACAAGGAGATCTACGCCACCTTACCCACAAATAAGGCGATAGCGATACGACGACTACACAGCTTACTCGCAATGCTGCGTACACGTCCAGCATTGCTGGAAAAATACAACAAAACAATAGAAGACCAGCAACGTAAAGGAATCATAGAGGAGATTTCAAATGAACAGCCGTTAGAAGGAACTGTTCTTCACTATCATTGAACGATGTTCTTCATCAAGGTCCTCTAATCCAACCAGAGCTCTACGCAATTTTATTGCGTTTTCGAATTTCTCATATGTTGCAACCTCGGACGTCGAGAAGGCTTTTCTGCAGGTTCGCCTGCATGAACTCGACAGAGACGCAACAAGATTCTTCTGGATTCGCGACATTAGTCAACCAGTAGATGAGAGTAACTTGGTCACCTTCCGGTTTTTCGCGTGTTACGTTTGGGTTGAATGTGTCGCCATTCCTTTTGGGGGGAACAGTTCGTTACCACTTACGCTCAGCAGTTCGAGACGAAGAACTCGCTGAAGAGATCAGAGAGAATCTATACGTGGACAACCTCGGACTTGCGGCAGACTCACCTCAGGAAATTTGACAGAAAGCAGTAAATTCACGCGGAATTTCTGCAGAAATGGGAATGAATTTACGAGAATTTCTCTCGAATGATTTTACGCTTTGCAACGAACTTCCGGAAGAGGCGTGTTCAAAAACTTCTGTCCAGAAAATACTGGGAATACCATGGAACGCAACGGATGACGCTTTAAGCATACGTTGTAGATTTCCTCCATGCGAAAAACTGACGAAGAGGTTAGTAGCTCTTCAAATCGCATCAATATATGATCCATTTGGATGGATTGTGCCACTGCTGACACAGCCGAAATGCTTTCAGCAAAAGCTCTCGAAACAAAAGTTTGAATGGTATGAGGTACTTCCTAAATTCCTGTGCGACGCATGGAACGATATTACGGAAAACGTGGACGGATTTCACCGGTCACTACCAAGACGCTTTCTAGATAACATTAAGCAGTGCAATCTTGCAGTATTTGCGGATGCCAGCGATATGGCGATAGCATCATGTGCATGTGTTCAACAAGAGGCAGTCCACACCAGGCCAAATGTAAACTGCCTTCGGTACATTCACAAATGACTTTGCCGAAGCTTGAGATGAACGCACTAACCTTAGCAGCCCGCTTGGCATACTCAATTTTGCAGGCAGTGAAAAACCGTCTGGCCGGAAAGATCGGAAAGGTGTTTTTCTTTTCTGATTCTCAAAAAGTGCTGAGCTGGTTTAATTCATCACTATATAACAACAACCTTGGACGCCTCGTCAATAATCGCCTGGAAGAATTACGAAAGATTGTAGAGGCTATTCAATCTAGTGACGTATCTGTAGAATTTTGTTACGTCGTAACTACGGAAAATCCAGCCGACGCGGGGACGAGGGGCCTAACAAGGTCTCAACTGGAGAAGCACGCGTGGTGGTCAGGACCGGAGTTTTTACGCTAACCAACAGATCAGTGGCCTACTCCAAGATACGCGATAGCGCCTCCTAACATATCCGACGCCGAAATGAGCGATGCAGGGGTAAACACAGTTGCCGCGAATGGCCACAGTGTGATACCAATCATTCAATTGGCAAGATTTGGATCCTTATCCTATGCCAAACGAACAATGGCTACAACTCTTGTCTTCGTAAAGAAGCTATTACGCTGCCTCCCCACCACTCGAGTGGCAGAGATAACTGAAAGGATACCGGAACTTCGCCATGTTCCAGATCACTTGCAGCAGGTCGGAGGAATGGCTGTGCACGCCGCTCGAATGGTACTCATCCGTAACCATCAGGCAATGTCCTTGACGATGGCCTATAGGAAATCGATGGAAAACACACTACGCCTATTCGAAGACAAAAGATTCATATGGCGTACAAAGGGGCGTCTAGAAAACTCCATGCTTAGTTGGGAGACGAAAAATCCCATCTTCATTGCCCCAGATACACCTTTAGCTGACCTCGTTATCCGAGATACTCATGGACCATACCATCGACGCATCGAGCACACCATTGCTACAGTACGCAGTGAATACTGGATTCCCAAACTTCGTCAGCAGGTGCGGAAGCTAGTTCAAAAATGCGTGAAGTGTAGACGCTTCAATAGTCTCCCGTATCAGTATCCTAGTACAACGGATCTTCCTCACCGAAGAGTTCAAAGAAGTCGTGCTTTTCAACACATTGGACTGGATTTCTTCGACCTTCCATCTTCAACAGCAGTTGATGACGCGGCCAACGTTAAGCCGTACGGGTGCATTTTTACTTGCATTGTTACACGACTTATCCACTTGGAAATGGTCAAAAGTATGGGTACTGTAGACTTCATCAACGCATGACGACGATTTTTTGCACGCAAGGGGGTTCCTGACACGATTACGTGTGATAAGGCGCCCACATTTTTATTGAGCGCAAAAATTATCAACGATGGAGGACGCAGTGAAACGCTCAATGAAGAAGTTCTCAGAACGACGGCTGACAAAGAATTTCAGTGGAGATACATAACTCCTTACGCACCTTGGAAAGGCGGATTTTACGAACGCCTTATAAAATCGGTAAAACACGCTCTATATAAAGCGCTAAGAGGTGCGAAACATCGGGCAGATGATCACCTGCGTACCGTCCTCACCGAAATTGAGGCGTGTCTCAACACGAGGCCTCTGACATATCAAGGTGCTACGCAAGAAGACCTCACTTTAGTCCGGCCTATCGACTTCATTCAAAAGGACATAAAACTCTCCCTGCCTATAGCAAATGTGACGCCAGCTTCAACGGATGATCCAGAATATCTTCCTTCAGATAAAGCTCAAGCGTTACAAACACATAAGGACGTTATTGACGCTCTTCGATCGTCATGGGAGACTACGGAGAAGTTTTGGACAACTTGGCATCAACAGTACCTAACTAACTTACGAGAAACGCACAAAGCTCTTCTAACGAAGAAAAGACAAAGTCAAGAGGTTTCCACAATCGGCGATGTAGTCCTTGTAAGTGATCCAGTGCTCCCACGAAACGAATGGAAACTTGCCCGAATTACAGGTACTCGACAGGGTAATGATGGTGCAATCCGAGACGTAGAACTGATCACGGCCACAAGAAGAAAGATTCGTCGCCCACCTAACCTCTTGATTCCGCTAGAAGTTGAGTCTCAAAAGGAAGACGAAACCGCTTCACAGCAAACGAGATCCGATCTGGGAAACTTTTCACTCCCCGCAACACCACCGCGAACCCATCCGTATAATCTTCGTCAACGCCCTCCACGAAACACTAAGGAAGTCACGGTTTCAACAGCTCTGTCGCCGACTCGCAGAAGATCGTCTGGAAAATGGTTCCTTTTTTACCTCATGTTGTTGACCTATTTCAGGACGTGTGGAGCGACAACATCCGTCGATATGAAAATGGATTGCACCGGTAGAGGAGTACTGGTTTCATCGATAGAAAGCAACAGGAGTTTCGAAATTTGCGCGGATAGCCATTGCCAGCTACACAACGCCTCTAAAAATCCATATTTAGTGAGGTTTCCTCCAGATACAACGCTTCACGAACACCAAGTAACCCTGAAATGGCATACGGGAGAGAGGATGGCAACCATGGAAACTACCTGCCCAGGACTTGACTTTTGTGAAAACATCGACTGCTTCTTCTGCGCACACATACTCTTCAATCCAGAATGTTGGCCACTCGGGGCTTTACTTCTGATGTTGATGATCCTTTACGCTATAGTGGCAACATTATATCTTTTGCTATATGTCCCTATGACAATTGGGAAACCAATTCGGTTACTTCTTTATGGGACAAAAGTGACGCTCATCTTCCTCCTTCGATGTACCGGACGATGTTGTGTCAAAACAATACGAAAGGTGGTTAGGAAGCAGATGCCATCACGACAAGATCGGCTGATTGCAGCATTGGCGATTATCATAGCTCTAGCTGCGCAACCTCTTGACGTGACTGCAACATGTCAACACGTCGATGTGTTCGAACACCGTTCGAGTCTGCACGCTTTCGAATGAAGGAGAAACCTGCAAAGTGGCACTCACAGAGCTTATGAAGCTTAACGCCTTCAAACGCGAGGCGTGTCTACGAGTAACGCACAACTCGTCCCTGATTGTCAACGTCAAAATTCGATGGAAGGGCCTCTATCTGCGTTGCGAACAGGAGACGTTTTTTTTTTTCGCGACCAATCTCTTTAAAAGTGCTTGACAGTAAACGCTGCCCTCACATGGGGTCGTGCACCGGAGGGAAATGCGCAAGTGTTAATAGCACTAGTTTGTTACCAGAACTGGAGGACGCAAACCATTTCCCGGGGCGTACAGGATGTCTCGAATCCTGCGGAGGATTTGGCTGCGATTGTTTTTATCTTGGCTCTGGGTGTTTGTTCTATCGAATTTACGCGGTTCCAACGTTGTCAGCTGTTCACGAGTTGTTTCGTTGCATACGCTGGTCTGAGGAAGTGAAACTTGAAGTTATCGTGGAAGAGCTTAGCGGTCCTGAAGGAAAGAAATGGTACGTAGTGAAAGCAGTGCCAAATATTCCATTAGATCTTCCTTTCTTACAGATTACGATTACTTCCTTGACGCTTCCTCCAATGCCTATAGTAAACAGCGAGTTCGTTACCGATGGACAACAGCAAATAGCAATATGGAGGAAAACGCACAATTCAACTTTATTTGTAAGACATGGAAGGACGCCACTAACAGTAACTGTACCCTTGTAGAAGTCTGCGTGTGTTCAGCTGCGGAAACCAAAGTCAATTGCAACTGTCCCACGGTAGACATCGACTCTGAGTTCCAAAGACTTGAACGCAAACTTCCAGTAAAAACTCCTTCATGGGAGTTAACAAGGCGTCATAATCACTCGGTTACTGCGAAGATACCCCATATGGTATCTGCAGATTTAGTCATAGGATTCCAGAAGACTATCGATACTACAACTCTGCTAGTACGCAATGACACCTGCCTCGTAGAGAATACCACGTTACAAGGATGTTACCATTGCGCAAAAGGTGCATATGCAAGAATTCATTGTAAATCAACGACAGAAACCTTGGCAGAAATAATATGTGGATAAGACGCATTTGTGGTATCATGCTCACCAAAATCGCCTCAGACGTTACTGCGGTTTCACTTCGATGCAGCTCGACAACTAATCCACTGTGCAGCTAAATGTGGCGATCGGGCTTATTATTTTAAGTTATCCGGCATTCTGAAGTATGTAGGAAACTTAGTTTCCATTAAAGAAACCCTTATAGACGGAAATAGTACCATCTACAACGACTTTCAATGGCCAGACTTTGGGCACATCACAGACGTCGTTATCAGCTGGTACAAGACGCTCTTCATCGGCGTAGCACTTGCGCTCGTTGTGTCTTAGGTCTGTTTACAAGCAATGGGATTACGCGCTGTGCGATTAGTCATCAGATGTCTTACAACGCTAACGTATTACCCGTTACGCACGGTGAAGCTTTTGGTACAGACGCTATGCAAGCAGTTAAAGCACAGGCGCACGACGCATAAGATTACGCTAAAGAAGAGCTATTGAATATAGCAATCATCAGTAGTAGCAGTCAAGATATCACGGCTAGATTTTGATTTTTAGACCATAGACAACAACGAGTTCGAACGCCTACAGAGGAACTACAATCTTCTACGCAACGCGATTCCGCCTCTTCCGTCACCAGAGGAACTTTACTGAAATATCACCCGAGTTTGTCAGCGATTTAAGACAACCGTTAGATCTATAAGTAGTCTTGATGAAAGAATACGCGAGGTACGCACTTCCGAGGAAACTTGGGCACAACGTTCTCTAAGTCAGCAACTTCTCGAAGTGACGATCGACAAAACAAAACTGGAGCTCACCTTGATTCGTATGCAACTGAGTACGCTATGGACACTTCCAGGCATCCTTTCCCCCTTCACGTGACTACTCCAGAGGTATGGGAGGCCATGATGAATCGCCCGCAATTCGATGACGAGGACCGCCCTTTACTAATCGACTACTCGCAGATTAATGCAGCAATCTCCGACCAGCTCGAGCTTCGAAGTCAACATCAGGACAACATTAAACAGATCCGCAACAACTTGCTCCTCGAGAACCAAAAAGAGGAAAAATCCTTTCGCGATCGCGTTATGCAGGAGTTCAAGGTTCTTGAAAACAACTATGGAACGGCACCCAGTAGTTTTAAACTGGGATGCTTTCGACATGGACTTCTTCGCGCGTATCGCAGTACTTCACAACCGCTGCCCGGAAGGCGTCAACGCAAGACCTGATCTCGGCGATGCGGTGGACGTGGTGACGAAGGCGAGTTAAAAATCGATGCGAGTACGCCCCAGGATTCTACTGGCTCGGTCCCCGCGAACGTAGATAACGCTGTGCGAGATGTTGATGCTGATGATGCTGACGCCGACGACGTTGGTGCGGATGCCGACATCGAACACAGGGAGCTGGACCAGCACGACGCTGCACGCAGACGTCAAGGCATTGTTGATCAGGGACCGGACGATCGTGACGTGATTGAGGAACTTTTCCTTAGACTACGCCGTACTAGTCAGGAACGAGATGACCTTCAAATGATGATAAACGAACTCGAATCGCAGGAAAGATGCGCACCGAGAAGGTATCGCGAGGGAATAATACGAAGGAGAGACGAATTCGGGATGCCGTGTGTCTTTTGTGAAGCCCCTGGACACCATTACTCCGACTCCTGCACTCCTGCCTCAAAGACATGGACACTCAGGAACGCAAGAGAATACTGCGCGAAACTGGACGCTGCAAACAATGCTTGGATCGTGGCTGCGAAGGTGGAGACGATTGCAGAAAAAAGGACGCTAGATGCCGTTACTGCTCAAAAAAGGGACAGAACCCGGCGATCTGCTCGTTGCCAGAACGAAGTAGGGATATCGAAGATCAACTCGAAGTCCTGCGGAGTAACCACGAAGACGCTTCCAATCGAGTTCTCAGGATCAGGAGAAGGGTGAAGAGACATGGAGTGGACATCTGAAAAGATTGTGATCACGGATCGTTGTGTTTCCATGTTCCTTCGGTCGATTATTTTAGAGCGCGGAATATCGCAGAAAATGCGAGTTACTTTTTCACATGTGGTCGATTTATAGGGTAAAGACGCTGTTGTCAAGAGGCACGGGCACGGCGCCTGGTTTATCAAATAAACATATCTCCGTTGCCGAGTCGTGCCTGCGTCTCGTATAAAAATCGCGTCACGCATTGTGTAGGCTTTTTCTCGCATTTTTTCTCCTTACTTCGACGCATACTTTATGTTCCTCGATTCACCATTTAGTTTCGACGTATTTTTTAAATAAAAACTTGGTTTAATTACCAAAGTTTGAGGTGACGCCTGACGTTTTCATTGTCGTGACGCTGTTGTGGTTATTTGGAATAAACTTGATGCAACGCATTTCTTGGATCTAACCGCGTGGCTATCGAGGATTTATCGAAAATTTATTTACGCCTTTTCCATGGAGACTCGGTCTTCATGAAGAAGGACGTCGTGGATGGAATGCGAATCATCGAAAGCTTCGACTCTTGCGGAATTCGACCCCATACTTACCAACCGACTACTGCATGTTACAGTATTCTCACCGTTCTGCAGTGGATTGATCACCACCTCGCTCGAGCGTAAGTGAAGTCTAGCAAAAAAAACTGGAGAAGAACTTTAGTCATCGTGCAGTCAGTGATGCTGTTTGCGATGAGGACATTCTTTCGGTCTCCATCTTCAGATACTGGTTGATTGAGGAGGATCCTAGGAGAACGGCGACCTGCTTATCAATCGACTACAATTCTGTGTCGACTTGAGGAAACTCAGAGCAGCATCGCGATGCAACACGACGAAATGAAGAGGCTTCCCTTATGAATAATTTGCACTGCCCTATCAATATAGATACTTACTATTTCGTCGCATAGCACCGCGATGCTGCTCTGAACGGCCCCTTAAGCGAAATGCTGCCCAATAACGAATTTGGGCAGCATTTCGTTTTCAACAAAAAACGGCTTTAAGACTGAATCCGAATGCAGCACACATAAAGCGGATGGTAGCTAGTGTCAGCTGCAGAGGAGTTTTGCAAAAGAATCAGCGTACAGCGTTAGGGCACAAGAGTTGCTGGAAGCAGCACAGAAACGATCTATTCCAGAGAAATACAACAGGCTTCCGTGAATACTGTACTACGCTATCAGCTTTGCTGATCGAGGGTTATGATGAGACTCTCACCATCATGTCGCAAAACGGAGTCGATAACTGGGAAGAACAAGAACCTCTTACGCTCATCTACACCCGTGTCGACTCGAATAATCAGTTATTGTCTTAGTTCATGCCGAAAAGGTGCACGGCACTGGGAGGTGTGAACGCGCCAGCCAATCATGCCGCATCGAATGAGTGCCCGATTCAGAGAGTCAAGGCCCGTGCACGGTTTCACAGCGCAGTGAACACCCATGTTGTAGCACTGCGTTGTGGCACAGCGTGGTGTCCGCGGTGAGACACACTTACTGCGCAGCGCCAATGCGCAGTGGCACCACGCTGTGAGAATGGGGAGTTTCCATTTTCACCGCACTGTGCCGTGGAATTGTCGTGGTGTGGCCTGTGTCTCACGGGGTTTCATACAACGCGCTTCATTGGACGCCAAATGTGGTGTGCCTCTTCTCAGCACCAGAGGTGGAGACATTTCTGCTGCTTCTCTTACTTTATCAAGAACCTGACATCTGTTCTGAAAATCTCGGCAGAGTTAGACAGGTTGCTTCGAAAAAAGCAAAAGGAAAGCAATGGAAATGGCTGGCATCGATCGCCCCATCGGTTAACAAACTTCCAGCGACGCAGCGGTACCGCATCGCGCTGACGTGGGTGGGGGGAGGGGTGTGGTCAAAAATGAACCTCACAGTGCGGTGCCACAGCACATAGAATACACTAAACTTCACCTTAACTATAAGGCCGAACGAAGTGTACCACGTTATGTTCCATGGCAGCATCTTATAATAGGTGAAGCGATCAAGCGATCATCGCTTCTTAAAATATTAAGGAGTCGAAAATGTGATGAGGATAAAAGTTGAAGAAGACGATCAGTGTGCTGGGTGACGCTGCCCCTTTCACTTTTCCAATCTACATTCAAAAATGTCTTTTCTTACCTCAATCATTTTTTTACAATTTTCAGGATCAATGCATACACATACGCGGTTGCTCTTCGTACTCTCATCGCAATGACTTCCGAGATGTGTCTGAATTGCAGTAGCGTAGATTCATAGCTACTCCACATTAGCTACCAAACTGCTAAGCCTGGCGTCCTACACATACGCTTGGAGGAGAATAAGGATGAACCACTCTTTTTTCTTGGGAAGAACAGTTTCTACTCCTTTGTTGTTAACCAGTTTTTTAAGCTTATTAATTAAGTAACCTTTCCAACTTTTAATACCTGCAGGAATGAAATGCCACTGAAGTCAAATAAGCCAAGAGCTTTCTCAGTTGTTGTCAGGATGTTCTTTAGAGGAAATCAACTCTATCGAACGCTCATCGTAACAGAGTGCTTAAGGATTATGTCATACCATCGCTCACCTCGAGCGAGGACTAATGATACGCTCCCATGTCGACGGTGCGAAACGATGAGTCGATATGGGAGCCTATTATTAATAGTCGTTTAGTGTGCGCGCGACGCGATGCCATGTGTAGTGGCTGAATTGATCAATCGCGTCGCTCGATCAATTTTGCCACTACGCATGCATCGCCTCGCGCACACACTAAACGACCTCATAGGCTTCGCTTCGGGGTGAGCGATGATGTGACATAGGCCTATTGTTTGTGCATCAATTTGCTTACTGTAGAGAATAGTCTAACGCTTATTTGAAATGATTACCTTCAGCACTGAAATTAAATATTTTGCAGCGAATATTATACTCTGGAAGAGTACCAGGATCAAGATGCCTGGATAAATATGCGGATGCTTCAGATGACGAGTGAAGGTAAGGTTAGGGTCAAGCGTGGGGTTCGATTTTTACTGAAGATTTACGGCCCCAATCTTTCCGAAGCAGATTTGGTGCGACCCTCCTAACCACAACGCAGCTTTACTTTTCTGGTCTATTTTCACTTTTATAGCTTTTAAGAGGCGGACGACTGCTCTATACACCTTTGACGTGAGGTACTCAGGTATTGTCTTGTCACAAAGCCCCAGTCAACGAACGCCATTTCGACCAGGCTGCACTCACACGTGCGTTCACCTCCAACTTTAGACTGCCATCGGACGTGACTGTTGATACAAGATACTTGAAAGATGTAACTCGTGAGAGCTCAGTACCATTGATCTTAATGGATCCATGCTCATTCACATCCGTCGTCAGGTATTCCGTCTTTTTGACGTTTAGCTTGAGTCCGAACAATGCTAAGCGATCGCACCACGCCTGTGCCTGTCGCTCGAGCACTGCCTTGTCTTCGCATGCAAGCATGACGTCATCGGCATACAGCAGCGTCCAAGGAGCTGCCCTTTGGAAAACGCGTGTAATTGCATCCATGACGATCACGAAGAGCAGGGGAGAGCGCAGATCCGTGGTGCACTCCGACAGAGATTGGAAAATCCATCGAGGTGCCCGCTGGTGTTCGCACTCGGCTTGTTGGGCATGAGTAGAGGATGCGCGCCCACTCAATAAGCTCTTCAGGGATACTATGTCGTCGCAACGCGTACCATATCACTTCCCACGGAACGCAGTCAAAGGCCTTCTCCAGGTCTAGGAAGGCGAAATGCACCGGTTTCTGTTTCTCGCGTTGCTTCTCTAGCAGAAGACGAACGGCGTGTATGGCATCAACCGTCCCACAGCCGGCAACGGAACCACACTGATTATTGGAAAGCTGAACGACATCCCGAATACTTCCATCGACAATTCGCTCAAAGTTTTCATGGTGTGCGAAAGAAGGCGAATTGGACGGTAACTAGCACAGTCTGCAGAACTGCCCTTCTTCTTCCAAATCGGAATCGTGCTTTGCTGCCATCCCTCAGGCATTTTATTCTCAGCAACAACCTGATTGAAAAACTCGGTCAGCCAGTCAGTAGGGCACCAGCCCTTCGACTTCCACAGGTCGACCGGCAGTCATCAGGACCAGTACTTTGCCTGACTTCATCTTCCTCATGGCTGCCTCAGTTTTGCTCACTGTGATCTTCTAAACGGGACCGTGTACAGGTGAAACAATAGGAACGGCAGGATGTTCAAAATCAACTTTCGAGATTTTCTCGAAGTAGTCGTGCCATCGCTTAACAGCCTTATTTCGATCCATCAGAAAATGAGTTCTCGTCGTTAGTGCCAAAAAACTTCTCGATGTCTTCTGCTTGGCGACAGCGAGCTTTGGCGAAGCGGTAAAGATAACGCTCACCATCGTGCGTCTTCAGTTTTTCACTCACATCAGCGTAGTGTGCGGCTTTAGCATCGGCCACTGCCTCCTTTGCCGTCAACCGTCTCATACGGCACGGTTTTCGCGTCTGTGACAAGGCGTTTTGGCGTTCCCGCTATAAAACGAGATGAGGTGGGAGTAACGCTTTCGAAATTTGGTGTTCAGATGGTGAGGTCGTGGTTGCCACGCAACATGGTCCACTGATCTGCCCGCTGAAGATCACACCTCCGAGGTGTAAACGTGTTGAGCAATGCAGGACGGCTAGAATCAAATGGTTGCGACTGAAAGAGAAGGAAGCAACTGTTATTTCTCGTATTCGGTTGCCGACGGTAACAGCTGATAAGCAGGCTAGAGAAGGTCATGGAAAAGAAACGGCTATATCACGTATTTATCGATGATAAAACAGTAGATAATTGGCGGAATTATAGAAAAGCGAAGAAAGCGGCAAAGAAGGCAGTGGCTGCTGCTAAAGCCGCACACTACGCTGATGGGAGTGAAAAACTGGAGACGCGCGATGGCGAGCGTTATCTTTACCGTCTCGCCAAAGCTCGTTGTCGCCAAGCAGAAGACATCGAGAAGTTCTTTGGCATTGACGACGAGAACGGACGTCTTCCGACGGATCGAAAGAACGCTGTTAAGCGATGGCACGACTACTTCGAGGAAATCTCGAAAGTTGAATTTGAACATCCTGCC
>OX377201.1:85066922-85111608 GCA_947396885.1 Heligmosomoides polygyrus polygyrus
AACATGTGTCATCGACATTCGTGAAAGCGAGCTTCTGTGTTCAGAAGAGTTGTCACCGACGTCGTTCAACAGGCGTCTCGGTTCAGAAAACATGTCGCCAATGTCGTGCAAAGGACGTCCGGGTTGAGAAGAGGTGTCATCGATGTCACACAAGGGATTTCGAATTCAGAAGACATGTCACCGTTGTCGCGTAATGGGTTGTCTGTGTTAAGAAGAGGTATCACCGATGTCGCGCGAAGCGCGTCCGGGTTGACAACACATGTCGCCGACGTTGTTCAACAGGCGTTCAGGTTCAGAAGAGGTGTCACCGATGTCGCGAAAGATCTCTACGAATTCGGACGACGTGTCAACGTTGTCGCGCAAGGGGTGTCCGGATTTCGAACACGTATAATAGAGGACCACTAAAAGGAACCAGTGAAGGTGGGACCAGTAATGGGGGCCGGTGAAGAATGGGGGTCTAGTAAGGGAGAACCGGTAAACGGTTGACCAATGAAGAGGACTAGTGAAAGAGAACCAATAAGGGGGGACAGTGAAGGTGGGATCAGTAGCGGGGACCGGTGAAATGAGGGGTCCTGTAAAGGGGGACCGATAGAGGGTTGACAATGGGGGGTGGGACTAGTGAAAAAGGACCACTAAAGGGGGACCAGTGAACGTGGGACCAGTAATGGAGACCGGTGAAAGGGGAGGGAGGGGTCCACTGAAGGGGAGACCGGAAAAGGGTTAACCAATGAAGGGAGGGAGGACTAGTGAAGAGGGACTAGAAAAGGAGAGACGAGTGAGGGTGGGATCAGTAATGGGGCTGGTGAAGCGGTAAAGGGGTGGGGTGGGGTCCAGTGAAGGAGGACCGGTAGAGGGTGGGAACAGTAATGGGGATTTGCGGAGGGTAGACCATTAAAGGAGGGACCAGTGAAGAGGGGACAACTAAAGGAAGGTCCAGGGAAGGTGGGAGCAGTAGTAGGGATCGACGGAGGGGGGAGGGGACAAAGGAGTAGGAGAATGTGGTAGGAGAATGCGGAGTAATGTTATTCCCGTCGGACTGTGGACTCTATCGGGCGGTCTATCGCCATGTATAGAACGAGCACTTCAGAGAATGAACCGCTTCACCTGCGATAGGGGGTGGACAGGCCCCATGAAAGCAGGTCTGAAGATTCTGCCCTATCGTATCCCGTATTTTCTATATAGCTATACCAGTTCTTTTACTGTAATGAATAAAAGAAGGCCTAAAGAGAACAAGAAGACGGTTGAGGTGTTCTATTTCGGGGTTTAGGGCGAAGCCTCCAACCGAAGGTTTAGCGCCTGCTAGGACATTTTCGAAGAAAATGGAAAATGTTGGAAAGCCTGCAGAAGTTCAAACAAAGGTCAACAAGCAAACTGAAAAGTGACGTCCCTCGAACGCCAACTGCAGGCGCAACAGATGTGAAAACAAATGATAGGGATCTGAAGTTCGAACATTGCCAGAAACTCTTGGCAGGTGGAACTGTGGACGCATTCGTGAGGAACCAGACAGGATGGAATCTCTTGGAAGACCCATCAATACTAATCACTATTCTTTAACACAAGAGCGCAACAGCTGCATAGCCATCAAGCTGAAAGCGGTGAAGGATGGAAAAGTCTGAGCGATGCGAAGGGGAGCCATCAAGAGACAGAGGCAAGTTAATGTGTGATGTCTGAGGCGATAGAACGCAATTTTTGGGAGCGATCGAGTAGCTCTTAACACTAATAAGCTCATCCACAAAGTAGCCGCAAAGTCACAGAAATGTTCTTAGAAGGTCAGAAGATATGCAATCTTATGATGAGATGATTGTTCTCTGCATGAACGCTCTGAGCAGACCTAATATGGCGCATGAAGGTAAATGAGAAATAAAGTTTAAAAACATAACATCAAAAGCGCGAGAGCCCGAGCTATAATCCCCATCTAATAGCATCAGGAAAGCGTAAAAAGCTAGCAAAGTTGTAATACAAGTAGTGGAAGTATGGAAACTTAAGCGCTGAGTTATACAGTGTCGACCACTTAAGTGTGTAAATGTCCAATGAGAAATGGTACTGAATCAAGCTTAGTCACCGAAAAAAGCAAAAACGTATTACAAGGAAACCATGCAGAGCTATGTGAAGATACTGCGATGGGGTAAGTACCCACACAACTCTCTCAAATCTTAATACACATGAAGAACTAGGAGACGAAATGTGTAAGGTAAACGTGCACGACATAAAAAAGGTGTTCACTTAAGTGGTCGATGTAGTGAGAAGACCCGCGCATGAGTTGGAGACAGGGGTGGTGGACTCTTGTTCAGCGGCAATCCAGTGGATGAAGCGACGTTCCACCAGTGCCAAGCAGCAAGTAATTATGCCTAAATTTTGTTTAAGGAAACCCTGATACCGCTCGCCTTTTCCTTTCAAAAAGGGCAACCGAGAGACAAGTGAAAAGGCGACAATCGAATCAAAACAGTGGTAGGACCGCACGTCATGCACATCAGAGTTGTTAAGACAGATGAAAAACTGATGAAACGCTCCGTCAACAGTTTAAGAGTAAAAAGCCGTCAGCTAGTTTTCTGTGCAGTCTGTCCCACATTACGAAATTTAAAATAATTTTCTTGATGAATGGACGAAGGAACGACAGCATTATGCTAAGGGAGAAGCTCGTCATGCTTCCAAAAGTAAAAACTAGTGTACCGTACCACATCTTTTGGAGCAATCGTAGGACGCCACTCTACTCTGAAGGTCTTTGCGATGCATTTTTCAACTGAAGTGGCTTTCTGCGTCATCAGTGTTGCCACACAGAAATTCCTTGCAGCAGGGCTCTGAAAAAGCGCCAAGTAGTTTGAATTAAGTGTCACCTTTTGTATCTGTGTTATGAAGACAGTTATACAAGACTGACCAATGAATGATAAGATTTTAGCCCACTGATGATACTCATGAACTAGCCCGCACCCCTGAATTACATATTAGCAGGATCTTGTACATTCTATCGTGTGTAGCTTGCTGCTGTGACGAATTTTCGGCCCGAGGATGTCGCTTAGGTCCCTCTGATGTCACATATCTTTAGGTGAGGGGCGTCCCGGATATGGACTTTCACACACTTTTGTGACAGAGGGACGAACGAAATCCTGCTAGAATTGTACGGAGAAAAATACTGAGGCAACTCGCGGCGCTATGTCGCGTACGTATCTATCCTGCGCTAGATGGCATGAAGGCATTTGAGGGCTAAAGAGGTCGGAGTAGAAGTCGTCAATGAGTGGTCTGGAAGAGGTGATGGTTCCATCTGGATGTCGCAGAGCGGTCATCTTGGTCTTAAAGTTGGCGGAGTTCGTGCGATCGATATGGGTGCTCATTTCCGTCTTCGCAGCTTCAGCCAACACTTGTCTCCTATTCTTTCCTCCTTTATCGCCAACCGGCACAGATTTGCAAGCGTGGAGTTGTCGGCTGGTAGTTCATTGATGCTCATGTTACTCCAAACTGGCAGGACAAGGATTTACGGAGTTTTTAAGCGCTCGGCGAGATGATGCACGAAGCGCTCTTAGTCTTCGTCGATGTTGTCCATCTCACATCTTTCTAAAGGCTGCAAAAGAAGTATGGAGATCCATTCTAGGACTACTCGAATTTGGGGTCTTCTGTCCTTGAGACAAAAAGAACCACACGTGAGCGAGGGTGAGGTCGGTCCTATGTGCCATTTTGGGGACAACTTGTTAGAGCTTGGCCAAGTAGCATTTGCCGTTGAAGACGGCGTGGTGTTTTTCGTTGTGGAACTCGTCGTTGCGGGATCCCATGCCTATCACAGGAGATTCAACAAACTGTCCCTTTTCGCCATGATGAATCCGGATCTTTCGCCTTGCTCTTTGCGCTACAAGGCTTTGGTTGCGATGTGAAGTTCTTAACGCAGATTTCGATCTGATTGCGATCTTATTGAGGTCTTATTGTTGAACTCACCTTGTAGGACGTATGTAAACTTCCTTATAGAACTTCTTCAGCACAACCTAGAGGGCATCGATCATCTCGCCATCCTAGCCGGACGTTGGAGTGTACGCGACGAATAAGATCAAGCTGGTAGTGAATCACATCGCTTATGTCGTAAAGGTCCAACTTGGCTTGTCAGAGACTCGGGCGAATCAATGTTCTATTGTATGGGTTTTAGCCGGGAGACAATGCTGAGTACCCCCTGCTGCACGTGCCGGGGACAGTTCTTCTACGAAATGACAGGGCGTAGGGCGTACTGCCTCGTCGTGCGAGCAAGGGACTTTGGTCAGGTATTCGGTCACTTCGATGTCGTGTTCTTGATCTTCCTGGCTTGCATCATCAAGTTCTCAACGGATGCTTCCGATGTAAACGCACGTGGTCACCGCAACTTTCACTTTGCTCAGCCTCGCTAGAGGTTTTACCAGCCTCTCTGTACTCGTCCTTAACACCGCTGCAGAAATGTGTTCTCTTTTGGGGTCAGACGAATGAGACATGTACTTTAGTGCTGCTGCGTTTGACTGAAAATACAACACGCTAGCCACACTCTGTCGGGGGCCAGAGAATCCGGACAGGAGGACAGTGTTCTGCTAGGATCTAGATACCGTAGCTGTGCGAGTTGGGGTGAGCGCACTCGTATGGCGATGATTTTTTCTCTCGTCCTTTTTTTCACTGGTGGTAGAGATTTCGGCGCAATATTTGTGCATGGTTGACCACCACTAGAAAAGTGCAAGATGCTTTCATATCATAGTTTGCACATCGTAGATGTCACATCCTAGGAGGCAGTGTGGTGTGGCGCAATGAAGACACTCTCGATGGCACGGGGGGTTGCATTGCATTAAATGGATATTCAACTTGGTGAGAAGGCACAGCTATGTCCAGGTGCATAAGAAAAACCTAGCTCATGCGCAATACGGGCTAGAAGGAAGGGGTGGGGAGTAGAGTTTCGACGATGAACTTTTCCTGCCTTTTCACACAAGGTTCACTTTCCTATAATAGAACAATCCTAGGGGAGGTGTGTCTCTCTACTACGAAAACGGACGCAAAGCGGCTTGAAGAAGATCAACATAAAAGGCTCTATTCGACGTTCTGTGTTGCACGAAATGAAGCATTTTACATCACTTTAAATTAAACATTTCACAGCTTATAGCACTGGTCTGTTCTACTCCAACGGTGAACCGAGCTAGGCCGCTTCTGATGTATTTTGAAATACATATGGCTTTCTAATAAGGAGATAACCACTTAATATAGGATGACGCCGGTGGAATCCTAGTTGGCGTTGGTTACTCTTAAAGATTTCCCAACACAACGTAAACAAAAGATAGGCAGCAAAATATAGAAACAAATAAACTACATCAACCTGGTGGCTCAGATAAACTTAGATTCCTCGTTACTATGCGGGAGGGAAGCCTAAAAAGCACCGTTCTCGGTGCAAATCTAGTAAAGAGTCAGCCAGTACAAGATTTGCAATCATCTAGTAAAGGGACCCCTCACTAGATGTGCATCGTTATTCGAGCAGATAAAGCAGATAAGATGAGTGAAATAAAAAGGCTGGGCTAACAACCTAAGGCTTGTAAGACACAATTAATCAATCAACGCGTTGAATACGCTATAAGATTCGTGAAGACAATGTACTTTGCGTCCTAGTCATTTGCAAACGTCACGACCTAGCTCAGAAATGTTATATATTCTTACCAGCCGTAAGAGCGGCCTCTCGGCCGCACTGACGGCTTCCTAACGGCTTCGCCGTTGTAATAACTTCTCGTCTTCAAATGTAACTGCCACCTGTGCCATGGTTTCTTCAGGAAGAACTCTTAACTACGTCGATTGCGGTAAGTTAGAAAAAAAGTCGAAAAATGAACGACATCAATAAAAAAACGATTATTCAACCAATATCGATTGACGACAATCGATATTTTTAAAACGAACTTGAGATTCGTGTTCAGGGACCTCGATTACCCCTAGGGGCAAAGTTTCGACACTCTTGAGTGACATCCAGAGAAAATCGATAATTTGATCAATATCGATTGATAGCGATCGATACTTCAAAAACGAATACCAGATTCGGGTTCAACGACCGCGATTACCCCTAAGGCTGAAATTTCGTGCCTCTATTGATACACAAAACACACAAACACACACACACCCTTACTTCTTTATATATAGTAGGATGTTTTGTTTATTAGTTATTTTGATTTCGTTGATGCAGTTGTTTTCTATGGGATGTGTAAGTTCAATTTATGATTGCAGCCTGACCTGCTTTGTGCCGGGTAGCGAGATATTCTATCCATGCTGTATATTGAAAATATCCAATCCTATCATTCACCCTCCTGCGCTCCAGCTCAGTTAATCATAGCGATAGAACATAGAACTGCTGCATAAAACTTTTAATTTCGTGCAACTTTCAATTTATGATTGCAGCCTGAATAGGGATGGTTGCAATACTAGTTGCTGGTGTCCACTCTTAAACGATTTTATAAGAACTGAATGTGTTCAGTATTAAAATATATTAAACTTAGTCATTCTTCAAAACACAATTACACTAACGAAATTAAAATAAACAAAACGGGAAGCAGTAGAGTAAATAACATCTGTGTGCTAGGTCGAGACGTTTGCAATTGATTAGGACATGAAGTACATCGTCTTATTTGTGTCTAAAACATTGACCTGTGGTGTCTTGACCTATTTTTATTTTATTTTACTGTCGTTATCTGTTTTGCTTGAAGACGTCTTCTGTGCAAATCGGGGTCTTCCTTCAGTAGATTTGCATCGAGAACGGTCCTTTTTAGGTTCCTGTCTCCCAACTACGGAGTCGAAAAATGAGTCTATCTGGGCAGACTCACACGACCTCATCATCGTGAACACCAGAAAGCGTGACTCCCACCTCATCTCGTTTTATAGCGAGAACGATAAAACGCAGATTGATTATGTCCTTGTTAGGCGTCGTGACTAAGGCCTTGTCACAGACGCGAAGACCGTGCCGTATGAGAGGTTGCCACACAACATCGTTAACTCATCTGCCCGCTGAAGATCACAGCTCCGAGGTGTAAGCATGTCGAGCGCTGCGGGACGGCTGGAATTAAATGGTGGCGATCGAAGGAGAAGGAGGCAGCTGTCACTTCTCGCATTTGGTTGCCGACGGTAACAACTGACAAGCAGGCTTGGCTGTGGACTGACGATGTCGGAGAGAAGGTCAGGGAAAAGAAACGGCTATATCACGTGTTTATCGGTGACAAAACAGTCGATAATTGGCGGGTTTATCGAGAAGCGAAGAAAGCGGCAAAGAAGGCAGTGGCCGCTGCTAAACCCGCACACTACGCTGATGTGAGAGAAAAGCTGGAGACGCACGATGGTGAACGTTATCTTTACCGTCTTGCCAAGGCTCGTTGTCGCCAAGCAGAAAACATCGAGAAGTTCTTTGGCACTAACGACGAGAACGGTCATTTTCTGAAGGATCGAAAGAAGGCTGTGAAGCGATGGCAGGACTACTTCGAGGAAATCTCGAATGTTGAAATTGAACATCCTGCCATTCCTTTTGCTTCACCTGTACATGGTCCCGTTCAGAAGATCACAGTGAGCGAAACTGAGGCAGCCCTGAGGAAGATGAAGTCAGGCAAAATACTGGTCCTGATGACCTGCCGGTCGACCTGTGGAAGTCGAAGGGATGGTGCCCTGCTGACTGGCTGACGGAGTTTTTCAATCAGGTTGTTGCTGAAAAGAAACACCACCTGAAAGTTGATAGCAAAGCACGACTATTCCGATTTGGAAGAAGAAGGGCAGCCCTGCGGACTGCGCTAGCTGCCGTCCGATTCGCCTACTTTCGCACACCATGAAAATCTTTGAGCGAATCGTCGATGAACGTATTCGGGATGTCGTCCAGCTTTCCACGAATCAGTGTGGTTTCGTCTCTGGCTGTGGCACTGTTGATGCCATTCACGCTGTTCGTCTTTTGCTAGAGAAGCACCGCGAGAAACAGAAACCGGTGCATTTCGCCTTCCTGGACCTGGAGGAGTCCTTCGACCGCGTTCCGTGGAAAGTGATATGGTACGCGTTGCGACGACATGGTATCCCTGAAGAGCTTATTGAGTGGGCGCGCATCCTCTACTCGTGCCCAGCAAGCCGAGTGCGAGCACTAGCGGGCACCTCGATGGAGTTTCCAATCTCTGTCGGAGTGCAGGGATCTGCGCTCTCCCCTGCTCTTCGTGATCGTCATGGATGCAATTACACGCGTTCTCCAAAGGGCAGCTCCTTGGACGCTGCTGTATGCCGATGACGTCATGCTTGCATGCGAAGACAAGACAGAGCTCGAGCGACAGGCACAGGCGTGGTGCGATCGCTTGGCATTGTTCGGACTCAAGCTAAACGTCAAAAAGACGGAATACTTGACTACGGATGTGAATGGGCTCGGAGCTATCGAGATCAATGGCACTGGGCTTTCACGAATGACATCTTTCAAGTATCTTGGGTCAACATTCCCTTCCGATGGAAGCTTAAAGTTGGAGGTGAACGCACGCGTGAGTGCAGCCTGGTCCAAATGCCGCTCACTGACTGGGGTGCTCTGCGATAAGGCAATACCTCAAATCAAAGGTGTATAGAACAGTCGTCCGCCCAGTAGCGACGTACGGTGCTGAGTGCTGGCACGTGACGAAGGAGATTGAAAGCCGCCTCAGTGATCGGGAGAAATGGGGTCACCACACCAGAAAAGCGGACACCGCCACTAAGCGGACAAACGCTACTGAAAATAATGATGATGAGAGGGCGGTAAGCGGTTGATAAATCTGGCCCCAGGTTGGAGTAGTTTACTTAGTTAAAGGGTTGGGCACACTCGGCAGCGGCTTTAGTACGTCAAAAATATGGCGGGGCATCGCTCTCAGGCTCAGGATATGTTTGCGGTGAAGGACGGTCGTTCTTTCTTTCTCTGGTGTCGGCATTGGACCACTGCCAACCATCGCTCAGCCGATCGGTTGGCTGGTTTGGTTGAGGAAAGGGCTTTCCTATCTTACTTATCTTATCTCTTGCTCAGGTGCGATAGCGTCAGCTTCACGGAATGACCGAGCTCATTCCGTGAAGCCGACGCTTGCAGCGCTGACGATGGGCGTCAACGCTGAAGCAGTGTGCCATAAGCGCGCCGCCGCCCCTGACGCAGAGGCACGCACTCTACGTCTGTGCCCGCCCTATTCTTCATTATTGGAGCTGCGTCAAGCGTGACCAGCCCTTAATACTCAACACAACACTGCGTTTCTTGTGAACGGCTGCTCTCTGAACGTCTCCTGTCTTTCTAGCAGATAATTTCTTTTTTAGTAAAACTTTTTACTCTGTGGTAACCGTCTTACCTCGTTTTACTTGGACTTCTTTTGTTCGTTGTTTCCTACATGTTCCAACAAGTTTCTCGTCCTTTTGTCTTTGTTTTGTTGTTTCTGAACCGCGTTCTACTGATTTCGATCGAATCCAGTAAAGGGTATGAAGGGTATGATTTTCTTGTTTTTGCATTTTATCATCTTGCAAAGCCGTGGCCGTGCAGCTAGTAAGAAAAATGATTTCGCTGTTTCGGGCAGCAAAGTTCTGATGTTTAATGACATCGCTCAGAAGTCAATAAGATAATATACCACAGGAGTTGACCGATGCAATTGAAACAAAAAAGAGGTCGTAGCGTGGTGTTATCTGGCTTGCTTGAATCAAATCAGACACAGTACCATCCGCCAAGCAGCAGGACCTAGAGAACAAGGTTAATATGTGCTAGATGGTTCGGGCGTTGAGCGTAGGCCAGCTGAGGTCTACAGCTGAGTCCTAACTGTGGTCATCCATGACTTGTTTAGTTAGTGCTTCCCTCTCGCACGCACTGGACTGCGGCACTTGCTAATGGATTTCGACTGCGCTCGTCTACCTTCAGTAATGTTTTTATTAAGAAGAGTTTAAGACTTGCTGAGCGAAAGCGGGAGTTCGACTTATGGCAGCAATGCAGGGAGCTTTTGGCCACCCACTGCGGTGATCTGTTGCATATCTCGAAGAGAATCGAACGGTACCATTTCTCAAAAAAGCCTAGAGGCGGGAAATAACACGAGCCTCATTTTCCCGGCTTTTTCGGCCTTTCGAAAGTTTCGAAAGTTCTTTAAATTTGAGTAAACAAGCATTTTTGAGTTTGGCAGCTCAAGTTCTATCAGATAGCGTAAAAAGATGTCAGAAGTTTTAAAATTCAACCGAATTTTCCTGAATTTTAATATTGCTCTCAAAATCGTACTCCATTGTCCAAGGTCGGTCGCGGACAAGTTGTCGGTCACAAACTCTAGAGAGCCCTTGCATGCTCACAATTCCTCTACTTTGAGGTTTTTTTGAGAAATGGTACCGTTCGATTCTTTTCGAGATATGGAACTTTACCAGATCACCGCAGTGGGTGGCCAAAAAACTGGAACAGGCTCTTTGCGAGTGGAGAAGCTTATGTTCCAGAACTTGTGTGACCACGGATTATCTCAAGCATGACGCAAAGTGTTCTGTCATGCCAAGAATCGTCCGAGAATGTGCAGTGCGAGCGCTCGGGAGTTTCATCAGAAATTTCCTGCCGCCGCACTCAGGAATTGCTCCAATCTGTCCCTACGAAACTTTGGAGTGCGCCATTAGCAGTGTACATAAGACTGAATCTATCAATCGAGTGTGCGCGACCGCTCGCAAATTGTAACCGCGAGCGGGTTCGGAGCGCGATACCTCTGTCAAGTTCAAATCGTTCTGGATGCAGCTCGAGGATTTTGTATACAGCACAAGGATCTTAAAGCACACTGAAACAGCTCTATAATCCTCCTTTCCTTTTCCTTCTTGCCTAATATTCCTTAGCCACGGTTAGGGATAGTCGTTACAATAGGCTTTTCCACACCATAGGAATTTGACAAAACATCAGTTATATGTTAAAAATCACAGAATAAGGTTCGTATGGAGCAAAAGCACATTTTTTGTAAACAATTGTCAGAAGCTAACGACGTAGACGGATTGAGTGACTTTAAAACTTTCAAAACTTCATAGGGATGAAACATAACTTACGAAAACAATTGTCGTGCATTTCTTACTGTTTGGTTGGATTTCCAATTCGAAGTTTAAAAGCGTGTTGTCACTAGATAGAAAGGCAGGTGCGAAGCATTTACTGAGAGTATCAGCCTTTTGTTCATCAGTTAAAAAGGTATACTCTAGGTCATCATAAAGAGCAGAGAGAGATGTCTGAGGTCTTTTTCATATTTTATTAGTGAAAAAGTCTTCGAATTAGCTTTAATCTCAGCTCGCTTCCCGTTGTCAAGAAACCTCTTCAAATAACGATCAAGCTCAGAAAAAACTTTTTGTATTGAGTTTTAGAAAGCAGGCTGGTAGATGAAGTTAAAAAAACGATTATTCTGTGCAGTTAGATTTCATATGTGGTCTGGATAGCGCACCCTCTTCACATGGTAAAATTACACAGTTACATAATCATATAGGCCGGTACGTACAATGTCACAAAATCTCTTGTAAGGGTCATCAACTGAGGAATAACCCTGAAAAGCGTCCCACTAGTCGACAGAATCTATGAAAGCAAATAATGAACATAGTCCTCTTTCATAAAGCGATGTAAAGGAATTTCTACCGGTTTTTTGATAGATAGCGGTAATTCAAAGGTAACCTTGTTGTGGTTAGAAACTCCAAAAAGTGATTCCACAGAAGCATTTTAATAACCGAGCTAGAACATAGAACTATGTCTAAAATCGAACTGCCTCGTGTAGGTTTGGAGACAGGCTGGGTTAATCCAAGTCAGTTGAACAGTTCTAGAAATTTAGCTGCAGTGAATTTTTAGCCTCGGCTAAAAGCCAGTCATGTCAATGTTAAGATCACCCAATATGATTAACTGCAACGGAGAGGTCCAGCAGAGAATCAACTAAGCTTTCATCACCGGTAGCGCACGAATCAGGAGGCGTGTAGAGCAAAATAAGTCTAAGCGAGGAGAAATTATCCTGGTCAATTAGCTCGATTCATAGCAATTCTCTAAGCAACAGACATGACTACCTCTACGTCCTTTGCGGTTAAAACCAAAAATTCTAGAAGGAAGATTACCTATGATTTCAGAGTTGGAAAACTTCGATGATAACCATGTTTCAGTAATGAACACTAAATTAGGATCACATTAATCCAAAATAGGCCAGGTGGTCCAATTTATTGTCAAGACTGCGAGAGTTGTGCAGAAGGCATTTTAAGCCGTGAAGTGTTCCATGCCGAACTAGGGGTTTCACGAAGTGCGTGTCTTAGGCAAGTCTTCGACACGCCTAATTTCGCTACATTAAACTAGCCAGGCGTGTTTCTTAAACTCCCTATTGCGCTCCCTGCATTGCTGCCTTAAGTCGAACAAATGAGCAAGGAATCGATTACAGGCTTGGGCAATAGCATGGCTAACGGCGTTTTTAGCATTTTTAACAGAGTGAATTTTGGCCTCTGCAGGATACCGTGATCGCTTTTCTAATTCGTAGTTAACCTTTCACAAGATGTTGACCAAGCTAGCTTTCGTCATTAGAGATACGGCCAGGCAGGCCATCGAACCATGGCCAACCAACCAGTCTTGGGGAAAGTTTTCTCTAGATGCTATCCTTATGTGATCATTGTAACGTTTTCTACTAGTTCTGGAAGTGCGTGTCGTAGCGGCCTCATTATGAACATGATCAACAGCTATTAATTTGATCCATCACCAAGACGTCCTGATCGCCCTTCGGATTTCTGTGGAGGACGCTTTTCTTATGGCTCTTACAAACTCGACTAAGTGTGAGCAAAACTGGAATGTTTTATCCATCTCGTGTTATTGGTCGCATTGCTGCCTATTTCTGTACCAACCACTCTTTCAAAAATGGAAACCACTATGGTGCTTCCCAGACAACGCTCTACAATCCTATATAAGTTTTGAGAATCTCGACGATAACCTCGTGTGACCTTCCTCGTGAGACCCGTATTCTAAGACCTTTAAGTCTTAGAATACGGGTCTCTTTAAGCTTTCTTTAACCTAATCAGTACTCCAGGTTCTTTGTTTCTACGTACCCCAAAAAGAATGGTAGAAGCCTTTCGAACGATCAAGTTGATGTATGATTCAAAATCTACAGTTATGCCCTTAACCTGTTCAGAAATGCCGAAAAAGCCGGGAAAATGCGAGATCTAGATAAAACTTTCCCCAAGACAAGCACGGTTTAATGGCCTGCGTCGTATCTTTAATTGACGAAAGCTAGCTTGATCCACATCTTGCAAGAGGTTAACTACGAATTAGAAAAGCGAACACGGTATCCTGTTGAGACTAAAATTTTCTCTGCATTGATAAAAATGCAAAAAAAAACGCCGTTAGCCATGCTATTGCCCAAGCCCGTAATCGATGCCTTGGACATTCGCCTGCAAGTCCACCACGCTATCCACTCTGCCGATCCGATCCGATCGATGCCGCCTTCGTGATGGATGCCTCCTCTGAATGTGCTTTCTCGCTTCTGTTGGGAATTTGTCAAATCTTGATCTAGCAATGATTGAAGCTCCAAACCTTTTGCAGGATCATTTCTAGGCACGGCAAGGGTATTCCAGGTGTTAGTTTTACGTTATCAAGCCGTACGTTACAGCTTTTTCTTTAAATTTTGGCCTACTCTGAGGTCCGCAGAAAATTCGGAAACTACTGCAGCACTTCCCAGACAATGCTCTACAATCCTATATAGGTTGCTTTGAGAGTCTCCACGGTCTCCTCGTTGACCTTCCTTGTCAGATCTGAAGCCCTGCCACCAAAAAGCTTCGAAATGAAATTGAAAAGGTCCAGTTGATATTTTCCAAAATCTTGGTGTATAAATGTTTCTCGAACCCTGATTATCATCGCAGTATGCCGATTTACAAAAAAACTCGAAGTATTTCCAACCCTGACACTTTGTTCCACCGTCGCATATTCAGCGACTAGTGTTTTGTTTCAATATTCTCAAAGCAAAATCGAAGTTGAAGACGAGTAAATACTGGATTTTTAGGCTATGCAGAGGACGTACTAGCTTGATATCTCTACAGAATGTTAAGCTAAATAGTAAGCCGTACTCCAAGGTCTTCAATAATTTTTTATTGCTCGAAATGGATTCTGGGACCGGATTCATCAAGGTTACTGCAGTAACTTTAACGGAGAATTGTAAGCGAAAGCTCAGATAACGCGGCTTATCGCTCACCATGTCGCTTGATAGGCCGCGTTTATGAGCTTTCGCTTACAATTCTCCGTTAAAGTTACTGCAGTAACTTTGATTGCCTCCTGATATAGTTCACTGGACCTATAGCTCAGTGTTTCGAGCGAAATTAAATAAGTTCGGTCATTTATCTGTTTTAAAACCTTTAGGTATGTCTTAATTGAAATTTTAAAGCAAGTTGGCTTATTCTTTTCAATTTACAGATAGAATGCGGTTACAGAAGGTTACACAGATTCTTCCTATTGCTGAAAGTCGACTTCAGGTAATCGCAGACGAGGATGGTTACACTACAATTAAGCTTTATGAGCAGTTTCGTGTTTGTTCTTAAGGTAGCGTTCACACAAAACCAGTTTGTTGTCTTTCTTGGCGGACAGTTTATCAGCGCTTTACCGTGACTGAAAATTAAACTTTCGCTGACTGTACACCTGAGTCGCAATCTCTGAGCTCTTGATTTTGAAGAGATTTCTTAGATTAATTTGGAAGGTCTTGCTCTGGATTTTTAAGGATAGGGAATACCTACCTAACACAACCATTTATGTTATCTTCCTCTGCCTGCTCGTTTCTCGCGTTGAAGTTATGTGTTTGCACTGCTCAAGAGTTGTCCTTATTACAATTTTTGTATTTTAACATCTATATGGGCCCAGCACGCTTCCACTGCGCGGTGGCGATGTCCGTTCCTCCACGTGGTGCCACTGGAAACTACTCGCTCTGCGAGTTAAGCCGAACACGGACACTCGATTGCAGGCGACAGGCCCTTGTGACAGGCCGGCCTACGAAGACCCATGTCACATCACATGGTTTATGACAGCTCAAGTTTTTCGAGATAGTGCTACGGCGTCCGCGGGAGCCGACGCGCACTCGCAGAGCCCGGCGAGTGTGAGAAGTATGCGAGGGTCCCTGATGCGAGGACGGCATCGGGGGGCAACTGAGCTAGTCCGAAAGTCCCGTAACGTAAGCAGGACCCGAGTGGGTACGCTGAATGTGGGAACGTTGACGGGCCGCTCGTGCGAGTTGGTTGAAGAACTGGAGCGAAGAAGAGTTGATTTCTGTGCGGTGCAGGAGACGAGATGGTCCTGCCGCAAGTCAAGGGACATAGGACGTGGCTTCAAGGCCGTTCTATGTGGAAGTCCCAGGACCACCAGCGGTGTCGGAATAATCGTCTCCGAACGATTTCGTGACTCGATTGTAAGCGTCGAGCGCTTTGACGATCGATTGATGAAGATCGTTGTCGCCGCTAAGGAGCGACTCCATCACTTCTTCTAAGCGTATGCTCCGCAGACTGGCTGCTCGGATCAAGCCAAGGAAGAGTTTTGGAGCCTGCTTGATGAGAAGACAGCAGAGGTACCGTCGGAAGATGTCATCATAGTTGCTGGTGACCTTAATGGGCACGTAGGTGCTACGAAAGACGGGTACAGCTGTCATGGTGGGTTCGGATACGGGTCACGTAACGCCGATGGTGAGCGTATTCTTGAGTAGGCGGAATCGCATAACCTCACCATAGTGAACACCGTCTTCCGAAAACGCGACTCCCACCTCATCTCATACTACAGTGGGAGCACCAAGACTCAGATAGACTTTGTCCTTGTGAGAGATCGCGACCGGAGTCTTGTCACAGACGCGAGGATCGTGCCGTATGAGACGGTCGCCCCACAGTATCGACCGCTGATCTGCACTTTGAAGATCGCCCCTCCGAGGCAGAAGCAGGTTGAGCGATGCGGTGCAGCTAGAATTAAGTGGTGGCGAATCAGAGAGAAGGAAGCAGCTGTGATTTCTCGAGTGCGGTTACCGACAGTCACGACTGTCGACGAAACTTGGAGGAAGGCGACCGACGCGATTCGTCAAGCTGCACAGTCGGAACTCGGCATTACGAAGCCTGGGCGACGGAAGGTCGACAAGCAGGCCTGGCTGTGGACAGATGACGTGAAAGCAAAAGTGCGAGAGAAGAAGTTGCTTTATCACGTGTTTCTCGGCGAAAAGACAGCCGATAACTGGCGGAAGTACCAAGAAGCGAAGAAAGCTGCAAAGAAGGCCGTGGCTGTTGCAAAAGCCACTCATTATGGAGATGTCAACGAGAAGCTCGAGTCTCGCGATGGTGAGCGGTATCTGTACCGGCTTGCTAAGAATCGCCATCGCCAGACCGAGGACATCGAGAAGTTCTTCTGCATCAATGATGAGAACGGCCATCTTCTTACGGACCGCAAGAAGGCATTGAATCGATGGCGTGATTATTTTGAGGAAATCTCTACGGTAGAATTTCCTCATCCAGCCATCCCTTCAACGGCTCCAACCCACGGCCCCGTTCAGAAGATCACCGTGGAGGAGATTGAAGCGGCTTTGAAGAAGATGAGGCCAGGCAAAGCGACTGGGCCCGATGACGTTGCAGCTGATTTGTGGAAGTCCAAATACTGGTACCCTGCTGAGTGGTTGGCGAAGTTCTTTAATCAGGTTGTGGCGGAGAAAAAAGTGCCTGAGTGTTGGCGCCAAAGTACGACGATCCCGATTTGGAAGAAGAAGGGCAGTCCTGCAGACTGCTCCAATTACCGTCCGATTCGCTTGCTTTCGCACAGCATGAAGATCTTTGAGCGAATTGTCGATGGACGAATTCGGGACATCGTCCAGCTTTCCAGCAATCAGTGCGGCTCGTGGCTGGCTGTGGCACCGTTGATGCCATTCACGCCGCCCGCCTCCTGATAGAGAAGCATCGCGAGAAACAGAAGGCAGTGCATATCGCATTCCTCGACTTGGAGAAGGCCTTTGACCGCGTACAGCGTGAAGTGATATGGTACGCCTTGCGACATCATGGAGTTCCCGAAGAGCTCATAGAGTGGGTGCGAATTCTCTACTCTTGTCCAAAGAGTCGAGTTCAAGCTGCAGCTGGAACCTCGATGGAGTTCCCCATCTCTGTCGGGGTACACCAGGGTTCTGCGCTTTCCCCACTCCTCTTTGTTGTCGTCATGGATGCCATCACACGAGATCTTCAGAAGCCCGTCCCTTGGACGTTGCTTTATGCCGATGATGTGATGCTTGCTAGCGAAGATAAAGGAGAACTTGAGCGAGAGGTGCAAGCTTGGTGTGATCTCTTGGAGCGGTTTGGACTCAGATTGAACGTGAAGAAGACCGAGTATTTAACGACGGACGTTACCGAGTCTAGCTCCATCAAGGTTAACGGCATCGAGCTTCCACGCACTGCGGTCTTTAAGTACCTGGGATCAGCAGTCGCGTCTGACGGCAAATTGATGGTCGAAGTGAATTCACGCGTGAGTGCAGCTTGGTCCAAGTGGCGCTCGTTGACTGGCGTGCTCTGCGACAAGAAGATACCAGAGCGCTTTAAGTCAAAGATCTACAGAGCAGTCATCCGGCCAGTAGCGATGTACGGCGCTGAGTGTTGGCCTGCGACCAAGGAAGTTGAAACGCGCCTCAGCGTCATGGAGACGAAGATGCTACGCTGGACGGCAGAAGTCACGCGCATGGACCGCATCCGAAACGATGCTATTCGGCAGAAGTTCGGTGTCGCGCCGATAGCTGACATGATGCGCGAAGCTCGCTTACGATGGTACGGCCACGTTCTGCGTGGAAAGGAAGATAGCGTCCGCAAGATAGGCCTTAACTTCGAGGTAATAGGAAAGCGGCCTAGAGGGCGTCCGAAGCAGCGCTGGGCTGATACGTTACATACGGACTTGAAAGCGGCTGGTGTCCACCCTGATCTAGCGCTGATTCGGGAAAGGTGGCGTCATGACACCAGAATAGCGGACCCCGCTACGAAGTGGGACAGACGCTGAAGAAGAAGAAGAAGAAGAAGAAGAAGAAGAAGAAGAAGAAGAAGAAGAAGAAGAAGAAGAACATCTATATAGGTATTTTCTACTCTAGAATTTCCATTCACCGCATGAATATACTTCTGCATGCGCTCCTCTCTCCTATACAGTCTCCGGGGTGCGTATCGGGTTAATAGCTTAGTGGGTCATAGATCTAGCGCATTTTGTAGGTCACGATCGAGGTATTTTACGGCGAGCTCTAAATTGTGGCGGAAACTCATGTTTTTAGCGTCTTTTAGTAGCTTTGACAGATCAGTTCTTTCACTATATGAAACAAATGCAGGACTACTCTTCGGCGGAGCATTAACAGTCTTTTACTTGACGCTGTTAGACTTCTTTATGTTTCCAATCATGGATGCCTTTCTTGTTCATTTTTGTTTACTTATTGTTGTTTGGATATCATAAACATGAAACATGAAACAGCGAAACCTAGAATTATATCTTTCATGCATACACTCTTGCTCATGAGGTGTGGTTCTATCCCTACCGTCACTTGCCGTGAAGGGCATAAAAACACTAGTCAAAAAAGTGAACAGCTGCTGAGCCTTTTTTATCTCATCATTTGCCGCTTCTGGATATCCGTTTTACAATATCTCGGCTTAGTTGTTGTTTTGCCGTGCCCTTCATGTGTTTGTTTTATTCTTTTCTTCATTTGATTGTTTTTTACACAGTGTTAGGTCGTTGCCTGGTAACATTCCTTGTTTTAACGCACATTGCTGCGCATAAATAAATGAATAATAAATAAGTAAATAGTTTTACAAGCTGTAGCCCATTTATTGTGTTTCAGTTTGTCAGAAAATCGTTTAACAACGGCCACCGAGAGCTAGGATTGAACATAGGACCATCCTATACCCTCCCAGCCGCTCTGCGCCGCTAGCTTTACTAGACGAGGATGTTTCCAGCATAAAACCTGGTAGTGTTAGTGGCGAAGAGGGGTGGGGTAGGCCTAAAAACGTTTTGCTTCGCACTAAAACAAAATGTCTAAACTGGTGTGCTCTATGATGCTATGATACTTGGGGGCCACCGTGGCATACAGCGCACTGCGTAGCTACTAGCTAGATGACGCAAATATTAATGCACTGGGCGCAATGCGCGTATGGAAAGCAGCCCATGGGCTTCGACCAAACTGACGCGCATGTACGTGTAGAGCAAGTTGCAACGAGAGGTGCCTAGGTCAAACGGTACGTCGCGGGCCAAATAAGCGGGTAAAAACTTGTCCTACACGTGGGAAATGCCACGACATGTCGTACTTTTTGGAATATTGATTGGCTGCTCTCACCCCATACCGATAGCTACTAGAACTAACCACTTGCTCCGCTGGCAATATGCCAGCTCCTGCTGGAGTAGCACGCAAACTTGCACATCAATCCGTGCCGAGACTGCTTTCGTCGCTGAGGGGGACATCGGAGATGGGTTGTGCGCTCTTCGAGCGCAAAACTCGGCTAGGAAGGGACTCCGGGGTGTCGGCCATCCAGGCGGCTCGTGCCAAGAATGCTTTCGTCGCTGAGGGGGACATCGGAGATGGGTTGTGCACAACTTGGCTAGGAAAGGGATCCAGGGTGTAGTGCGTCCAAGGTGCTCGTGCAGGAACTGCTCCCGTCTCCCAGTGCTCTCCTGTAGCGGCGGTGGAAGAGCCGCGATCCGCCACAGACCGCTCAACGACCCTACTCCATATCGACTGACCATGGTGTCGGTGGATATCAAAAATGGCCATGTCGATATGGCGCGATATCAGGAGAATCTGGTTAGGTCTAAGTAAAGGGCTCAGAACACTTCTGCGGTGTTGCCGCAGCCCTATCCTTCAACATGGGGCAAGGACGCGGAGGCCGCCGGCAACGGCAGCCGGCGCCGTCCCGCACCCGCACACCTTTGCGGCATTGCCGCATCGACGGCAACAATGGTTGAAATCATTGTTGCCGTCGGTGCGGCAATGCCGCAGGCAGAGTTGTCTGCGCTCCAGCCGATCGCGACGGGGAACACGAAGTGGAAACACGTGCGTCCTTTAAGTTAGCTGATCGATAGGGCCAATCAGCTGATTATTTTCTGCTACTGGGACGACGTACTTAGGTGTTTTTCTTCTCCAGTTGTTGATATTTGCTATTTTCTCGCTTACACCCCTTTTATTAGGATTTGGTGTTGGAGTTCAATATTTCGTTTGCTATTGTTACGCGAGAGACCGAGACTCTTCCGGGAGTCAACAATGCAGAGTTGACGCAGAAACAACGGGTTTCAGCACTTCTGTTGATGTTTATGTTTACAATGTTTACACGTATGTGTTGCTTTCTTCTGGCAGACGGATACTCACAAAAGCATGACGTGAACTAAGGTCGGAAGCCATGTGGGAATGTCGGTCTCGTAGACGGGCGGAGCAAAAGGGGGCGGAGGCGGGGACTCAGCTGGCGGAGACCTCTCCGGTGTGAAAACCGGACTCCCCCCGATTTTTCGGTTCGGGCGCGCGTCCCTCACTGGAGCGCGCTTTCCATCGGAGCGAGCAGGTCCCAGTTGGACTGCGCTGCGACGGCGCCGTGCTGCGGCAACGCCGGAGGACGGCGCCGTCGCCGTGGGGAGGAGCGCCGCAACTTGAAGGCTCCGCCCCACTTTTGCCGGCTGCCGGCTGCGGCAACGCCGCAAAAGTGTGCGGAGCCCTTAAGACCCCCATACCCCCTCTACCCAACTCGTATTGCACCGGTACGGGGCATGTAAAGGCCTTCGCACACTTTCGCCGCCACGCGGCGCGCCACCACGATTGCCATAGATATCGATTCGCCTTGCAAGGCGATTCTGCGTCTCTGCCCCATGCTTAAAGATAGGGCTGCCGCGTGGCGGCGAAAGTGTGCGAAGGTCTTAAGGTGGCCGCCAGCACGTAGCTGCTGCTTTATGTGCTCCCCCCCCCCCCCTCACATGATAGATTCAGGGGCGGACTACTATGAGGAGGGCAGGCCACAGATGAACGAGTTTTCACCCTTTTGACCTAGGCCTCTCTCGCTGCAGCTTGCATTACACGTGCGTACGCTTCAGTTTGCGTACAATGTGGAAAATTCTACGTCATATATCCAACTGCTACGCTTAAGTCGATCAAAGCCCATCGGCTGCCCCCTCGGTGTGTCATTGCGCCGATTCCGGTTATTACGATCCCGGCTACTTGCAGTGGGGGTCCGTGCTATCTTTTGCTGTCTGCGAGGTTCGGTTATCCTGCGTTGTGGCATACTTGAGCTTCAGCTGTCTACTTGGGATTTGGGGGGCTTTAAAGTACACGCCACTTTGATGCGCATTTTTTCAGCCGTAAGCGCTTCTCCGCTCCAAGAGCGCAGAACCCAGCCTCGGACTCCCCCTAAGCGACGAAATCAGTTTCCACAGGGCAGCTTGGATAGCACACACCCCGGAGTCCCTTCCCTAGCTTACCGCCAGCTCCGTTGCTGGCAGTACGAGCTCCAGCCACCATGGCGCGATCCAATCACACGTTCTCCCTGCAAATAGCCGCGATCGGTTATTACATGTAATATTTATTTGAATGGGCGCGTGTAGCGCAGTCGTATGAGGCGCGACTGTCGCGTGCACCCGATACCAGGTTCCTGGTTCGGATTTCCCGCCCAGGCCCACCAAGCCTTCCATCCCTCCGGGGTCGGTGAATTGGTACCAGACTTGTCTGGGAAGGATAGAGCGCTGACTTGTTCATCGGCTGGCCACCGCAAGTCATTGTATGGCCAAATACGCATTCATGTCGCCTCCACGACATCCCGTAGAAGTAGAATGCGCTGGCGCATCCCAGAAGGGGTTGAGTAACGCCGTACTTTATTCTTTTATCCTTATTTATTTGAATGCGCTTTGCTCGCAGAAACGTCTTGAGAACCGCTGCTATTTGTTTGTTTTTTGTTTGTTTAATGGTTTGTTTGTTTTGGATGCTGAACAGAATGTTCTCTAGAAACCGCTCTCTAGAATTCCAAGCCAATTGGTTATGTGCTCTTCCCGTTGGCTGGGATAGATCTTTGAAACCTTCATATGCGTCTACATAATATCATGTTACGGTTCACTGTTGCCTACCTCGCTGGTTGTGCATGTCGGATCAGATAGAGCTGGCACTGCAGCAATGGCCAAGAGGCACCTACACAGCCAATTGACCATATAGAAACCTTGCACGTAATGAGTATCCTTACTCAGGTTTAAGATACTTATATGACTTGTTATCATCTTGATAACGCAATAGATAAAAGATGCTCTTAAGTTCATATCGTCAGAATCCTATCCTATCCTATCCTATCCTATCCTATCCTATACTACTATATATAAAGGATTAGCGGTTGTCCGTCCGTCCGTCTGACGGTCTGTCCGTCTGCACATCCGTCTATCCTTTCCTAGAAGTCGAGTAACAGGCGTCCATGTTATCCATCCATCCACAGACAAGGTGCCACTCACGCCGTGTCGAGCCCGTCAGGAGTAGTGTCACCAATGTCGCGCAAGGGGCGTTCGAGTTTAAAAGACATGCCAGCGACGTCATGCAACAGGCGCTCGGATTCAGGACGTACAGAAGTTAAGAGCCTTGTTTAGGGTTGGTTCTAGCTCATCAAGGCTTCGTCTGGCCAACCCTTTGCCAGACCATTGTCCAGCTTTGCCCGCTCCTACACCGATCGGCTATTGGCAAAGCTAGCTCTCCTTATGCTATTTGTTTGTTTGTTCGTTCATTAATAAGCTTGCTCGGATTTTGCTGTTTACCGCATGAAGACCGTGGAAAGCGGTTAAAATGCTGCGTTTCGCACGGTCACGGCTCACAATGATGATTATGAGGTAATGTGGAACGTTCTTCGAAACGAAGGAGAACTACTTTTAATTTATTACGTCTCATAAGGACCTATATTTTTCCGAAGAGATCACGAGTGTAATGAAAATAAGTCTTAGAGACGAACTTTGCGCAAGTCGACAACATCTTGCTTTGAGAGTTCATTTGGAAAGGGTCCTGGCAGCTTGTCTTTTCTCACAGCGCCTGCCGTCGTCTTGTTCTCAATGGATGTTTCTTTAGCTAGTACTGGCTTAGCTTCTGTTGCTTTCTTCGTTGGCAGCTGTGGCGGATTGCTTCGTGTCGACCCCTGTGTTTTCTGGGCAGGCATCTCCTGGACATCTTGGATGTGTCGAGTTGGTGTCACATCTTCTATTGACCTTTGCTTCTCATTCGGTTGTGATGCCTCTCCTACATTCTGTTTTTTATCAGCCGGTATATCAGGTTGCGTTTTCATCTGCTTTAACACAAAGAACTGAACGGTCACATCTAGAAACATGACGAGAGATATGATGAGCAGGTAGAGCGCAGTTTCGTTCCTGAAATGTTTGAAAATATATAGTAGTCACGATGCATAATTCTTAACAAATATGTTACAAAAAAGAACGTACAGCAGCTGTTGTCTAGCCTTTTCCACATCCTAAAAGAACAAGATGAAACTTTATACATAAAACAACAGACGTTCAACAGTCTACGTCCACCAAACCACTGGTTGTGGGATTCGCATCCAAACCCCAAATAGCAGAGCTTAACAGCAGCTGCTTTTCTTCTTTGGTCGTTCTAACCTTCATTATAATACAAAAGCAGGAGTTCCTCATAAAATATAAGATTGGAGTGTGTGATAGGGCACCCTAACTGGGGAAGGGTCTCGACCTGCTACGTAGCTTCAAGTGGAGACCACGATCATTAGAAAGAGCTCGGAATGCTGATTACGATTATGGGTGTCATAACTGCAAGGTGAAACTCTTGAGTGAGTTTTGACCTGTTGGAGTTGAGTGGGCCGGAATGCAGGCTTGTGCTGGCTCAAGAGCGGTGAGGGATGACACTTCGACACTTCGTAAGAACGGCACGCCAGCGGCGGCGGAATGAAGGGGTAGGGCTGCGGTCCGTTGAATACGATGTAATCGATTGGGTTTCCTTCGCTGCCATCTTCTTTGTACATCATGATTTATCTTCGAAATGAATTTTATTCTGAATTATGAAACCCGTCTGATTTAAGAGCTGGTAAAACGTATACGCTGACAAAAATGCTCAAAGACGAAAAACGCGCTAGGGTGACATTTTTATTTACTGTTTTGCACAAATGGAGTGAAGCGCTTATATCGAACAACTGGAGGTGTTTCTAGCAGCATTAGCATTCATGGAACAAAGCAAAAATGTATCAAGCAAACATGTTCCTCACACACTGTAAAATACACATGTTCTTGCTGCATTCAGCAACGCATGCTTATACGAGTACTCCAAGTTTGAAAACCTAGGAGCACAGAACATCCGGTAAATGTGCGACAGACCCTCCAACAATTTGTGTGAAACTATTGCACCTTCACAACTCCAGGGGTCAAGGAGAGGTCGAAAAAATTTATTTAACCAAACTTGGCCCAAGGAATTCTCTAGGGTGCTAATGATGAATCTGTCATCCGTTTTTAAAATTTTGGCAGATTACGGTTTATGGTAGCAGCAACCTTACTCACCCGCACCATATCCTACCATATTCCACTGTAATACCAAAAAAGCATATCAGATTCGGGACCAGCCTCCAAAACATCCCACATAGAGGAAGTTGAGGCGAGATCGTTGATCATTGCCTCAAGAGCATTAGTCATAGAAATCTACCGTAACCTACCGTTATCGGCCGAAATTTCGAAAACGGATGCCAGTATGTCAGGATCAATACCAAAATAGCCCCTTAGGCGAAGTTTGGGTAAAAAATGTTTTTGGACACCTCCTTGACCTCTGCCGGAGTTGTGAAAGTGTTATAAAATACTATATACGGTTGCTCCTTCGGAACATGCTCTAACCGCAAGGTCTCGGGCTTCAAAGTGAACCCGCTGCGGAAAGGCTCCTCGCTTCTGTCATAAAAACCATATATTGTGTCATAATCCAGAATAAAAGGTAATTTCGAAGACAAATCATGTGCAAGAAACGCAGCAGCGAGGGGAACCGAACCACTGACCTTATACCGGACAAACCGCCGGCGCCAACCTCACCGATTGCGTACTATTCTCTCACCGCGCTTGCTTCGGCTCCAGCATGCAGTTCGGCCCACCCAACTTCAACAGGTCACAACTCGCTCAGGAGTTTCATTTTGCAATTTTGACACCTATCGTGAGCAGCATTCTAGCTCTTTCGAATGACCCTTATTTCCACTTAAAGTTCCATGGGAGATGAAGAACCCTTTCCTAGTGAGACCCTCCAAACTGTGTATCTAAGCGAATAGTGCGCAATCTTTTCAGCTTTTACGCAAAAGCTCCTCTCATGTTATGTGGAATTGTCATTGAATCTCGTTTCTTTGTATGTAACGCTCTTCCTCGTTTATTTTAGAGATGATCGTCGTGAGGAAGGCAACCTTGTCTGCACGTTCAACATATAGCTGGGATCTATCGTGGCAAAGCACAATTTTTCTCAGGTTCTGTGAGCAGACGCTGGTATTTTGTTCTATATCCATCTCACAAGCGCCTGCTGGCAGAAGCCTGTGAAGCAGAGGTGCGCACCTGTTGCCGCCTGTTTGCCGCGACACGGCAGAATCTGAATTTTTCTTAAAGGTTTTATTGCTCCTCCCTTTTTTGCTGCTCTGTTAAGTCCAGTTCATCACCTAATTCCCCATCTACTCCACGTTTTGGTTTGGGTACTCCTCATCACATTTTTTCCTGGATAAAACACAAAACGCGCCTTGCCTTCAGTGAAATCCATTTTTTTCGTATGGTGTACTCGCAAAATAACTTGATAAAATTGGTTTAATTACCCAAGTTTGAGATTGCTGTCGGGCGGTCAAATAAACGTTGGTGACGTACTGTTGTTTGGTAACCGTGGTATCGTGGTCGATCGAGTTTGCTGGTATTCACTGAACCACCGCAACAATTAAAAGATCATGTACTGATCCGTTATTTTTTTTAGCTTAGGTAGACATTCAACTTGAACAATTGGTTTATTTATGTAAAAATACTTGTTGCTTAGGCCCTTTCAAATGTTTTTTTAAAATTAACCCACTGGGTTTCTGTGAGAATGTAATGACCCTATGGAGTATAATCAGTTTTAGAAGTACCCAACGACACGAACACGCTTCACACACCGCAGGTTTGGCGATACAATCATGATCTTGAAGAGCCGTACAAATACGAAGAATGAAAAGGGAGGGGACGTTCTGCCTGAAAACGGCGCGGGCAAAGGCGCGGGATAGTGCCTGCGGAGACAATTAGCGTCGACTCGCGCAGTGACACCCGCCGTTTCGCACTCAGCCAGACAGCTCTCGCCGCGAAGGCGATGGTGATCCTGCCAACTACAGGAGGGCTTCAGACTCTATCGAATGAGCCAGGAAAGAATCTTGTCTCAATAACCCTTACAACATTTTTTCACGCGCTGTTTAAAAATATCAGTTTTTATTTATATCAGAATTAACTACGAGGCATGTTTCCAGTCTGCTAAAGTAAACTCTACCATTCGCATTATATCCTGTCTAGATAACCCTTAAGGCGACTTTTTAGGTGTTGTTTAATTTCGTTAAATAGCAGTTTTTATTTATACCAGGATTAATTGCGATGCATGCTTAAATACTACTGACGCAAACCATACCATCTGCTGTACTAGAAATTCGAGCTCTATTGAATGCTCCAGAAAAGAACCCTGCCTCAACAATCCTTAAAACGATTTTTTCAGGCGTGCTTATTTTTCGCTAAATATCGGTTTTTATTCAAATATATCAGGATTAAATTCGAGACTTCCTTCCAGGCTAAAATTGCACGAAGATTCCAATTAGATAGACGAGAGATCTCTTAACAGAAGTTTAAAGCATTATTTTCAACATTCAGGTATACCGTCCTCATGGGATGGATCCATGAGCTGGTTCACAGCGTTGCTCTGTTGAACGACTACACTTACCAGCTCAACCACATCACCGTCCCGAGGCTGTTGGATTGGGCAGAGGACCGGGACTACATCCGCGCGACATTACAGCCCTTCCGCGTTACGGAGCGAACCATTTCAGATGCAATTCAGTTCGCCTCCGCGGTCGTCGCCCACGCGATTCGTATGATTCGCGTGGTGGAAGCTCATCAGTTTCTGCTGGTGCTCCGCGCAGGCGTTGGTGTCATCACTAACGACGACCAGCAATACGCGGTAGACTCTTCGCTACCAATCCCGGAGCCCATTTCAAAGGATCGATTCCGCATCGAAGAAACTATTCAGTGGCGGAGGGAAAATTACAGCAACGCCCTCATGGTCACAGACGGCTATCTGCGCACGCATTCGGTGGACCAATTTTTGCAGGAAGAGCGGCGGGCCAGAGAACACCAGCAGCAGCAAGCTGCTGGTGTTCTCAGACCGCTGATAGGAGGGAGCCACCAGCGGAAAAGCCCGCACCTGCTCCGCAGCAACATCCACTTCAGCTGCGAGCCAGCAACCGTCCACTTCAGCCGCAGGGCAGCGTCGTCAGGCCCAAGGGCAGCCTCAGCAACAGCGTCCGCAGGACGAGCCTTTGCCCCTTAACCCATACAGGGGCCGCAGTCCGATTCGGCTGGACGAGGAGGCCCGAAGGTACCTACCAAGGACGCCGCCACCGCATCCACCGCCATCACAACGGCGTTCGTGCGCATTCTGTTTCGATGTGGACCACTACAGCTCGGATTGCCTACGTCACCCAAGGCTTAGCCAGCGCGAGAAACTCGCACTACAATTCAGGTACTGCTCATATCGCCTCAAGCAACATCGAGGCACTTGCTTGCGTCGTACGCCTTGCACTATCTGCAAGAAGGAAGGCCATCATCGCGCGTTTTGCTTTGACAGCCCCGCGCGCTGCCAGACATTTCAGAGCGGCCAAACGCTTTCTACCGCCGCCTCGCGCAGCGCACGTTTCGTCCTTGCCCTCCGAACTTACAGGACGTACAAAAGTACGACGTCCCACTCAACGTTGCCATGGCGCAACGCCGCCGCGAGTCGCGGCAGAGGGCCACTCCTCCTTCTCCGCCCCACGCTGGCCGCCGGGAGGCCTCGCCCCACGAGGAGCAGGAGCCCCCGAGGCAGCAGGAGGAGGACAAAGACCACGACAGCGAGGCGTCGGGGTGAAGTAATATAGCCAATTCAGCGCTTAACGCACCGTTTAGAGTAATGCACCCAATTCAGGTAACCCTTTAGTCATTTCAGAGTAGTATAGAGGCAGGTCAGCGATGGGCTCGAGCCAACATCGACAGCGATCCGGACACAGACGTGAGTGAACTTTGGAACTAATTCATGTTTATGTGTCCCAGTTGACCTGCAATGGAAGACGCCGACAGACCTGAGGCCCACGTCATCGTGGAGCCCGCCAGCAGCCAAGCCGTCCAGGACGTGAACCGGTCGTCAAGAGCAACGCAGTCATTGAGCCGAGCTTTAGTCATTTCATTTTTAACAGATGGACAGTTCATCCCAACCTTTTATTTCTAGGTAGCTCGAGTCAATAACGAATCGATGGCGCGAACCACAACGACAGGACAATACACGGCGATCGACGACAACATCATGCGCACGCTGGACATCTCGTATAGGGCTAAGTCCTTTTACTTGAGCTGCTTCACTTCAACTGTCGGTTTTTATTCTTTCATTATGCAATACATCCTTTTAGAAAAATCTTTATTCGAATAACCATACAGATGTAAACCGGTACATTACAGTTCTGGTGGTCGGCCGTGCGGTCCGTGTGGGAGACGTGGTTTCGATGGATGGATGTTTCCGGTCCATGGATGGGTCGAGGTACGGCGAGTCGGACGGACCGACCCAGGCGATGGTAGTAGGTCCCTTGTGGCCGAACCCAGCCTCTCTTGACGGCAGTTCAGTATATCTGTATGGTTGACTGTTTTTGTATGTATTTGAATTATTGTTGTATATCTAGCAGTTCATATCTTGTGTATTTCGCTATTTTTATATGTTGTTCATATTCCTATGTCGCCAAATCATCGTCCCTCTCATATCCCGCCGTACTATGTAGGTTCTGGTTGTTCATACTCGCTCTCGAGGAGGCTTTTGCTCAGTCAATTAATTTTTTCTTGGACATCCTAGGCTGTAGTTGACCACTCACCAGTGGCTTAGTGTCATAGCTTAGTTCAGGCACTCTGTTTCATGCATTTCATCCCATCTTGTGACTCCTAGCCTAGTGTCCCCATCCCGTGCAAGCATCCTCCGATATGTGTGGAGTCGAGGCATTTCAGATAGGGCAGGCTGCAGTGGTAGTCATTTCATGTGTGAAGTTTATGTGTGTCTTCTTGTCAGCCGGCAGAGATCTTCCTTGCTATTTCATCCTCAGTCGGTCGGGTGCTCCGCTCACACCTTTACTTCACGGCGTTCCGAGGTCCTGGTCGGTTCTATTGGGGGGCGGTCGTCCCTTCCGTGTGGTCCGCAGTCGATGCCCATAAAATTCAAAACGGGCTTTAAGCCCAATGGTGGCCAGGCAGCCTTGCAACAAATCCCCCGCGGGAGGCTTCCTTTTCTGGGCGGGAGTATCGCGTCTCGCGACCACGGCGCTCCCCTCCATCCTCCTGCGGGCGCGCACACCCGCGGCGCGTCGGCGAGCGGCCCTTCGCGCGGCCTGCCCCCGCCTCCGCTGGCATTGATCCGCGGGCGGGGTGCGCGCACCGGAACGGGCATAACCCGCTTCCCGCGCAAAGCCGGCAAGCCATTCGACGCCGTCATCGACCGCGAGCGGCCGCGCTCGCCAGCCAGCTTCACTTCAGCCGCCGGGTGCCTGGTCATCACGTCGTCCCCGCGTATCTCGGCGTCGACTGCCGATCGGATGGGAGGCGACCCTTCCTAGAAGGCTCGCCAGGGCTGAGGGCGCTGAGTGCTCCGCACAGTGAAGCGCCCGGCCCACTCTGAGTCCCTATCCTCCATACTCTTCCGGCTCTTCTGTGATTTCATCATTTGCGTGTCCGGCCTATTCTCTTATCCTACTATGTCGGCGTGTGGTGTTGAGTTAAACCTATGATGGTGTTCGGTGTGCAGAGCGAGGGAATGTGGTGAGTCCGTTGTACAGTGTTCTGGTATTGGTGTTATTGTTGTTGTCATGGCCATTGCTGGGTTGCCGGGGTAAAGCCTGCGAAGCCCCTCGCGGGGTCCGTGCAGGGAGGCAGATCCTGGCCCCTGCATGGACGTCGCGAGGGCAGTGCCGTCGGGAAACAGGCTGGCAATCCAGGGGGCGTAGTATTTCCCCACGGTATCGTGCTGGCTGCAACCCTGGGGCTGAAGGGATACAAGCCAAGTGGGGAGTGAAGGGATGGACCCGGGGAGTCCCCACTACGGGAGTGGCACTTCAGGGCATGGGACCCTTCACCTCCCCGGGGTACTGGGCCTTGGCAGCTCCGGGCGCCCCATGGGGCAGGTTGGTGTCCCACGTGTACACGGCACAGCCGCTGCACTGGGGCCGCCGACTTGCAAAATCCCCTTTACTGGTCTCCTCCCAGGGTCAAGCGTGGGGTTCGATTTTTGCCGAAAATTTACGACTCCCCCTCCCAGAGTGGATCTGGTAAGATCCCCCTTGTGAAGATCACCGTTTTATTTCCTATCCGCATTGAATTTTTAAAAATTTTCATGCGATTTTTGTTCTCTTTAATATTTCCTTCTTTCCAGATGCAGCTTCCACTGTGTAAGATTAGTCCAAGAAAGAGTGTTACTAAGTAACTGTTTAATTTAGTAATTTGTTAGAAAGGTTTTGTGTATGTAATCTTTTGATAATAATATTTTGCTTGTTTACAGTTGAAAATAAAGCACTTTTGAGAGCAGTTGTCGAGTTAATCACAACGAGTTCAACTTTTCAGGCTCTCCGAGCATCTCATGGACACGGCACATTTTTGTACGTGAAGGAGCAACATCTGCATTCGAAATTATACTCTATACCATGCCGAGTGTTAATTTCTAAAACTGACTTGAGTGCTTTGTCAACAAATTTTTTAAGACACTCTCGGAAGCGATGACGGAACGGCAACCGGAGGATGGATTTTCCAGGAATGACTACGAAGGCGTGGAGTCTCTCGTTCCTCCCGCAAAGTTGTAAAAAATAATATTAAAATATTAATATTAAAATGTTTCAAAAAAGATTGTATTACTTGTTAAAAATAAAGATTTTCTGCACTCAGATTTGCAGTCAATGAGAAGCTTCCATTTTTCAGTTTTGTTTTTCAGGAAGTCACGGACGTGACAGTTTTCTGCCTGAACGAGCGACATCTACGTCCTAAATTGCCGTCTATAAAATTTGAATTGTCAATTGCTAAGGAAAATAAAGTGCTTTTCCTACAAGATTTTTGGAAGCACTCTTGGAAGCGATGACCGAATGACAACCGGAGGATGGACTTGTCGCGGAACTAATTTTCTCTCTTCTGCTGGAAACAGCATCAGAAAGTGGATTTGAACGCAATAAAGATTTAATCCACAGTTTGACAACGGTAATAAAACCTGTTTTTCTGAAAGTATCACTGTATGAACAGACGCTCCGATTTGTATGATTTGCCGAAAATTTTCGACACCGTTAATTACATGGAGGCCGCTATTTTTTTTGGCCTGCTTTTTAAAGCGTAGAACCCACACTTTTTATTGTTTTAAAAGCTCTGTGAGTTTATCAGAGATGCCACACAAACTCCGAAATATGGTAGGTTACGTGGAGCCATTGCGGTCTCCGATATCACCGATCGCCACTGAAGGATGGACTTCTCGCGGCAAAAAAATTCTACCTTCTGGAGGAAGAGCATCAGAGAGTGAAAACTGTGCCATCTTAGAGTTCGAGATGTGATTAATATACAATCAAAAACTAAGCTTCTTCGCAGCGATCTCCGATATGATCAGGGAGGATCGATTTGCAAATTCTCATGTTTCATGAAAAATAATTTTTTACCTGAAGCAGATCACGCACACAGTTGAAATCTTGACACAAAAATTTACAAGTCTTGTTCAATGCACAGTGTGAAAATCATGGTTTTCTGAAACGAATAGATTGGATTGACCACTGGTCGATATGGCACCGTCGTCGTGGGAGCGACGAAATTCGACGTTCACAAAAATGACTATAACTCGGTAAGTTTTCCACGATTTGAAAAAGCCAAGGGCTGTTTAAAAATTAGAATAAAAGAGCTTATAGATAGTATAAAAATCTGTTTTCAAGAACTAGATCTTCACAAGGGACGGAGGCCTTCGATTTTTGAGCGAAGAAAAATTGAAGCGATTTTGTATAAATAATTATATCCCGGTAAGTTTTTCGAATTTTAAAAGAATTAATAGCTTTTTGAAAACTAGAGAAAAAGCGGAACCATATGGAAATTAGTGTTCAACAAGTGCTACGACACGCCTAACGGCGTGTCTCTCTAGGACACGGTGCGTATTTTATCAGCATCATGCCTTTCACCACTTCGGTAAATTCATCATAGACATACTTTCCTGACCGTCCAGTAATGTCATTGGTTTGTGCTTCGCAGTACTTCTGTCCCTCAGGTTTTTCCTCCGTAATCGTTCTCATGCTCAACAGCTAGCGTTTCAAGTTGTTGTTGACATGTCTTTCGAGGCCAGGTTTGCTCTCTTGTTTCTTCTTACTGGATCTAATTGCTGGGCCGCCTTAACAGGTCTTCCCTGTCCCTCTTTAGTCCCCCACCTTCCTGGTCCCAACTACTGGCCCACTTCTTTGTTTCGACTATTGACATCTACTGGTCTCTTCTTGCTGGTGTTGCCGTCCTGGCCGCTCTTCCGGGTTCTTCCTTTCCTTCCTGGTCGCTCTGCTGGTGCACCATAGAGGTCCCCCTTACCGCCCTTCTCCACCACCCCCTTAGTGGCCCTCCCATGCTCACGGCACGGTAGGTGACACGTATTCAGAATCAGGATGCTTGCTGCGCGACGTAGGGAGCCCGTTTTCTGGATCAAGAAGCTCAGAAGCGCGCGCAGTCGCCGCTGCGTCGAGCATGAAGAGGCTATGCATATGGCAGATTCCTTGTTCTCCGCATAAATTCCCTTACGGCTCCCTTCTTGTTGGTTCCCCGTCCAGGTCCCGCCTCCAGATCCTTTCTTCCAGGTAGATTCCTCCTCCCCCCCTCGGAACCCTCCCTACTACTCTACCCCAATTAAGTAGACCTCACACGCTCACGACACGACGGCGGCGAGCGAACGCCCATTGTGTGACATCGGTGTCACATCCTCTAAATCCGGTCTCTCTTAATGGTAATGGATCCCCTTGCTGATCCTCCTTACTGTCCCTCTCCCCTGATTGGTAACTCCCTAATGATCCCTATATATTGTCTAAACTCTTCTTGGTGTCTCCTCCTGACCTGCTTCCTTGTTCCCCCATCGACCATCCCGATGCTCTTCCTGGTCGCTGCCTCCTGATCGCTGTCGGTTCTCCAGCCTCAAAGTCCCCCTTCTACCCCTTCCCTTTTAGTAGTCTTCTCATGCTAATGGCACGAAGTCGGCTTCTGAATCTGGACGCTCAGAAACGCGCGTAGAGGCTGTTGTGTTAAGCAGTAAAGGGCTGCGTTTTCCCAGCAGCGCTGCAGCAACAGCCCACGCTCTCAATAGCAATCACTAAAATGACTCCGGTGATGGGCCGACCAACTCCTCTGGTCACGGTTTCAAAAAAAATTTCCATAACTTCTCAGAATTCAAAATCTCAATTGCTTTTTGAAAACGAGACAAAAAGCGCTTTCGAGCCATGTAGAAATTTGTTTTCAACAGGGAGGTCTTCATAGGGGCGGGAGGGGGTTCGATTTCTGGTCCATCGTTGCAGAAATACGTGCCAGAAATCGAACCCCCCTGCCCCCTATGAAGACCTCCTTATTGAAAAACGATTTACGCAAGCTCAGTTGGCATATTTCCTCTATTTTTCAAAAAGCAATTGGGATTTTTGAAATTCGAACAACGAACCGAGTTATGATCATTTTTATGAAATCACTCCAGTGTCGACGGTGCAGAGTCTACGAGCAGTTCTTCAATTTGATCATAACTCGATTCGCTTTTCGAAATTCAAAAATTCTAATTGCTTTTTAAAAAATAGGGGAAGGATGCTTTCTAACCATGTGGAAATTTGTTTTCAACAGGGAGGTCTTCATGGGGGCGGGGGGTGGGGGGGAGTTCGATTTCTGGTCCATTGTTGCAGAAATACGTGCCAGAAATCGAATCGCCCTGCCACCTATAAAGACCTCCTTATTGAAATCTAATTTCTATATGGTTCCGCTTCTTCTCTAGTTTTCAAAAAGCTATTAATTCTTTAAAAATTCGTAAAACTTACCGGGATATAATTATTTATACAAAATCACTTCAATTTTTCTTCGCTCAAAAATCGAGGGCCTCCGCCCCGTGTGAAGATCTAGTTCTTGAAAACAGATTTTTATACTGTGTAAAAGCTCAATATTCTGGTTTCTAAAAAGCCCTTGGATTTTTCAAATTATGGAAAACTTGAGGGCGCGTGTAGCGCAGTCGGAGGAGGCGCGACTGTCGCGTGCACCCGATACCAGCTTCCTGGTTCGGATTTCCCGCCCAGGCCAACCAAGCCTTCCATCCCTCCGGGGTCGGTGAATTGGTACCAGACTTGTCTGGGAAGGTTAGAGCGCTGACTTGTTCATCGGCTGGCCACCGCAAGTCATTGTATGGCCAAATACGCATTCATGTCGCCTCCACGACATCCCGTAGAAGTAGAATGCGCTGGCGCATCCCAGAAGGGGTTGAGTAACGCCGTCCTTTTCCTTTATCCTTATCCTTATGGAAAACTTACCGAGTTATAGTCATTTTTGTGAACGTCGAATTTCGTCGCTCCCATGACGTCGGTGCCATATCGACCAGTGGTCAATCCAATCTATTCGTTTCAGAAAACCATGATTTTCACACTGTGCATTGACCAAGACTTGTAAATTTTTGTAGCATGATTTCAACTGTGTGCGTGATCTGCTTCAGGTAAAAAATTATTTTTCATGAAACATGAGAATTTGCAAAACGATCCTCCCTGATCATATCGGAGATCGCTGCGAAGAAGCTTAGTTTTTGATTGTATATTAATCACATCTCGAACTCTAAGATGGCACAGTTTTCACTCTCTGATGCTCTTCCTCCAGAAGGTAGAATTTTTTTGCCGCGAGAAGTCCATCCTTCAGTGGCGATCGGTGATATCGGAGAACGCAATGGCTCCACGTAACCTACCATATTTCGGAGTTTGTGCGGCATCTTTGAAAAATTCACCGAGCTTTTAGAACAATAAGAAGTGTGGGTTCTACGCTTTAAAAAGCAGGCCGTAAAAATAGCGGCCTCCATGTAATTAACGGTGTCGAAAATTTTCGGCAAATCATACAAATCGGAGCGTCTGTTCATACAGTGGATCCTTGAAGAAAAACAGGTTTTATTACCGTTGTCAAACTATGGATTAAAGCTTTATTGCGTACAACTCCACTTTCTGATGCTGTTTCCAGCAGAAGAGAGAAAATTAGTTCCGCGACAAATCCATCCTCCGGTTGTCATTCGATCATCGCTTCGAAGAGTGCTTCCAAAAATCTTGTAGGAAAAGCACTTAATTTTTCTTAGCAATTGACAATTCAAATTTTATAGACGTCAGTTTAGGACGTAGATGTCGCTTGTTCAGGCAGAAAGCTGTCACGTCCGTGACTTCCTGAAAAAAAAAAACTGAAAAATGGAAACTTCTCATTGACTCCAAATCTGGGTGCAAAAAATCTTTATTTTTAACAAGTAATACAATCTTTTTTGAAACATTTTTATATTATTTTTTACAACTTTGCGGGAGGAACGAGAGACTCCACGCCTTCGTAGGCATTTCTGGAAAAAACAACTTATTAAGAATTAAAAACAGCACCTAAAAACCTGAAGAATGAGAGAGAATCCCCTGCCAATACCGGAAGAGCACGACCCCTCTTCAATTCCCGAACCTCAAGCTTGACCCTGCTCCTCCCGTTCACTGGCCGCCATTACTGGTCCTACCTTCAGTGGTCCTCCTTTAATGGCTCCCCCTTTACCGGTTCCCCCTTCCTCCCACCCTTCACTGGATCCCCTTACTGGTCTCTCCATTAGTGGTCTCCCATTACACGTGTTCGGAATCCAGACACCCCGTGCGCGACATAGGTGACACCTCTTCTAAACCCAGACACCGCTTTGCACGACATCGGTGACACCTCTTCTTAACCGAGACACTCCTTGCGTGTTATACCTCTTCTGAGCCCAGACATTCCTTGCATGACATCGGTGAAATGTCTTCTGAACTCAGACCCCCATAACGCGACATCGATGACACGCTTTTTGAACCCGGACGCCTGTTGAACCGCGTCGGTGACATGTCTTCTGACCCCAGACACCCATTACGCGATATTGTTGGCAGCTCTTCTGAACCCAAACACCCAATGCGCGACATCGGTGACATGCCTTCTGAATCCGAGCGCCTGTTGCACGACCTCTTCTTAGACCCGGACGCCTTTTGAGCAACGTCGCTGGCATGTCTTTTGAACTCGAACGCCCTTTCCGCGACATCGGTGACATTTATTTTGACGGTCTCAACACGGCGTGAGTGGCACCTTGTGTGAACACGGACACCTGCTGCACGACTTCTAGAATAGGCCAGACGGAGGAGTAGACGGACTGACGGACAGAGAGACGGACGGACAGACAACCGCTAACTTCTTTATATATATATAGTAGGATAGGATAGGATATCACTCATGTAGCACTCGCATGCAAAGAGTGAATTTTACAAAAATGCGAAAAAAAAAGACCCCTTAACGGGATTCTGACTGTTATCAACTGAGTTTATCGAATTTTCACCAGAGTTCACCGGTGGAAGGTAGAGTAACACAGAAATGATGGACCACTACTGCTGTTTATTCTTCTGCTTTAAACGCGGACTTCAGGTTTAACAATAAGTAAATAAGTAGTAAGTGGTAGTAATAAATAAATAAATAACTCGTCCTCATAGTAAAGGAAAAGAGTTGCCGTAGGCCATTTTACCTTTTTAGAGCAAAACCTCAACCGGTATTTACTGCGACAGAGATAGGTTTACTGTTGATTGTCTGCATTGTCTTACTTTCATTAATTACATGGCAATAAAAAAGAGAATTGAGGAAGAGCAAACCTGAGTTTGGAAAACGGTACCAGCAAGGGACACGTTGTTTTCTAAAAGGAAAAGAAATAAGGCAATTAAAAGCTTGTAGCCAATGCGCCATTTCACTTACCAGCTCTCGTTGTTGTTGATGCTGTCGTACTAGTACTTGTAGCAGTACTAGTCACCTTTATCTCTTGATACCCTATAGACGCTAATTCCAGACATCTTTTCGAAAAGGGATGAGAAAACGTGAGATGCCAATGCGCCATTTCACTTACCAGCTCTCGTTGTTGTTGGTGCTGTCGTACTAGTACTTGTAGCAGTACTAGTCTTAACCTTTATCTCTTGATACCCTATAGACGCTAATTCCAGACACCTTTTCGGAAGGGGATGAGAAAACGTGAGATGCCAATGCGCCATTTCACTTACCAGCTCTCGTTGTTGTTGATGTTGTCGTACTAGTACTTGTAGCAGTACTAGTCACCTTTATCTCTTGATACCCTATAGACGCTAATTCCAGACACCTTTTCGGAAGGGGATTAAGAAAATAGAGATCCTGAAAAACGATACAATATTCTCGAAGTTACAGCACGTAATCAACACTTCGAGCTCTTTCTAATGATCACTGTCTCCACTTGAAGTTCCATAGGAGGTCGAGATCCTTCCCTAGTTAGGGTGCCCTATCATACAGTCCTTCGAAACCCTTCCTTAGTTAGGGTGCCCTATCACACAGTCCTATCTTATATTTTATGAGGGTCCTCTACTTTTGTATTATAATGAAGGTTAGAACGACTAAAGAAGAAAAACCGGCTGCTGTCAAGCTAGAATGTTTGCGAAGGGATTTAGATGCGAAACACATAACAGCTGCCAACGAAGAGAGCAACGGAAGCAAAGCCAGTACTAGCCAAAGAAACATCCGTTGAGAACAAGACGAGGGCAGGCGCTGTGAGGGAGGGCAAGCTGCCAGGAGTCTTCAAATGAACTCTCAAAGCAGGATGTCGTCGACTGGCGCAAAGTTCGTCTCTAAGACTTATTTTCATTAGTGATGGTATGGCGCTCATCCTTTCGATTCATTTTTGGACTTTTCGCGGTAATCCAAAACGCCTCCAACGTCTTGCGTGCTGAAGTCTTGGGTTCACATGCGAGTATCTTTATCGGAACCGTAAACTCTTCTCCGGAATGACCCTCCATCCTGTGCGCCCCATATCTGATTTCCTCTGTCCATTGAGATGTTCTTTAAGTCTCAGGCACAGGGGTCGCCCGGTTTGCCCTATGTATTTATTTGGCCTCACATGCGACGAGGTAGATTACGCAGGAGATCATGCATTCTCCTTCTCGCCCAGATGGACAAACTGAACAGCTTGGCATAATGCATAGGCGGTCGTATAAGCGATTGCGCACCAGCTGTTGCTTCAAGTTAGGTGGTGGAATTTCCACTACTCTAACCAGACGGTCCGGTCATACCTACGGGAGGCTGCTCGCACCGCTGTGCTCAAAGCATGCGAGATGTAGGAAACGCAAAAAGGAGTTTTATCGTCGTCTTCGGCATTAGCCACGTACTGTATCTCAGTAGAAGGGCCGTTTTTAGGTCCAAGAGGATATCCCTTGGAGCGAGCAATCTGACGGGCTAAATCCATCGAGTCAGATTTGTCACCATCCTTGCAGTCCTCAACATGTTCCCCGTGACAGCCAGCTTTGCTTTGATGGGATGAGCCGACTGATAGTTTATTAGAACACTCTTACTGCTAGGTTTGCGGTACCACCTAATTTCGAAGAACCCTCTTAAAGTGGGCCTGAACGTTTAGGAATGGTAGCCAGCCTTCCACTGTCTTCTCACCTGATAAATCGTATGTGGGCCGCTTATCCATTAGCGGAAGAAGGCTGGCTACCATTCCTCAACGTACACTTCCACTTTAAACGAGTATTCTACGAAACTGGATAGTACCGCAAACCTAGCAGTAAAAATGTTCTAATATACTATCAGTCGGCTCATCCCATCAAAACAAAGTTTGCTGTCACCGGGAACATGTGTAGGACTGCAAGGACGGTGTCCTCCACCACTCAACAAATCTGACTCGATGGATTTAGCCCGCCAGATTGCTCGTTCCAACGGATACCCTCTTGGACCTAAAACGGCCCTACTGGCACGAGAACCCAAGACTTCGGTACAAAAGACGTTGGAAGCGTTTTGGATTACCATGAATTCAAAACTGAATCGAAAGAACTAGTGCCTTGCCATCACTAATGAGCTCTCAGCTTTCCTTGACCACGGCAGAGTTTGATCGCAATGTCTTCAAGTCGAGAGGACCTCTCGCGGTCCATCAGGCTACCCACTGTACGCTGCGCGAGGAAGTGGCCTGCCATCAGGTCCCTTCCGTCTCATTAGGTGAGCACTTCCTGCGTCTACGTGTTTCACTAAACTTGGTAATGATTGGCCACCTTTGCCTTGTATTGTAAACTGAGAAGGCAGTTGGGACCGGTTGGATCACTTTGGTGTTTGATTTTTCCTGGCTCTGACGAAGGCAAATAGCCGAAACGTTAGCCGAATAAACGATTTCCGTCTTGGTTTTGGCTACATTCAAAACAACCACAACAAGTTTAATCACCATGCCAAGAATTACGGAGAGTCGAACCTTGTCAATGCCCTTAAAGTTGCTGGTGATGTATGGTTAGGCCACCTACGGAGGAGGTTAAAGATGTTATTACTCTGAAACTTGAAACCTTCAGAAATTGGAAAAAAATTATCCGCAGCTGGATGTAAATGGTAGGCTTGGCCATCCCTTATATCCACGGTTCCGAAAATATTCGAGTTCGGTTTTCTCAAACATTGGACAGTGCAAATGAATCATCACGTTTGCCAAGGTGCCTCACCCTGTATCTTCGAATAATCCTTGTCTTGTTGAGCTTATAAGACAAACACTTTGGCAACTGGACTTTTGCATACCAATAAGCCTAACGATGCGATAATTATGACGTCCAAGGCAATTCGCAAACATTAGTGCTCTAGTAAATATGCTCATTCCTTGTAGTTCATACTTGCCAGATATGTGATTTTAGAGGTCAACTTATTGAAAAGAGTCAATGAATCTCGCTTTATTCAAATGGCATCTCCCTAAGAGATCATGTATGCGCCGCGAGAAGCGCCGCAATGTTGATTTCTTGCAGTTACACTGCTAAATGTGCTCTAGAAGGCGAATTAAAAATGGAGTTGGGTATGCATACAGTGCACAAATTCTAGAATATTAATGTGAAAATTCAGCATGATCTTAAAAACTGCGTTCGACGGAGTATCCTTTATGGCGAGCATACAACGTAATTTGACGCTTAAATTATGAAAAATGGAAAAGGGGAAGAGTTGCGAAATGGAGTATAAAAAAATTAATTACAAACATTTGTTGCTGCTACTAAAAGCTTCTGAACTCGAGAAAAATGTTTTCATTTTGTTAAAATCCTTCATTTTTGAACAATTTAAATAATTATTTTTTATAATAATTATATAAAAATTATCCTTCTATATAATAACCCGCTGAGTGGAGGGACCTCTGTCTGTCTGTACGAGTAGAGCATCTGCCGGAGGAATCAGTGACTGTCCGCCTCTATCCAAGCTGGAGGAGTGTGAAGAGAAGTGTGGGGGGTTGTAGTTGTGCAACATGCCTGGCGATTCCGTAAACGTGCCGAACATGTCGCCCAACGTGCCTAGGGATTCAGTAGACATGCCGAACATGTGACAGGACTAAGGGGGAACCAGTGAAGGGGATCACTGCTTACTCTCATTATCAGAAGAGGTAACACAGATAGATCAGGCACTGAATATCGATCAATATTATCAATTTACTGGCGAATGATTTCGGTTTGGGATACACGCGGTGGAAAGCTTTTGTCATAATTCGCGAAGCGCCCATGTGCGAGGTACGCTGATAGGCGTGGCGGAGCATTCTTCTTCTTCTTTTTCTTCTTTTTCTTCTTCTTCTTCTTCTTCTTCAGCGTTTGTCCCGCTTCGTAGCGGGGTCCGCTATTCTGGTTCATGACGCCACCTTTCCCGATCCAACGCTAGATCAGGGTGGACACCAGCAACCTTCAAGCCCATATGTAACGTATCAGACCAGCGCTGCTTCGGACGCCCTTTAGGCCGTTTTCCTATTACCTCGAACTTGAGGGTTATCTTGAGGACGCTGTCTCCTTTTCCACGCAGAACGTGGCCACACCATTGCAAGCGAGCTTCACGCATCTTGTGCGCTATCGGCGCTACACCGAACTTCTGCCGAATGGCATCGTTTCGGATGCGGTCCATATGCGTGACTTCAGCCGTTCAGCGCAGCATCTTCGTCTTCATGACACTGAGGCGCGTTTCAACTTCCCTTGTCGAGGCCAACACTCAGCACCGTACATCGTTACCGGAAGAACGAAAGAACGACGGTTCTATAGATTTTTGACTTCAAGCGTTCTTGTATCTTCCTGTCGCAGAGCCTGCCGGTCAACGCTCGCCAGTCGGACCAAGCCGCACTCATGCGTGAGTTCACTTAGATTTTCATCAGATGCTACTGCTGACCCTAGGTACTTAGATACCGAAGCGCGTAAAAGCTCGCTGTCGTTAAGCTTGACGGAGCTCGGTAACGTCCTTCGTTAGGTACTCGGTCTTCTTCACGTTCAATCTGGGTCCAAACCGCTCCAAGCAATCACACCAAGCTTGCAGTTCAGCTTTACGTTCGCAAGCTAGCATTACGTCATCAGCATAAAGCAGCGTCCAAGGGACAAGCTTCTGAAAATCTCGTGTGATGCCATCCATTACAACAAAAAGGAGTGGCGAAAGCGCAGAACCCTGGTGCACTCCGACAGAGATGTGAAACTCAATCGAGGTTTCAGCTGCAGCTTGAACTCTACTCTTTGGACAAGAGTAGAGGATTCGCACCCACTCTATGAGTTCTTCAGGAACTCAGTGATGTCGTAGGGCATACCATATTACTTTACGCAGTACGCGATTTAAGGCCTTCTCCAGATCGAGGAAGGCAATATGCACTGGCTTCTGTTTCTCGCGATGCTTCTCTAAAAGAAGGCGTGCGGCGTGTATGGCATCAATGGTGCCACAGCAAGCTACGAAGCCGCACTGACTGCTGGAAAGCTGGACGATGTCACGAATTCGTCCGTCGACAACTCGCTCAAAGCTCTTCATGCAGTGCGAAAACAAGCGAATGGAATGGCAATTAGAGCAGTCTGCAAGACTGCCATTCTTCTTCTAAATCGGAATCGTCGTACTTTTTTGCCAACACTCAGGCACTTTCTTCTCCGCTACAACCTGATTAAAGAACTTTGTCAACCATTCAGCAGAGCGCCAAAACTTTGACTTCCATAAATCAGCAGCCACGTCGTCCGTCCCAGTTGCCTTGTTTGGCCTCATCTTCTTCAAAGCCGCTTCATTCTCCTCCACGGAGGTTTTCTATACGGGGCCGTGGGCTGAAGCCGTTGAAGGGCTGGGTGAGGAAATTCTGCTGTGGAGATCTTCTCAAAGTAATCGCGCCATCGCTTCAATGCCCCTCTTGCGGTCCAGAAGAAGATGGCCGTCCTCATTATTAATGCCGAAAAACTTCTCAATATCTTCGGTCTGCCGATGCCGATTCTTAGCAAGCCGGTACAGATGCCGCTCACCATCGCGTGACTCGAACTTCTTGTTGACATCTCCATAATGAGTGGCTTTTGCAAAAGCCACGGCCCTCTTTACAGCTTTCTTCGCTTCTTGGTACTTCCGTTAATTATCGGCTGTTTTTTCGCCGAGAAACACGTGATAGAGCGACTTCTTGCCTCGAACCTTCGCTTTCACGTCATCTGTCCACAGCCATACCTGCTTGTCAACCTGGCGTCGTCTTCGTAATGCCGAGTTCCAACTGTGCAGCCTGACGTATCGCGTCGGTAGCCTTCTTCCAAATTTCACCGACAGTCGTGACCGTCGGTAATCGTACGCAAAAAGTCACAGCTGCTTCCTTCTCTCTCATTCGCCACCACTTGATTCTTGGTGCACCGCATCGCTCGACCTGCTTCAGCCTCGGAGGGGCGGTCTTCAAAGTGCCGATCAGCGGTCGGTGCTGTGGGGCGACCGTCTCATACGGCACGATCTTCGCCTCTGTGTCAAGACTCCGGTCGCGATCTCTCACAAGGACAAAGTCTATCTGAGTTCTAGTATTTCCACTATAGAACGTGATGAGGTGGGAGTCACGTTTGCGAAACACGGTGTTCACTATGGTAAGGTTATGCGATTCCGCATACTGGATACCATCATCTGCGTTACGCCACCTGTAACCGAATCCACCATGACAACTGTAGCCGTCTTTCGTCACGCCCACGTGCCCATTAAGGTCAATGGCGACAACGATGACATCTTTCGACGGTTCCTCTGTTGTTTTCTCATCAAGCAGGCTCTAAAACTCATCCTTGGCTTGTAAGTAATGAAATAAATAACTAAATGAGCATTTATTCTATAAACGTAATCAACATAATATATTACATCCTATACCTAATTTACTTAATTATAATACAAAAAATATAAAATACTAAAATAATATAGTAACACTTGTCATATAAAACAATTTAGGTCTGTCGTTAAATATAACATTAAAGTGGGAACATAAAGTGTATTTCGACGATAGTGATAAGGAAATATTTGATATATTTCAACATAAACATAGTCGGTTTCATTTTCTTGTTACCTCTTACAGCGTAAGTTTTTAAGTTAAAATACATACATTTTTACAACTTTAAAAAATAAATGATTAGATAAGTAAAGTAATATTTTACATCATTTAAAAAACAATGATTTCAAAAATTATGATTAATTATGATCTAAAAAATTAAAAACGTGCAAAGTTAGTTAAAAAGTAGACTAACAATAAAAACAAAACTAATTATAAATAAAATTAATTTTAAAAAATTAAAAAGTGTATATATGTGTATGTATACGTATATGTGTATGTATGTATGTACATGTATATACATATATGTGTGTATGTGTATATGTGTGTGTATGTATATTTATTATATATCTATTTGAGTACATGAATGTGTATGTATGTATTAGGTTGGCAACTAATTTCGTGGACTCCCAAGCGCCTTCAACAAAAGTGTTCATAAACAAATAACAAATAAAAGTTTTCAATCAAATTAAGATCAGTTGGAACGCGGGACTGCTTCTCATTTCTCAGCTACCTGGCCTATCCCACAGCTGTAGAATTCTTGTGCTTCTGAAGCCAAGAATCCTGTGAGGTGCATTTTGATATGGTCCACATTAATAAATCGTCCTCCAACTAAGAGGTGCTGCAGCGTGCTATAAAGGTGCTACTCACTTGGCGCACAACCTGGGCAGTGAGGTGGATAAGTGAAACGTTCCCACTCAAGGTCTTCGGTTTTCTGAAGCGTCCCATTCGCGACATCTGATCTGGCATTATCTTGTTGAAAGATAATCCACTCCTGTATAGCTGTCTGAGCCGATTCTAGCGGAGTTCAGCCTGCGCGCAGCCAGGTTGAGAAGAGTTTTCTTCAGCATTAATGCTGGAACCGCTTTTGATGAGCTCCAGAAGTCAATACCTTCTTGACACCACCAAACGGGGAGAACGTAGCTAACCGGACGCCTCAAAAAATAGAAGACCTTGACTGGGAGGGTAAGACTCATCCACCTTAAAGCCCAGACCTTGCGCTGAGTGACTACCACATATTTAGTTCGGTGCAGTACTTGGTT
>OX377201.1:85111808-85188808 GCA_947396885.1 Heligmosomoides polygyrus polygyrus
CGTAATTTGACGCTTAAATTATGAAAAATGGAAAAGGGGAAGAGTTGCGAAATGGAGTATAAAAAATTAGTTACAAACATTTGTTGCTGCTACTAAAAGCTTCTGAACTCGAGAAAAATGTTTTCATTTTGTCAAAATCCTTTATTTTTGAACAATTTAAATAATTATTTTTTATAATAATTATATAAAAATTATCCTTCTATATAATAACCCGCTGAGTGGAGGGACCTCTGTCTGTCTGTACGAGTAGAGCATCTGCCCGGAGGGATCAGTGATGTCCGCCTCTATCCAAGCTGGAGGAGTGTGAAGAGAAGTGTGAGGGGTTGTAGTTGTGCAACATGCCTGGCGATTCCGTAAACGTGCCGAACATGTCGCCCAACGTGCCTAGTGATTCAGTAGACATGCCGAACATGTTACAGGACTAAGGGGGAACCAGTGAAGGGGCAACTCTAAGTTAGGGGTTCAGTGAAAGGGATCACTGCTTACTCTCATTATCAGAAGAGGTAACACAGATAGATCAGGCACTGAATATCGATCAATATTATCAATTTACTGCCGAATGATTTCGGTTTGGGATACACGCGGTGGAAAGCTTTTGTCATAATTCGCGAAGCGCCCATGTGCGAGGTACGCTGATAGGCGTGGCGGAGCATTCTTCTTCTTCTTCTTCTTCTTCTTCTTCAGCGTTTGTCCCGCTTCGTAGCGGGGTCCGCTATTCTTGTTCATGACGCCACCTTTCCCGATCCAAGGCTAGATCAGGGTGGACACCAGCAACCTTCAAGCCCATATGTAACGTATCAGACCAGCGCTGCTTCGGACGCCCTTTAGGCCGTTTTCCTATTACCTCGAACTTAAGGGTTATCTTGAGGACGCTGTCTCCTTTTCCACGCAGAACGTGGCCACACCATCGCAAGCGAGCTTCACGCATCTTGTGCGCTATCGGCGCGACACCGAACTTCTGCCGAATAGCATCGTTTCGAATGCGGTCCATGCGCGTAACTCCTGCCGTCCAGCGCAGCATCTTCGTATCCATGACGCTGAGGCGCGTTTCAACTTCCTTGGTCGCTGGCCAACACTCAGCGCCGTACATTGCTACCGGCCGGACGACTGCTCTGTAGATCTTCGACTTCAGGTGCTCTGGGATCTTCCTATCGCAGAGCGCGCCAGTCAGCGAACGCCACTTGGACCAAGCTGCACTCACGCGTGAGTTCACTTAGATTTTCATCAGATGCTACTGCTGACCCTAGGTACTTAGATACCGAAGCGCGTAAAAGCTCGCTGTCGTTAAGCTTGACGGAGCTCGGTAACGTCCTTCGTTAGGTACTCGGTCTTCTTCACGTTCAATCTGGGTCCAAACCGCTCCAAGCAATCACACCAAGCTTGCAGTTCACCTTTACCTTCGCAAGCTAGCATTACGTCATCAGCATAAAGCAGCGTCCAAGGGACAAGCTTCTGAAAATCTCGTGTGATGCCATCCATTACAACAAAAAGGAGTGGCGAAAGCGCAGAACCCTGGTGCACTCCGACAGAGATGGGAAACTCAATCGAGGTTTCAGCTGCAGCTTGAACTCTACTCTTTGGACAAGAGTAGAGGATTCGCACCCACTCTATGAGTTCTTCAGGAAATCAGTGATGTCGTAGGGCATACCATATTACTTTACGCAGTACGCGATTTAAGGCCTTCTCCAGATCGAGGAAGGCAATATGCACTGGCTTCTGTTTCTCGCGATGCTCCTCTAAAAGAAAGCGTGCGGCGTGTATGGCATCAATGGTGCCACAGCAAGCTACGAAGCCGCACTGACTGCTGGAAAGCTGGACGATGTCACGAATTCGTCCGTCGACAACTCGCTCAAAGCTCTTCATGCAGTGCGAAAACAAGCGAATGGAATGGCAATTAGAGCAGTCTGCAAGACTGCCATTCTTCTTCTAAATCGGAATCGTCGTACTTTTTTTGCCAACACTCAGCCACTTTCCTCTCCGCTACAACCTGATTAAAGAACGTTGTCAACCATTCAGCAGAGCGCCAAAACTTTGACTTCCATAAATCAGCGGCCACGTCGTCCGTCCCAGTTGCCTTGCTTGGCCTCATCTTCTTCAAAGCCGCTTCATTCTCCTCCACGGAGATTTTCTAGACGGGGCCGTGGGCTGAAGCCGTTGAAGGGCTGGGTGAGGAAATTCTGCTGTGGAGATCTCCTCAAAGTAATCGCGCCATCGCTTCAATGCCTTCTTGCGGTCCAGAAGAAGATGGCCGTCCTCATTATTAATGCCGAAAAACTTCTCAATATCCTCGGTCTGCCGATGCCGATTCTTAGCAAACCGGTACAGATGCCGCTCACCATCGCGTGACTCGAACTTCTTGATGACATCTCCATAATGAGTGGCTTTTGCAAAAGCCACGGCCCTCTTTACAGCTTTCTTCGCTTCTTGGTACTTCTGTTAATTATCGGCTGTTTTTTCGCCGCGAAACACGTGATAGAGCGACTTCTTGCCTCGAACCTTCGCTTTCACGTCATCTGTCCACAGCCATACCTGCTTGTCAACCTGGCGTCGTCTTCGTAATGCCGAGTTCTAACTGTGCAGCCTGACGTATCGCGTCGGTAGCCTTCTTCCAAAGTTCATCGACAGTCGTGACTGTCGGTAATCGTACGCAAAAAGTCACAGCTGCTTCCTTCTCTCTCATTCGCCACCACTTGATTCTGGTGCACCGCATCGCTCGACCTGCTTCAGCCTCGGAGGGGCGGTCTTCAAAGTGCCGATCAGCGGTGGTGTGGGGCGATCGTCTCATACGGCACGATCTTCGCCTCTGTGACAAGACTCCGGTCGCGATCTCTCACAAGGACAAAGTCTATCTGAGTTCTAGTATTTCCACTATAGAACGTGATGAGGTGGGAGTCATGTTTGCGAAACACGGTGTTCACTATGGTAAGGTTATGCGATTCCGCATACTGGATACCATCATCTGCGTTACGCCACCTGTAACCGAATCCACCATAACAACTGTAGCCGTCTTTTGTCACGCCCACGTGCCCATTAAGGTCAATGGCGACAACGATAACATCTTTCGACGGTTCCTCTGTTGTTTTCTCATCAAGCAGGCTCTAAAACTCATCCTTGGCTTGTAAGTAATGAAATAAATAACTAAATGAGCATTTATTCTATAAACGTAATCAACATAATATATTACATCCTATACCTAATTTACTTAATTATAATACAAAAAATATAAAATACTAAAATAATATAGTAACACTTGTCATATAAAACAATTTAGGTCTGTCGTTAAATATAACATTAAAGTGGGAACATAAAGTGTATTTCGACGATAGTGATAAGGAAATATTTGATATATTTCAACATAAACATAGTCGGTTTCATTTGCTTGTTACCTCTTACAGCGTAAGTTTTTAAGTTAAAATACATACATTTTTACAACTTTAAAAAATAAATGATTAGATAAATAAAGTAATATTTTACATCATTTAAAAAAACAATGATTTCAGAAATTATGATTAATTATGATCTAAAAAATTAAAATCGTGCAAAGTTAATTAAAAAGTAGACTAACAATAAAAACAAAACTAATTATAAATAAAAATTAATTTTAAAAAATTAAAAAGTGTATATGTGTATGTATACGTATATATGTATGTATGGAGGTGGAGGTGCATTTTGATATGGTCCACATTAATAAATCGTCCTCCAACTAAGAGGTGCTGCAGCGTGCTTTAAAGGTGCTACTCACTTGGCGCACAACCTGGGCAGTGAGGTGGATAAGTGAAACGCTCCCAGCCAAGGTCTTCGGTTTTCTGAAGCGTCCCATTCGCGACATCTGATCTGGCGTTATCTTGCTGAAAGATAATCCACTCCTGTATAGCTGTCTGAGCCGATTCTAGGGGAGTTCAGCCTGCGCGCGGCCAGGTTGAGAAGAGTATACTTCAGCATTAATGCTGGAACCGCTTTTGATGAGCTCCCAGAAGTCAATACCTTCTTGACACCACCAAACGGGGAGAACGTAGCTAACCGGACGCCTCAAAAAATAGAACACCTTGACTGGGAGCGTGAGACTCATCCAGCTTAAAGCCCAGACCTTGCGCTGAGTGACTACTACATATTTAGTTCGGTGCAGTACTTGGTTGGAAGACGATTTAATAATGGTGACCGGGTCAAAATGCACCTTCAAAGATTCTTGGCCCTAAAAGCAATGGTTTTGAAACATGGTACAATTGTATTAGGACATAAGTGTTAACTGTAGTTTCATTTGCAAAATTTAGTTGTTAGTACAAGTTAAAAACATAACTTTAAAAAAATATATCTTCTGATACAGTCCTAACAACTAAATTAATTCGTCACCTTCTTCATTGATGAGGCTCGGGGTGACTAGTTATAAACATGTTTTGTATGAAGGTAGAGGCGAAACAAAATATGTTTAATGTTGTTGTTAGCTGTCGTTGTTTTTGGTTGTTATTGTCCTTCAACTGTTGGAACAACAACAAACCAACAATTGTTATGTCGTTGTATCTCATATTGTTGAAGAGCTATATAAAAAAGACAAATTTAATTTCAATAAATGATGACATAAAAATATTTAAACAATTTTACACATAGATTTACAACTTATTCTATTGATCGGAGCAGGCAGTCGGCGAAGCATACGCAGAGAAGTGATAGAGTCGCTTTTCAGCGACGAAAACGATCTACATCAATCGATCGTCAAAGCGCTCGAAGCTTACAATCGAGTCACAAAACCGCACGGAGACGATTATTCCGACACCATTGGTGGTTCTGGGACTTTCACACAGGATGGCCTTAAACCCACGTCCCATGCTACTTGACTTGCAGCAGGACTATCTCGTCTCCTTCACCGCACAAAAATCAACTCTCCTTCGCTCCAATTTCAATAAGCGTAAAAATTCATACACCATTTGATGTGACATGGGTTTTCGTGGGCCGGCCTGTCACAAAGGCCTGTCGCCTGCAATCGAGTGTCCGTGCTTAGCTTAGCTCACAGAGCGAGTAGTTTCCAGTGGCACCACGTGGAGGAGCGGATATCGCCCCCGTGACGGAGCTCTTGTTATATAATACGATAGTTTTTTATTCTCAAGTGAGGATGATTTTTTCGATTCCTTGAGGGCGAACATGATGCAAGTAAAGCACAAATTTGTGGAACGCAGTGAAATGGCCATCCTGTCTTATAGAAGCTAGTTAACATGACGTAATGCAGTGTGATTGAGAGCTTATGCTGGAAGCGAACAAAAACCTATCGATCTCCTTTCAGTATTCAATAAATGTTAATTAGCAACACAAAACGTTGCCTCTTTCGAAATTCTTAGGTACTTACAAAATCAAGCAGCATAATGCAGCTTGAGTATCTATCTATGACTTCGTCGTTGCATCCACAGATCCAACGGACGTAGCCCCCCGGCATTCTGTATCTGTCGCAAAAAATGTCGGCTAATACCTGAAACAAAAACAAATATAAACATATCATATACATATGCGATATATACATTGATGCCTAAAAAAGTTAAGATTGTATGAATAGCCATAGAATTCCTTCCTCTTCAGTAACATCAAAGCTGCATAGCCTATTGTGAGGAGCGGGAAGGCCAAATTCGTGTGGCTGGTTTGATGTTGGACAGCATGCAGTTCTACTGACTGTCGTGAAGTTTTAGTCCAAAACATTTATGGCAGCAAGTTATGATGCACGATACAATTAGCTGAAATAATCCCGTAGGCACAATACATTACCCTGCTCGAGAAATTATCCGGGAATGCAAGGATTTCATTTTAAAACTGAAGATCTGGGGATTTCGTTTGAAAACTACCACTCTATAACTGCACTAGGACGTCTAGGATTGCCAGTCAGTGGCAAGAGAAATACTAATAGACCTATTCTTTAGACTTCAAGATCTTTTGTATTGTCATAAATTAAAGGTTTCGAAAATGCGATAATTGAATCGACGATGCCACTGATAGTGATGCGTGGATAATTAACCGGTGCACCACGTGTCTTCAACAAATGCTCCACACGCGCACTTAACGCGACATTGCAGCATCAATAACCTACAGAAAGCAATTTTGTAAAGCTTAAAACCCGCTAACATGTAGATTCTGCAACGTATTTTTGCGGCACGTAAATCACTCCCCTACGTTCATCATACATATTCTCCCTGGACCGTCCAATAACGCAATTGGTTTGTGCTCCAAGGTTTGCGCTGAGGCTGCTAGAGACCCCCTTACTGCCCCTCTACCGCAGTGGTCCCCTCACGTTCATCGCGCGACGTCGGCGACACGTCCTCTGAATCCAGATGCCCGTTGCGGCGACGTCGGCGGTACGTCTTTTAATCAGGGGCCGAATTCATCAACGACCTACGTAACTTTAAAGGGCTGGGCACACTCTTGCTGCTTGACGCAACTCCAATGATGAAGAATAGGGCAGAGACGCAGAGTTCGTGTCTCTGCGTCAGGGGCGGCGACCCGCTTATGGCACACTTCGCTTCAGCTTTGGCGCCCAGCGTCAGCGCTGCAAGCGTCAGCCTCACGGGATGAGCTCGGTCATTCCGTGAAGCTGACGCTATCTCTCCTGAGCAAGAGATAAGATAAGTAATATAGGAAGCCCTTTCCTCAACCAAACCAGCCAACCGGTCAGCTGAGCGATGGTTGGCAGTGGTCCATTGCCGACACCAGAGAAAGAAAGAACGACCGCCCCTCACCGCAATCATGTCCTGAGCCTGAGAGCGACGCTCCGCCCCGCTTTTGACGCACTAAAGCTGCTGTGCCCAACCCTTAACGGAGAATTGTAAGCTTATCAAGCGATATGGTCAGGGATAGGCCGTGTTATCTGAACTTTTAACGTACCTTGTCGCTCACCATATCGCTTGATAAGCTTACAATTCTCCGTTAAGTTTACGTAAGTCATTGATGAATTCGGTCCCAGGACGCCCTTTGCGAATACATCGATGACACGCCTTCTGAACCTGAATGCTTGTAACGAGAATCGTTCACTGCTTGTGTTTCACAGAATACCTTTTTACATTAGTGGATACTGTTGATGAGTTTATGAAGCAAACTTCGTTCACTTGCCCAGACAAGGAATCATTAATCACTTTAGTTGTAAAGTAAAAGCAGATGTGTGATCGTAAACCAAAGTTAATATTTCTGCAAAACTCATTCAGATGGTGCATTTTCCAATTTCGCCTTACGCTTCCGTAATCAGCAGCACAGCTCCCCCTACTAAGATCTCATTTTAAAGTTCCTTGGTAGGCTCACCGCTCTCTGGTTTACAAAATCAATTAGAGGCCGGATCCATCAGCGACTTACAGCAATTTAACAGAGGAAATACCGCCGAAATGTCTGATAGCCCTGCGGAATGTTTCACTATATCCCTTGATCAGCCGCGCTATCAGAGTTTCGCATTTTCTCCTTAAATTGCTGTAGGTCGTTGATGAATCCGGCCCCAGGCCTTGAATTCTACAGCTGGTTTGCGAATTATCGTCATGATAGGTGCAAAGTGGATCCGGGATTTCTTCATTTAAAGCAGCCCAATTCATCACTTTGTTTGAACGAGACGAATTGGAGAAGAATTTTATAGAGCACAGGTGGTGTGTCTTACACCGGTAGTGAACTGAGTTATCCACTTCAGGAGTAACTGCGCATTCATTTTCATAGGAAAGCAGATTACCATTGTTTACATCGAGACCCCGTCTCCGTCTTAATTGCTTTCTGTTAGGACACCACTCCAAACTAATGACTTTCTCTGCATTCAGGATCGATGTCCATCTCATTTGCCACTGAAGAGTCATGTCAGAGTCACATTGAAGAGGCTTCGGCTCGCTAGCGAATGGCCAGCCGAGGCCATCAAAGGAGCTTTCAAGCGAGTTCAGGGAACTACGATGAAAAGGTCTCTACAGTCACCACAGAACAGTGCACAATTGCACCGTGAAGAAGATGGATCAGACAAAATTGGTGTGAGTGAATCGCTTGGCAGTGATTGATACTGTATCAGACGCCGAAAGTGTTGCCTGCTCAATAGTTCGTGAGCGCATTCATTCTAACCAGGATACTATCTCAACGGTAGGTCAGAACGGCACAAATGTTGTATATGGGCAGAACCGCCTCTCTCTGGGAAGTAACAAACTGCAGGTATCTCGACCCCAATACAACTCTGCGCAGAGTTAGGGGCGACGGAAGTCGCCTGTTGGCGCCCTGTTGATACACGTGCTCCACAGCTGACGGGCGCGCGCGGGATGAGGGCTGGTATCGCGGATTAGCGGAGTGCACAGGTGGCGTAGTAGGGAAGAGTTCGGGCTCATGAAGGAGGGGTCGGGGGGGGGGTTTGGATCCCGCAGACTGCGTTTCTTTTGCACTTTTGCAAAATCTATGTTTATCATATAGGTAATCCACCTAGGGTATTATAGTGTGTTATAGAGCATGTTTATGGGCGCGTGTAGCACAGTCGGAGGAGGCGCGACTGTCGCGTGCATCCGATACCAGGTTCCTGGTTTGGATTTCTCGCCCAGGCCAACCAAGCCTTCCATCCCTCCGGGGTCGGTGAATTGGTACCAGACTTGTCTGGGAAGGATAAAGCGCTGACTTGTTCATCGGCTGGCCACCGCAAATCATTGTATGGCCAAATACGCATTCATGTGGCCTCCACGACATCCCGTAGAAGTAGAATGCGCTGGCGCATCCCAGAGGGGATGGAATAACGCCGTCCTTTATCCTTATCCTTATAGAGCATGTTTACATATACATATATCACGCATACCGTTAACAAGGGTGGTCCAGGCAGGGCTACCGATTTCGCTGAAACTTCGTCTAGGGGGATTATTTTTAGTGCTCATCACGAATCTGATATCCGTTCTTCACGATTCCGTCGGAGGCCACCCATACCGTTAACAAGGGTGGTCCAGTCGGGGTTACCGATTTCGCTGAAACTTCGTCTAGGGGGTTTATTTGGGGTGCTGATCACGAATCTGATATCCATTCTTCACGATTCGGCTGGATAAAGGCACAGGATTACAATCCTAAAGTTTCTGCCGGTGACGGCAGGTCGTGAAGAATGGATGTCAGATTCGTGATCAGCACCCCAAATAACCCCCCAGAAGAAGTTTCAGCAAAAAAATTTTTTGGCTGAAGTCTTGTTGGTGGAATCGGAACTTTTAACTAGCGCCACAAAATATCTATCGTTACATAACTACAGCTTCACACAAAATAGGCTTAAAATAAGTGACACAGAAGTGAACATTTTAGCTAATCTGTAGTTCGAAGCATATGTTATATGTAAACATCCTCTATAACATACTATAATGCCCTAGGTGGATTACCTATATGATAAACATGAATTTTGCAAAAGTGCAAAACAAACGCAGTCTGCGGGATCCAAACCCCCGACCCCCCGATCATGAGCCCGAACTCTTCCCTACTACGCCACCTGTGCACTGCGCTAGTCCGCGATACCAGCCTTCATCCCGCGCGCGCCCGTCGGCTGTGGAGCACGTGTATCAACAGGGCGCCAACAGGCGACTTCCGTCGCACCTAACTCTGCGCGGAGTTGTATTGGGGTCGAGATACCTGCAGTTTGTTACTTCCCAGGGAGAGGCGGTTCTGCCCATATACAACACTTGCGCCGTTCCGACCTACCGTTGAGATAGTATCCTGGTAAGACCTGTGTCACACCATCGCTCACCCCGAGCGAAGCCTAATGATACGCTCCCATATCGATTCATCGCGCCGTGCGGTCGATATGGGAGCCTATCTTTAGGCTTCGCTCGAGGTGAGCGATTGTATGACATAGGCCTAACGAACTTCTTACTGAACGCTGAGGTAAAGGGCACATTGAAGAGTTGAGGGTTATGGGGATGCAACCTAGTGGGCGAGAGGGATGCCATCGCTAGAATAGCGAAGTGGGACCAGATTCATCAACCGCTTTCCGCCCTCTAACGCCAAACATCCGCTACGACATTCATCCTGCATCAGGTTCGGCGGTATTTTCACCGCTAGAAGCTGATGGAGGATGAATCTGATCCCTGGACACACATAAGGTGATGTTTTCTTTCAAACCATTACATTCTGCAAGCTAGCCTAATGTGTTGTCGTTTTTAATAGCTAACTTTCAATCCTGCCCAGCTGTCCGACAGAAAGAGAGGGGATGCTGGTTGGCTCACGACGAGGGTGGAGAGCACTACGTGGGCTCGCTCCATATTTGTAAGGAGAAAACAGAATCTTTCTGCAGGTTAGGAGAAGGGGGTGCCATACTATGTCGGGATGAATGTACAATTTGTGGTGGTTGTGACTGCATCATAGGGTACCCACATCTCCCTCCCCGCTGCTAATAGGACTTAGCTGACCATGAGATCAGCTAACGTCATGCTATCCGCTTCCAAAGCAGTTTACGACCGCTAGCTAAGCAACTAGTGGTCGTCGTGTAGACGACGTGGGTTATACCAGTACAGCATCACTTTCGTGAAATCTTGCAAGAGGCTATGGTGGCTGAAGGCAAATGCTCCCTCATAGGCGTGAATTTTTTCGATTTACAGGTCACGGAATTACAACGTGTTGCGCATTTTATGCCGTGGTCCAACTCAGCTCTAGATTTTGCTGGAGTCTGAAACTACAGTAAGAAAAAGGGGTACGAAAAGTTGTCGTCACAGCAGTAACCCCCCCACCCCCAACGCGCATTGCGCCGACACTTTTTTGAAGCGAGAAAAATCATTACTGTGAAGGGTGTCCGAATAGATTTAGCTCACCCGACTCACATTGATTCTCATCACACCTCAGTCATTATCGAAACCTAAATAACGGTAAAGTAAGAACCACCAATTTAACAAGGAACGTCCTAAATTGTGGAAAAAAAACCCATATGGGATGTATATGGGCCGAAGACCTTTACGAGACTACTGCGCCGCTAGACCAATTGGACAACACAATGAAGAGAATTAACATGCATATCGGCCACGTCCAACGCGCACCATTCCCCTTCCATGGTGCAGCTTTCACTGGTCGTCACTTTGCTCAATGTTGTAAACTGATCGAAATATTGTACTTTTTTCTTTCTTCTGGAAGCGAGGGGAAGATTCTGCGCGTATCTACTGCATTGATGTTTCAGGCTTGAGCTTTGAGTTATTACCTGATTAGATGTCTGAAATACAGAAAAAAAAGCTAGAGCAACATACATCATAGTTTTGCGTATGCACGCGAACCCATGTGGTTTTGAAAGTAGCTGCATCACAGTCTCGGGCACGGGTACTTTTCGGATTATACCACGTCATTTCCATGCAGTACTTCATTCCATATGGTACCTTAAAAAACTCTCAGTAGTTCAAATCAAATTGTACTACAGCTAAAACCGTTATGAAGGCAGAATGTCTGTAATCTCTGTGCTTTATCTATATTTTTATGCTACATCCACTTCAGCCCATTCTGAATATTCCAATAATTGCCTATTCTCTAAGCGTAATGAGCGACAACCAGTATAATATTAGGTAGGCTGAAAGGTTATGGTGGTTTTTCGTTCTTCTTCCTCAGCGTTTGTCCCGCTTTGTTGCGGGGCCCGCTTTCCTGGAACAGTGGCGCCACTTTTCCTGATAAAATGCCTGATTAGGGTGCAACCTAGCCATCTTCTATTCCTGATTCAGCGTATCAAGACAGCGCCGCGCCTCGTGGTCGTTTCCCGGGCACTTCGAAGTTAAGGCCAGTCTTTCGGACGGCGTCATCTTTTGTGCGAAGGATGCGGCCGCACCAAGGAAGCCTTTGAATAATTTGTAGAGCATTGATGGCGATGTCCGTTCCTCCACGTGGTGCCGCTGGAAAGCGCCCGTTCTGCGAGCTATGTTAATCACGGGCACTCGATTGCAGGCGACAGGCCCTTGTAACAGGTCGGCCTACGAGGACCCATGTCACATCACATAGTTGATGGCGCTTAAGGGATCGTTTAGTGTGGACGCGAAGCGCGACGCGACTTAATGGTAAGCTATTATATCGATTGGGGCATGCAAATGATTGATATGGGGCTTTTCATTATGTCGCGTCGCGCGTCGCGTGCACAATAAACAAGCCCTAAGAGATCTTGAGGTAGTGCTACGGGGTCCATGGTAGCCGACGCGCTCTCGCAATGCCTAACGAGTGTGGGAAGTATGCGAAGGTCGCTGATGCGAGGATAGGCAACTGAGCTAGTCCGAAAGTCCCGCAACGTAGGCAAAACCTGCGTACGACGATGGATGTGAATACGTTGACGCGCCGCTCGTGCGAGATAATAGATGCGCTAGAGCGAAGAAAGATAGACCTCTGTGCGGTGCAGGAGACGAAGTCATCCTGCTGCAAGTCTAGGGACATAGGATGAGGGTTTAAGGCCGTTCTATGTGTAAGTCCTAGCACCACCAGTGGTGTCGGTATGATCGCTTCCGAACGCGACAGCAAGCGTAGAATGTTCCCATGTCCTCGTGTTGAAGATTGTGGTTGACGTAGAACAGCGACGTTGTAATTTCTTTTCTGTGTACGCTCCGTAGAATGGCTGTTCCGAGCAAACCATGCAGCCAGCACTCAGCTCCGTAAATAGCTAAAGGGCAGGCGACTGCTATGTAGATCTTCGATTTAACCGCTCTGGTATCTTCCTGTCCCGTCAGAATGCGCCATTCGGACCACCAGCTGCACTCACGCGTGAGTTGGCTTGAACGAGTAGATCGCCATCGGACGCGATTGCTGATCCCAGGTACTTGAATACCGAAGTACGTGGCAGCTCAACGCCGTTCACCCTCATGGAGCTAGACTCATCTTCGTCAGTCGTCAAATACTCGCCTTTTTGATATTAAGTTTGAGTCCAAATCTCTCCTGGCGATCGCACTAAGCTTGCACCTGCCGCTGGAGTTCAGTCTTACCTTTTCATAGCAAGCGAGCATTACATCATTAGCATAAAGCAACGTCCAAATGGCTGGCCGCTGAAGATCACGTGATATGGCATCCACAACGACGATGAAGAGCAGTGGGGAGAGCGCAGAACCTTGATGTACTCCGTAAGAGATGGGAAACTCCATCGACGTACTGCTGACGCTTGGACTCTACTCCTCGGAAAAGAGTAGAGTATCCGCACCCACTCAACAAGCTCCTCGGAAACGTTGTCGTAAGGCATACCATATCACTTCACGCGGAACACGATCGAAAGCCTTCTCCAAGTCGATGAATGTAAGATACACCGGCTTCTGTTTCTCGCGTTTTTTGTCTTTCAATAAGTAGACGAACGGCATGACATCGATAGTGCCACATCAAGGTTCGAAGACACACTGGTTGGTAGAAAGTTCGACGGCGTCACGAATGCGTCCATCAACAACTTCGCTCAAAGATCTTCGTGCTATGCGAAAGCAAGCGAATCGGACTTTAGGCCCCTGTTATACTCCCGCGGGAGCTTCCGCGGGACGTCCGCGGACGGACGGTGCACTGCGGACGGTGGTCGTCGTCCCGGGGCGGCTAGCGTCGCATCGGAGCTCGTTTCCCGCACTGAACTCCGCGGGACGATAGCCTTCCGCGGTGCAGTGCCCCGCGGACGGCTGCCCTACCGCGGGCGGGAAGTATAACACCCCTCTCGTCGTCTGTCGGCGGCGATCCGCGGACGGCGGGTGTGGCGGGCCGCGACGAGTGGCCCGGCGCGGGGTCCCGGCCCGATTTCCGCCCATCCGCGGATGCTCCCGCGGGAGTATAACATAGGCCTTAGCTTGTGCAGACTGCTGGCCTGCCCTTCTTCTTCCAAATCGAAATCGTCGTACCTTTCTGCCAATTATCAGGTACGTCCTTCTCTGCTACAACCTAGTTAAAGAACATCGTCAGCCACTCAGCTGGGTACCAGGATTTGGTCTTCCACAAAATCGGCCTCCAAATCCTCACAAGGAAAGGTTCCCAACTCAAGGTGAGCTTTTGCGATGCTATTTTGGCAGGATGTAGGGCCCTGTGAGCGGAGTCCAGAACCACAGTTAGTTTTTGCTGAACGCTTTTTTGAAGACCTGAAAAGGAGGTCTGAAGGCGTGCGCGCAACTATCGCCAATCCCTACGACACTCCACCACTTGTGCTTCGGCGGTGCAGTTGGTAGTAGGGACGCCTCGTAGGAGCACACCTGCGAGTTTTTCAGTTCGAGTCGCGTGCTGCCGAACATTTTTGCACATATTAGTTTGTTGTTATAACGCTTTCTCATGCTATCAGGAGTAAATTTTAGACCATCAATACCTACAACAAACCGAGAATGCTTATTTCATCCTCCATAAATGCTAGTTTTTCAACAGTGCGTATCTGCACTGCCGCCATATCATACCATATCGCCAATAATACCGTAACTGCACGCAAATACGCATACCTTACGGTTGAATATTATGGACCCGGAGCTATCGGTATATAAGTGTGGTAAAAATGTCGTTCTCACCTGAACGTGCTGTCGGCCGTCTAGTTTCCACCTTCACACTGAATTTCACAGTGAGATTGCAGTTGCGGGTGCCATAAAAGGACTTATCCTGGACGCCATATATGGAGATATCGACTGTCAGGAAGAAGAGTCTATTCAAGTGAGAGGTAGTATAATGAAAATGGGACCTTTCTGTGTCTGTCATACGCGTGGGTGTCAGCTGGATACGTCGATGTTCACCCAAAACCTTTCGCCATATCCACGGATTACGCATTTAACGAAGAAGAAATGGTCATTCCTTGTCACGGGGAAGATTGTTCCTCACTGGCTTTTGTAAGATACTGTTGGTGTGACAAGCGCTTGTGTTTTACTTGCTTAATAGATTTGTACTGTAGTTGTTGACTAAAAGGGAAGACAAGACAGGACTTTTTATTTCCAGAGAAAAGATATGGTGCAGATAGGCATTGTTAAAAAAACTAGCATTTATGAAGGCGCAAATAGGCAGCCTTGGTTTGTTGTAAGCATTGATGGTCTAAAATTAACTCCTGTGAGCATGAGAAAGCGTAATAACAACAAACTAATATGTGCAAAAAAGTTCGGCAGTACACGGACTCGAACTTAAAACCCTTTCGGTGTACTCCTATGAGGCGTGCCTCCTACCAGCTACGCCACCGAAGCGCAACTGGTGTGGTGTCGTAGGGATTGATGGTAGTTGCGCGCACGCCTTCAGACCTCCTTTTCAGGTCTTCAAAAAAGCGTTCAGCAAAAACTAACTGTGGTTCTGGACTCCGCTCACAGGGCCCTACATCCTGCCAAAGCAGCATCGCAAAAGCTCACTGAGTTGGGAACCTTTCCTTGTCAGGGCCCGTGGCCTTGCTTTTCGTTCCTTTATTACTAAATCAATGTTCAATTTACTTCGCATTTTTATGACCTCTAAGGCGGATTCTTCGTTCTACCTGGAAGAGTAATTTGTTTTTCATCTATGCTTGATAACTGTGTTTCTTCGAAGACTTATTGAAAGGTGTCGAAAAATTAATTCCAAGCGGCATTTTATTTCAATTTCAAATCGTGCCAATCCGCCGTCGAAGCAGGTCAGCAAATCAGCCATGTATGGCGGCCGATTTGTGTTGGACAAAGAACCGTGCAACAGTGCGTTCTGGAGATTTCAACTTTGAAACAGTACCCCGAAGCGGTGGGCCTACAGCAAACCAGGACCACGATTTGAGGACATCCATGGAAGCTAATCCGTCGCAATATGGAAACTCCTCTATTAATCTCTCGTTAATCTCCTATCATTTATGCTGCCTCTAATTAATCCTCTGTCAATTGGTGCTATCTCCTCTTAGTCCTCTATCAGTTGCGCTATGTAGTTCTCTTTTTCTCTTTATTTTTTCACCTACTCCTTGCCTGTTTTCCTCTACTGTTGAGAAGCCTCCGATGACTCATTTCTCTAACCGTAGTTAACTCTATCTACTGCTGATCTGCAACTTGAACTTTCAACACGTTTCGATCTGAAGCTTTATCAAATGCCAACTACGGTTCGCCCTCTCGTTTCCGCATATATGGGGCCGGCTGTGCTCACAAAATCAGTTGTCCTAGTTGCTCCTCCACTCGTCTTCTACATCATGCCTTTAGAGTGCCTTCTGTATTTGCCTATCCACATGTAGTCTGTTTTTCCGATGTACTCGACTTAATTAAATGTAGAATTATTAAAAATAATGTTTAATTACCTAAGAGTGAGGTCTGACGAGCCCCGAGAGGCTAGTGACGGTGTGGTTCGAGTTCGGTTCGGTGTGAAACTATACGACCCGCGCGGCTTTGGCATTGGCAAGTCAATATATGGTGCATCGGCAGACTACGACCAGGAGCGAAGGAAACCAGCAATATATTTAAGTGAGTTCCACACGTCTTCACAAGATATTATACCTCGATCTGCAAAAAGCTCTTTGCTGCTCGGGAACCACCTCCTGCACCTCAATCAGGCGGAACACCAGGGAAAACACCCAAAAAGTCTTCATCACGGCCGATTTTAACTCAACAACCATTGTGGCAACCAATCAGGGTCCAAACGAGGACGACAAATCGATATAGCGCTGCATATCCTCATCCTGGCGGAAATGCTAAGGATATCCTCATCCTGGCGGGAGAAGCACACGTGTTGAATCCGACAACACATGCGCTGGAACACGTCCACATCATGATGGACACTGGAGCTGACAGATCATTTATTACTAATGAGCAGGCCGAACGGCTACACTACAAGGATCTCGACTTCAAACGGCTAACCATTACCACTTTCGGCTCGCGTACGCTAATGGTGAAAACATGCGAGATCATCGAGCTACAGATATGGGACGTCAACGGAGACCCACACTCATTTACGGTGACCAAGATCGACACAGTCGCAGAGTCGTTACAACGCAGACGCCTCTGCATCGAGGATAAGCGTTTCATCTGCAAAACGATCTCCAACTGTCCATAAGCCCAAGAGAAAAAGATATCCACCCACAGATTCTGCTCGGATGTGCTGATCTATTCTCTCCACTTAACAATGAATGGACTGGCAAGAGAACACGTACTACCGTCTGGCTTAAGGATAATTCTATCAAAACTTGGGTATCTGGGCGCCGCCAGAAGCAGCGGTAACCCTTTAAAAGACGAGGGCAGATCATATAGCTACGGTTGGTACGGCAAACGCATCAGACTCCAACGAGGACGAAGATCTGCAGTCGTGTAAGGATTTCTGCAGGTTTGAATCGTCAGGCGTCGAAGAGTTCGAGAGTCCGAACGCCGAGGAATGCAGACGAACAGACGCCGCTGTTTGGAGCGAATTCCAGCAGACCGTCGAAAGAAACGAAGACGTCTACTATGTGCGCTTCCCATGGAAAAAAAGACGCGGCGCAACTACCAGACAACAAGAGCCTCACAGTCTGTCGACTGCAAACACTGATGACAAAGCTGACCGCCAACCCTGAGACGCTCCGGTAGTATCAAGAAACGATTAGTTCTCAACAGCAGCAGGAAATCATCGAAGGAATAGACCAAGAAAGGGACCCAGATGGGGAAATCGTACACTACTTACCTCATCGAGCAGTCAAGACTCCACAAGAGCACGACCAAAATCAGCATTGTGTTCGATGCCTCAGCGCATATGAAAAGCTCACCTTCACTCAATGGCGTCCTCTATCGAGGGCCGGTGATACTTCCCAAATTACGCGACATTTTTCTACACTTTCAAATAGGAAATGTCGCTCTCGCCAGTGACGTCGAAAAGGCATTTTTGCAAGTTCAACTGCACCTTCCTGATCGGGACGCTATCCGATTATAGTGGCTAATGGACACGGAACAGCCGGTAGTAACCAGCAACATCGTGGTCTAGCGCTTCAGTCGCGTTACCTTCGGACTGACATGTTTACCGTTTCTTCTCGCAGCAACGATGAAATACCATCTTGAGCATTATGAACCTCAGAGAATTCTTCTCAAACGACAAGGAGCTCAAGCAACGCATCGACATAAGTCGAGACGCTTTTCAGAAAATCCTGGGAACCCCATGTAATCAGAGGAAAGATAAACTTCTACTAAAATGTAAATATACACTCAGAGAAAAAATAACGAATCGCACAATCTCCGAACAAGTGGCCTCCATCTACGGTTCGCTCGGATGGCTATCTCCTCTCACACTGTCTGGCAAGCGATTTTTGCAGCAACTGTGGAAGGAAAAGTAGGACAGGGACACTGTTCTTTTAAAAGAACATCAGGAACAGTGGCGTTCAAAAGTGCTAGATGTCGTCGGTTTCCTCTGTCGAATTTGGAGACGCATCACTCAGGTTAGGAAACCGGCGAAACTTGCCATCTTCTCGGACGCTAGCAAGCTGTTTGCGCTTACGTCGCAACAAATTCTGGATCACATTTGGTAGTGGGAAAGTCCAGGCTACCTTCCGTGAAAAAGAAGCCAACCATTCCTAAAATGGAATTCATTGCGCTCACATTGGCAACCCGCCTTACGCATACAACATACGAAGCAATAAAAGAGCGCTTGAAGATCAACAATATCGTCATTCTCTCCGATTCTGAAATTGCACTCAGTTGGATCGCAAATCGGTCGCTTGACCAATCCGCTGAAGTGTTCGTAAGGAATCGTGTACGAGAAATAAGAAGAATAGTTGCTTCTCTTCCCGTTCCAACCCAGTTTGGCTGTGTGAACACAGCCGCGAACCCTGCCGACATTGTGCGACACGAGGACTAAAAAAGGACGAACTCATCGGATACATATGGTGGTCGGGGCCACCATACCTTCAGCGCTCATCACCAAGAAAAAGGCGAAAAGGAAAGGCTAAGCGAATGCAAGTTACTCAGCATAGTGATCGACAATGAGGAAGAAGACGTCCACGTTCTTAAGGCAAAATCAATGGAAGCACTTGACTTAATCGTTTGGAAAAGGCAGCGCTCACTTGAGTTCAGCCAGAACGTTGTGAGCTATGCGCTACGCACCATCAAGGTGCTCCTCAGCTGTGTGAACGACAAGCTTCAGAACCGCATTTATAGCAACATCCCCAAACTACGTTCAGTTGAACTCCTTCCTTTCCTAACAGCTACGGAAAGAGAATCAGTTGTACGTGTTCTAATTGGGAACCATCAGAGGAATCATCTTCCAAAAATCAAGCAGAATGTTTTGAAGCAATAAAATACGGGAAGGCGAGCAAGGTCTACTGTGTTGTCAAGGAAGGCTTTGAAACTCCAGTCTGCAAGCCAACGCTCGACATCCATACCTCATTGCCAGCAAAACAGCTCTGGCACGGCTCATCGTCGGGCATGCATACACTGCGGAACAGGACACCCCATGGCTAACGTCAGAGAGCAGTTGGATCCCGAACATTAAGGCAGATGGTTCGTACAGTCATCACAAAGTGCGCACCATGCCAAAAGATGAACAATCTCCCATACCGAAATGGACGATTTCTCTGAGAGACATGATCGGCGTTCGCGACCATTTGAACACGTCGGCATAGAATATTTTGGTCCACTCTACGTCAAATGAGACGGAGAGACAATCAAGGTCTGCGGGATAATCCACACTTGTACGGTCACACGACTGGTACACTTGGAACTCGTCCTAAGCATGAGCACAGACCATTTGCTGCTCGCTTTGCAAAGATTCTTCGCTAGAAGAGGCGTACCAAGCATCAGATAAAAGGGCCAAACTTACTCCTCCGTAAACAAATTTTTCGTGAAGCCGTACTTCCTATGGTAAAGGGTTGGGCACACTCGGCAGCGGCCTTAGTGCAATAACGGGCGGGACGTCGCTCTCAGGCTCAGGACATGTTTGCGGTGAGGGGCGTTCGTTCTTTCTTTCTCTGGTGTCGGCAATGGACCACTGCCAACCATCGCTCAGCTGACCGGTTGGCTGGATTGGTTGAGGAGAGGGCTTTCCTATCTTACTTATCTTATCTCTTGCTCAGGAGCGATAGCGTCAGCTTCACGGAATGACCGAGCTCATTCCGCGAAGCTGAGAGCTGGAGATTGAAGGAAGTCAAGTCTTAACAGCCGACCGCTCACATACCAAGAAGAACGTTGGGAAGAAATGCCATTGCTACGTCCGATAGATTTCATTCTGTAAGATCCCAAGCTCGCTCGGTCCAGTTGCACCGCGTGCGCTGTGCAACTGCACACAACACCCTGACTCTCTGCGCCCTCCTAGCGTAGAGATCGCGTCGCACGTTAACGTTCGGTCGATCTCTTGTACGCCGGCTATAGCTGTCCCACTGAGCGGATCGTGGTGTGGTGGGTAAAGGGTCCGTCTCATGCGAGAGAAGTCGGGGGTTCGGTTCCTCTGCGTTGCGACGTCGTTGCACTTAAGCTGGTTACTTGACACTTGCTGGGCTTAGACGTCTGCACAGCTTTGAGGCTTTTTTGCGCATTTTCCAGCCATATGCGCTTCGATGATCGAAGAGCGCAGTACCCAGCCGTGGAGTCCCCCTGAGCGTGGAATACAGTTTCCACATGAGCAGCATGGATGGCAGACACCTTGGAGTCCCTTACCAAGTCTAGTTCTGCATTCAAAGAGCGCAGAACCCAGCCGTAGACTTCCCCTGAGCGAGGAATGCAGTTGGAGGGCGATTTTTGGACGGCGCCGTCAAATGCAGTGTGTTGTGTGCACTAACACCGCGCGCGCGGTGCAACTGGACCGAGCGAGCTTGGTATCGTAGTATTTCATTAACGTGACATGATTATCACACATCCGTTCGAAACTATCGGAGTGGACGGTAATGACCCCAGCTTCGTTCCATCAGCTGAAGCGGCAGCAATTCATACTCGCAAACAAGCAGAGGATGCCCCAAAATCGAGTCACCAGCTTACGGGGCGCTTCAGGTCTATTTGGAGTCATCACTATCTAACCAGCCTGCGAGAATCGCATAAGCTCTACATCAACTCCAGGAACTTTCAAGTAGCCGTCTAAGGGAACATTTGTTCTAATTTCAGAACCAGCATTGCCTCGGAATGCATGGAAAATGAGGATCATAACGAAACTGCCTATAGACGCCAATAATGTCATACGAGAAGCTGAAATTCGGCTACCGAATGGCCGCAACATTCGCCGCCCTGTCAGCTTCCTAATTTCGCTGGAGCTGTACGGTGAAACAGGAGGAGGCAGAATCAATGACCTACTGAAAGTCGAAATGCAGAGGACATCGAAGCAGAACCTGGGCCTCGTTACAGTTTGCGTTCTCACTCACGGAAGCCCAGAACTTCGCATGCACTCGTAAATCTCCTAACGAGCGCCATGACGACTTTTCTGCTTCTGATGTCTCTAGCAAAGCTCCCGAGTACCACGGCAGCAGCATTCGTGACGGAACTCACAGGGGCTGAAGGAGAAATGCGATGTAGTCCAGGAGGGGTTCAGCTAATCTCGCAGAGTATACGTCGATTCGAGGTGTGTACAGAGGAACACTGCACAGTGAGGGGCAATCCGAAGAAAAACGAAACCATTTTGTTCCACCGGAAATAACATATATCCGTATCATGTTCAGTGGGAATCCTTCGATGGATCTCACCTCACAACGCTTGACGTCGTTTGTCCATCAAACTCCTACTGCGAAAATGTTTACTGTTGGTTCTGTACGGCCAACATTTTCAATCCGGAATGTTCACTCCGCACAGAGATTGCGATCAACGCAGTTCTTCTTTAGGTAACGGTGGCGGCAATCTATTTACCTTCTGTGCTACATACCCGTGGTACTAGGGAAATCTCTGCGCAAATCTTGTGTGCTGCTGTTTCAAGGAATCGACGCGTGGGAGCAGACAGCTGTTGATAACCTTTCGGAAGAGACATCGTTAACGTCAAAGAAATATAGACTCTCTGCTTCAAGCACCACTCATCAATAGCATCCCTTTTTGTCGTCACAAACGGATGCCAAAGTATCGACGTGCTTCATCAACAAGCGACAATCTGCTCATTTTCTCCGAACGGTTCGAAGCGGTGCACGCTTGAAACCATTAAGGTTTTTAAGCTCAAGAGCTTTAAGAAAACAGCGTGTATTCGCCTGCTCTACAACGAAACTTCAATTTCAGTGGAAACAACTTCGACTGACGTTTGTTCAAGAAGACCTGCTGTTTACAAAGAACAGAGTCCAGAAAGTCATCGAATCAAAGAGATTCGCACATTCAGAATCCTATGTGAAGCAGAAACGTGCCTCTATCAATGCATCAACGATACTTCCTGAATTAAAGCAAGAAAACGGATATCCAGGGATTACCAGATGCGTGGAAAGCTGCGGAGGACCCGTGGCTGTTTCTACCTAAGCAACTGTTGCCTCTGCTACCGCATTTTTAATGTACCAGTAGTCGAAAAAATCTATAAGATCTTCAAATGTCATCAGTGGAATGAAAACTTCCACGTGGAGTTTACGTCGATCACTGGATACGGTCAGAGAATCAAGAAAAGGGTGATGTCGTTGAAGCCTACTATCCCGTTCCAGATGGACCACATGATAATCACGCTCAACACAGTGATTTCTGTGATTCCAAAGAATCGGCTATGACACTGAACTGCACTGCTCAGAGTAACTGCTTGTGTGATCCAGCGGAATGTAAAGTCAAATACGCCTGCAACGACATAGACGTGACCGACATCTTCGAAAAAGAAGTAAAGAGTCGACTGCCGATCAGACGACGATGGCTTAGCTTCGAAGCAGATGAGCGTAATCCGATGACAATCTTTGTTGTCATCGGATTACGCTCATCTGCCGACAAGGAGGCAAGATCCTGTTCACGGCTGCCGCGATGGAGGACCAATTCGCGCCTACTACCGTATCGTCGACAGAAGCGCTGCAACGTATGGAGAAACTCGAACAAAAGGTGAAAAAGTCTCACGAGCACACAAAGAGCACAATATCGGAAATGAAAACGACCGTTACTGACCTTCGGGAGCTGCCTGCGATGATCAAGTCCGTATATAAGAAGACATCGGACAATGCGAAGACGTCAGAAGTTATGAAGAATCACAACGCGGTCGGTGTACGCCTCAGACAAGGTGACGAGACACCAGCGTTTCCCGAATTCCAAAAGATATCGTTCAACATAGAGCCTATCGTGAAACGGCTTAATGCTCTAGAAAGGAACACCGCAACCACGACGCCGTTCAAATCACGGATGATCTCACTCCCCGAAGGAGCGACGACAGCCGAGACCAACGACGCTAAGACGATGACCGACCACAGATCTAGGGACGTGGACAGAGGGAGGGAGTCCGCTTCGAGAAAGCGTGATGACGAAAAAACACGAAAGCTAATCGAACGTGGGCGAAAGAGGAGGTGCGCCAGGTACGAGAGCAAATCGTGAAGGTCAACGCACCAATCACAGAGGAATGGGACAACAAAAACGTCGTGGAAGCGGCCCACAAGCTCGCTGACCTAAAGGAAAGACGTTCTCGCCTCCAAGCGCAGGAATGGACACGCGATCGAGAGCTAATCTACTTGGAGACGAAACTGAGGAACCTCCATTCGACCGAGGAAAACACCGAATGGACGAACCGCGCCACAGCGACCCAAGGAACGATCGTACCCAATCAAGGGATCAACGTCGAGCCGACCTGAAGTTGGTCCATCGTGATCTCTCAATTCTCTCTTGACACTCGAGGCCGGGGGAGTATAGAGATTCCTCTATTAACTTCTATCATTTATGCTGCCTCTAATTAATTCTCTGTCAATTGGTGCTATCTCCTCTTAATCCTCTATCAGTCTCGCTATGTTGATCTCTCTTTCTCTCTATTTTTCACTTACTCCTTATTTTTCTCCACTGTTGTGAAGCCACCGTACGATGACTTACTTCTGTAACCCTAGGTTAAAGCTATCTACTGGCTGATCTGTAACTTGAACTTTCAACACGTTTCTATCTGAAGCTTCATCAAATGCAAACCACGGTTCGCCCTCTCGTTTCCGCACAAATAGGACTGTTGTGCTTACGGAATCAGTTGTCTCAGTTGCTCTTCCGGTCATCTTTTACACCATGCCTTTAGAGTGCCTTCTCTTGTTGCCTATCCACACGTTGTCTATTTTTCCGATGTATTCGACATTATTAAACGTATTTAAAAAATAAAGTTTAATTACTCAAGTTTGAGGTCTGACGAGCACCGAGAGACTAGTGACGGTGTGGTTCGAGTTCGGTTCGGTGCGAAACTATAGGACCCGCGTGGCGGTTCGGTGCAAAACTATAGGACCCGCGTGGCATTGGCATTGGGCAAAAGTCAATATACGCAAACCCCTGAGATAATAGGTGTAGGGGTTAGTACCAGGCTGTCCAATAATTCTTGTCCGAAAATTTCACAATTTTTAATTTTTTTCAACCTTATTGAAAAACAAGTCTAATCAGAAATATAATCAACAGTTATCCACGGATCTCCCTCGATAGAGAGCCTTCGGGCTCTCTTGTTAAGAGGGATCTCGGGCCGCTTGTCGCAGGGCCACGTGGCGCGTCCCCGGGTGGTGGATAGGGGAATTAAACGCGAACCAAATGCGACCGTGTACTGCCCAGAGACGCAGGTGGGATGCAGGGGATGGACTCCTTGCTCCTGCTGTGTCGGGTCGACGCGTTCCTTGTGCGTGGGAGCGGCATGTTCGTGCACAGTGTGCGTGGATGTGTCCGTGACTGTGCGGATTGTAACTGTGTCGGCTCGGCCAAAAGCTTGCACTCGGTAGACTGGGAGTACATGTAAGGCGATTCGAGGCCGCCTTAAGTCTCGCCCCGTCCCTTCGGGCAGTCTGGCTGGCTGCCCGGAGTACCCCGCCCGCACGACAGAGCCTGACTAGCTACCCGTGTTGTATTCCAGTCAAACACAGCAGCACTAAAGGGCCTCATTCCCCTGACCCCGAAAGAGCCCCCATTTCTGCAGCGATGGGAAGGACGAGTACGGAGAGGCTGCTAAAATCTCAGGGCCTAACCAGGCTGCGCAAATTGAGAAGGACTAGGATGACGATCTGTACTTACAACGCCCGCACGCTTGCGTCGGAAGCATCCGTCGAGGACCTGATGATGCAAGCCAGGAAGATCAAGTACGACGTCATCGGACTGACCGAGACGAGAAGACACCACCCCCTGCACGCCGCCTACGACTCCGGAGAAGAACTGTTCCTCGGAACATGCGACAGCAGGGGAGTAGGCGGCGTTGGTGTCCTCGTCAACACGCACTTGGCCATGAACATCGATTCGTACGAGTCTCTGACAAGCCGAATCGGACGTCTGCGACTGAAGCGATGTGGTTCCGTGCCAGCTTTGACTGTATTCGTCGCGTATGCCCCAACATCCGACTACGACGACGAAGAGGTCGAAGCCTTCTACGTGGAGCTGGAGAAGTTCTATAAGGAAGATCACACCTTCTACAAGGTGATCGTCGGCGACTTCAACGCCAAAATCGGACCGCGAAGGTCGCCGGAAGAACTTCACATCGGAACCCACGGTTTGGAGTGGAACGAGCAAGGTGAAAGGCTGTCTGAGTTTATCATGTCGACCAAGACCATCCATGGAAACTCGCAGTTCCAGAAGCCTCCCTCCCTACGATGGACCTGGGAATCTCCCGGTGGCCAGTTCCACAACGAGATCGACCACATCATCTTCAACCGCAAATATTGCCTGACCGACGTCTCCGTTGTCCCCAAGTTCTACACGGGATCGGACCACCGCCTCCTTCGCGCAAGGTTCCGCTTTTCGCGTCAAGGAGAGAAGGCCGCGAAGTTCAAGAAGAGGAGTCCCAGAACGACCATCAACTGGGACCTCTACACCTCTCTTGCCGGTCTTTGGGAAGATGCCGTCATAGACAACGTCGTCGAGGAATACGACCGCTTCGTGCACCATCTCCACGATAGTGCTAAAGGAGCCGAGAGCTTGAAGACCACCAAGAGACGTCTGTCTCCGGAAACTCTCGAGCTGATACGCCAGCGTGGAGCAGCACGAGCGTCAGGCAACTACCAACTGACGTCCGAGCTTGCGAAGCTATGCAGAGAGGCGATAAAGGAGGATCTTAAGGAGAGAAGGGCGGAAGTGTTGGCTGAAGCTGCAGAGGCAGGGTTGAGCATCCGCAATGCCCGCCGGAACTTCGCCAACTTCAAGACCAAGGTGACAGCTCTCCGACGTCCCGACGGAACCGTCACCTCTTCCAGAAGGACCATGGAGAGGGTCTCCACCACTTCTACTCCGATCTCTTCGATAGCCACGTCCACCTGCCTCCATGCAATCTTCCGCAGGATGGATTCGTCGTCCCCTCTGTTCTCCCTTCCGAGATCCGACACGCCATCTCGTCGGTGAAGAAACGTACAGCACCCGGTCCCGACAGGATCAGACCCGAACACCTGAAGTACCTCCCGCCAGCGCTCATCAACACCCTGGCGCGGCTCTTCACACGTTACCTGTCGGAGTGCAAGGTTCCATCTCAATGGAAGACCAGCAGGACCGTCTTGCTGTACAAGAAGGGAGACGTGCACGACATTGGCAACTATCGCCCGATCTGCCTGCTGTCCGTAGTCTACAAGCTGTTCACTCGAGTCATCCTGAATAGGATCAGCAGAACGCTGGACGAAGGACAGCCATGCGAACAAGCAGGGTTTCGGAGAGGATTCAGCACGATCGACCACATACACACCATTACGAAGCTCATCGAAGTGTCGCGAGAGTACGGCTGTGCCTTAGGTTCATCGACCTGAAGAAGGCATTTGACTCTGTCGAAACTGAAGCGGTCATCGAAGCCCTGCTCACTCAGGGCGTTCCTACTCAGTACATCAGAGTCCTTCGAGAGCTGTACAGTGGATTCACGACCAAGATCTCACCATTCTACAACGTCGTCGTCGACGTGAAGAGAGGGGTTCGGCAAGGGGATACCATATCCCCGAAGCCCTTCAGCGCCACTCTCGAAAACGTCATGCGCGAACTAGAATGGGAAGACATGGGAGTGAAGGTCGACGGCCGGCAACTACATCATCTTCGCTTCGCTGACGACATCGTGCTCATAACGCCGAGCATCAGCCAGGCGGAGCGAATGCTGGCCGACTTCGATCGTGTATGTGGGAACGTTGGACTGCAGCTGAATCTTACGAAGACGATGTTCATGAGGAACGGATGGGTTTCTGATGCCCCTTTCTCGCTCAACGGAACGAACATCTCCGAATGCTCCAGCTATGTGTATCTGGGTCGCGAAGTCAACATGGCCAACGACCTAGCACCAGAGCTGAGCAGGAGGAAACGAGGGGCTTGGGGAGCTTTCAAGAGCGTCGAAGAAGTCGTGAAGAAAACGAAGAACGTCCGACTCCGTGCCCACCTATTCGACTCCACTGTTCTTCCTGCCCTAACATACGCCTCAGAGACCTGGGTTATACGAAAGCAGGATGAACACGCGATCAGCGTCGCGCAGCGTGGAATCGAGAGGACGATGCTCGGAGTGACACGACTCACGCAAGTGAGAGAAGGCCTCCGGAGTTCCGAGCTTCGCCGACGTTCGAAGATCAGAGACGCTGTCGCATGGGCCAAGTTGTCGAAAATTAGGTGGGCCGGCCACGTAATGCGCTTTGCAGACACCCGCTGGACGAGAGCCATCACCGACTGGATTCCGCTGGATGTCAAAAGAACACCAGGACGCCCACCAACGCGTTGGTCGGACTTCTTCGTTAAAGCCCTGAACGACCGATATGACGCTCTTCGTGTCCCTCGAGCGAGGAGGATCCATTGGACCACTCTGGCACGCGACAGGGACGAATGGAGACGCTGCTGGCACCCGCTCGAGCAACTCGATGATCAACGGGACGACAGGTGATACAGGTGATCCACAACAGTGGCCCATCGATTGGGCAGGTCGCCGATGCCCTTGGCCCGGAACTTCGGGGGCCGCGACTCGAAGAAGTCCGCGATGTCGGATTCGAGGTTGTTGTAGTTGGTGAATTTTCTTCCGGCCAAATGGTGCTTCAGCGGGCGGAACAAGTGGTAGTCGGAGGGCGCGAGGTCCGGGGAATACGGCGGTAGGCAACCGTCTCCCAGCCGAGCGTCGCCATCTTCTGTTGGGTCTCCTTCGCCACGTGGGGGCGCGCGTTGTCGTGCAGCAGGTGAACTGAGGCCCGTCGGGGACGCTTTTCTCGGATGGCGGCGGCTAATTTCTCGAGATGATCGGTGTAGATGGAGGCGGTGACCGTCCTGCCTTGCGGGAGCAGCTCAAATTACAGCATGCCCTTGGCGTCCCACCAGCAGCAGAGCATGATCTTCAGCGGGCGTTCCCTGTCCTCGAGGCTCGTGTCGTCGCTCTCGAAACGATTGAACCAGCGCCTGACTGTGTGTTGGGACACTGCTTCCTTCTTGCACGCTCTGCAGATGTTGGCGACCGCGGTGCCCGTGTCGCTGCCCAGCAGCCACTCGTAGTACACGAACGTACGAATTCGACCTTGGTCCATTTTAGCTTGTACTTAGCTAGACACGGCGACTGCGCCTTATATACACCTATCGTGGAACTCTGGAGAACCCTCTAGAAGGTTTTTACACTTGCCTGATATTATAACACTTCTAAGAAAAATTATAAAAATTTGAAAATTTTCGGACAGGAATTATTGGACAGCCTGGTAAATTTGTGTGATATAGCTGGTTTGAAACGCCTATAACGACTCGCTTTGAATCGTCCCTTGTGGAGAAAAGGTGGTTCTGTCCGATTGCTGAAGACGACCAGTACAGTGAGTTGCGAAGCCGAAAGCCCACCATAAAAGATGATTGTAAAAGTGTGTTTGTTCGGTGGGTGCTGCTTTACTTCAGCTTTCTATAGACGTGCCGAACCATTACGATAGAGCCCTACCGCGAGCAAGTCGATGAGATGTACCGAAAATTGCGTGAGCTGGAGCCGGTACTGGTCAACAAAAGAGGTCCATTATTCTGTAAACAACGCTCGCCACACGTTTCTCTTTGGGCGAAAATTAAACTAGGAGTAGAAGTTCTGCGTGGCCCGCCGCGGTCGCCAGACCTTGTACCAACCTATCACCTTTTTAAGCACCTTCAGAAATTCTCCTCTGGTACAGCCTTCACAAATCAGGATCGTGCAAAAACAGCCTTTCTAGAATTTTTCGGATCTCCACCATGTAGATTTTTGTCACATTTCGACCAAACTGTTGGAACTATTCAACAAGGATCGCATTGAAAAGGTGTGCTGAATCGAATGGTGCTTGTTCGACTAATGATAAGTGCTGTGAGTATGAGGAAAGCTATGGTCGTTTAAAGCGGGCTAGACAAAACTGCCAGAACTTTGCGACCAAACCAATAGGATAGGATAATATGACGAGAATATATGTGGTAGTATAGTACAGGTATAATTAAATTACATGTCAACTTTTCGTCGACTACAAACTTTTTGTCTCATCGGTTTTTGAAGCATGGCGCGGTTTTCCACATTGGCCAGGGTGACTTTCAATCATAAGTTGCTTGTGCGTTTCCATAATTCGATTCGGCTTTGCAGTGATTTGTTGCACAAGAATCGCTGCTTCTTTTTTCTTTCATTTTCTGTTCAGATCCACCTCGATTTACCGAACACTTCACTAGGTACTTCAGCGGCAGCCCATGTTGAACTGAAAATTTTGCCCGCGCGAGATACGCCTCTTCGTATCCAAAGTTTTCCATTCAGCGCGGGATGTACATGGTGGAGGAAAAGTTCGGGCAAGTGTTCAAAATATTTCAGCAGTGCGAAAAAACCAAGCAAACGAAACAGATTTACAAACAAAAACTACAGCAATTTCGTTGGATCAATAGCAACAGAGTGCAACAGCAAAATTCACAGCATGTGCTCAAAATTGCTTGTTTCGCTTCGTTACTTAATTACTTTTTCGTAGTTGCTTTGGGAAGTCGCTGACTATGGTTGCACACTGATCCACTGTAATCTCGTTCCAGGATCGCATCAGCGCCGTTTTTAGCTGCTCAAATGTGGCGTATCTTGTAGTAGAGATCTTCTGCTGCATGATTGACCACACTGAATAATTCATCGAGTTGAGATCGGACGAGTTGGATGGAGTTCCTTGTACAGGAGCCTGGGAAGAGCTCCTCGTAAACGGCAATTATTGGTTTAGGGGCGTAGGTGCCCAGTCCTGCGAGTGGCTCCAGTACGTCACGGAGGGCATATTGCGTAGCTGGCAGCGTTGATGTTGACGTTGTGCTCCATGAAAACCTACCCCAGCCTACTCCATCACCGAGGCTGAAAAATAACTATGGCTAATGATCATCGCGGCCACCGTCTTCTGCTGACCCTTCCTAAAGGCCTTCGCCCACTTCTGCGGCTACGCGGCACACGGCAGGCAGGAAAACTGGCGCGTACTCAGAAAATTTTGAACAAGTTACTTGCAAGCCACATGCAGGTAATACATTGCCTCAAACTAGTCATTCGTAAACTACTGCAAGCTAGCACAAATGTCGCATGAAAGTTACACGAAGACCCCTGCTATTCGTTTGTAAGCTTCTGCTAGTATAAATCTAGTTTAGACCTAAACTCACGTGCAAATTACACATTAGCACCATGTATGTATGGACACATTAGCACCATGTATGTAATGTATGGAACTTGGATTAAGGATTCTTTAAGCTAGTAGCCAACCGTAGGTCATATTTAGCTTAAAAGGTCCTATATGTATTAGGCGGAGTAGTCGACTCACTCAAATGCTCCCCCATATAGGACTAATCACGCACTTGTAATGGTTCCGAAACCTTTTTCAATATTCATGTTTTATTGACTTGAGCAACTCGTACACTCACAAAAGTAGTCGTGCACGAATAGCAAAAAGCCTGACAAATAACAAGTGAATCATGCGTATGAAGCGAGGCCAGATAGTACGAGAACAATGTTGAGAACTGCAAGATAGCAGTGACGAGGAGGACAAAATAAGAACAACTAGGAGATTTAATAAAGCAAGAATTTTCAGCGAGCACCGAGCAGCAGCAGAATAGACAAGGAGTATGGAAGAACAAGACAAGTTATGGCACAATGTGAGGTTTAATAGTGGAGATGATCGTAGGCGAGACAGAACAAAGTTGCTAGCCGTAATAGCTGCGACAACGGCGCGCGAATAGAGCCGTTTAACTAGTCTGCAAGACCTAGAGTTTTCCTAAATGTTCGCTTAAGGTCAGTGGTGAACTGAGCGAGGCCACTTCAGGGGCCAGATTCATCAACGATGCCGCCAGTATTACCTCACCGCGGATTCACCATATTGGCCTACTTAGAAAGTGATACATAGGGATACAAAGATACAGATACGATAACCGATATACCGATACCGGCCGGTAAGTGGTTGATGAATCCTGTCCCAGATGTAATTTTGCATTCATGCGCCTTTTTACCAAGACGGATAGCCACTTAGTACAAGGTGAGGAGCTAAGCGGCTCGGAGAGGGGGTCACCATAAAGTTCAGTCCTATAATCTGTTTTGAATTACTCAAAAATTAGAAATTTTACACAGCACCGGTGTGTTCTACCCTAGTGGTGGACTGATGTGTCCCATTTCTGATGTAATTACACACGTTCCTACCAATGCGGATAAGCACTCAGTACAAGGTGACCTTCAAGGCGCTCCGCCTTTAAGGTGACTCCGGCATCCCGTGGTCGCACACACGCAACTGCAATGTTATGATTGCCCCTCCAGACTAGAACAGATTCGCAAAATCCATACTCAAGTAACATAAAAGCTTGTTTATATTTGGCTAATGACACATCGAACCACCGTGCACTTGATACGATCGATTCGCACGGCTTCTGTTGTTTCCATACCAGGGGTGTGCATGAATACTATTTAGGATAATACGATTTACGGTGGTTTTGAGCACTTTTTACGATTTACGATTTACGACATTTTGGGTCGTAAATCGTAAATTTCACTTTGGGCACTATAACGCAGCATATAAGAACGACGGCAACAAGAAACGTGAGAATGACGACGGTGAAGAAGAACAGAAAGAAAAAGAGAGAAAAGAGCCAAAGACGGAAAAAAAAAAAAAAAAAAAAAAGAAAAAAAAAAAAAAAAAAGAAAAAAGACAAGCCTCAATGCGCGCTCCGAGAAGAACTCACATGCCGCGAGTGAAGACGCGTGTGTAATGTGTCAATCCAACCAGTTAAGCGCTAAAGCTCTTTGCGAGGAATAGGCTATACGAAAACCAGTGCTTATCAGAAAGTTGTGTTACATTCTATACGGCAAGGTCGGAGATTGTTCCCGGGAGGGAGCAGTCTATCAGATTGAATGCCAGGCATGTAACTCCACATATATAGGGGAAACGGGAGAAGACTAGCCATTCGAGTTAAAGAACACCTGGCTAGTAAACAACGTGGTAACATTAAAACACCTCTCGGAAAGCACGGAGCTGAGCAGCATAACGGTAACGACTTTGAGATAAAGTGCAAGGTGTTGGCAGTAGAAACAGAAATATAGGCAAGGAAGGCATTAGAAGCGTTCTGGATTGTTGCAAGAAATCCTGGCATGAACGACCGCCAGAGCGCCCGTCAATTACGAATGATTTTCTGCCGTTTGTGCCAAAATGCGAGCTGTAGAATGGAAGGGCGCATGTGCAGGTCTTACCTTTATCTTATACTATCTAGCACCGCAAAGTAAATCTTATTCGCCCTGTCGTACTAACAGAGAGTTGCGAAAGCACTCCATAGGTGGATCAAACGTGAGTTTATCCCTCTTTGAATGGGTTTTCAGGGGTGATTTCTTTAAGAACGCGAAACCGCTAGAGTGGGAATAGCGTTTGGTGGGGTAAATCGCTTATCTAATAGCTGCACCACGTTCAGGCCTCTGAAGAAGACGGGAGCGTCGAAACGTTAGGCCTGGCAAATAAAGATCTACCGTAACAACCTCGAGCGGCACAAACAAAATATTGACAGCTCTTTGCAAGCTTGCACTGCAGTTAGTTGTGAACAAGTTTAAAATCCCTGGACGCAACCTTGCAAGTTAGTTAACCGCGAAGGATAATTCGTCATTATCAGTTTCCATGACAAAGTAGCTGCAGCGGGAGTAATGTCTCGACAAATTATTGCCGCAGCAGCGTTGGGGCACATCAGCTGCCGGCCCCGCGTCTATGCCCCATAGTGATAGATATAGATGGGGCTGTCGCCTTGCTGCAACAGTGTGAGAAGGCTTAAGCCGTTGCCGACGATTGTGCCGTTGTGAACCGGCTGAGCCTTATAGATCGGAACAGTGTGGACACATCGTCAGCGACTTCCCAAAGCAACTGCGAAATTGTATTGAAGCGAAAGGTGGCATTTTTTAGCACTTGATGTGAATTTTTCTGTCGTATTCTGTTGTTATTGATCTACTGAAGTTGTTGTTATTCTTTTGTTGATCTATTTGGTTCAGTAGTTTTTTCTTACTGCTGAAATACTTTGAAAAATCTCCTGGACGTTTCAGCCAGCCTATAGCTGCAGCCTCGTCGGTGGTACAGCACCCGGTCCTGACAGGATCAAACACGAACACCTAAAGAATCTCCCACCGACGCTCATCAACACCTTGGCCCGGCTCTTCACACACACTACTTGTCGGAGTGCAAGGTTCCTTTCTCAGTGGCAGACCAGCAATACCGTCGTTCTACAAGAAGGGCAACGTGCGCGACATTGGCAACTATCGCCCTATCTGCCTGCTTTCCGTAGTCTACAAGCTGTTCACTCGATTCATCTTGAAAGAAATCAGCAGAACGCTGGACGAAGGATAGCCATGCGAACAAGCAGGATTTCGGAGAGAATTCATCACGATCGACCACATCACACCTTTACGAAGCTCATCGAAGTGTCGCGAGAGCACATGCTGCCGCTGTGCCTTACGTTCATCGACCTGAAGAAGGCATTCGAATCCGTCGAGACAGAAGCGGTCCTCGAAGGCCTGCTCACTCAGCGCGTTCCTACTCAGTACATCGGAGTCCTTCGAGAGCTGTACAGTGGATTCACGACTAAGATCTCTCTATTCTACAACGACGTCGTCATCGACGTAAGGAGAGGGGTTCGGCAAGGGATACCATATCCCCGAAGCTCTTCAGCGCCACCCTCGAAAACGTCATGCGCGAACTAGAATGGGAAGGCATTGGAGTGAAAGTCGACGGTGTGCGCTTCGCTGACGACTTCGTGCTCATAACACCGAGCATCAGTCAGGCGGACCAAATGCTGGCCGACTTAGATCGTGTATGTGGGAACGTTGGACTGCAGCTGGATCTTACGAGGACGATGTTCATGAGGAACGGACAAGTTTTTGATGCCCCATTCTCTCTCAACGGAACGAACATCTCCGAATGCTCCAGCTATCTGGGTCGCGAAGTCAATATGGCGACCGACCTAGCGCCGGAGCTGAGCTGGAGGAAACGAGCGGCTCGGGGAGCTTTCAAGAGCGTCGAAGAAGCCGCGAGGAAGACGAAGAACGTCCGACTCCGTGCCCACCTATTCGACTCCACTGTTCTTCCGGCCCTAACATACGCCTCAGAGACCTAGGCCCTTCAGAAGCGGGACGACCACACGATCAGCGTTGCGCAGCGTGGAATCGAGAGGGTGATGTTCGGAGTGACACGACTCACGCAAGTGAGAGAAGGTCTCCGGAGTTCCGAGCTTCGCCGACGTTCGAAGATCAGAGACGCTGTCGCACTGGCCAAGTTGTCGAAAATTAGGTGAGCCGGTCACGTAATGCGATTCGCTGACGCCCGCTGGACGAGAGCTATCACATACTCGATTCCGCGGGATGTCAAGAAAACACCAGGACGCTCACTAACGCGTTGGTCGGACTTCTTCGTTAAAGCCCTGAACGACCAATATGACGCTCTTCGTGTCTCTCGAGCGAGGAAGATTCATTGGACCACTCTGGCACGCGACAGGGACGAATGGAGACGCTGCTGGCGCCGGCTCGAGCAAGTCGATGATCAACGGGACGACAGGCGATACAGGTGATAGCTGCAGTAAGAGAAGCGCCGGCTCTTGGGCAGGTCCATGCGTTTCTGAGAGTCCGGATTCTTAAGACATCTCACCGCCGTACGTCTGCCATGAGCATAAGGGACCACTTGGGGGGGGGGCTTAATCCGTTTAGACACAAAGTTGAATTTGAGGAATCTCCCACGTCTTGCACACAATTTTACACGTGAACATCACGGGGCCTGTAATGCTGCAATGGTTTTATCCACGTCCTCCACACATTTTCACACCCAAGCCTTAGGTACGATTTAGGTTTCAGCGTTTAGAAACAAAGTAATGGATCTATCCAAATGGTGGGAGGAAAAGACTTCTCGCAGCCATTTTCACGATTTTTCCTGATGGTTAAATTGAAGATGAGCCATAAAGCAGAGACTACGCACCGAACTGAATTACATTAGGACGTTTCTACGCAGTTTCCTAGACACCACACAGTTTGTGTTTGTTTCCCATTTAAAGCGGTGTCTCTTTCCGACAAGGATAGATCCGACTAACGAATTTTAAACGAATCTGATTAAAGAATTTTTGTTAGAATATAAGCGGAAGAGTAACTCACCGAATCCGGGCAGACCCCTGAAGCGCAGGACACAGTAAGTGGTCGACCCCTTGACGGCAAACGCGCCCCAAGCAACACAGGCGAGGCGTAGGCTAGGATCGATATAGGTGATGGCAAACGCGCCCCAGGCGAGACGGCCAAGGCGCGGGAAGCGGGTTAAAGGAAGAGCCCGCCAAGAGGGTTAAGGCCGGCTAGTCAGAGTTTTTTGGGGTGGTTATGTCTTAGGGACCATCTTCTGTGCTCGCGGTGAGCCTTCTGGCGCCCTGTTAGCTCTTAGTGAGCGTTCTAGCTCTGTGTGAGCATCTTGGAGTCCCGTTAGCTCTTGGTGAGCGTTGCCGTGTCTCGATAGCTCTTCGTGAGCGTTGCTGTATCTCGATAGCTCTTGGTGAGCGTTGCCGTGTCTCGATAGCTCTTCGTGAGCGTTGCTGTGTCTCGATAGCTCTTCGTGAGCGTTGCTGTGTCTCGATAGCTCTTCGTGAGCGTTGCTGTGTCTCATTAGCTCTTCGTGAGCGTTCGGTGAACTGCTGCTCGTTGTGAGTGTCTCGTGATTCGTTACCTGCCCGGAGGCCTGCGAGTAGGAGGCCTTAGTGTACGTCTCATCTGCAACATACTCATCAGCGCTACGGTATCGGGTCCTCGCTAAGGTATCTCGCGGAGGCAACAGGGTGAGCGAGCGTATCCTGTGATAAGGTCGTCGGTGATAAGCTTTTCCGGCCTGTGAGTCTCTTAGGGAGTCTACGCCTCGTGATAGCTAGGTTCTCTTTAGTAGTACTACTGCGCTTCAGCGGGTCTGTTAGGGCCTGATAGGATCGTGATTTTGTGTAACGTGCATTTGTGTTCTGCTTCTGTTTTCTTTCATCTGTCAGTAAATTGTTTTGTTCGTTGATAAAGGTTTTTTTATTAACTAAGGTGTTGTGTATTGAAGAGTGCCCGTGATTATCGGGTCTATCGATTACCTAAACCTTACTATCCATTTCAGCCGGCCCTTACATTTTCTTGTAATAGGAACCACATAGGATGGAAGTCTAGAATGAAGGATGCACCCTCTATTTTACTCGCAACATTCAGATAATTCTTCTTATATCTTAGTTTAATGAAGCGCCTGAATCGCAATCGGAGGAGGTGCGATGGTTGATAGCCGTCTTCCCGTGCATCCGATAAGGTGCATGGTTCTTATCTCGCGCCCAGGCCAACTAAGCCTTCCAAGTATTTGGAATCTGTGAATTGGTGCCAAACTCGCCTTTGAAGGATAGAACACTAACTTGCCCATCGGTTGACCACCGGAGGTTAGAGATATCGATAGCGGGATAAGGGGAAAAATACACAGGTCAAATTCGCTTTAGTTCCGTACATGACTTTGGGATGCGGTGCATATAGTTTACCCGCTGCACGCATCTGAGAGCTTCTTTTACTGCCTCGGCGTATGCGAAGGAGGGCACGGAATTAAGGCGAATATGGTTCCAATATTTCTTCCTAATAGCTAGCTCTTCAACCTTCAAACCTGCTTTTGTAACAGGCCGTGAGCGGTATGTACCCCGCACTAATGCGGCGGAGACCGTCACGGCGGAAACTACTCCTCCGTGAAGACGGTCTTATTCATTTATGGGACAGCGTCACAAATGACGTGGGATTTGCGTGTAGACGTGTAGAATATGTGGATTACACCAGTGCAACAGCACTGACGTAATGGTGTTTGCGTGTGAAGACGTGTGCAGCACGTGAAGCAAGCATACGAGTGATTTCCCCAAAAGTCACTTGGTGTCCAAACGGATTTAGCCCCACTGAGGGCAGGGGAGAAGGGCAGCAATAAGGACCTCTACGGTTGACCAAGAGAAAGCAACCAGGACGGAGGGAAATGGAGACTAGGAAGGTGGGGGAAGCAATAAGAGGGAACAATGAAGGCGGACCAGGAAAGAAGATGCAGTAAGAAGAAAGTGAGTGAGGGGAACCAGATATTTTGCGAAGGAGTGTCTGCATTCAGAAGATATGTCACCGACTTCGTGGGATGATCGTTCGAATTTAGGATACCTGTCACCGAGGTCATGCAACGAGCGCCTAGATTCGAAAGGCGTGTTAGCGATGTTCTGCAGCGACTGCTGTTGAGCATGGAATTGCGGAGGAGAAATTTGAGGGAAGTACTGAACAGTTTAAACATTATTGGGTCTTACTTAGATCTAACCAGATTCTCCTGATGTCGCGTCATATCGACGTGGCCATTTTCGATATCCACCGACACCATGGTCAGTCGATATGGAGGAGGGTCGTTGAGCGGTCGGTGGCGGATCGCGGCTCTTCCACCGCCGCTACAGGAGAGCACTGGGAGACGGGAGTAGTTCCTGCACGAGCACCTTGGACGCACTACACCCTGGAGTCCCTTCCCTAGCCGAGTTGTGCGCTCGAAGAGCGCACAACCCATCTCCGATGTCCCCTCAGCGACGAAAGCATTCTTGGCACGAGCCGCCTGGATGGCCCACACCCCGAAGTCCCTTCCCTAGCCAAGTTGTGCGCTCGAAGAGCGCACAACCCATCTCCGATGTCCCCCTCAGCGACGAAAGCAGTCTCGGCACGGATTGATGTGCAAGTTTGCGTGGTACACCAGCAGGAGCTGGCATATTGCCAGCGGAGCAAGTGGTTAGTTCTAATGGCTATCAATGGTCTCATGCCAATAAAATACGCAGCAGAACCATTATATTGGCGAATTTTAAGTGTTACAAAAATTGCTTTCCGTGGGTGTTGGTGCTGAAAAGTTTCGCGAAACGCGCTATTTGGAGAGTGTGAGAGCACTTGTTAACTAGATTTAAAACATTTAAACAAGAAAACTTCTTTTCTTTACGGAGTCCCATCCGCCACCTGCGGAATAAATTATTGCTTACCTCGTCATGGAAACTGCAGTTTTGGCCATACAGGACAGACACAATAACAAGGACGAGCAATCCGTGCAACAGCGATGTGTCCATCAAACTGCTTCAAACCGTTCAAACACCGACTATTTGAGTTCCTTGTTATGACAGTCATATCACTATGAGCATCGAAACTCATTCAAACACGATTGACTTCTTCGAGCGGTGTAGTCTATAATGCTTTCGTCATCGAACCAAGGCCAGAAAAAATACATGTATCTCGAATTAGGGTCTTCACCTTCATCGGAAGAGGTCACTGTGTGCCCCGCTGGCGCATACATGGTCTGCTGAAATGCACTGCAAAATTAATGCACTCCTATTTCTTCTTTTCCCACACATCCTACTCAAGTTATCTCTACGTTGGAGAAGGGAAGGAACTTCAAGATTCATGCGATTTTTACAAGAGTGCGATAGACCAGGTAGCGAAATCCAGGAATAAGTGATGCAGTAGTTCGAGTCTATTCCATTCAATTCAACCTTTCTTTTTCCTCATTACATTTCCGTTCGCTTCTTTGCTGGTTTCTCTACTTTAAATTTTAATTTTTAAATTTTTTTCATTTAAAAATGCAAACACTAGCAAAATCAAAACAACAAACTGGCTCTAACGTCCTAAAAAATGGAGTGACTGCCTATAACACGACCGCAATGGCCCAAACGTCGTCGTCTCGCGCGAATTCACAGTATAGACCAGATTCAATGCGATTAGGAGTTGCGCGCGATTGCTGTGGACGAGTGGAGTGCAAGTAGGCTCAAGGGAGTTACCATTAACTTATTGGTTACCCGACTTGGCAAGAAGGCACATGTGTGTTCAATTCCATCGAAAGTGGCTTAGCTCAATTTACTACAAAGGTACGAACAAAATGACACGAACAATGAAAGAAAGACAAAAGAAAAAATGCCCAAGGGTCGGAGTTGACATAGCGATAGCATTGAGAAATAGACTCACCATAAGCGAGGCCGCGTTTTGAAGTGTGCTGCAGCTTTAGGCACAAAAGCGCAAAGACCGGAAGAACTCCGGATGATCAACTTGAGTCGATATTCGAAGACTTTGTAGCTCGTGATCACGCTCCTGATGGTGTTGCACGCAGCCCATTTGGATTGGTGTTTCAGGCTTCTAGTTGTTGAACTGTCGAGCGATATAACCCTACTCTTCAACATATTCCAAATCGATCCTTCTCTACCATCAGCAGATTAATTTTTCACAAATTTAGTCTTCGACACGTTGAATGCAGCTCGCGCGCATTTGCAAAACACTTTCGAGGACCTCGTGATGAGCAAAATGTCGTCGGCGAAACTTGTTGCGAATCGGGGTTGCCCTTTATCAGGTATGTCCAGCGGAGGCCTCCTGCACAAGGAGGGGACCCGATGCCCTGCGTTCCGGACAGGCTCAAACGTGGGGTGCGAGGATCGCAGGGAGGGGTCGCACCTTTGTTCAAGTTGGGGGGAGGGGTCATACTTCGATTTGGTTCCTAAGAAAAAATTCCTCGGAGGGACCGTTCTTTTGCAAGTTGTTGTGAATATACCCAACCAGGGTCTATATCTAGATATATTAATCTACTATTGTATTCTGACATATAGGACACCTCGCTCTGAATGATAAGACTTAAGACACTTAGGTAGGCAATATAAGATAAGAACCATTGAATATCATCCACAGGCATAACCTAGCAATACCGCAAGTAGGCACTCGTGAATGTAATCTCCCGTGGTGCTCGAGTGCGGCACCGTCTTTCAGGTTTACTCTGATGATACCGACTGGGCGGCCAGAATGTCGCCATATCGTGGCTACGCCCACTGAAATTGTGTATATATACGATGCATGTACCACTATTGTGGGTTCTACTATAAAATCGTGAGAATAAACCTTTGTTCCACTGAATAGTAAAGCAACCCCATTGGTTATCCACCAAATTGGTGCATCGACCGTGGAAAAAACCCAAGTCTGCGCTAGTTCTCGTCAGTGAGAAACAGACGGGTTTTTATTAGCTTTCTTTGCGAGTTCTCTTCGGAGAAACCAGAAAGCAACCCTAAGTCCTTCGCGAGTTCTCTTCGGAGAAACCAGGACTTGATTGTCAGCTGTGCTAGTTCTCTTCGTGAGAAGCAGCCGACAATTCTAAATTTTCCTTTGCGAGTCCTCTCACGAGGAACCAGGAAAATAAAAAAGCTTTCTTTGCGAGTTCTCTTCGGAGAAACCAGAGAGCGAACGAATTTCCATTCCGATCAAGGAAAGGAAGTCGAAAGAATACCTTCTTCGCGAGTCCTCTACAGAGGAACCGGAAGGAAATTCTAAATTTCTTAGCGAATTCTCACAGAGGATCCTAAGAAAGAAGAAAAAGACCCGCGTGGCAGGAAAACCTTCGAGCACAGGACTACTCGAATCATTTCAAATAGCGGGTGAATTTCAGACATCACAAAATCCTAGATATTTGTGAGAAATTCACCAAAACGCGATAGAAATGGCCGATGTTCAAGCCTTGAAGACGAAGATCTCCAACGCATGTAAGCTTCTTCGATCCAACGATGCTCAGATCGAAGAACTCCGAAACCCATTCGAATTTCCATCGGAGAAGGCACAATGCGAGGAGTATGTCAGAAGAAAGACTGCAGACTTGAACTACCTCTCACGAGGAATATCCCAAGTCAAGCAGTTATTGGACAAATACGTCAAGGAAGCGATCGAAAGGATCGATAGACGAGCCGACCAAAAAGAGCAGGAAAAGCTAATGATGGACCTAAACAAGCATTTAGAAGATGATGCGAATAGTCTGGACATCCAAACAGTTCAATGGCTCAACAAAATAGAATTCCGTTTAGAGGAATTGGCGCAGCAAGCCACCCTCACAGCGGATGTAGCTTTTAGTGTCAGTCACCAGGCTACTAGAAGTCAAAATGACGGTACAAACGATCAAGAAGGACGCCTACTACCACCAGGCAATCGCAGCCAGCGTATCAGACGTCCGCTACTCGAAGTCCCAATATTCTCAGGAGACTTCAGGGAATTTACCACTTTCTGGTCAGTCTTCCAGTCGTTGATACACGACGACGTTGACCTCTCTGACCAAGACAAATTCCTATTCTTGAAGCAAGCGCTCAAAGGAAAAGCAGCAGCTTCAATCAACAGCATTCCAGTTATTGGAGAAAAATACAGTGTAGCAGTGAATATCTTGAAGAAACAGTACGATAGATCCGAAAGCATGGCTGATATTCTCATCAGCGAAATCGAGCGCATACCTCGAGCTAATGATAATCCCAAGAGCTGCCGTGAGACACTGTCATCAATTTCGTCACGAGTCGTACATCTGGAGCAAACTGGAGTATCACTTAACGCAGACAGAGTATGGCGCCGTTTAATTTTATCGAAATTTACGGAACATATTTGTAGTACAGTGATACAAAAGGAGAGGAATGCCAACATTCCGTTCGAAGTAAGCGACATCATGGACGCGATTGACGATATCATCGCGCTACAAGAAACGACCGAACTCACAACGAGGACCTTGTTTGGATCCGACAATCACAGATCAAACAACTTCGTGAGGTCACACACCACGCCTCAACAAACGAAGCATGTCGCCAAACGAAGGATCTGCTTGTGTGGAGGATCCCATCCTCCTCAGTATTGCGACAAATTTCCAACACCTGAAGCACGACGAATGGAAGCTAGACGACAAGGAGTATGCTGGAAGTGCTTCGATCGGTCACACAGCTCGAAATTCTGTACAACCGTTGGAAAGTGTCCAAAATGCAACGAGGATCACCATTCGTCTCTATGTATTGGAACCAGCGGTAGAACAGGTCAAGCCGAAAGGAGGCAAAACCAACCGCAAGGTTCAGCTTCTCATCGACCACAAACGTCTTCTCTACCGTCGCAACCCAACCGGTTCAAGAATCAGCAGCAAAGAAATAGCAGTTATTCCCAGGATAACGGTCGAGTTCAGGCTCTAAGCAACTCAGTGCCACAACCACCGCTACTGGGACAGTGTGTGCTACAAATGGCTTCAGCACTCATATTCAACGAAACGGAGTCAAAGTACGAATCAGTTACAATACTACTTGATTCGGGTGCTCAAAGAAGCTTTATCAAAACAAGATTTGAACGATTGCTAGGTCTTCCAATAATTAGCTCAACCTCGTTCACAACTACTGGAATGGGAGAGCTACAGGAAACCTTCAATTCCAACGAGCTTCGTGTTACGCTGAAGGATAATCACGGCTCCAGAAAACTACATAGCCTGCCAGTCTTCACAAAGGATAAACTGACTTCTATAACGAAGACTGCGGAGTTATCCAGAACAGACAAATATTTCATCAAGAAAGAGAAAATCACTATAGCCCAACAAGGACTATTTTCTCACGAAGTGTCGCCAGACATTATCATTGGGCAGGATCTCCTCAACAAGGTTATCGACCACGAAACCTCAGTTATCAAGCTGCCGTCTGGATTGATTTTAACGCCAACGATCTTTGGCTACACAATCTCCGGTGCTAGTGATAAAATCGCTATTCTGACAAAGAATAGCACCTCTGAATGCAGTTCTCTGATTATCGCAACGCCGTCGCTGACAGCTAAAGACGACTACAAAGAGAACATAAAGCATCTGTATGAACTCGAATCGCTGGGAATTAACACAGACAGCGATACCGATGAAGCTTCTATAGTCAAGTTCATGGATAGCTACAGGAATACCATTACAATCGAAAGCGGAAGAATCACTGCCGGTTTTCCTTTCACGGACGAGGTGAGAAACCTCAAGGACAACTTCAACGTCGCAATTCGTCGACTGCAGAATTTGCTGCGCACACTACAAGGAGACAAAGAGAAATTCAATCTCTATAACGACACGCTTACGAGCTACCTGCAGGATGGTATCATTGAGGAAGCTAAGGAAGAGGACGACAGGCTCGCAACTTTCTACCTCCCACATAGACATGTGTGGACACCGTCGAAATCCACTAAGCTACGAGTGGTGTTTGATGCTTCTTCTCACGCAAGAGATGAGCTCAGCCTGAATGATGTCATCTACGAAGGACATTCCCTAACACCACTGATCCACGAGGTGCTTCTGAAATTCCGTACGCATCTCTACACAATGGTAGCGGATATACAAAAAGCCTTCTTGCAAATCAGGCTACCTGCCAATCACCGAGATGTTACGAGATTCCTATGGGTGAAAGATATTTCACTGCCTGCAACAGGAAGTAATCTGAAACACCTTAGATTTTGCAGAGTACCCTTTGGCATAAATGCCAGCCCTGCAATTCTGAATCAGTGCATACTAAAGCACATTGAAGCATCGCGCTCAGAAATCTCTCAAGAGTTATCCAGCTCTTTGTACGTAGACAACGTGTTTCTGGAAGGAAATAATGCGGATGATCTACTTCACAAATACGCCGAATCGAAGACGTTATTTTCATCAATAGGGATGAATTTACGAGACTATCTGTCTAATTCCGCCTATGTCAACAAGACGATTCCCGACTCTGATCGAGCCGCATCCACCGACATCAAGGTGCTTGGAATTCAATGGAACGCGGAAGGAGACACCCTCTCATTGAAGTGCGTTGAAAAGCAATCAGTGAAGGTCTCCAAACGTACTGTATTGAGTCAAATCAATGGGTACTGCTTCGACCCTCTTGGACTACTCACGCCGCTTCTAATCCCAGCAAAGATCTTTCTTCAAGATCTGCATAAGAAAAAGTATGGATGGGACGTACCACTTTCGGACGAAGATGAAGCGACATGGAAAACCATCCATTCAGAAATAAACGGTTTCGAAATTACCTTACCTAGGAAGGTTATGGAGAAGAACTATTCTACAAAGCATACGTTATCTGTATTTGTAGATAGTTCTAAAAGAGCTTACGCTTGCAGCATCTACGTCACGACGACATCATGCGGAAATAGGAAGGACTCACGGCTGTTCACGGCAAAATCCAAGATTGCCCCCATAAGCAAGGAACAAACGATACCAAGGCTCGAGCTCCTCTCAATCTTCATCGGATTGAGTCTTGCTGAGTCAACTATTCAAAGGATAGACACGAAGTTCGAGCAGATCAACGTATTTAGCGATTCGACTATCGCGCTATGCTGGGTTCAAGGAAACAGACGGTTGCCATCAATCGTCTCCACCCTTGTCCAGAAAATAGGCGCTATTGCAAAACGACTTCGAGAATCCACTCAAGTAGTCTTCTTCCATGTGCCTACGAACGAAAACGTCGCCGACTGTGCCACACGAGGAGTTAGTAAAGATGATCTAGCCAAACATCGTTGGTGGAGTGGCCCAATCTGGCTTAACCAACCAAGCGACCTTTGGCCTGTCAAAAAAGCCGAGGATTTATGCCAGCAGAGCTCTGGTTCAGAATACGAAGCAGCATTATATGCTTCTAATACAGAGGAACACACCGTAGTTCCTATATGGCCAACGGAGAAATTCAGCAGCTACTCCAAGTTGGTTCGGATTGTCGCTTACTGCGCTCGATTTATTCGTAACGCAACAAAGGGCCGATGTCTACCCTTGTCAAGAAAAGGACTGCAGACAGAGTCACCCTCAGCCGAAGAAGCTACTATTGCCGAAAGATTGGTCATTCGCCAAGAACAAACGATCTTCAAATGTGAGTTACTGCTGCAAAACACGCAGCTGAATGTGAGAATCGACAAAGAGGGAATATATAGGAGATTTGGTAGGCTGCAGAACGCCGATCTTCGTTTCTCGACAGTCAATCCAATACATATTCCTAAGCAAAGCAAACTGGGACCGCTTATCGCTCTAAGCCTACACAAGGCTCTGGCCCACTGCGGGTCAAATCAGCTCCTGTACAACATTAGACGGCGGTTTTGGATACCGCTCGACAGGAGCCTATGCAAGCGAACGCTTAAAAACTGCTCCACTTGCAGAAAAGCTAACGCAGTTCCGTACAAGTACCCCAGTATGGGACCTCTTCCAAGCGAAAGAGTTACCCAATCACCTCCATTTTCATACACCGGAGTGGATTTTTTGGGTCCAATCACGACGAAATCAAGTTCTGGAGAGGACTGCAAACGATACGTCGCCCTGTTCACATGCCTTGTGACAAGACTCGTACATCTAGAAGTAGCAATGGATTTGTCAGCTAAGAACTTCATCTTTGCCCTCAAAAGATTCATCGCTCGAAGAGGAGTTCCCAGGAAGATAATTAGCGACAACGGAACAAATTTCCAACTCACGGAAAGTCTCTTGAGCCGCAACCAGGCCGTTGAAGATGTTTCGTTATCCTCATTTTTGGCGGATTATCGAATCCTTTGGACCTTTATACCTCCATCATCTCCATGGATGGGTGGTGTTTGGGAGAGAATGGTAGGAACCGTCAAACGATCGTTTCAAAAAACCGTTGGACGACGAAAGCTTACCGATGAGTTACTTCATACAACACTGTGCGAAATAGAAAGTGTTGTTAACTCAAGGCCGTTAACAACAATTGGTGATCGAGATTGTCCCATTGAGACTCTTCGCCCTATTGATTTTGTTTATAAAGATGTACGCCATGGAACATCCCAGCTTACATTAAACGAAGACGACGAAGATCCTGACTTCCGACCATATCCTGAACTTTCGTCCCATAAAGCAGCTAAACAGGCTATATCGGAGACAGAGAAGATCACTAAAAAGTTTTGGTCGATCTGGAAAAACGAATATCTCATGGAGCTAAGGGGTCGACACAAGATGGCAAGCAAGACTTCTAGGAAGTCCAACCAGTCTCCAACAATAGGAGATGTAGTGCTTTAGGACGACGACTCCCAACAACCAAGAGGTTCGTGGCCTATGGCAGTAATACTAGACCTGGTCACCAGCAGAGACAACGAAGTTCGAAGTGCGATGCTACAAACAGCATCAGGAAAAATTATACAGAGACCCATCAATCGTCTCATTCCTTTGGAAATCCAGTCATCCATCGATTCTCCCACCACACCGCAAAGAGACTCATTGGCCACACCGGAGAGCAGAGATAAAATTGCGATGAAGCCTCTTGTCAGGGGAAAAGACTCTACGGAGGTCGCAGTTCGATTACAGCCACCGCGCGCAGTCAAGAACACGAAGTCATATGAAGAGAGCTCAACTACGAAGAATGGATCCAGCTCACGTCGAGCAAATTTACAAAACTAGAAATATTTGTAACAAGTGTCACTGTATCCATCCTGTGTTGTGATTGATTGTAATTCGTTGTAAACTATTTTATTAATTATTTCTAATTCGTTATTATTGAATCATGCTGTGCATAACTGTACTAATCGATAATTGAATTGTTTTTAACGATTAAATGTGCCATTTAGTCTTTAAAGTAAATGTGAGTAACATGTTTATCGCTACCGCTCATCGGGCCCCGCCCCAGTGTTGTGAATATACCCAACCAGGGTCTATAGATATATTAATCTACTATTGTATTCTGACATATAGGACACCTCGCTCTGAATGATAAGACTTAAGACACTTAGGTAGGCAATATAAGATAAGAACCATTGAATATCATCCACAGGCATAACCTAGCAATACCGCAAGTAGGCACTCGTGAATGTAATCTCCCGTGGTGCTCGAGTGCGGCACCGTCTTTCAGGTTTACTCTGATGATACCGACTGGGCGGCCAGAATGTCGCCATATCGTGGCTACGCCCACTGAAATTGTGTATATATACGATGCATGTACCACTATTGTGGGTTCTACTATAAAATCGTGAGAATAAACCTTTGTTCTACTGAATAGTAAAGCAACCCCATTGGTTATCCACCAAACAAGTATTGTAAGCAGAGGTCCGTAATTATTAAACTTATTATTATTATTCAATGAATAAATTTTGACGCAAATTAATCAATTAAGTGAAGATTTTTTACGCATGAACAACAACACTGCTACACCCTCAGCATCGCTTGTTCTATGGAAAGCAGACGTCATTTGGCTTTGCAGAGTTATTGCATTAGATAATAAATTTTTAAACCACTTTTCAAAACAGCTGAAATAGATCGATTACTACTCAGTTTTCGCAGTGACGGCGCGACACATTTTTTATTTGAGACATGTAACTACAGAAGCTGAAAATGGATCTTACCGAAATTTACCCTTCAATTTGTAGCAGGAAAAAAAACCTTTCATCCGATCAGGTGGAGAGATTTTCCTATATCGGATTTTTCCAGAAACAAACATTTGCTAAGCAAGGCTACGGCTGGAGCTGAAACTGGAGTCCACATCAGCACAGCTTTTATTTAGCACTTCTTCAAAAAATCAAGTTATTCCTGAGCGATGTTCCTCGCTATCAGGTGAAGTCATGCCCAATTCTTTTTTTCAAAACTAAAAATTTTTCTTCCTGAACAAAACGATGTCTACAGCTTACATGTAGCTTTAAAAAACAGTCTTCTTCTTCTTCTTCTTCTTCCGCGTCTGTCCCGCTTCGTAGCGGGGTCCGCTATTCTGGTGTCATGACGCCACCTTTCCCGATCCAGCGCTAGATCAGAGTGGACGCCAGCCGCTTTCAACTCCGTATGTAACGTATCTGCCCAGCGCTGCTTCGGGCGCCCTCTAGGCCGCCTTCCTACCACCTCGAACTTAAGGCCTATCTTGCGGACGCTATCTTCCTTTCCACGCAGAACGTGGCCGTACCATCGTAAGCGAGCTTCGCGCATCTTGTCAGTTATCGGCTCGACACCGAACTTCTGCCGAATAGCATCGTTTCGGATGCGGTCCATGCGCGTGACTCCTGCCGTCTAGCGCAGCATCTTCGTCTCCATGACGCTGAGGCGCGTTTCAACTACCCTAGTCGCAGGCCAACACTCAGCGCCGTACATCGCTACTGGCCGGACGACTGCTCTGTATATCTTCGACTTCAAGCGCTCCGGTATCTTCCTATCGCAGAGCACCCCAGTCAACGAGCCCCACTTGGACCGAGCTACACTGAATTCACTTCGACCGTCAGTTTGCCGTCAGACGCGACTGCCGATCCCAGGTACTTAAAGACCGCAGTGCGTGGAAGCTCGGTGCCGTTAACCATGGAGCTGGACTCGGTAACGTCCGTCGTTAAATACTCGGTCTTCTTCACGTTCAATCTGAGTCCAAACCGCTCCAAGCGATCACACCAAGCTTGCAACTCTCGCTCGAGTTCTCCTTTACCTTCGCTAGCGAGCATCACGTCATCGGCATAAAGCAACGTCCAAGCGACGGGCTTCTGAAGATCTCGTGTGATGGCATCCATGACGACAACAAAAAGGAGTGGGGAAAGCGCAGAACCCTGGTGTACCCCGACAGAGATGGGGAACTCCATCGAGGTTCCAGCTGCAGCTTGCACTCGACTCTTTGGACAAGAGTAGAGAATTCGCATCCACTCTATGAGCTCTTCGGGAACTCCATGATGTCGCAAGGCGTACCATATCACTTCACGCGGTACGCGGTCAAAGGCCTTCTCCAAGTCGAGGAAGGCGATATGCACTGCCTTCTGTTTCTCGCGATGCTTCTCTATCAGGAGGCGGGGGGCGTGAATTGCATCAACGGTGCCACAGCCAGCCATGAAGCCGCACTGATTGCTGGAGAGCTGGACGATGTCCCGAATTCGTCCACCGACAATTCGCCCAAAGATCTTCATGCTGTGCGAAAGCAAGCGAATCGGAAGGTAATTGGAGCAGTCAGCAGGATTGCCTCCTTCTTCCAAATCGGAATCGTCGTACTTTGGCGACAGCACTCAGGCTCCTTCTTCTCCGCCACAACCTGATCAAAGAACTTCGCCAACCACTCAGCAGGGTACCAGCACTTGGATTTCCATAAATCAGCCGCCACGTCGTCGGGCCCAGTTGCCTTGCCTTGCCTCATCTTCTTCAAAGCCGCCTCAATCTCCTCCACGGTGATCTTCTGAACGGGGCCGTGGACTGGAGCCGTTGAAGGGATGGCTGGATGACGAAATTCCACCGTAGAGATTTCCTCAAAGTAGTCGCGCCACCGCTTCAATGCCTTCTTGCGGTCCGTAAGAAGATGACCGTTCTCATCATTGATGCCAAAGAACTTCTCGACATTCTCCCTCTGCCGTTGGCGAAACTTTGCAAGTCGGTACAGATACCGCTCACCATCGCGTGACTGGAGGTTCTCGTTGACATCTCCATAATGAGTGGCTTTCGCAACAGCCACGGCCTTCTTTGCAGCTTTCTTCGCATCTTTGTACTTCCTCCAGTTATCGGCTGTCTTTTCGCCGAGAAACACGTGATAAAGCGACTTCTTCTCTTGCACTTTTGCTTTCACGTCATCTGTCCACAGCCAGGCCTGCTTGTCGACCTTCCGTCGCCCAGGCTTGGTAATGCCGAGTTCCGATTGTGCAGCTTGACGAATCGCGTCGGTCGCCTTCTTCCAAGTTTCGTCGACAGTCGTGACTGTCGGTAACCGCACGCGAGAAATCACAGCTGCTTCCTTCTCTCTCATTCGCCACCACTTGATTCTAGCTGCACCGCATCGCTCAACCTGCTTCAGCCTCGGAGGGGCGATCTTCAAAGTGCAGATCAGCGGTCGATGCTGTGGGGCGACCGTCTCATACGGCGTCTATTCGCGTCTGTGACAAGACTCCGGTCGCGATCTCTCACAAGGACAAAGTCTATCTGAGACTTGGTGCTCCCACTGTAGTATGAGATAAGGTGTGAGTCGCGTTTTCGGAAGACTGTGTTCACTATGGTGAGGTTATGGATTCCGCGTAATCAAGAATGCGCTCACCATCGGCGTTACGTGATCCGTATCCGAAGCCAACATGACAGCTGTACCGTCTTTCGTAGCAGTTACGTGCCCATTAAGGTCACCAGCGACTATGATGACATCTTTCGACGGTACCACTGCTGTATTTTCATCAAGCAGGCTCCAAAACTCTTCCTTGGCTTGATCCAAACAGCCAGTCTGCGGAGCATACGCTGAAAAGAAGTGATAGAGTCGCTCCTTAGCGGCGATAACGATCTTCATCAATCGATCGTCAAAGCGCTCGACGCTTAGAATCGAGTCACGAAATCGTTCGGAGACGATTATTCCGACACCACTGGTGGTCCTGGGACTTCCACATAGGACGGCCTTAAAGCCCCTGTGTCCCTTGACGTGCAGCAGGACCACCTCGTCTCCTGTACCGCGCAGAAATGCATCTTTCTTCGCTCCAATGCTTCTACCAACTCGCACGATCGGCCCGTCAACGTACCCACATTCAGAGTAGCCACGCGGGTCCTGCTTACATTACGGGACTTTCGGACTAACTCAGTTGCCCCCCGATGCCGTTTTCGCATCAGGGACCCTCGCATACTTCTCACACTCGCCGGGCTCTGCGTGTGCGCGTCGGCTCCTGCGGACGCCGTAGCACTATCACGAAAAACTTGCAATGTCATGAACCATGTGATGTGACATGGGTGTTCGTAGGCCGGCCTGTCGCCTGCAATCGAGTGTCCGTGTTCGGCTTAACTCGCAGAGCGAGTAGTTTCCAGTGGCACCACGTGGAGGAACGCACACCTCCACCTAGTTTTAAAAACAGTAATTTCTATATATATATATATATATAAGGTTTGTCTAATAAGTCCCCGCCGTTTTTTTTCAACGATTCACTGCAGATTTCGCGGTCTCTTGCATAGCGCTGCATAGCTTTCGAAAGAGAATGATTTGCTCTATCAGAATATGTATTGCATTTCTTTTTTATTATAAATTTTGTCAATTTTTAGGTCGGTGAATTAAAAAGTGAAAAAGTGAAAAGAAGCCATTTGCGTACTTGTCCTCTCCGCTTAGGCTTGTAATTGTTTGCGCAGTTTTTTATAGCACTTGGAAGACAATGTTCTGTACTACAAGAATGTGTGTTGGTCCTATTTCTCACTTGCCCTTTATTGATTTTCATTTTCAGGCCACCAAATTGGGGATTCCATATATATATAATATTGCAAATCGACCCTTTCCTGAGTAATCCCCTGCGATCAGGTGCGGCCATGTTCAAAAATTTTTTTAAAATAAACATTTTTCTTCCCGATCGAAACGATGTTTGGAGCTGAGGTTTAGCTTTAGAAAAACCCAATCTTAGATTAATACATAATAAAAATGCAGCTTATCTGGAGCTATTTTCGGTAAGATCAAGAAGGATGTGTCACTCACTGGTCGATCGCTCGTCGATGTGATTGGAATGTGCTATACTTGTACTGTTCAACCGATCATAACTCTATCAATTTTAAGAGCTGTGCAAACGCGGGCAGCATTCAAAAAACTAGAAAAAATTCTCTATCTTCTAAATGCAAAATAAAATTTTGAAAAAGGCATCTTCATTTGCGGCCGGGAGGTTGTAATTTGCGGAAATACTTGCCGAAAATCGCAGCCCCCGCGCCGCGCATGAAGGTGCCTTTTTTGAAAAGCGTTGTTGTGATCTTCAGAAAAAACATTTCCTCTAGTTTTAAGAACGCAGCCTCTTATTTGACTTAAGAAGAATGAAAAATTCGTTGTCTCAAAAACCCCAAAAGCATTCTCTGTAAAATTTTGTGAGCACTAGAATTAAGCGCTCAGTTAAAATCGGTACTGTCGTTAATGCGGGCAGTGAGACGTGTAGTCTGAGGTGGAGAAGGCAATGGCTTTCGCAGGTTTCTTCGAAACTGTTTACAAATCTCACCAAGTTACGTACCACGAAGGCCCACCTTTACTGCACCAAAGCTTAATCACGTCGATATTAATAGCGAGGTTGTTAACCCAACCTTGAGAAAGTTGCCTCTTCGGAACTCAACTCCATATAGTTACATCCATACACCTTTTTAAAGAAAGCAGCTTTAGGTTGGACGCCCGTTCTAACACTTATTTACGTTCACATTAATTTATTTACCGGTGCCTGCTTCACGGACAGGTGCCGTCTCTGCGAAAAACCAGTCCTGTAAAGTCTATGTTGAAAAAGGGCGACAAAACCAATGTCAACCATTATCGGCTCATATGCCTGACTTGCTTCCACTAGCAAAGTACTGGAAACAACAGCTTTGCAGTTTTATCGAAATTCTTCCATTGATATAAAACAAACGTTGGCGATGTCCGTTACTCCACGTGATGCCACTAAAAATTGCTCGCTTTGGCGAGCCGAGCCGAACAACGACACTCGATTGCAATCGACAGGCCCTTGTGACAGGCCGGCTTTCAAATACCCATGTCACATCACATGGTGTATGTCAGTTCAAGTTTCTCGAGATAGTGCTACGGCGTCCGCGGGATCCGACGCGCACACGCAGAGCCCGGCGAGTGTGGAAAGTATGCGAGGGTCCCGGAGGCGAGGACGAAATCGGGGGGCAACTGAGCTAGTCCGGAAGTCCGGAAGTCCCGTAACGTAAGCGGGACCCCAGTGGCAACGCTGAATGTGGGTACGTTGACGGGCCGCTCGTGCGAGTTGGTTGAAGTACTGGAGCGTAGAAGAGTTGTTTTCTGTGCGGTGCAGGAGACGGGGTGGTCCTGCCGCAAGTCAAGGGACGTAGGACGTGGCTTCAAGGCCGTTCTATGTGGAAGTCCTAGGACCACCAGTGGTGTCGGTGTTATCGTCTCCGAACGATTTCGTGACTCGATGGTAAGCGTCGAACGCCTTGACGATCGATTGATGAAGATCATTGTTGCCGCTAAGGAGCGACTGTATCACTTCTTCTCTGCGTATGCTCCCAAGACCGGCTGCTCAGAGCAAGCCAAGGATGAGTTTTGGAGCCTACTTAAAAAGAAGACAGCAGAGGTACCGTTGAAAGATGCCATCATAGTCGCTGGTGACCTTAATGGGCACGTATGTGCTACGAAGGACGCTTACAGCTGTCATCGTGGTTTCGGGTACGGGTCACGTAATGCCGATGGTGAGCGTATTCTTGATTATGCGGAATCGCTTAACCTCACCATAGTGAACACCGTCTTCCGAAAACGCGGCTCCCACCTTATCTCATACTATAGTGGCGGCACCAAAACTCAGATGCACTTTGTCCTTGTGAAAGATTGCGACCGATACGTCGTCACAGACGCGAAGGTCGTACGAGACGGTCGCCCCACAGCACCGACCTCTGCGCTTTGAAGATCGCCCCTCCGAGGCTGAAGCAGGTTGAGCGATGCGGTGCACCGACAATAAAGTGGTGGCGAATGAGAAAGAAGGAAGCAGCTGTGATTTCTCGCGTGCAGTTACCAACGGTCATAACTGTGGAAGATGGCGACCGACGCGGTACGTCAAGCTGCAGAGTTGGAACTCGGCATTACGAAGACGGCGCCAGGTTAACAAGCAGGTACGGCTGTGGACAGATGACGTGAAAGCGAAGGTTCGAGACAAGAAGTCCCTCTATCACGTGTTTCTCGGCGAAAAAACAGCCGACAATTAACGGAAGTACCAAGAAGCGAAGAAAGCTGTAAAGAGGGCCGTGGCTGTTGCAAAAGCCACTCATTATGGAGATGTCAACGAGAAGCTCGAGTCGCGATGGTGAGCGGTATCTGTACCGGCTTGCTAAGAATCGCCATCGGCAGACCGAAGGTATTGAGAAGTTTTTCGGCATCAATGATGAGGACGGCCATCTTCTTATGGACAGCAAGAAGGCATTGAAGCGATGGCGCGATTACTTTGAGGAGATCTCCACAGCAGAATTTCCTCACCAAGCCCTTCGTCGGCTCCAGCCCACGGCCCCCGTCTAGAAGATTTCCGTGGAGGAGAATGAAGCGGCTCTAAAGAAGACGAGGCCAGGCAAAGCGACTAGGCCCGACGACGTGGCGGCTGACCAGTGGAAGTCAAAGTTTTGGTACCCTGCTGAGTGGTTGGCGAAGTTGTTTAATCAGGTTGTAGTAGAGAAGAAAGAACCTGAGTGTTGGAGCGAAAGAACAACGATTCCGATTTGGAAGAAGAAGGGCAGTACTGCAGAATGCTCCAATTACCGTCCGATTCGCTTGCTTTCGCACAGCATGAAGATCTTTGAGCGAATTGTCGACGGTCGAATTAGTGGGATCGTCCAGCTCTCCAGCAATCAGTGCAGCTTTGTGGCTTGCTGTGGCATTGTTGATGCCATTCACGCTGCCCGACTCCTGATATAGAAGCACCGCAAGAAAAGAAGCCAGTGCATATCGCCTTCCTCGACTTGGAGAAGGCCTTTGACCGCGTACCGCGTGAAGTGATATGGTGCGCCCTTCGACGACATGAAGTTCCTGAAGAGCTCATAGAGTGAGTGCAAATCCTCTACTCTTGCCCAAAGAGTAGAGCTCAAGCTGCAGCCGAAACCTCGACGGAATTTCCCCATCTCTGTCGGAGTACACCAATGTTCTGCGCTTTCCCACTCTGTTTTGCTGTCGTGAAAGACAACATTACACGAGATCTTCAGTCCCCTGGACACTGCTTTATGCTAATGACGTAATGCTCGCTGGCGAACATAAAGGTGAACTCGAGCGAGAGGTTGGTGTGATCGCTTGGAGTGGGTTGGACTCGGATTGAACGTGAAAAAGACCGAGTATCTAACGACGGACGTTGATGAGTCCAGCTCCATCAAGGTTATCAAACCATCGAGCTCCCACTCACTTCGGTTTTTAAGTACTTGGAATCAGCAGTAGCATCTGATGGCAATCTGATGATTGAAGTGAGGTGAGTGGAGCTTGGTCCGATTGCTGAGGGTTGACTGGCGTGCTCTGCGACAGGAAGATACCAGAACGCTGAAGTCAAAAATCTATAGAACCGTCGTCCGGTCGGTAGCGATCTACAATGCTGAGTATTTGCCTGCGAGCAACGAGGTTGAAACGCGCCGCAGCGTCATGAAGACGAGGATGCTGCGCTGGACGGCTGGTGTCATGCGCATGGATCGCATCCGAAACGAAGCTGTTCGGCAGAAGTTTGTTGTCGCGCCGATAGCGGACAAGATGCGCGAAGCTCGCTTACTATGGTACGGCCATGTTCTGCGTGGAAAGGAAGATAGCGTCCGCAAGATAGACCCTAAGTTCGAAGTGGTAGGAAAGCGGCAGAGGGCACGAAGCAGGGCTGGTCTGATACGTCACAAATGGGCTTGAAGGTTGCTGGTTTCCACCCTGATCTAGCGTTGGATCGGGAAAGCTGGCGTCATGACACCAGAATAGCGGACCCCGCTACGAGCAGGACAAACGGTGAAGAAGAAGAAGAAGATATAAAACCAACACGGTTTTTTGCCAAAATGATCCATAGTGACAGTTTTGCTGTCATCAGTCCCCATCTTGCTAGGAACCATTGACAAGAACGGCACCGATAGCGCTTGTTATATTGACTACACTAAAACTTTCGATTCCATAAAATTGCATTTACTCTCTCGCCTAAAGCTTCGAGCATACGGACTGAGTGGATGTTTACTCAAATTCCTAGAATTCTTTCTAAACGGTCACCAACAAAGAGTCCTCGTGAATGGGCCCTTCTCAAAAAGCTAGAGCACGGGCAGCAGGCTCCAATAAGGCAAGTGCTTTCGACCGTTGATGTTCCTGCTTTACATTAACGGCTTACTAAGTTGTCTACGAAATGGTATTTTGTGCACAATATACGCTGATGACTCCTGTGACTCCAAGGTCTTCTCCATAAACGATGCCTGCGCGCTTGAGGACGCGTTGGCTGCTTTGTTTGAATGGTCTACCAAACGGAAGCTCAGCATTTTATGAAAAAACGGCGGTAATGTGGATTAGGCGCCGGCACCTCGTCCTTCTTCTTCTTTGGGTCAGAAGAGTGAGGCTTTAGTACTATTGTGTTTCACTGGAGCACAACACGGGAACTAGTCAGGCTAGCCAGACTGCCCTAAAGAACGGCGCAAAACTTTTAAGGCGGCCTCGAATCGCTTTACGATGCACTCCCAGTCTACCGAGGGCAAGCTTTTGGCCAGCCCACACAGACACAATCCGCGCGGGCGCGAACACATCCACGCACTTTCATTTGGTTTGCGACTCATTCCCTATCCACCACCTGGGCCCTCTTTATCTCAAACTCTCCACTTGGCTCTTTAACGAGGACGATCCATAGCCATTTTTACATTTCATGTTACTCGACTTCGATTATGCTCAACATCGAAAGCGTGTAATCCTACTATATATAAAAGAGTAAGCGGTTGTGTCTGTCCTTCCGTCTGTCCGTCCATCTGTCCGTCCGTCTGTCCTGTCCATCTGGCCTTTCGTAAACGCCGAGTAGTAGCCATTCGGGTTCAGGCGAGGTGTCACATACGTCGTGTTGAAAGGGGTCAGAAGACGTGCCGCCGATGTCACGCAAAGGGTGCCCGAGTTCAGAACATGTGTCATCGACGTCGTGAAAGCGAGCGTGCGAATACAGAAAGGGTGTGACCGACGACGTTCATCAGGTGTCTGGGTTCAGAAGACATGTCACTAATGCCGCGCAAAAGACCTCTGGGTTGGGAAGAAGTGCCACCGATGTCGCGCCAGGGGTTCCAGATTCAGACGACGTGTCAACGATGCCGCGCAAAGCACGTCCAGCTTGAGAAGACATGTCACCGACGTCGTTCATCAGGTACCTGGGTTCTGAAGAGGTGTCCCCGATGTCGCGAAAGGTCTTCCAGATTCAGACAACGTGTCATCAATGTCACGAAAAACCTTACAGATTCAGACGACGTGTCACCGATGTCGCGAAAGGTCTTCCAGATTCAGACGACGTGTTAACCAGTGAAGGTGGGACCAGTAATGAGGAGCCGGTAAAGGATGTGGGTCCAGTAAGGGAGACCGGTAAAGTGTTGACTAATAAAGGAAAGACCAGTGAAGGTGGGACCAGCAATGGGGTCGGTGAGAGGGGGTCTAGTGAAGGGGGGAGACCGGTGAAGAAGGGGAGAGTGGTCCAGTGAAGAGGGACCAGGTAAAGGGGGGACCGGTGAAGAAGGGACCACTAATGGAGACCGGTGAGGGGAGGGGAATGGTCCAGTGAAGGGGGACCGATAGAAGGTTGACCAGTGAAGAGGATCCAGTGAAGGGGGAACGGAAAAGGGTTGATGAATGAAAGGGAACCAATGAGGGTGGGACCAGTAATAGGGAACGGTGAAGGGTAGGGGGACCAGTGAACAGGGGACCAATAAAGGGAGGTCCAGTGGGGGTGGATGCAGTAGTAGGGACCAACGAAAGGGGGAAGGGACCAGTGAAGGGTGAACCGGAAAAGGGCAGACAATAAAAGGGAACCAGTGAGGGTGGGACGGTGAAGGAGGGGGAGGGGATCCACTGAAGGGAACCTGTAAAGGGTTGACCGATAAAGGGGAGAGCAGTGAAGGTGGGACCAGTAATGAGGAGCGGTGAAGGGGAAGTCCAGTTAAGTGGGAACGATAAACGGGGTGCCAGTGAATTACCAGTCAAGAGGGGACCAGAAAGGGAGCCAATAAAGGGAAGACCATTTAAGGGGGTTCAATAAAGGGTCCAGTAATAGACCCATTAAAGTGGGACCAGTAAAGGGAACTAGTGAAGGGGATTAGTGAAAACGATCAATAAGGGGACCAGTATTTCTCTTGGTGTCGTCTAACGTAGCGTCAGAAGACGTGCTACAGACGTCGTGCCACGTGTGTCGGGTGCAAAAGACGTGTCGTAGACGTCGTGACATATACGTCAGGGCTCAACAAATGTGTCATAGACATTATCTAATGTGCATCCGAATCCAGAAGATGTGCCACAGGTAAGACTTTGCACAGCATCCGTGAGATTTTCAGATGACTTTTTAAAGGCTTCGTGCAACAACTTGTGTGCGCGTACTTGGTTCTCACTTCCGTTTTCTGCCGGCACATGGGTAAGAGGGCATGATGGAATAGGTGGGGGGGGGGGGGTAAAGGAATTGGAGTAATGTTATTACCGTCGGACTGTGAACTGCATCGAGCGGTCTACCAATACCAATTGATTTCATTTGTGTTTCTGCACTTCGGATTAAGGCTCTTTATCTGTTCCCCGCCATGTACGCCACGAGTGCTTCAGAGAATGAATCGCGTACGTGCGATAGAGCGTGGGTAGGCCCCTGTCACGCGTACTTCAGAGAATGGTCGTATTCTCCCGGTTTGGGGACGAAGCCTCCAACCAGACGTTTGGCGGCCAGTAGGCCGCTGAACGACTGGTTTATTATATTTGGACGACTAATAGAGACAAGAGAGCTGTAAAAGCACTGCACTGGTTGATTGAAACAGTATTGTGGATTCAAAATCACGTCCTCTTGTTTGACAGTACACGACTCTATGTATAATATAGCTCCGCCAACCGATCCCCCTTACGAGCTCGAAGCGCGCGAATTAACTGCCGAAAATGTCTGAGCCGTAGGTTTAATAGGCCGTGTGCTAGTTCGGCTTTGTGCGGAACCTAGATCGAGATTCGTCATTCTGTTATTCATAACATATCAGCGCTTTCTTCCGTGTAGCATCAATTCGAGAACCCAGACTGGGTTTGTGCTCAAATGACCTATTCGAATAGGCATTCGAGTGATCTTCATTCGAATTTGAATATTCGAACCAGAATATTCAAAACATTGCGTTTTCGAAACTAGTTGAATTCAATTATTCGAAAGATCGCATTTTTCCAATGTAGTCAAATTCGAGTGCTCAAAATGTCGCGTTCATCGAACGTATTCGAATTCGAATATTCAAAAAAATCGCGTTTTTCGAATCTATACAACCATCCATAGCCGATGAATGCCAGATTTTATTTTCAGAATTATCTATATCTACCTAAACCTATCCTAACAAACAGCGGATTAGATCTATTCTAGCCGTGAGGGTATAAAATCTAAGTGAATCCCTTTTCCAATGTTACACCACCCCCCCCCGCAACATGTTTGATAGAGGTCATATCACATGGTGGAGTTTTGACCAAATCCAGGAGAATGGATGACAAAGCAAAACATCTTATGATTTAAGCTGAGCTAATTGGATGGAATTAAGAAAAAAATGATTAAAATATAAACGTCGTGACGAGCAATCGGCAATCGGTTTGCGTGCAGCTCAGTTTCTCAATATAAACTATGCCGTCCAAGAACCTTTGTATGTACTACTGATATCAAACCACCAAAATTTTATTGCGTAACTGCAGACATTCTTCAGCCTGTCAATGAATGCGGATGTATCAGACAGCAGCAACACGCTGTTGCGTGTCCGATACATGAATAAATGCAGATGTATTATTTTTTACACGCAACGGCTACAAATGAATCAAGTACCAGTCGATGACATCTTGTTTCGCAAGTTCGTTTGGTGAAGCAGATAAATCCACGCCACCTGTGCCAATTAGCTCACTGGCTGATAATGGTGCACCGGTTCCAAGCAGCTCAGCAGCTGACGGTTTTTTCGTTTGTTCTACGACTTGCTTTCGTTTGGAGCGACGTTTTTTCCTTTTCTCCTCCAGTGATCCTTTTGTTCTTGTCTTGTCCTTTTTTGATGCGACAACCTTCTTTTTCACCCTCTTCATCTTGATCTTATCAGATATCGATGCACTCTCTTTACTTCCTGCTGATCTGATTTCGGATGTCTGTTTTATTGGCGGTTGTAATGGATCGGTTCGCTGGGAGGCTTGAGTTTTTTCCACAGGGATGTGCTTATCATGGACCTTCAGTTTGGTTTGTGGTGGAGCCGGTGGTGGAGCCTTTGCCTCTTCCCTTGGTCTTTGAGGTTGATCCGATTTGAGAGAAGCCTTTGAGTCCTCTTCTTTGTCGGTGGAGATATCATACCGCTGTTGCTTCTTCATCTGTTTCAACACGAAAAATTGAGTAATGACATCCAAAAAGATTACGATGGATATGATAGTCATGTAGAACGCGGTTTCGTCGCTGAAATACTTGGCAGTCATGCATTATACAGGCTATAGATTTGCAAAAAAAGATAGGGTTTTATGGGAAATGTATAGAATTGAGGACTTACAACAATTTCTTCTCGGCGTCTTCAAATTCCTAAAAAGGTATAGCTTGGGACTATTGGATGATGAAAAAACGAGTCTTTAGTTTATGTCCTAATTTCTAGCAAAACATGCAATTTTTCTTTATTGGTAAAATTTTTCATGAATCTGGTGCTTTAGAGGCCTTCGGACTCTCTTATTAGAGGAATTTCAATCAGCTTATTACAGGGACACGTGACGCGTTTCCGAATGGTGGATAGGGGAATGAATCGAGAACCAAATGTAGCCGTGTACTGTCTACAGACGCAAGTAGGATGACGAGCTGTATTTACAACTCCCGCAAGCTCGCATCAAGCAACCGTCGAGGACTTTGACGATGGAAGCCACTGAGATCATGAACGACGTAATCGGGCTGACCGATACGAGAAGACTCCATTCCCTATACCGGAGAAGAACTATTCATGCGACGGCAGAGGAGTAGGGGACGTTGGTGTCCTCGTCAACACGCACTTGGCCATGAACATAGATTCCTACGAGTCTCTGAGAACCCCGAACGTCTGCGACTGAAGCGATGTGGCTCCGTGCAAGCTTTGATTGTGTTCGTCGCGCATGCCCCAGCATCCGACTACGACGACTACGAGATCGAAGCCTTCTACGTGGAGCTGTAGAAGTTCTATAGGGAAGACCACAGCTTCTACAAGGTGATCGTTGGCGACTTCAACGCGGATTTCGGACCGCGGAGGTCGCCGGAAGAACTTCACATCGGGATCCACGGTTTGGAGTGGAACGAGCAAGATGAAAGGCCGTCTAATTCTATCATATTGACCAAGGCCATCCATCGTAACTCACAGTTCCAGATGGGTGACCAAATCATCTTCAACCGCAAGTACTGCCTGACCGATGTTTCCGTTGGCCCCAAGGGATCGGACCACCGCCTCCTTCGCGCGAGGTTCCGCTTTTCGCGTTAAGGTAAGAAGGCCCCAAAGTTCAAGAAGAGGAGTCCCAGAACGACCATCAACTGGGATCTTTACACCTCTCTTGCCAGCGTTTGGAAAGATACCGTCATAGACATCATCGACGAGAAATATGATTTCCTCGTGCACCATCTCTAAGACAGTGCTAAGTAAGCTTGAAGACCACCAAGAGACGTCTGCATCCGGAAACTCTGAGGGATATACGGAGCAACATGAGGCAATTACCAACTGAAGTCTGCGCTTGCCAAGCTATGCAAAACGGCGATGAAAGAGAAATTTAAGAAGGGAAGAGAGCAGGAGTTGTATGAAGCTGTAGAGTCAGGGTTGAACATCCACATCGCAGACTACGGGTAACAGGCAGATGCCGTCGCCGGATCTGCCTGTTACCCATAGCCTACAGGTTGTTCACTCAAGTCATTCTGAATAGAATCAGCAGAACGATAGAAGAAGACAACCATGCGAACAAGCAAGATTCCGAAGAGGTTCAGCACGATCGACCACATGCACACCAAGAAGCTCATCGAAGTGTCGCTAGAATACAGGTCGCCGCTGTGCCTTACGTTCATCGACCAGAAGAAGGCATTAGACACTGTCGAGGCTGAAGCGATGGTCGAAGCCCTGCTCAACGAGATCGTTCCTACGCAGTTCATCTCCAAACAGACACACTGTCGCATGGGGGAAGTCGTCGAAAACTAGATGGGTCTGCCACTTGATGAGTTTAGTAGACACCAGCTGAACGAGACCTGTCACCGAGTGTATTCCAAGAGATGTCAAGAGTACACCCGTACTTCTTCGTAAAAGCCCTGAGCGAATTATATGACGTCTAGAGAGAAGGATCAGTAGGGGCACTCTGGCACAACACAAGGACAAATGAAAACGCTGCTGGAGCCAGCTCGAGCAACTCGATGATCAACGGGGCTACGAATGATACAGGTGACATATGTGCAAAAATTCAGCTTTTGTCTTAAGAATTGTTGATTGTTTAGTCGGCACTGGCTTGAGCGTTAATGGCTGCTTTTCTTTTTAGAAGAGGAATTGTAACGGTGACAATCATTGCGCTTGGAACGGTGCTTAATGAAGATTAGCCAGATTCGAGCAATAGGATTGTGAAGTTCATTCATTTAATGTCGTGGCACACACTTAGGCTCTCTACATAGTGTCGCGGCATCATCACCATTCATGACCCTAGGCCTGCATTAATTGCAATCTGCAAATTCGAGACGTTCCGAGTATCTCTTGGTGGCATACTTGGTCTTTTTTGTAGACGTCACTACTGGTGCTCTGATTCTTTTCCATCGACTACCAGAAGATGCTACGAACACAATAATGCTAACTAAGACTACGAATTCTAATTAAGCTATGACGTTATGGAGATATTACAAGTTGCACCCCTCAGCTAGGACTGTGCCAGAACGCAACTGTGGCAAAAACGAAAAACTCATAGCAATTCTCGAAAACAGCTATTTGCTTTCTACACCTTTGAAAACGCGGTTCAGTTGGGTTCCAGAATATCGTTTCTTTTGAAGACAGATCCATTCGAACAGTGTATATTGGGAGAAATTGCAATCGTCGGCGCGATAAAGCAGACCACTAAATCTGGGTCAAATTTGAGACACGGTAAAACTTTATTAGATAGAGCTCTACTCGAGAAGTCGCACCTAGCGGTGTGCTCGGCTTTTCAGTTTTTTGCTCGTAACGATTTCGACACTACGATGCTCGCGACCTTCGGCGACGCGAAAGGCGAGTTATGAGCGGTATTTTAGTCACAAATGCAAATCTAATTGCAAGGAAAGCCGGAATAATGTGTGTGAGAGGTACGCGAAATTTCTGAACAGATTATACAAAGCGAAATGAGCAAACCTGAACATGCAAAAGGAGAGGCGGTAAGGACACATTAAACCCTGAAAAAGGGAAGCTGCAAGACATAGAACTCAGGTAGATTGTTGAACCACACTCACCCGTGGTGGTGTTTTCAAGAATTTCCCACGTGGGTGTTATAAGAAGTGGAGCTGTAACTGTACCAGCAACAGAAGCTGTTGGCGTTTCCGCTGTAGAAACATTGGGCGTTGAAGCTGTTTGTGTTGTTGATATGACTGATGTGGTTGTTGGGGCCATTCTCGTCGCTGTTGTGCTTTCCGTTGTTGTAGTTGTGGACGGTAGGAAGGTTGTGCTCTCCGTTGTTGTAGTTGTGGTTGGTACGAACGTTGTTTTTTCCGTTGTTGTAGTTGTGGATGGTACAAATGTAGTTTCTTCCGTTGTTGTAGTTGTGGATGGTAGGAAGGTTGTGCTCTCCGTTGTTGTAGTTGTGGATGGTACAAATGTAGTTTCTTCCGTTGTTGTAGTTGTGGATGGTAGGAAGGTTGTGCTTTCCGTTGTTGTAGTTGTGGATGGTACGAATGTTGTTTTTTCTGTTGTTGTAGTTGTGGATGGTAGGAGGGTTGTGCTCTTCGTTGTTGTCGTTGTGGATGGCACGAATGTTGTTTTTTCTGTTGTTGTAGTTGTGGATGGTAGGAGGGTTGTGCTCACCTTTGTTGTAGTTGTGAATGGTACGAATATTGTTTTTTCCGCTGTTGTAGTTGTGGACGGTAGGTGGATTGTGCTCTCCGTTGTTGTAGTTTTGGACGGTACGAAGGTTGTGCCTTCCGTTGTAGTTCTGTACGGTACGAAGGTTGTGCTTCCCGTTGTGTTTGAAGATGTGGTCGTTGAAGTAGTTGGGCTAGTGAAGGTGGTCGTCGCCTTTTCAGATGTCGTCGACGACGTTGTTGTAGTTTTCTTGAGCTCATCAAGTTCCTTCTTGAGCTGTTCCAAAGCAAGCTCAATGCTTTCGATGCAGTTGAAATTGAGACCATCAACAAAGAGGTCCTAAAAAAACAATAAATACCTTTACTGCTTACAATGAAAGAGTACGATGCGTTCTCTGATAAACTAATCCGTGTTGGCACTACGCAATCGAGTACGCCGGTTAAAATTGAGTTGGAATCAAATTATGGCGGACTTGTACAGTGTTGTGATTACCCAACCAGGGATTACCCATACACATAATTATACTGATTACCCATACACATAATTATACTACCCTACTTAGTTGTGCAACTGCCTGGCAGCTCAGTAGACGCGTCTAACACGTCGCCAAACGCGCCTGGAGATGCGGTGCTGAGGCCGGATTCATCAACAATTTAACCCGTGGGTATGCGGGTATGCGGGGTAGAGATGAGAAAAGAGTCAGGTAAAGATAAGGTAAGAGCCAGAGACGCAGGATTCATCATGGTTATCTCTACCCCTATACCCACGGGTTAGTCGTTGAAGAACCCGCCCCGGGAGTGTGTTGGGGGATAGTGTAGGGATGGGGGGAGTGTAGTTGTGCAACGTGCCTGGCGACTCAGTAGACGTACCGAACACGTTGCCCTTTTGAATGATCCAGCTGCCACGTATCCTACTATATATAAGCGTTGCACAGAAGTATTTAGCATTACACAACAGTGGCGTTACTGTACATACGATCCGGAGAGAGCGCTTATAATAAACTTACGGAAGTAAAGAACGGATTAATGCAAAAGTATGTAGCAGAATTTTAAGTTTTACAAAAATTGATTTGGCACTCACAGCACGCCGTCGTCTGCGCGACGCGAGAGTATACCAAAACCTTTCCGTAGGTTAGTGATATTGCAAGGTCGTGCAAAGCGCGCAAGTGCGAGCGACGCCGTTAGGCGTATCGGAACCCTTGTTGTATTATAATTCAGGACATCTCGATTTGACTATGACTTAAGATGCTTACCCCTCCGTTTTATTCAATAATTCATTGCGGATTTCGCCGGTGGTCTCTTGCATATACAGCATTCGAAAAGGAATGATTTATTCTATCAGAACATCTTTTGCGTTTCCTTTTCCATCATGAATTTTGGCAATTTTAGGTCGTTAAAAGTGAAAAGTGGCCATCGCCGACAGCTCCGCTTAGGTTTCAAATTTTTTGCTTTTTTAGATTTTACAGCATTTGGAAGGCAATGTTCCGCACTACAAGAACACGTGTTGGTCCTATATGTTCATTTTCCTGTATTGAATTTTAGGTCATCAATTTGGGACATCCGACGGAGATTTATTTTTGCCGACAGCTCCTGCTTTGTGGAAGGACTTTTTTGCTTCATGTTATATGTCGTTCGAGAGAGAACCTGTTGGTCTATAAGGATTTGTGTCGCGTTTATTAGATAATGCTGACTTCTGTCGAACCAGAAGTTCAGTGGCTGCCACACGTCTGGTAGGGGGTCCCAGAATAGAACACCCCGCCTGGGCCTTCTTACTCGTGTTACAGTGAAAAACTGGTTTTATAGGAAAGCGGGACAGTGAGGCACAATCTTGAAAACAGCTCCTATGAAGCATATCCACCTTCTATCGCACTTACGCCGATTTACTCCCCGAAGTACACATTCTCTACTTGGTGAGGAACAGATTGTGATAATCTTGTGAAAAGTCTATTCCGCTAAATATCCGACGGCAATAATAATCCTTTGATTCCCGAAGTCATTCTTCCTACCCCCCCCCCCCAGAGAGACAATACACCATAACCCATTACCCATGTGCAGGCAGAGGCAGAGAAATATGTAGTGAGCATCAGTCAGTAGTGAGACTGAGAGGCATGTACACGCATACGCTCGCTGCCTTTCAAAGTTCGTCTGAAAATCCAACGCATGCTTCGCAGTGTTTGTTCCGCGGCACATCTCTTGATCTAGACAACGTTATACGGCGTTGCTGTCACACACACGTTGGACGATAGTAAGAAAAAGTACTGGTCCGCCCTTACAGGTTCCTTCCACTGATCCCCTTCCTATTACTGGTCCACCTTCACTGGTTCTCCCTTTACCGGTCCTCCCCCCCCCCCCCATTCACAGGACTCTCCCATCTCACTAATTCCCGTTCACTGCCCCCTTCTTGCCCCTTCCCTCACCTATGTGGCATCCTCCACTGGTCCTATTAATGGTCTCCTTTAACGGTCCCTCCTTTACTGCCCCACCCCTTCACAGCTCCCCCATTACTGGTCTCAACTCCACTGATCCCGTTTACTGGTCTGGTCCCCTCCCCCTTCACTGGTCGGCATTACTGGTCCTACCATCACTGGTCCCCTCTTCACTGGTCCTCCCTTAATGGTTCTCCCTTTACCGGTTCCCCCTTTGCAGGACCCTCCCACTTCACTGTACCCCGTTCACTCCCCCCCCCCCCTTTACCATCCCCTGACCCTCATCTTAGTGGTATTCTTTATTGGTCCCCTTTCACTGGCTCCCATTAAAGGTTCTACCCTTACTGGTATCCCCACCCTCCCTTCGTCGGTCCTCCCACCCTTCACTGGACCCCCGCTTACTGATCTCCTCTTTAGTGGTTTCCCATTACACGTGTCCGGAATCCGGACACACCTTGCGCGACATAGGTGACGTCTTCTGAATCCAGACACCACTTGCATGACTGACATCACTGACACCTCTTATAACCCCAGACACCCCTTGCATGACATCGGTGACATATCTTCTGACCCCAGACACCCAATGCGCGACATCGCTGACATGCCTTCTGAATTCGAGCGCCTTTGCACACGTCGGTACACATCTTCTAAACCCGAACGCCTGTTGAGCAACGTCGCTAGCATGTCTTTTGAACTCAAACGCCCTTTGCGCGACATCGTGACACTTCTGCTGACGGTCTCTACACGGCGTGAGTAGCACCTCGTCTGAACAAAGACAGCTGCTACTTCTAGGAAAGGCCAGACAGATGAGCAGACGGACGGACGGACAACCGCTAACTCCTTTATATTTAGTAGGATACATTTTATTTAAAACGATATCAACAAAATGCCAAAAAAAGAAAAATCATCTTCACCAACAACTCCTACTCCTTGTTCAGTTGTTGATATTCGACAGAAATAAGCATGTGCCAATAAACGCGACACAAATTCTTATAGAGCAAGACATTTTCTAATGACATATAAAACCGAGCACAAAAGCCTACCATAGAGCAGGAGCTGTCGGTAAAAATAAAACTTCTCCTTCGTACGTCCTAATTTGATGACCTAAAATTCAATAAAGGATAAATAAGCAAATAGGACCAACACGTGCTCTTGTAGTGCAGAACATTGTCTTCCAAATGCTGTGAAACGCTGCGCAAAATTTTTTGAACATAAGCGCTGTCGGCAATGACCACTTTTCACTTTTCACTTTAGGGACTGCTCACACCTCGCGCCAGTGCAAAATATGCATATCGATTAAAACCGAGCGCGCGCCGCCGAAAAGTGTTCATACTAGAGCGCCGGCGCTGTCGCTCCAGTCGCTCTTGTCGCTGCGCACGCCACGCGCGCCACGCGCACTGCGCTTTCGTCGCTCCCGTCGCTCGTGCAAAACATGCGAATCAATTGAAACAGAGCGCGCACCGCCAAAAAGTGTTCATACTCAAGCGCAGGCATTGTCGCTCCAGCCACTCTCGTCGCTCTAGTCGCTCTAGTCGCTGCTGTCGCCTGTTCATACTTCCGTGCGCTGTGCACGCTGTGCACGCCACGCGCGCTGCGCTCTTGTCGCTGCTGTCGCGAAGTATGAACAGGCCCCTAAGGCCTCCACAGAGTTCTGCGGCAATGCCGGTCGCCGCTATGGTTAAGGATAGGGCAGGGACGCCGCCGGCGGCGAGCTCTGCGTCTCTGCCCTATGGTTAAGCATAGTGCCGCGGCGCTGCCACAGAACTCTGTGGAAGCCTTTAACGACCTAAAAATTGACAAAATTCAAAATGAAAAAGAAATGCTATACACGCTCTGATAGAGCAAATCATTCTCTTTCCAAAGCTGTGCAGCGCTATGCAAGAGACCGCCGGCGAAATCCGCAATGAATTGTTGAAAAAACGACGGATATATATTTGCAAATTTGAAAATACATATCCCACAAAGACTGATGAAATCCCGACGTTCTGTTGATGAGGTTCTGGTGTTGAGGAATACGTTGAAGAAGAACATATCATTGATCGTGGCTACAGCTCTCGATTGCTTTATCCTTCCCAGACAAGTCTGGTAGATCTCGGAGGGATGGAAGATTAGTTAACCTAGGCGGGAAATTCGAAAAACAACGAATCGGGGCACGCGATAGCCGGCACTTCTCCAACTGCGCTGCTGCGCCTATACCACTCTACGTACCTGTGTAGAATGAAGGTTTTAGAACCTCATTTAATTAATACAGTATTTGGTTCAAATCCACTTTACCGGAAAGTGTCGCTCACAATTAATTGTTATCTGCAGTTGCTTGCTTGATATAAGTGGTCATTTTATTACAGACATTTCTAGTAAATTAGCTCGGGAATAAAGGCAGACTCATCAGACGGTATACGTTCAAATGCACGTGACCAGCTTTACTAATAAACGAAAAAAACAGTTTGGATGCACATGTTTGCTCATGAGAGTGCAGTTTTGCTTCTATTTCTTGCAAGGCATCTCTTAGAAAAAAATCCTTCGAGCCATTCCTAAAGCCGCATTTCGAATGGTAGAGATTTTTAGAGGTTCCACGAAATGGACTAGAATGGTCAAAAATTGAGCATTGCAGAGCTGAGTGATTCCTTCAGAGTGCTGCAACTGGCAAAAGATTTCTATGCAAATGTTCTGATTGAAAGAATGTGGGAGCAGTAATTCTAAAGTGCGCAAATAGGTCTCATGGTAACATTTTCTACTAGTCAAAAATTGTTCAATTTTTCTGAAATAGGGTAATAATTTGCTGAGCGCTTTACGACAATCTTTTGATCAAACTAAGCTAAGCGGACATTTTCACATCTATTCGGCCACTTCTGCCTCCCAAATCTGCTTCACCATTGAGTAACCGGAAGCTAGTAGTTACTCACACAGTTGACAGGATAGCCTCGTGCAGAGCAGCAGTTAGGGCCCGTTCATACTCGCGACTGGAGCGGCTGGAGCGTTTGCTCGGCCAGGCAAAGCATGCATGTCGATACAAGCCAAAAATCGGTTTGTATAATTTGCCTGGCCGACCAATCGTTAACGGCGCTACCTTTGCGAATATGAACAGGCTTTTGCAGTCAACGAAAGGCAAACTTGAAGGATAAAGGCTAAGGGGCGGGTTTATCAATCATTTCAGGATGCGTTGCGCATTCTGCTCGTGCAGTACCGCCGCTAAACATTCAACCAATTGACGCTTGCGACGCAAAAACGCGTTTTTTGCGTCGCATCATGATAACTTTGTTCAAACTAAAAATTTCCTAGCGAAAATTGGCAACAATTCTTGTCATAGAACGTTCTATGACATCGGCATGTGATCTTCATTTAGGAATGGGTGCAAGCCCAAAAGGCAAAAGCGAAATTAAGGGCCACTTAATTGGGTTGACCTGACCGACATGCGTCGCTGCGTCTCAGTTAATTGGGCCTGCAGGCAAAACTGGTCTCCTTCAGTCAATTTTCAAAATTATTGATTGCCCTCAAATTTCGTATTCTCAACGTTTTTAAGATTCGTCTCCCTACAAGAATTCATTTGATACCAAATTCGATGGGAAGATATCCATTTTGAACTTGGTGATGTTTCACAAACGTCAAATTCTTTTATATCAGCGAAGAAATTATCAACCTTCTAGTGGCAGTTAAAGTCTGTGATTTATTCTTTTTGCAGGCGAAGAAGAGCACATAAGATATACGTGCACAGAGTTCATTTTATCCGCTTTCCGGCCGCTGCCAACTGTCGAATTCGGAAGCAATCACGCCTTTCGTGGGCACACTGCTACACTCTGCTAGCAATTTTAGACCCCGATATCTATGCTTCAACATAGAGATATAGGGCAAAGTGCACAAAGAGGTGACACTGGGTAGGAGGCACCAAAGTGTCAGGTGATAAGGGGGCGGATTTCGACATTTCAAAGTGACACCTTCCTCTAAGAATGTGAACAACGTTCCACAGTGTTTGTCGCTGAAACTTCGCGGAATAAACTCTGGCATGCCGAACAAGGAAATGTCGTTATTTTTCACTTAAAATCTTCAATTAACCGCGACCCTGTCCATTTGCTGCAGCAGTTCGAGAGCCGCAGTGGCGGTACTGTGTCGCAATTGCGCTGACCTGACATGCCCTCTAGAAACGTGCGACCGCCTGGCTGTCCAGCGATTCTCTCCTTGCTCTTTTTACAGTTATGCACCCATTCGATTGTATTCGATCTATATCCCTTGCAATCAATTTTGATTAGTTTTATTTCTTCCGTCCTTATAAGCTCTTACGCAGCAAAGATTATTTTTGTGAGTTGCGGACCGCCTAAATCGCATAGATTTCATAAACACTGAGAATGTTTCGAGACGCAGCGGTCAAGCATCTTCATGCTATGAGCTCTAAATTTCTTCGTAAGCTTCCCTGTTATGGATTGCTTATTGACATCTCAGATTGTTTTATACTGCTTTGTGTTCTGATGAAAATGAGTAAAGGGTCTTCAACGGTTATATTGATGTTAGACTCTATATGCGATTCATCTAAATATGCCATATCTTTCATAATCAAGCACTATCTTCACGTACTGCTTTTGCTTGCTGCTGAAGTAGGCTTAATTTTATTCAATAACCAGACGTTCAACGGCATTCCGGCCGCCAAACGCCTGGTTGGGGGCTTCGCCCCAAACCGGGACAATAGAACACCCCGACCGTCTTCTTGTCCTCTTTAGGCCTTCTCATATTCATTACAGTAAAAAACTGGTTTTTCTATATAGAATGGTATATCGGGATACGGTAGGCAGAACCTTCAAAAGTGCTCCTATGGGGCCTATACACGCTCTATCGCATGGGACATATACTCTCTATCGCACGGTACGTGATTCATTCTCTGAAGTACTGGTTCTACTTATGGTAAGGAACAGATAGAGTTTTCATACGAAGTGCTTAATCTGCGAAAACACAAATGGAATTTCTATTGGTAGATCGCTTGATACCGTTCACAGTCCGACGGGAATAACATTACTCCGATTCCTTTACTCATTCTCCCTACCTACTCTCTTCTGAACCACCTTAAAAGGTCTTCCCTTTACTTGCACCCTTACTGGTCCCCTCTTGACTGGTAATTCACTGGTTCCCCATTTACTGGTCCCCCTTCACCGGACCTCCCCCTTCACCGTTCCCCATTACTGGTCCCACCTTCGCTGCTCTCCCCTTTACTATTCAACCCTTTACAGAGCCCCCTTCACCAGACCCATCCTCCTTCACTGGTCTCACCCTCGCTGGTCCCCACATTACTGGTCCCTCTTCACTTTATTGTCACCCCCTTTCCGGTTCACCCTTCAGTGGTCCCCTTCGTCGGTCCCTACTACTGCTCCCACCTTAACTGGATCTCCCTTTACAGGTCCCCTCTTCACTGTACCCTATCCTTCACCCAACCCAATTACTGGTCCCACCCTCACTGGACCCCTCCTCCCCCTCTTCACCGGTCCCCCTTCACCTGGTCCCCTCTTCATTGGTCAACCTTCTACCGGTCCCCCTTCACTGGACGCCTCTCCCCCCCCCCCTTCACCTGTCCCTTCTTCACTGGTCAACATTCTACCTTCACTGGACCCCTCACCCCTCTTTATCAGTCCCCATTACTGGTCCCTCCCTCAACGGTCCCCCTTCATCTGGTCCCTCTTCACTGGTCCAACTTTTATTGGTCAGCCCTTTACCGGTCTCCCTTACTGGACCCCATCCTTCACCGGTCCCCCATTACTGGTCCCACCTTCACTAGTAACACGTCGTGTGAATGCGGAACCCCTGGCGCGACATGGGTGACACATCTTCTGAACCCATGCACCTGGTGAACGACGTCGGTGGCGTGTGTTCTCAAGCCGGACGTGCTTTGCGCGACATCGGCGACACGTCTTCTAACCCCTCTCAACACGACGTAGGTGACACCTTGCCTGAACCCGGATGGCTACTACTCGGCGTTTACGAAAGGCCAGATGGACAGACGGATGGACAGACACAACCGCTTACTCTTTTATATATAGTAGGATAGCCGTTGAAACTACTTTTCCAACACAGATTAAAGGACAGAAAATAAAGAAATGCGTAAATGAATCGGGTCTGGAATTCATCACACAATTTGCTTTTACGATTCTTCTCCTACCGAGGCAGTATCAAAGCGCATTTGTTTTGCACAATAATTTTTGGAAGCCATCCTTTGGAAAAGCCAATGTTTTATCCTTCCCGGGTAAGTTTGGTGCCAATTCATCGAGCTCGGGAGGATGGAATGATAGTTAGCTCAGGCGGATCTAAACCAAAAACCTCGATTCGGAGTGAGCTCGCCAGCCGATGACTTTTCTGAATACGGTGCCACCCACCAAGGATACCGGGATGCTTTGTTTCTTCAAGCTGCGATTAATTTTTCGCAATATAAATTAAATTATTTTAATTAAAGCACTTAGTCCGCTCCATTTCTAAAATCAATATTAGACATCTACCTAGGCGCTTAGTACAGGTATCAATAGGTACAAAAATGATTTGCCGAGGTTAACGCAAAACGGAAACAGAGTACGTCCAACTCCATGTTAAAAATTGAATATCGAAATCCGTTGTGATGCACATATCATGATACACATTTCTCCTTTGACACAGTATCAATATTCAACAAGCCTATTTGCCTTTCAGCCCTTTGCTGTGGAGGCAGAACGGCTAAGCCTTCTTGCCAACATCAGGTCATTTTCATATCACCTATCGAACTTGATGATGTTCTGTTGACACCCGTAGACACGATTGGGGCAGAAATCGAAGTAGATAGCTTAAACGAGAGATCGAGTTCAATTGTGCTTGAGATTTCGAGTGGTAAGATTCGCAACAAGCGCAGAAATAAAACCTTATCAAGGTTGATTGCGAAGGTCATAGATTGAATACAATCGAATGGGTGCATAACTGTAAAAAGAGCAGGAAGAGAATCGCTGGACAGCCAGACGGTTGCAGATTTCTAGAGGGCCTATCAGGTCAGCGCAATTAGGACACAGTACCGCCACTGCGGCTCTCGAACTGCGGCAACAAATGGACAGGATCGCGGTTGGTTGAAGATTTTAAGTGAAAAATCACGGCATTTCATTGCTCAGCATGCCAGGGTTTATTCCACGAAGTCTCAGCGACAAACGCAGTGGAACGTTGTCCACATTCTTGGGGGAAGGTGTCACTTTGAAATGTCGAAATTCGGCCACCTGATCATCTGGCAGCTTAGTGCCTCCTACCCAGTGTCTCCGCTTTGTGCACTATGCGCTGGCGAGCTTTTGCCCTAAATCGCTATGTTGAAACATAGATATCCGCGTCTGAAATTGCTAGCAGAGTATACTGCCTGTCGCGACTCGACCGTCGCAAGCACCGGCAAGGAGGCGGTACCACCGGCAAGGGGCGTGGCAAGGGTATAAATAGCCGCCGCCACGTCCCGTCGGGGCCCGTCCGGCTCTGCCCGCTCCAGGGGCAGCCGGACGGGCCCCGACGGGACTCAGCCACCCCGGCACAGCCAGTCTACGGCTGCAGGGACAGTCGCACGTCTCGCCCAGTCCACTCGTAGGACTGTCGAGACTACATTCAATAGCGACTCCGCCAATACAACAAGTCCACAATTGTACAATGAGCCTAGCACCGCAGAGGCAGCAGAACGTAGGAAGAAACAGGTCCAACCACAAATGTCTTCATTCTCACTTATTCGACAGTTGGTAGCCGGCCGGAAAGCGGACAAAATGAACTGTAAGCGCGAATATCTTATGTGCTCTTCTTGCCTGCAAAGAGAATAAATGACAGACTTCAACGGCCACTAAAAGGTTGATAATTTCTTCGCTGAAATAAAAGAAAATGACGGTTGTGGAACACCGCCAGGTTCAAAATGGATATCTTCCTATCGAATTTGGCGCCTGGGGCGCGTCGCCGCCTGACGAAAATGCGTACTGCTTGCTAGCTCCGTGCGCATGGGTCCTGCACCAATTATCGGCGGCTGACAAATTGCCAATCGTCGTCTCGCCCTTGCTGTTTGTTTACATTTGAACCGTATTCCATTCTATACATACATTATCACGCCAAATAGGGCACTCTTTTAAACAGGTCCAACGCTTTTCAAATCAAGCTGAACATCTTCCAAATCAAAACGATCTCCTTCTACGCAAAAATGGACACTGTACAAAAAGGTTAGAGCGAACAATTTTTGTTCAAGGAAAATGTTCAGAATAATTTCCTAAATGTTTAATTTACCTACTAACCTAAGTAAGGACATTGCTCGAAATTTTATAAAATTCTAATTTTTTTAGGAAAATAATGGTTTAAAGCTTGTTCTAAAGAGCACAAAGGTGGCCATTTTTGTGTCATAAAAAGAGGTTACGCCATAGTCTCGTCTAAGACGTCGTGACGTTTGGTTGACCGATAGCGGGGTTCTGCTTGCATGCAATTTCATACGTGTAATGCACAACAAAAACCACTGTAAAAACACACATATCTTCACCTTGAAGCTTCACGTAAGCGTCACTCATACTATCAATCAAATAAAAAACGCAACAAGCTAATTGGATGCATGGCGCGATCCTTTTTCATGTACTAAATGATTGCTGCCTAATTGCTCTTTAAAACAGAATTATACTTGTTATTCTTTTATCAAAATATAAAAATGTCTAAAAAATTATTACACTCATTCGGGCATGTCAACTAAAAAAATTCAAAGAAAATTATAACAAAATTTCCTTGAACGAACAATTATCCTGCTTCCCTTAGAGATCCTCTAGTTGAACCGAAAGACGGTCGCTCTGATTTGGAAGACGTTCATTTTTGAATTCAAAAGCATCACTCTAGCTTAGAATAATTCCCAATTTGACGTGAAAATTGTATAAATGAGGTTTCTACTAATGGTCTTGACTATTGTCACTAACTTCCTACTAATAGTAAGGACCTTATCAAAATAGTAGCTGCAACAATAGTCAGCTGTTAGTGTTAGTTAGTTTGCTGTTAGTAACGGCAAGAATTCGCATTAGTCAATTTTCACAACTTCATGTAATATTAGGCCGCAAGAAGCCCATTAATGAAACTCGTATGAGTAAATCTAGTACGCACCGCCAGCGAACGTCGTCGTCGCGCACGCGACGTGCACGCGCGGCAGCCAGCGGGCAAAAGTGAGTAAAAGTTCCACACTCCTCGAATTTGGTACAAAATGAATTGTCGTAGGGAGACAATTCCTAAAAGCATTGAGAAAACGAAATTTAAGAACAGTCAAGAATTTTAAAAATTGACTGAAGGAAACCAGTTTTACCTGTGGGCCTAATTAACTGAAACGCCCGACGCATGTCAGTCAACCCAATTAAGTGGCCCCTAATTTCGCTTTTGCTTTTCAGGCATGCACCTATTCCTAAATGAATATCACATGCCGATGATAGAACGTACTATCACAAGATCCGCTGTAAATTTTTGCTAGGAAATTTTTAGTTTGAACAAAGTTATCATGATGCGACGCAAAAATCGCGTTTTTGCGTCGCAAACGTCAATTGGTTGAATGTTTAGCGGTGATACTGCACTAGATACCGCGGAGGCAATTAGAATGGCAATTAGAATCGTGGTGGTCAGACGATGAGCAAGTCACTGTTCTGTCTTTCCCAGAGAAGTCCGTTACCTAAGGTTTTTTGAGAGGCTTCGCTTGTCTGGGCGGGGAAATCTGTCCCTCTGGGATCGAATGCACACAACAGCCGGTACCTCCTCCTGCTGCGCGTGCGAACATTTAATATAAAAATGCACACGGCATCTACGAGAGACTCACGTCCAAAACTCTCTGACAGCTTTTATAGTCAAGGCATCCACAGACGTGACCGTTGAAGCCGTTTGGAAAAGTATAACGTCCGCAATGATACTGCTTCGTCCTCTGAAATGTAGGCATTTGAAGCCTTCAAGTTGCTGGTTATTGGTCCTTGCCCTGGATTAGTGCACCGAATTCCTTAAAATCAGGTTGTTGTCGCTGCTTCCCATCCTCCTTTGGCAGAGGACTACTGTGATATAAAACGGAAAGCACAAAAAGAACAGACGTTTTATGATGCAATGCAAAAGGTCTGCGTCATGCGTCAGGATTGCTCCATTCCATTCCGTTTAAACTAGTAAACTTTAGAGTCTAGTGCTTGCGTACAGCGCAGAAACATGTTGGAATTTGGTCGTTAACTGAGTACGTCGCTGCCTTATGCTTTCACCAGTCTACGAGGAAGCTGCAGCGCACTAAAAATTGCGGCAGAATCAGTACTCTCAAATGTGTGAGCATCAAGCGATCATAACTTTGTTTCTGGTCAGGCTATAAAAAGGACTAAGATTCATGTAGGTTCATGAGACGTCATGATTGCACTATCTACACTTTCAGGATGAAGAACTGCAGACGTGACTGGTTATGTAGGAGTCCTATGTGCATGTATTCGGACTCTGTGGTAGACTCATAGCGTTGTCTCATTTCTGAAATTTTACCGAAGAAAAGTGACATCTTCAACGACAGAACAAACTGAAAAGGACCTGCTCATCTCACGCTTTCCGTTTTTGGCTTGTGCTCGAGAGCTCAATATTTCTCTCACATTTCGTTTTTTATGGCAACATCTCTTATTTATTGAAATAGCGTGACACGATAAAACAGGCAATCAAGCATGATCATAAAAACGCAAACAGGCTTAGAACGCGCAAACACTGGGTGTTTCCTAGCTGTGGTCGTACGAGTTTTGTAATTGACTGCCACTCTCTTAGAAATCGATGTTGGTTTAAAATCTATAACTATCGAATTTCTATCGAATTGCTCGTTGCCTGCAAATGTTGTCCAATGATATGCTGATGTCGCCGAACATATCGATATCTGAAGTAGATTGAAAAATTGATATTCTTTCTATACTGATCATCCAAGATTTTTAGTTTTTCAGTACTTGTCATAGAGTCTCAATCGACGTCTTATGGCATCACGTTATGGGTTGAGTTTTTACTTTAAACGCATTTTTCAATTTCACCCCTCTCAAAATAGATCTTTGTTTCTTCTGATTAACAAAT
>OX377201.1:85189008-85272002 GCA_947396885.1 Heligmosomoides polygyrus polygyrus
TAAAGTTTTGCCTGTGCACATGAGTGGAGCTAAGCAAAATAGTGTCAAATCAGAAATCGAATGCTCCTCTCTTGGTGAAAGACGGATTGAATGAGAAATCAACGTCGGTCGGAGGTGATGGATGTTGGTGTTGACAACGCATCCCTGAGTTTGAACGGCATTTAGCTAGAAATGGGAAACCACGTAGCCAGTGAGATAAATGGTGCACATGTGCTCCGACTAGTCTAGTGTTTTCGCTGGATCAGTCATTTTAGACGCTCGGTGGGGAGTAAAATAAAACACCCACATCAGGGTTGTTCGTGCAACTCATCAAATCATTGTAAAGGCTGATGTAATCGCGCTTTCTTCTCTTACTGTATAATGGGTAAAGAACCGCGTAATGCTTGCTATCTTGTAGTGTAGATTCTCGACCGATCACCCTTACAATATTACCGCCCGTCAAAATCGAGATGAACTCCAGTCGACATAAAAACTGTGGGCGTTAGGAATTCATGCTGTAGAAACTTTTTTACCTTTTCTATAAGAAAAGAATAGAATATAGTAATAAGCGTTACGCAGTGTACATTATTCTTTCTCTTCTTTTTCAATTTTCTTTGACCTTCTTATACAATTCTACTCTCTGTTACCGTTTTGATTTGTTTCTGCCCATATCTTATGACGCAACCCACTGCGATTAAACGAATCGTGCTGATTAGCTCATAAGCCAAGAATAGCTACAGCTTTTCAGGGTTTTCTAATCTTCTAAAAATAAAGAATGTTTTTCTTATTAAGAAAATCTTTTTTCTTCTCTGTCTCTTCATAGAGAAAAAAGCCGTATAGAATACATATGCATCTTGATAAGTAATGCGCAACTAGATATAAAATAAAATCGAAAGTGAATACTCCACTACTCTGAAACGCCTCATACTTTTAATTATCATACTTGGGAAAGCTTTTAAATGCCTAATCCTGTTTGCTAGAATGTTCTTATGTTTTCGAATCTTCTACAGCACACCTCAGAAAAATCTTGGCTGTCAAGTCTCAAGCACTTTTAAGATCATTTTGAAGTGCAAAACGACGTGCTCTTTTTTCGATCACAGCATTCTGGACAAAGGAACATTTCGGGAATATGGCGAAAAGAATCTCGATGGAACGTTCAACTAGTAATGGGGTCCACTCTTACGAGATTTGCACCTAGAACAGCACATTAAGGTTCCCCTCCCGACTGGGAACTCGGAAACTGAGCCTATGAGCGTTTAGATGTGATCTGGGAAAATGTGGCGAATATACTCATGGTTCAGATGTCATGACTGACGGAATTGCTAACTGTCAGCTCGAAGGTGTGTCCAAAAACATTCTTTCTCGTGAATGGGCACCGTCACCGTTTCCCGTATAACGCACAGGTTAATGATGTTCCGTTCAAATGACTCAAATCAAGGAGATTGCTCCTATTATACCATAAGGAAACAGCATAAGGGTGGTGTAACAAACCTGTGCGCTCAGGTTTATTCACGTGTAGATCGCACGGCCTCTTGCCCTTTTACATAACAAAACACGAAGGTAACAAAAAGATTTTTATTAACAGTAGAGACGCATATGAACAGCAACAAAGGGCCACAGATAGAAGGCCGGGTGGGGGTGATGGAGGAAGAAGAAACTCCTCAGAGGCGGGGAGGCGCTGGGGCTGGCACCGCACGACCGGCGATCGGAATAAGACAAAACCAGGAGCATTCCTAGAGGTTCTTTTATATTCTTCAGCCAGTGGGATGAAACAACGGCTGTCCCTGTTACTATATGCTGAACACAATCGAGAGTTGATCCCGGAATAGATGCCACGCTCATTACAGTGGTGAAAAATAGTAGCCGCTTTGAAGAAACTGTTTGAAATACTATAACTCATCCCAAAGGAGAGCTTATCAAAATGAGCCGCAAAAGAGGCGATGTACGAGAGTATTTTCTTGCAACGTCTAGGTTCGGGAAGCATTTCTTTCTCGAGCAGGAAAACGCCGAGATGCTCGAAAAAAATGTTAGTCTGTCGAGTAAAGGTCTGCCGAGTATGGGAGATGTTCAAGAGTATACCCTCTCTACAAGTTTTATTCTCAACAAAATCTGCGGTCGGGTGTTTGCAGTTTGTGCGAATTCTATGCAATTTTTGTGCACTTGTCGAGTTCGTTATAATAATTTTCCGCTGTTATGGTTTCGTCCGGAGTCAGAAAGCTGCTGTGGATCAAACCGGCTGCTGAGCAGCAAATGTCATCATGACTTTTCTTTGGTGCAATGCGGGCTTTGAGAAATGCTTCTGAGCCGTTGAACAGAACGTCGCCGATTGCCGTTAGAGAATCTACGTCATACGTCACAATATTTTCCAGAAAAAAATGCTTTTTTTGAGCAATAGAAGAGGCGAACACAAATCGAGGCGATGGGATAGCTGATGTCTGGTCAAGTCGTGCGGCACCCACATATCAAGTTGTTCTACTTTTCCAATTTTCTTCAAGTGAAGTGGTTCCGTGGTCATGGTATCGCTCCTCAGCAATTTTACTTTTGAATGTTTCTGGGATGGTATTTAATATTCTCTTCAACTCAACGTAGTGATAATCGAGACTTAAGCTCCCACCTAGGAGTTTCTCAAACCATCTACACGCGATACGTTCAGACGTTGATGGCAACTCGACTTGTTTTCGCAGCGCGGTGACTGAGATTGAACCCATATGAGAACATTTCGCACTTCTAATCGCTGAGTTGCCTTCTCTACCTTCCCATCTCTAATATATATATATATGAACCTGCAAACATTTAAAAAGTTAGAAGGCAGATGTAACGTTGCATTGGCTCCTAGCGCGTCTAGAACTTAAGCGAGGCTAAATCATGCTCGCGTTCTTTTCTTTATAATAAGGGGAACAATAAGAAACACAAGTCAGAGAAAGTATCAATTACGGTAAGTCAGCACTGTTTTGCCATAATTTATATTCTTGTACAAAATACAACTCCGTAAAAGACGCAACTTGCGAAGAAGTGGCGCATTCCCGAAGACCTTGGCTACAGCACAGAGCCCGAGGCCGACGAAGACCTGAAATTCGGTAAGGTAAGCAGCATAAAAGTAAATGAGAAGGGCTACTCTGACTGACGTTTCAAAAGGCACAACATCGAATTCCAAAATGCAAAAAAATCAACATAACCCAACTCCGCAGAAGAAAGAGCTAACTTACGGAGAAATGGTGCTCTAGCGAGATCGTGGCGGCTGCACAGACGGCAGCAAGGAGCCCAAGGCAGACGAAGACGTCAAATTTCATAGGTTATGCAACACGGAAATTAATGAGAAGGGCTACTTCGACAGAGTGCCAGTGTGAAAGAAACAGCAGTCCAAAATTAGGAAAAATCAAGCTCCCGTAGCTGGTTGGCCTAAAATTTGCACCAGCTCCTGGCAGTGAGTCATCCTTGCGTATTTTGTTCTTCTCGGGACCCCTTACATTCGAAGGAATTATTTGAGGGCCCCAAGAAGAATAGTTTGCGCCGGTCTTTCGAATGTTCACGATCACTACGGCATCCTAAGAATTGATTTGCAAGACAGGACATTTCACATCGCTCCGTCTTCTGCCCAAAAAAAACGAAACACGGAACGGAAGGCCAAAATCGGAATTCGGAACACGCAAACGGGAATTCCGGGCATCCTCGGTACTAATATAACACTGCGCATGCTTGTCATCTTCAAACCTCCATTTCTGTCCCGAAGTATGTCACACAATCGTGTATGCCCACTGTTGTGTGTCATCGGCCAATTATGCAGTTTTTCGTTGTCCTTCAGAGTGCGCATCCTTGGGCTCGCCGTACACCGCCACAACTTGCAGTCGCTAGAGCTGCTGGTAGTGCAGCAATGCAACGCTCTTCAACAAATTTGTCTTAGCCACTTTATTGCATTTTTTTCTGTACAGAAATTTCAATATCACATGGAACCTCTCATCCTCTTGTCATATCGCGTTGCAAAGCTTTATGTCGGTTATCCGTGGCAACCGATGCTTGTAGTATGGACCCTTACATCTGCTCTTGAGATAGTTTCAGTCAGATAGAGCATAAAACTAGTATAATGTCGTAGTTCACGAATTGACCTCATTTCAACCCCGCTCAGTTCTCGATGTTTGATTTAGGTAGACTGAAAACATCTAAATAAATATACGTTATTAAGATAATGACTAAATGTATGGGAGCTGCCGTCAGAACTAGAATATTGCTCGCTCCACCATCGGAGCACGTATGAATTACTTAAATAGGACAATTTCTCCATTAATATTCTGACTCTCATAACATTGATACCATTAGGACTGTTCGAGCTGGGTAGCCAAGACTGTTAACCACACTTTATTCGGCTGACGTTTCGGCGTATCCGCCTTCTTCAGAACCTGGAAAAGTCAAGCGAGGTTTGAAAGGTTACTCATCCAAGAACTATTTTAAGTCACAGGAGTTTCCGACACTAATAGGAAAGGGAGACGAAAGGGGAGTGAGACAGCCCAACTAACCTTATGGAAGCAACCAAGAGGCTGGTGCGTCACCACGGATGCTCTTAGTGCTCAAGTACGGGAATGTATACGCAAGTCTGACTTAGAAGGTCTGATCAGGGTAGTTCTCATACCGCCTGCTAAACTCAGAACCCAACTTGTTAGGAACCGGCTGTACGATCGCGCTTGTGATACCCCGTCCTGCATGGTCTTCCCGTTCGGAAAGGAAGGGGATTGCACGGCCTCAGGTGTGGTATACCTCATCACTTGCACGGAGTGCAACGAGGAATACATCGGTGTGACGGGCAGGCCGCTTTGGGTGAGGGTCAAGGAACACATGGACGGACTCCGGAGATGTCAGATTTCCACGCCGTTGGGGGAGCACAGGCAGCGTAGCCATGATGGCGCAATGGTTGGGGTCGCGGTTACAATTCTTGCTCGAGTGGTTGATATCGCAACACGCAAGACTCTCGAAGCGCTGTGGATTGCCTTCAAGAATCCCGCGATCAATAGGAGGGAATAGCGCGTAACGCTAACCCAGGAGCTGGCCTCATTCGCTGACCTCTGTGGGCTCGACCCCGGAGGGCGACAGCCGGAGGGTCGCTGAGGGGTTGACCTTAGGTGGTAGTCTCATTCACCCAAACCTCCCTCCGAGGGTGACGCACCAGCCTCTTGGCTGCTTCCATAAGGTTAGTTGGGCTGTCTCACTCCCCTTTCGTCTCCTTTTCCTATTAGTTCCGGAAACTCCTGTGACTTGAAATAGTTCTTGGACCAGTAACCTTTCAAACCTCGCTTGACTTTTCCAGGCTCTGAAGAATGCGGATACGCCGAAACGTCAGCCGAATAAAGTGTGGTTAACGATCTTGGCTCCACAGCTCGAACAGTCCTATTGGTATCAACGTCATGCCAAGATTCAACGACAGTCGATCATGGATATGTTCTCACAACAGTTTATCACAACGTTAACATCAGAACACCGATATTAGGTCGGACCGAAAGTCTCCGTCGTTTCAGCGCTTTGAATGTTCTCGCATTGGTACATGTTTTACATTCTGCAATCTAACAAGAGTTTTTAGTATCAGCACATAGGGAAAAACGCATAGCTTTAAAAGCATATAAAACTTCCTAAAGATATCCAACTTTTCCCTTCTTCAAAACTCGGCATTGTAAGTGGTTAGTCAGTGGTTTTTTAGGTGGATTGTTATTTAGCAAGACCTGACGTCTCAAAAAACCTCATGTGGCATAAAAGACGCTACTGACTAACAACTTGCTATCGATTTTCAAATCCTCACATTGAGAGCCAAAAAGCGCGATTTTCGGATTCTGGGGCTTTATGGACTGATCGTGAATCTTGAAATCGCCAAGGCAGAATTAAATCGAAATCCGGCTGCCACATTAGAAATAAAAAGCTCGGCGGAAAAATGTTTACAAGAGACACTTTGGAAGGAACACAGGGAACCTTAAATTGATAGAATGCCTTGCTGCATGTCAGCGACACTGCGCACGTACAGGCTGAGATCGATGGCTTGCATTCGCCTCTCTCGTTCAAGCTTTCACCAACGATAGGTTCCCAAATAACGTCTACAGCCAAATGCTCAGTATCATATGTGGCGTAGGTCCCCTAGTGGAGGTTGTGCATTTCGTAGTGTTTGCCGAACGGACTCGCTTTCCACGTTTCCGGGGCTTGCTGTAATCAATCCGTACGAACGGGCACCCTATGCATAATAATGCGTTTCTCGTTTACTAAGGGAGGCGAGCGAATAGTGTTTGCCCATAAACCTTGCAAAACCGGGCAGCCTTGCCCCATTCTGCTTTGCCTTCCTGCAAAAGGGCTAATTATTTCGGCACTTAGTTTCACCATTCCCTCTCTCTTTCTTTGCCCTTCTTGAGAAGTCATTGTCGTGTAAAACACACAAAGATTAGAAGAAATGTAGAAAGAACCACCAGCGCTCATTTAATGCTATACTACATGTTTGAGGAAACCTTGAGCGGCTGCTATAGAGGCTTCACGCGGTTAGATTAATGCTTAGCTGCGAGTAAATCTCTGACGCCATACGATACTGGAATCCCCACCCTCTGCATTCCGCGCAGGATGTTATCATCTTACACCAGCGGTGCTATTCGATAACAGGATAACTCACGATATCCTCAAAGCCATCTGCAGATGCTCTGTAGCTGAGGCGGAAACAGTCTCATGCTAATGCGGTTTCCAAGAAGTAATTTAAGACGTAAGGCCTATCGAGCTACTTTGGTAGTGTGACTTCCGGCATCAATCGCCTGAGAGCATGTATTGATCTCATACATCATATCCCTTCTGATGCCCGGTTTTGAATCCCTTGGATTATTAAGCTTGGAGCGTAGTATACATTAGATCCGAATGAATCATTTTCGAAGATCCCAATCCGAGTCATCCAAAAACACGATACCAGAAAATCGCCCTTATCCGAATCACCCAAAAGTCCGAGGTCCGCAAAATCGCCGTTATCCGAGCCATCTGTTTATCCGAAGATTTTCGATTGGATCCAATGTGGAGCGTAGTCGAAAGGGTTGCTAACAAGACGAGACACCCTAATGTCACATTTCTTCGCACCGCTACTGAAGCAGCATTCACATATATGGACAGCGCTGCTTTAAAAAGAACATGTGGGACAGCGCTCTTTTAAAGAGAACATGTGGGCGCCTCAGGTCAAGAATAGAGAAGTCATTGCGGCTGACGGAGAATATATTGTGTAATTTTACTCTTAAGATATCTCTCTATTTGCGTGTAAAAAACTTTACATTTTATTTGTTTTTGTGTAAATGAATTTGATTGGAAAGGGGAAGTTTAGTTTGGCCGAATTTATACGTTGTACCCTACAATATTACACCATCGATAACCTAACCCATAGATGGAGTGGAGCAAAGGTTTTTCACGATCTCTAACCATTGCATAGGCTAAATACGCATTCAAACTGCCACGACGGTATTTGTAGAATGCATGTCTTTTTCAAGTGGGCGCGTGGAGCGCAGTCGGAAGAGGCGCCGGCTGTCGCCTGCACCCGATACCAGGTTTCTGGCTCGGTTTTCCAGCCCAGGCCTACCAAACCTTCCACCCCTCCGGGGTCGGTGAATTGGTACCAGCCCTGTCTGGGAAGGATAAAGCGCGGACTTGTTCATCGGCTGGCCACCGCTTGTCATTGCATGGTCAAATACGCAATCAACTGGCCTCCACGACATCCCCTAGAAGTAGAATGCGTGACGCATCCCAAAGGGTATTGAGTAACGCCGTCATTTGTCCTTTGTCCTTGTCCTTTTTAAAAAAGGTTTGGTTAATGCCATCCTTTATTCCTTATCCTTTATTCCCATAGTAGATGAGAAAAGGCACAGTCTTTGAGTAATGCTGTCTCGTATTTTCCTGTATCTGATATTTCATTGACAAGCTGTAACATAGAGAAAGTTGCAATTAAAGTTTAGACTAACCAGATGTCTATTTGGCACAGATGTTCTATAGAAGAAGGATGTCCTTAGTTATCGACTTTAACACCATACATGATTCAATACGAGACTTCGCTGTTATCCGCCGTAAACGCACTGTAAACCCGAAGTTTCGAGCATACAATTTGACATCTTGGATGATTTAGTTTATTGGATAGGGTCACTGCTTTTCCTTTATGATCTCAAGCAAAGTTCGAAACTTTAAATCTATTCCCGGAGAACGTGGCTTATCGACTCGATGCGTTCTTATGATGCTACTTATTGTGCTCTTATTCGATTTGATTCCGCGCTGCTCATGTTCCTGGGATATATTCAAATGCACGAGGAAACATGAAGTCAATTAGATGAGCACCATATGGTTTGGTCATTTGCACCGCTTTTTGGCTTGAAGCTTGAAAACTCAAGAAACCGCTCGATTCCCTCTCCCCATTTAGAACACTCATTGACTGCGCGATCCGGCTATGTGAATTCTTCCTTCTTCGGATCATCACAACGTTGTCAGGAACGCGTAGGAGGCGCTTCGATTTCCAGACCCATATCCTCACATATCACGTCTCGCATGACATTTTCGAGAGTGGAGTTGAAGGGCTTTGGAGATATGGTATCTCCTGGTCGAACACCTATCTTAACATTGAGTCGTTGTAGTATGGTGAGACCTTGGTCGTGAACCCAATTTACTGCTCCCGAAATGCACTTATGTACTGTGTAGGAACAACTTGTCTCATCAAGCTTTGATGGCTTCAGTTCCGACAGAGCGAGTGTCTTCTTCAGGTCGATGAACGTTAGGCAAGCTTGTACTATCGCGATGAACTTCGTAACGGTGTGTATGTGGTCGTCGTGCTGAATCCTCTCCGAAACCTGCTTGTTCGCATGGCTGTCCAGCGTTTTGCTGATGCTATTCAGGATCATTCCAGTGAATAGCTTATGGACTACGGGCAGGAGAAAGATCGGGCCATAGATGTAAATATCGGTCACGACTCCCTTCGTGTACAACATGACGGTCTTGCTGCTCTTCCACTGAGATATAACACTGCACTCAGACAGGCAGCGTGTTAAGAGCCTTGCAAGGGTTTTGACAGGAAACGTCTGAAGGCTGTTCAGGTCTGACCCGACCCTGTCAGGAAGTAGTGCTGTAGGATTTTTTACCGACAAGATGGTGTGTCGGAAGGGTGAACAGAGAGCACGACATCTTGCGGTGGATGTCAAGCCCGGAGATCGGAGTGGGAATCGTGCATGACCTCCTCCGTTCCCCATCCGGTTGAAGTGACGACTTCACCAAGCGTTGGAGAGCGTTTGTCTTGGCCTCAAAGTGGGCTAATTCGAAGATGAAGGACAATGGCGTCACAGATGCTCTTATCCACCTAAATGTCCGTACTCTCTATTTAAGCTTTTCCTTTATCGCATGTGCGTCTTGTCCGTGCGAAGCTGACTCTCAAAAAGAGGATGTTCAAGCGTGACACCCATAAACCGGCACCGGTGAGGATCCCCACATTCAAGTCTGAGGAGTTGTAATATACGATAAAGTCGTATGATTGGAATCTTCTTGAAGATCCATCGGGAGACTACGACCTTCTCTCCAAAGGACTGTTGAAATGTGCTAGCAGCTCTTGCGAAGCCACATCACCGTCTGCTTCAAGACTCAACGCACATGCGATTAAACTCTTGGAGCAAAGAACAGCTGTTAAACTGGATCCTAATGCTTCCCATCTGGAAAAAGTCACCATCTCGAAGGCCTGTCGAATTGCAGTGAAGGAGTCCATTCAAGCCTACAAAAGATTGAAGCTGTTAGAAGCGGCTGGGAAAGGTTCAAGCATAAAGCGCTGCAAACGAGATGTCTGCGATCAGAAGGCAATAATGTCAGCCCTTGTGGATAAGGATGGAACAACGCAAACGTCTCGAAGAGCGATGGAGGCCATCGTTCAGGAATTCTACACAGATCTGTTCCGTTCTTCCATCACTGTCCCGAAATGTTTGATGCCACCAGCTGAGGAAGTACCTCCCATTCTGGAATCAGAAGTTGCCCATGCCATCAGAAGGATGAAGCCGGGCACTGCTCCCGGACCGGCCGGCATTTCTGCTTATCTCCTTCGTGCGGGTGGCAGTGCCCTCTGCTCACTTCTTGCCAAGCACTTCAACCACTACCTTCGACTTGGTAGGATTCCGGACTCATGGAAGCAGTCGAAAACAGTTTCTTCAAAAAAAGTCAGCAGGAGGATATCAACAACTATCGACCCATCAGTCTTCTCTCGGTTGTCTACAAGATCTTCACCAAGATACTGCTCAATCGTATGGAGCGTTGCCTGGATGAGTATCAGCCAGTGGAGCAAGCAGGGTTTCGCAAGGATTTCTCCTGCATGGACCATATTCAGACTGTCTCACCTCTCATCGAGAGGAGCCGCAAATACCACCTTCCACTTATCCTTGTCTTCGTGGATTACTGGAAAGCGTTCGACTCTGTGGAAATCAACGCCATTCTGAACGCGCTTGTGTATGCTGGTATACCATCGCCCTACATCCGACTTCGACGAATGCTTCTCGAACACATCGACTACCATCCAGTTGTTCGATCGAAAGCTTAAGATTCCTATCGGAAAAGGAGTACGGCAGGGAGACACGATTTTTCCTAGGCTATTCACAGCGGCACTCCAGGATGCCATGAAGGACTTGAACTGGGACGATAAGGGCTACCTTGTCGACAGTAAACGGATCAGCAACATTCGCTTTGCCGACGATATTGTTCTCACCTCTGCCAGCACGGCAGAAGCCGAGGAAATGCTGAACGAGCTCAGTTTGGCAGGTATGAAGATTGGATTGGACATGAGTATGTCCAAAACGCAATTTATGGTCAACCAGTGGTAGACAGTAGACACGGGGCTCGTAAGGTTAAATGGAGTCGCTCTACAACAGGTCGACTCCTACGTCTATCTGGGAAGAGAGCTGAACATAAATAACGACCTCGCTTCTGAAATCGCCCGCAGGAGACGCGCAGCATGGGCAGCCTTCAGTTCGATTCCCGAAGTCACCGATCAGGTCGAGGATGCCGGCCTCAGGGCCTCGATATTCAACGCCTCTGTACTGCCTGCGATGTGTTACGCGACGGAAACCTGGCCCGACAACAAGACAATCGCCAGAGCGATGCAAACTACGCATCGTGCACTGGAGAGATGTCTTCTAAGGACAAGCCTTCGTCAGCAATGCAAGAAGGCCTATGAAGATCGGAGCTACGGGAGAAGTTGCAATTAGCAGACCCGCTGCAGTACATGAAGAAGTCCAAATATCGCTCGGCCGGACACCTGCTTCGACCAAAGGACGATAGATGGAGTCTCCTTGTCACAGAATGGCTCCCGAGAGACCATAAGAGACCACTGGGACGACCGCCAACGCGATGGGCAGACTCATTCTCAAGATCTTTCAGAGAGCGGAGTCTGCCTCACTGGATGCAAGCAGCCAGAGGTCGAGCGGTTTGGAAGAGTTGTGGTCCCCGCTGAAAAGACCTCCAGCCGACAAAAAGACCATCAAAGTATCAAAGTAAAGTAAGTTTATCGCATTAATGAGCGTGAACAACTAAAGCATGTTTGTTTCTGGATAGCCTTTGCATGCTTCGTGCTTGCAAAGTAGCGCAAATTTTTAAATGCCAACTACCTGGGCAGTAGAGAACTAAAAAAATAAAGCAGGAACGGCCTCTCTTGGAGAGCGGAATGAGTCATTATATCTTGCCAAGCCACCTACAGTTTTATTACCATGGCAGTATTGGATTGAAACGATAGCTCTCGAAAAGCAAACACTCGCTTATTCCATCGAGCTGCTGTATCCGTCGCCGTTCAAAAGGTATGTAAATGGCGTGCAGCGCATTAATACCTCAGCCCACCTGTCCTCATGTATCCATCCGAAGAGTGCGTGTAGTGCAGTTGGAAGAGGTGTCGGTTGTGGCATGCATCCGATTCCGGGATTTTGGTTCGGATTTCCCGCCCTGGCCAAAGTAATCATGCATATTTTTGGGAGTGGTGAATTTGTACCAGCTTTGTCTGGTAAGAATATTGTCTGCAGCTCATTGTAGAGATTAAACAAAGAACAAAAGATAAAGGAGCCGTTACTCAATCTATTTTAGGATGTGACGCATTCTATAATACCTCTACCGGATGTCGTGGCTGGGGTTTGAATTCGTATTTGGGCATACTAATGACTTGCGGTGGTCAGACGATGCGCAAGTTATCACTTTATCCTTCCCAGACGAAGCTGGTACTAATTTACCGACCCCGGAGGGATGGAAGACTTGGTTGGGCTGGGTGGGAAATCGGAACAAGGAGCCTGGTAAGGGGTGCGCACGACAGCCAGCGACTCCTCCCACTGCCTTGCAGGCGCCCAGAGGCGAAATACGCATTCAATTTGTGCACACGACATCCTGTAGAAGTACAATGTGTGGAGCTTACTAAAAGGGATTAATTAACACCGTTCCTTATCCTTTATCATTTATCCGTCTGATAGTGGATCAGTGTGTGGAGCAATGGTTTGCCCCGCTTCCAGTCGATTTGCTCTGCTTCTTTCCGTACCTGGTCGTGGGACATCTATCCGTTCGCTGGTGTTTATCGGGGGATTAGTCGGAGATGGCAGTGCTTGGCAGTGCCGTCCAGGTCTAGCCTTCAGCACTTTTCACTGTTCCCCTCGTTTCGAGCGCAGACGGATGGACAGCTCAGCTAGGCCGGGGTCGGTGGTGACGAGGGTGAGTGCGATGCGGTGGTCAGCGGACGATTTTATGACGTGCGGCGTTTACGGCTGGAAATGGCAGTGCAGATGGCCAGCGAGGCGGCGGCGGCGGAGGACGTTTCTGGGATTAGACCAGATTCGCCACTTGCGTTTTATAACATCGTCCGTCGCCAGACCAGACGCCAGCGGCCGACTGGACGATTGCGCGCCGCCACGGCCAATTCTCGCCACATTTTCTGGTTTTTTCTCTGGTTACGTGGACCTCGCTCCACGGCATCATCTGGCTGCCTCTGTTTTGCAGACGTCTTGCATCGGCCCGCGCTGCCAGAATCGCTTGTAAATTGAGAAGCGGGAACTGTGTCATGTAATGTGGTGATGGTGTTACAGTTGCAACTTCCTGTGTTCTAGTAAGAACAGGGCACAAGCTTGACCTTGTGGTGAAGAAAGACAAGGGTGGCATACTGTAAGCAGAACCAAACGGTTCAATTGCCTAAATCAAAACTGTATTAACGCACGCCACGCCATGTAGCGCCCTTTGTCTTTGATCACATTTGGGCATGCTTTCCACCTCATGAAATCACCACGTACAAATGAGGCATTTTCATGTTTACATATTACTTCTCTACCTGAAAGCATGGAATTTTTACAAGGATCAAATTCGTTCAATAAATAATGAGGTGTTAAAAAATTAGTGGCCACTGATTTGTAGCAGAAACTATATTCTGCTACAAATCAGTGGCCACTATTTTTTTAGCACGGCGGTAGGAGGCGCCGACTGTCGCGTGCACGCGACACCAGGTCCCTGGTTCGGATTTTCCGCCCAGGCCAAGCAAGCCTTCCACCCCTTCGGTGTTGGTGAATTGCTAGCAGATCTGTCTGGGAAGAATAACTGTCTGACTTGTTCATCGGCTGACCACCGCAAGTGATTGTATGGCCAAATACGCATTCATATCGCCTACACGACATCCCACAGAGGTAGAATGCGTGGCGCAACCCTAAAGTGATTGAGTTACGTCCTCGTTTATCCTTTGACTTAACTGATAGCACCAAATTTTTACGCTTGATCCAGTTCGTACCTTGAATAATGATGGGTTGAGATTTAGCGGAGACTGATTTATAGCCGAAATTATACTCTGTTATAGAAAAATTGAGCAGTAGTGTAACCCGATAAGGCGCATGCTGCTTGAGTCAGAACACCACCCCAAGCTGCAGATGTGAGCAAGAATCTCATTTGGAATACCCCTCTTCCCTCTCTACCCTGCTCCACCTCCTTACTGCTTATATTTCTCTTTTTCACGAACGATTTGGCGAAATTTGAGTCATTTCTCCATTTGGGATTAATCAAAACCACTGAAACCCTTCAAGTTAGAGGAATCAAGGGATCAACAAAACTCTGAACTTTTCGTGATATGATACGCTTTGATAACTATGGATGTATTCTTTCTTGAAAATATACTAAATTTGGGACAATAAAGGATCAATAAAAAGCATTTGCAAGACCACTGCACAATAATGACGCGCAAATTTGTGAAACTTGTGAATGGTTTCAAAACATGTAAGGTTCTTCTAGGCCGAATCAATCCGCTCCTTGTTTTCTTTGTCATCCCTTTTATTTGCTGTTAGCTTGCTTGTTGTTTCTGTAGCTATGTTTTTTTATACTCTTGCTGCTTTTTAGATTTACTGTGTTCTCACACATCCGTTCATTAAAAAGTAAGTGAATTATTTATTTATTTATTATTAATACATCCATAAGGATGCGCCAACATTGATCGTAATAAAGCCGCGAAAACATTTCCCAGAAAAGCAGGAACAGAAAAGAACTCAGAACTCAATTACAATTAGCGAGAAACATTAAAAAGAAGGCTACCAAGAGCAATGAGAAGAAGGCCTAGCATCTATGAACCTGCGCTATAAAGGGAGAAAATAATCAGAGTAAGGGTAGGACAGCCAACCCTCAAGTAACATGCTCACTACAGAAAATCATATCTGTTTGCCCATGGTAAGCTATGGTGTCACAATGCACCGCAATATAGGAAACATAACTGAGTAATAAGTGCTATATATATTGCCCGATGCTTGAAACAAGCTGTCAGAAACTGGCAGTATTATTATGATAGTGATCCGGAGGAACATGAAGATCTAGCAGCAAATAAACCATGTCTAACTGATGGTGCCCCCGACCTCCATTGCATTAGAACCACGGCAAGGTGCCTGACGGAAAATGTAGTGAAAAATGAAAACCAATAGGTGGCTATTAATGATTATTAGTCAAGGGGTTATTTTTAAGACAGACTTCTCAAGAAACTGTGGAGCGTGGGTAGGTGGAGGCTTAGCCAGGAATCCATTAACTGTTCCTGAAACCCAATCAACATGAATCCCTAAATATGGGGTTTCCCTATTGAGATGCAGATTCCCCTTAATCAACAACGCTTGTATCTCCAAACCTTTGTCGCATAGACTTCTACTCCGCCTGCAGTTTCCTGATCCACCGAGGCAAAGTTCCTCTTAGGGCAGATTCTAAAGCCTACAAAAAGAGCGTATCTGCAGAAAATGAGGAGAGCTGTCAGCTAAGTTCATCATAGATCTCCCAACTGCATGTAGTTTATAAGGAATTTGTTCAGATTCTTCCGATCGTTCTGCCGCCGTAATTCTGCTTCTAAACGGTTTCGCCGTGACAACTTTAACCGATCCACTTTGTATATTCTGCTTTTTTTAACAAATTGCGAGGATTCAGTTACACGTTACAATTAAGCTATTTTTCAGCGAACTTAGTGCTGATCAGACTTGTGATCAGCGCTCGAAAAAGAAGTAAGCTGAAAATGGAAGACACAGGGTTGATAATGGGAACAGGCACATGCATTACAAATCATGGTTATCTTTAGTAGGCGAACTATGTTGTTAGGCTTCTAGGCTTCGTGCTGAGGTACAATAAGTGTAGCTATGTAGTTCGGTATTTTAGCCTTTTTTGCATAATGCAGCTCTTTTCGCAGCTCTCCCAAGAAACAGATTTCGCATCACAGACAGGCAGACTGATGAGCACTTCTACTCAATCTCCTTTTCACAAAGAAGATGAATAAACATAGACTGCGACTTTAGCAGCTCTCGTGAAGGCCACGTCTCCTGGTTTGCATGTCTCCTGGTTTGGCATCTTCATGTACACAGTGCATGTTTTTCTCTGGCTGACTCACGGAACCAGTCATATGGGCAACAACCCTCTCAGTCAGAATGTTGGCATCTGCTTTAAAATGTTGTATCAGAAACTATCCGGTAGAGCAGAAGTAAGGACATTGGATGACGATGGAGGATTGCACCCGAATCGATTCTGTTGGGTGTACAGAGAAGTGCTGGCTCCGTGGATCCCACATGCCTTGACGGGTAGCATGCAGTTCACCCGGATACCCGTCTGCCAGTCTCTCCTCCTTTTCGTAAGCAGTCTCGGGATGACCTGGGGATGAGATTGTGTTCCACTCCACTTCAACATTTTGTACTGCAACGCATACCTGTCGTTTGGCTACCTCGAGGAGAAGACCCGCCAGCGAAAGCTAAAATGGGCCGCTACCCCAAATTGTGTCTCCTTTGCTGCTCCTAAGATTCGTGAGGAATATGTTGTAATGAGCTGCTTTTGCACGGCACACGGTTGCCGCTGTCGTTCACGGCACTCAGCTCCAGAAACTCGCGGAAGCTGTTCTAGAAAAGCAGCCGAGACGATCTTCAGTGCACCTTCTTCGTGATAATGTAGACCTCAAATGGCTAATGCGACCCACTAAAGAATCGAGGAGCTGGGCTAGAAGACCGTACCCTATCTGCCGTGTTCTCCTAACGTAGCCCCTTCGGATCACCACTTTTCCCACTCTCCAGAGACTTTATTGGCTAAGAAATGTTTTAAAAAGTTTGAAGACTCAAGTCAGGTGCTCGTCGACTTCTTCGACTGCCAGTCTCACCACTTTTGGGTAAAGGGGATCGCTGACCTGCCCAATAGGTGGACCACTGCGGTGAATAACAATGGTGATTATTTTGTTGATTAATTTTAGAAGAAAAATAAAAAGCCTATCAAGACTTTCCGATCACTCTAAACACAAACACAGAAATTTAAAGCACATCTGAGAAATGGGCTGGAACAAGGAGCGATATTACGCTCTGCAAGCGAACTTTCAACTTAAGCTCAAGTAGAGACTTGTAGAACATCACCAATTACTAGAGCTGGAATTTATTCAAGCAGACAACAGTCAACTCATTTGAGTATTAAAGGCAAGAACATCGTTTTCGAACACCTTCGCGATTTGCTCGAAAATGAAGAGCAAATGGAAGGCACAGTCAAAAAGTGAGCCTCTTCCAGGATGAGTCAAACATGACAGGCAGCTGCTTCTCAGCGGGTCATTCATCACAGCTGTGCTGCTGCTGCATCAGCACTGAATAGCTAGCCTGAAGATCCTGCCCCATTATAATCGTCGGCGGTAGTGGCCCGAGTACTATTGCTGACTCATCCAACTTCCTATTCACTGCTTTAATATCGAAGCTGCTTCCTGTTGTTTGCGTTGATTCGGAATAATCATTTCAATTAACCACGGAACTTTTTAATTCCACAATGGTTGTCAAAACACGCTCAAAAATGGCCAAATTCTTCGAAATGCTTCTTTTCCATGATCACCCATATTAGCTCCGCACGTTTGTTTCATTGGATAAATTGAATTGTTGAGCTTTTTTAAATCTTAAATTTTTAAATTTTAGATTGTATATTTTCGCTGGTTTCAAAAGGAAGGGCGCAAAATGTAATTATTCCGGGGCACGGGATGGTTGTTGAACTACATTAGGATGAAGGACAAAGAACGAGGAACCAATCCTTTTTGGGATGCCTTCTGGTTACTCCCTTTCTTTCTCCGATGGTTTTCTTGACACATCGTAGGATCGTGTGGGCCACCCTCCTCCAGGTCTCACTGGTGCCAAATGAATCGGGAAGATTTGCTTCGAGCACTGCTCACCGTAGCTTGTTGGCTTTGAACCCCGCAGGTTCCACCATCGAACCCTGGGGCCGGATTCATCAACGACTTATAGCAATTTAACGAAGAAGTGATAGCGATAGCGCAGCTTATCAGCGAGCGATATGTTGAAATGTTTCAGCGTATCCCTTGATAAGCTCGCTATCATTTCTCCGTTAAATTGCTAGAAGTTGTTGATGAATCTCGCCCCTGGATTCTATTCTTACCTTAGGTTTGATGCGTAAAGGTATCACTAGATCGGTTACCAGAGGTCTGTGCTGTTATGCTACATCTTCTGCCATAAGGGCTTTCATACCCCAGACGGCAGGTCTTCGCATTAGGATGCGGTCGACTTCTATCCTTCTTCCTCCGCTAGCATAGGTTACATTCTGCCTCTCCCTCTTCGCGTAGAAAGTGCTACAGACAACCAGGTCGTGGGCGACAGCTAGATCAAGAATTATTTCTCAGTCTGTGTTCACCAAGACGACCCCATTACCTCCATGAACCCTTTTTACTCCTCTTCTGCCAGTCCCTTCGTGCCCGTTCATGGCCCCTGCTATGGATAGAGAGCCGCCTTCTGGTACGGAACTTATGGCTCCCTCGAGCGTGAAGTAGAAGTCATCCTTGTCGTGGTCGGGGCATCCCGTATGTGGGGCGTAGACCGATATGACGGTCAAGTAACCCTCCTTCGTTTCCGGCCGCAGTGACATGATGCGGTCGTTCATTCTTTGGACTGCAGCTACCTAATGCTTGAGGAACTCGGCGACCTATATAGCTACTCCATCCTTCTGGTGTCCTCTCCGTTGTAGAAGAGCTTAACCCCTTTTCCAGTCTCCTTGGCCTTCGCCCCTTTCCATCGCGTTTCCTTCACAGACAGGTTCTCTATCCTTCTGCGCTTCATCATCGCTTCGCTTCGTATTCCCTGGATCTTCCGGTCAGTGTTCCCATGTTCAGAGTCCCTAGCCAAATTAGCTTCTTTGGCCGAGGTTGTTCTGCCCTGGTAGCCCTCGCGTACTGACCGCAGAACTCGGGCGGGAGTTCTGCGCGTCACTTCCGAGTGACGTCCTTTATTTGTCATGAGGCGTCTGTAGCGCAGTCAGTGGAAGTGCCGGCTGTGGCGTGCATCCGATGCAAGGTTCCTGGTTTGGATTTCTCACCCGGGCCAACCGAGCGAGCCTTCCATCCCTCCGAGGTCGCTTACGCATTCATATCGCGTCCATGATATCCCATGGAAGTAGAATGCTTGATGTATTCCCAAAGGGATTGAACGCTGTCCTTTATCCTTTATTCATCTTTTATTTGTCGCCTTCCTTTGTGCGCTATAAATCCAACAGAAGCTTTGGCAATGAGCCATCTACGCAATTCTGATTCGTCCCGCGTCGAGCCTCCACATATAGATGCCCTTCAGATTTCCACTTTTTTGCGGATGCACTAGAGCTTCGAGTGCTATGTGTGGTATGTGCGTGTTGAATGGCGCAGATGCTCTCCGCTGAGCGGCGGCCGCTTTGTGTCCGACGAAGGGCATGACTGCTGCCGCCGCTGCTGCTGCTGCTGCAGCTGATGTCGGCGCTAGCCCAGACAGACATTTGCGACGTATTACGACCGCTGCGTCACCGCCACTCACGTGTACCTCTTCATCGTAAACTCTTCGAAGACCTCTGATGTTGAAGGTTAGCCGTCACTGGCCATTTGGGAATACTACACACTTCTGCAGCAAAGAAGATTTACCTTGCAACCTTGCCAGCCCAAGATAGAGGGCTTCATGGCGCGTAATAGTCAGCTCTCCCGATCTTCGGTCACGAAAGGAAAGAGATCTCATTATTTTCTGTTTGTAGCTTCTTCTTGAGCCTTACATAAGCTGCTGTTCTCGCCATAGTTTGTTTTTGTTTCGTTCTATCTTATAGGGCGTTCTATAAGGCAAGAAAAGTAAACTTAGAGAAAGAGATTCAATAAAAGGATAAAGAACGACGTTTCTCAATGTCTCCCCTCAACGAGGAAAGTGCTTCGCATTTTAAATCTACGGGATATCGGGATGCGATTTGAGTGCGCTTTGGTCCATACAATGACTTGCGCTGGCCGGAGCACAGACAAGTCAGTGTTTGATTCTTCTCGAACACGTCCGATGCCAACTCACCTATCTCTGACTGATAGAAGGCTTGGTTGAACTGTGTGGGATCCGAACCAAAATCCTTCAGTCGGAGTGAACGTGATAGCCGGCGCCTTGCTTGACAGTTCTGCTGCTCACCCAAGCCTCAAGATTGTCCGCTTTGATAAATCACGGGGCTAAAGCTTCGAACCACACACCGCTTCACAGCAAGCACCCCGGCATATGAAATATTAGGTGGAAGCTGTGTAAGCCCCGCCGTTTTTTACATCTCATTCTGTACTTCGCTGAAAGTTTTTAATAGCACAGCCTTATACATACATGTATATCGTTTGAAAGAGAATGACTTGGTCTACCAGAAAGTTTGTTTGTCTTCTTTCTTTTTCAAGGTTTATCAATTTTGAGGTCTTTAGAGTGGAAGGTCAGAAAAAAAGAAAAATGACCATCGCCGACAGCTCCTTCTTTCTGTTTACGTTTGAAATTTTTTGCACAGTGTTAAACTCCCTTCAAAAGAGATGATTATTTCTACTAGAATATGTGTTGAGTTTTTTGTTCGCTTTGATTTTCGTTAGTTTTTAGGACATTAAAGCGTATTTCTACCAACAGTTCCTACTCCTTGATTATTTTCCATTTTAATAGCCTAAAAATTAGCAAAATTCAGAAAGGATAAAAGACAAAACATGCATTATGATAAAAACATTACCTTCCAAATGACATACTACACCGTATGAAAATGATTGGTAAAGGCCGTTTTTCTCTTTTTGACATTTCGCTAAAAAAATCACAAAAATTAAAGAGAAAAAAGCGAAACATGTGTTCTTATAGAGCTGAACATTCTCTTTTGAACAGCATATAACATTGTTCAAAAAACGTTAAATAAATAGTAGGAGCTGGTGGCAAATATAATTTATATCTTCCGGACACTCTTTAACGAATTTAACACCCTGAAAATGAACGAAAAACAAAGTGAACAAAAACCCAACGTTCAGTCTTGTAGAGCGAAGTTTCTTCCTTTGAAGGTTGATGTAATAACTTTGTGAAAAAACTCTAACCTAAGCAGAGAGAGAATGAGCTGCCAGCGAAGGTCATATTTCGTTGTTTGACTTTAAAATTTCATTACTTAAAAATTGACAAGAACTGAAATCGAAAAAAGGGAAACACACCTTTCAGTACATCTAATCATTCTCTTTCAAACGGTATATAATGATAAGCGAAAAAGTTTTAGAATTTCACAGTAAGTGAAAAAGTATGTAAAGTATGTTGTATGTATTTACACATTGTATGTATTTGTTTTTTACATATTTGTAGTATGTAAAACGACAGCAGAGCTTGGCCTCCAGTCTAATAACAGCCGATCATCGAGACCTTCTTAGGCTTCTTTTTACAAAATCCAGACCGAATACAGAATCTTGTAGGGATTAGTTACATGTGTCGCTGAGCATGTTGCAATCATTCGAATCTAATTTCGCAGTTCCAAGAGCTCCAGCTATATAGTCATTTTTTGAAGAATGTTGGAATCCTCTTGTCATGTCATCGTATGTACGTGTACCCTATGTATAGCTACTTTACTTTTATAAGGATTGCTGGAGAGGATCCGAAGAATTTCCTTAATTTTGAGCAAATTTGTTGCTTATGGACCGGCTCATGACTACGATTTCTTATAGTTAGGTGAAATAGGTTATTTAGTGAAGGAACCGTACTAAAGACGTCAATGCCCCTAAAAGGCTCGCAGTTTTGCAATACTCAGGGAACTTTCAGTGGTTGAAATGAAGCCCAGTGTGTTCATCTACATATGAAGCGCTGTGTAGGATAGTACAAACAGGAGGCACCTTTGTCGAAGCTCGAAATCCGTTCCTATTAGCTTGTAGTTCTTGAAAAGAGTTCTTGAAAATACAAATGAAACTAGGGCAAGTATTTTCAGTCCTTGCATCTGATCAACCTTCAGGAATTCACCCAAGTGCTGGAAATGTAGTGCTGATTAAATGATGTCATTCTTAGCAGATCGAACATCGTTGCTCATCTCAAACTTTGCAGAAAACTTGATTGTTGCGTCGATAATTGCCTCTTCATTAGCACGTATGCTGGTTAGTTGGTCGGGTCGTCGTCATTGATTTCTGCTGCGATATTCACTGTTCGTTGTCTACTCATCGTCGTCGTGATGTGGATTGCAGTCATCGCGATCTTTTTGTCTGCTGGTGTTCATCTTTTATTTTTTCAAAACGACCTTATGGAATAAAGGGAACACTAGGCACGAAGCTACGCTCTTTAAAGGTTCATGCGTTTCTCTGCTGTTAGCCGACAACATCTACGACTGGCTGGTCTTTAAGTCCTGCAACAAAAACTCAGTCGTACTAAAGCGAAAGGATTGGAGCAAATTTGACACAATTTACCACTTTATTTGTACATGCGCTGTAAATTACAGTGGACCAGTAGTGTTCTTCTGGCGTGAACAAAGCCTTCAGACCGAGTGGTTAGCTTAGCTGTAAGCGTCGCAGCATCTCCTATGGAATTTTATTCCTTGTTTGTTCTAAAGACGACAGTGGTCTCTACTTTTTTCTATGCTGTGTAGAAGAGGATTTACCCTCTACGGTGGTAAAAAATAAAGATCTAAGGCATAAAATGAATGAACGTCATGGCTAGTCTTTGGCAGGTGCAAATTTGAACGGTTAGACGGGAAACCGCTACTATGTCCTGTCTCTTTACTATTAGAATCATTGCTTTATCGAAATATTTGTTATGCTTCTAAATGGCGCGGTTGGGACCAGAAATTATGGTATTATATTGTTGTGCCTATCGGACAAAAGTTGTTACTCATTTTCACCTTTTTCATGCGAAAACCTAACGATAAGGTATGTCGGGAGACATGTTTAGAAAATTATTGGAGGGCGAAAAATTGCCATACGCAGTCATTACTTGCATATCGTTAGATTTTTCAAATTTATCAATAGGAAAGCTAATGTTTTGACCTTTCTAAGATACTTCAGCTTTGAGCAATTGTTCATCAAATGAAGTGCTCGCTGAATACCTAGATTGAGCGGCGCACTCTAGCTACGCCAACACCCTATCGTCCCTATCCCCCTCATAAATGAGTCGTTAATCCACTTTTGAACTTGCATAGCTGTTCTAGTACTGTCCAGATCCGACTTTCCATTAATCTTAGTATTCAGGCTCCGAAGAAGGCAAAGCTGCCAAAACGTCAGCCGAATAAACGTTAACAGTCTTGGTCGATAGCTTATCAAGAACATATCAGAGCTGTTCTAGTAGCTTTTAAAATTCCGAAACCGCATATTAATGCATATGTTGAGCACGACACGGAACGTTGAATTTGCTCCAGCTCGTTGCTGCATTTTGTAGTATAAGCAAACTAGTAGTGTCCTTTAGTTGAAACTTACTATCTGATGCATCCATTTGATGGTCACTGTGGAGAAGATTCTGAAGACTCTACACGCTCGTATAATACTGAATCTTTATCCACCAATCTTCAGAAATTTAGCCCCTTCTGAATGAGAGCGCTTCACCACGGAAGATAGGCGGTTGTTTTGCGCGAGAGCTCATCATTTTCTAATAAGAGTAGCTGCAATACTTATAAATGAAAGAACAGTAACTAACCAGGGATCAGCCACATTGCATAAGTATGTCGTTCTGTGTATTTGAAAAAAGTCTTCGGATTAGGTAGCCTAATTTTGTTGCAGGACTTGTGGGCAAATCTATGTCACAAATGAACCACATGTCGGTTTATTTCATTGCTTTATAAAGAAAAGTGCCATTTTATGTTTTTCCATGATTTCTAAATTTTATATTTATTTTATTCATATTTAATTTACAATTGTTGTTGTCCTAAAAATTTCTTTCTTCACGATATAACATCATCATTGAGGGAGAAGTGCAGTGTGTGTTGACCGAGTTTCTCAGTTCCTTTCGCAAAATGTTGATGAATGGTACGGTGTAGTTGTTGGTACTGTTGTACAAGTTTTTCCATCCCAATTTCAGATTTTTGTTGACATCCCTACCGATGATAAACATTTTTACCATCTTTAGCATTTTTTGATCGCGTGTAGAGATCAAAGGATTTATGCTTTCACATTGCACACCATGCATTCAACCACTCAATTTATTGAGACATTTGTACATTATTAGTGCACTGATTGAGTGGCTGGATAGACCTTATTACTTCATACAACAGGATTCATACGGCTGCCGCGGTGTTGTACACATACGAAAGAATATTCAGATGGCGGAAGCCTATTGACTGCCTGATATGGAAATGATATGGCTGGACAGTTGCTGGATGCTTTGAAGTAATAGCTTTTTCTGTTTGAAATGGAATTATGAAGAGGGAAATGTCGAACTCAACCCACCTGTGTTTTACTTCGATTCCACATCAGAATGTAAAGGACGTAATCAAACAGAAAATGGTAACAATTCTGAGAGAGGCTCTAAAAATGAGCTTGTCGTTATAAACCAAGCTGCTTACACTATGTGGACCCCCGCCCCCTACTGCGTGCGGACCAAAGATCACTTTTACGAAATTTACGATCTGCGAACCAAAATATCGTGAATCGTAAAAAATTGCCAAGAAATCACCATAACTCGTAACTACGCACAATCCCGATCCCAGCGAACGGTGGACGAGTGGGACCGACTACCGTCCTCACACATTGCGAACGCCCTCCACCGATCCAGCACCATCCCAAGCGGAATATGCAGAGGAAGTGATCTAAGGAGTCGCGACATCCTAGTCGTTTTATAACATCAGTGAAACAGGAAAATTGCTGAGAAACTTTTCCGAGAACCTTTAAGTTCTTAGAGAGCCGTTAGCTCCCGGATCTCTGGTTCCCACCAAGCAACTGAGGTTCAGCCTCGACAAACGCGACTCAGCAGCAGCTTCCTTTTACGGATTGCCCTCATCCGTCAAGCATCGCATTGCTTCACATGCAATCGCTAACGTAGTCTTCCAACGGAATTGAGCAGGACTGGCGTTTCCGGCTCATTCCAAAACCGAATGAGTTGCGCCGAACGCTGCCCTGTTTAGGTGCTCAATTGAACAGTTTTATCGCTCCCTAGGCTCCCGCCCGTTCGACGGGAACCCTAATGAAGGACTCTGTGCTCATCGCGCAAAATCGCTCTGTCTAATGGCGGCGTTCTCTTCGTTCGTTCTTTTTTGCCGGCCAACTTCCTCCAAGGCCGCTTCGGCGCACTTCATTATTCAGATGGCGTTTGGCCCCGAACGACGAGCAGGGGACGATTGATGTGAGGGAATTTCATTCTGCCTTTGCCTGCCCAGTTTCAGCCGCCATGCCTTATGTGTATCAGTCAAGTGGGACTGGGACCTCCCATTCTCCCTTTTCGTCCCCTTACTTTGAGGAAAATTTCGAGTGGCGTTACAGTTTCTTGAACAAGATCTACCTTACATTTTGACGCACCCATGAGCGCATGAAGTAAATAAATAAATATTTCATGTCTATGCAATGCGCAGGTAAGAACAGCTGTGAAAACTCTGAAAAAGCTTGTGTCAGGATGGCTCAGGCTTTCATTGCCATTTTTGAAAATTTGCGAGTAAGTTGTTATAAAAAATATTAAAAACAAAATGGACACATTTCAAAGCAAACACTTCTGAAACCATACTGGACGTTCAAATCAAAACGATTGCTTTGCAGATTGAAGCGGACACTCTCAAAGAAGCCCAAAAAATTTTTGTCGTAGAAAGATTTCCTACTAGTTTATTATTATTTTTTATTTCACTGGCCCGAAAAGGTAAACAAGGTATTAAAAACTGTATTTTCCGGGATGATATGCCTGATTTTTACAGCTGTTTCCGTTGCGCCGTAAACTGGTGTATAACCCCACATGAACAGGGTTTTTACTATCAGCTGAAGGAAAATCGCGATATGCTGGACAAGTATATGCGCGATCTCTTCTTCCAATTCGCGTTGCTTGCCTGCATTTCAAAACATGTTTTAGTTCATTATTTTTACATAAAAATTAATTTTTCAGTTAGTCTTGGAAACTGTCCATTTTGTCTGTAAATATTACCTACATTCGAATTCAATAATAGAAAGAAAAAAGCAGAAAAATTGGCTAGCAGATAGGGACATAAACAATTTTTGCTGCTTTAGAATTCTAACGAGCGCCAGGTTTTTGCTTAATCTTCATTATTCAGTCGCAAATAAACTAATTTGCGAACTATACTGATAAATCCATGTACACTGTAAAGAACCGACTTGATCGGCAGTTGTCCGCAGAGGGATTCTGAAATATTCGTAGTCTTGTCAAAATGTTTTATAAAATATCTTCTACCTATATGTGCGCTTTTTAGCGTTATTTCGCATTATTTTGTAACCGACAGCAAAAGTCGTTAATTTTTGAAGAAGGATAGGAATTAATGAATTTCTTCAAGATGCTTCACGGTTTTTGGCATAAGAAGCAGCTTGCTCAGCGAAATGTCAGGCATAAGCATGATGAATTCGAATGTAGGTTTTGCACGTTGTGCTCTGTGACCATGAGTATGACACTATGGTCAAGCGTTCCATCACTGAAGCAAGATGTCCTAACACTGAACCGTGCAGCCCATACTCACGAGTGACTTCGAGTCCTTTTGCACTAATGCATCGCACTTTTAGTTTGACCTAAGAGATAATTTATTGACTGCTCGCCTCTACAATACCGCTCAAATTCTTTGCAAAACAGACGCTTTGCGACGGTACGAAAATGTACATGTGTATTCTACTTGCATGCCTTTGATTTCCTTTGATTGATTTCGATCCACCATTACACTAGAGGGACATACCTTTCTTTTTTCAGAAGCGGCAATTTTTCTCCCGCAGTGTCGATAGTTCTCTACTTTTCCAATGGTATGACTTTTTCGACTTTTTCAGGAGCCTTCATCGAGACGGACGATCTGTTGCTGCACCCTTTAGCTCGCTGGATTCAAAGTTCAGTTTGTCTTTCCAGATAATGCGTTTCTGGAACAGCTGTTCCTGTGAAGTAGGCGATGTTCGAAAAATGGCTGCTTCATCCAATACCGTTTCGCTATTTAAAAGGTCAACATGAAATTGCATTGTACTAGAAATCAGTTGAGAAATAATAAAAAATTAGGAAATCTAAAAAATAGTCCATTTGCTTTTATTCAGAGAAGAGCGGCGTCAAACATTGGTAGGGCTCGTACAATTATAACACTAAAAAGTATGATTATTTCCACTAATTTTGTGCTTTTTGCGGTCTTGGCTGTCTAATGTAAATGGGTGGTAAACTGTTGCTGAGCTATAAAGTAGCCCACATCAGAAGCGTCTCCACGTTTTGTCTTTTTTTGGAAGATAAGCATATGGTAGCTGAATGCAAACCTTCTAGGCTAGTTGAAAAAGCCCGTATTCTTAATTGAATTTTTTATTCCGCATTAATGACAAGATACTTATTATTTTGTGCTGAAATTATGTGTAGCAGTGCTAGTGAAAGCAGGAGTTTAGTATTCCTTTAGTTTGTGCCGCGAAATCCTCTTCCTCATCAACTTTTGCATTTCAAGTGTTTAGTATCAAGGAAACAAATACTAAAAACTCAAAAAATAAATCAACGGAATAAAGAAATTCTCATGAAACGATCTTATCTATAATAGCCCGTCTAATTCATAATGTGTTGTGCAAATACTGCATCACGATTTGGCTAGTAAATAATCTCCGTTCCTCTTTTCTTTTTCAGCAAACGAGCTACAAAATCGCTTAAAAAACTTCGACTTCATGAAACCCGATGAAGAAGTCACCTGAGCTAATTAAAAAAAAAACAGCGACGGCTGTAAACTTTTTTGCCAACTGATTTTGCATCGCTTTTTTGACCCTTCTATGTTCTGCCAATCTTAAAAGTCAACATTTGCAGCACTCTTTTGCTGAATTTATTTTGTATCTTTTTTGCTTTAAAAATGTTCTATGTCTAATGTTCTATCTAGATTTTTTTATATTTTGACCCAGTATTTGGGTTTATGTACATACAGTGAGCAGCATCATCCAATAGGAGTGCAACCAATAAACAATCCGGGAGTCGTTACGCTACTCAATAGACAAAACCGGAGACATAAATCTAGATCTCATTTTAGCAAACACTAGCTTCAGCAACCAACACTAGCTTTAAAACAAAGTGAGACGTTGAAGACAAGTTAAGCCTTCTGCTGCTCTCTTTGACGTCGTGCTTCTTCAAAAGCCATCTGCTGTCTAAGGAACGACTCGCACTCATCCTTGCATTTTGCGCTAGAATTTGTTCCTTGAATCGAGCTATTTCTTCGTCTCCTTCTCGGCTGTCAGAAACTCTGTAGCCCCTCATAAACAATTTAAATAGTGCTGGCTGGTTGAAGAACCAGAAAGCGACGACTGGAAACGCCACCGCCATGGCGAATCTTCCAGGGTTAGGCTATAGTGCGCAGAATTGCATATAATAAATAAATAAATAAATATCACTTATTTATAGTGTCATGGTCGCTTATTTATAGTGTCATGAGGCACGTGGTAGCGCAGTCGGAGGAGGCGCCGGCTGTTGCGTGTACCCGATTCCTGGGCTCCTGCTTCGGATTGCTCGCTAGGCCAACCAAGCCTTTCATCACTCCGGGTCGGTGGTCGATTGTTTAGGAACTCTAGGTCGCTAACCAATTTTACGAGTCAATTAAATTTTCGTGTAGGAATGTTCTCTCCATATTTTCGGCCGCATTCCGGCCCTTCGTTTTTTGGCCAGTTTTTCAGCGAGTACGACCTTTTCGGGAAACGTTTATCTAGGCGATCAATCGCCGCAGCATTTAATCTGTTGGATTTAAAGTTCAATCTACCCTTTGGATCGGATTTAAAGAGCACTTCACTCGCTGTAGGGGTGTTTGCGATCGAAGTCAGTGAAAGTACATTTTCGCTTATGGTTCAGCAGGATCCAATAATCGTTAGGTAAGAACCGGCAAAGGGAACCCATGCCAACTGTAATAATCAGGAGGAGACGGAGACGTCTCCTCCTGATTATTACAGTTGGCATGGGTTCCCTTTGCCTTCGACAAAAGCTGTCGCAGAACATGCATCCTTTCTTTCAGAGTCTTGGAGATATCGAGTTGATATAAAGGAAAACCTCTACCCTTTTTTAGTAGCTCTGCAACTGCTTTTATCTGTATCTGAGGTCATTTATTCTACTCCCTTTAAACAATTACTGGATTCTTGTGGTTTACGCATAAACTCGTACATGTGTACATAGCTCTCTTACACCTTGATCGAATCTTATTATATTTTTTGACGCTCGTTTTAGCGAAATAGCATTATTCATTACTTTACGTTTAAACCTTTCTGTAATTTAGTTCTAGTTTGCAGCACTTTCGAAATTAAATCGCAGGTTCGCCTTTGAAACCGCGCCACCGTAGGATAACTTTAGGTGGTTTTAAATACTGTTTTACATATAGAATTACATATTTTATGTGATGTATCATAACTGGCTTTCTTTCTTCTGTAGATATCTCGTCCTCACTCTCCAATACCGTGCTGAGCTTAAAGTTTTGAAATATTGAGGTTTCCATTTCGTTCTCATTTGTTTCACCAAGTATACTGCGTCCATACAGTTGTCTGTGAGCGCAATTAAGGTGCGAATAAATAAATAAATAAATAAATAAATAAATCTTTTATATTAAATCGAGCGCCTGGTAGTGCACTCCGAGAAGGTACTCAATCCTTTTTGAGATGCGCCACGCAATCTACTTCTACGGGATGTCGTGGAGGCGACTTGAATGCGTATTTGGCCATACAATGACTTGTGATGGCCAGCCGATGAACAAGTCAGCGCTTTATCCTTCCCAGACAAGTCTGGTACCAATTCACCGACCCCGGAAGGATGGAAGGCTTGGTTGGCCTTGGCGAGAGATCCGAACCAGGAACCTGCAATCGGGTGCAGGCGACAGTCGGCGCCTTCCCTGGTTGCGCTAAACGCTCCCTGAACTAAGTAATGCAACACCTTTTTCTCTATTCTTTATTTATTATTCGAAACCACAACTTGGGTGAGTGCTGATAGGCCTAGGACTGCAACAAGGGTGTTCGGTGGTGGAGGCAGTGGTTGGAGTCGGTGGCGGGTCGAGTCCCGCCTGGTGCAACAACTTTCATCCTAACAAAACATTCTTCTAACGGCTTATCACATTAACCTTCTACACAAAAGAATCAAAGTTGGTCGCAATGACTCACTTCACGGGATGGGGCACACATGCATACTAACGTCTACGGGATATCATGGGCAGATATCTGGTCTATAGAATGATTTGCAATAGCAAACCGATGGACAAGTCAGGTTCTTATTTTTCTCAGACCGGTCTGGTCCAATTCGCCGACATGTGATCTATGGAAGGCCTGGATGGCCTGGGCGGGACCCCAGCGAAGGATCTTGTTTCTAGTGCAGGACATTCATCGCTTCCTATGTTCCTACGTTCTAGCAACCTTATGCATAAACTACAACAATTCATTGGCATAGCAGTCCACCAATTTTTATGATTTTTTGGTCAAACGTTATTCAGAAATTAGGAGTTTCATTGAGGCTATGAATTCATACCTATGTTAGGTGTGAATAGTCACAACGTCACTACTCCAGAGGTACTTTGGCGCTTAGTTCTTTCGTTTGTCGAGGTGTGGCCAGAGTTTACATAGGCAGACATGAATTGCTCAGCAACTTCTCGAGTCGAGAAAAACTCAAGCCAGCAGGAGGGGCTTGCGTAAGCTCGCCATTTCGCTATAGTAGCACTTTCACAACGATTCACGCTCCGCTTCAATGTCCATATTCACTTTACTAGACTTTCAACAACCACCTTCCCCGTATTCTTTTAAAAGCTCTACAGCTCCGACACAGCATTCAAAAAATTATAAAAAATGTGCAACACGGTGTTGCACAGTTTTTTATATTTTTTATAAGTGCGTGGAATTATCCACCGATAAAGCGATACACCACAGAAAATACTATATCAATCGGAACTTTCAAAACATCGTTAACAATGACAGTTCGCCCAAACCAGATTGGTAACAAAGATTTCTTTTTGAATTTCAGGGGTTCAATTCCTGTTCGTGATGAGTTCCTAAGCTACTGTTAGCTCTAGGGACCTGGATCATCCATTGGCTATTCCTATTGTTTAACTAGATATTGAATAGAAACCATTATGGGAAAGATTAAGCATACCATTTAATCTTATAAATTGTGACCAAATCATACATTTTTTGCAGCAAACAAGAAGTTGTAAATTAAAGAAGATTCCTTCAGATGCCGAAGAAATGCTGCCGCACTAATATTTATTTATTTATTTATTTATTCATTCATTCACAGCGTTGTGGTAGTCACGCAGATAACAAAGAAACAAAAAAGTAACACAGACATTAATAACGCAAACTTGAGAACTAAATAGGCACCAACAAATGAGAACGGAAACAGTTACAGCAACGCAATGTTGGAGGCAATCAAGCGAGCGAATGCTCAGATAATCCTAAGAGATTCTCGTTTTGGGCTAGAAGTAAGTTGAACTCCCGCAAGCTTTTATAGGTCAAGAATGCTGATCTGACTGTGGTCCTCGCTACCGGCACATATAGCCGAAGCTTACCTCTTCTTGTTCTAGGCAGACGGCCTCGGAAAAATATGCACGGGTTTATGTGCACCTTTTGAGTGAGAATCTGTAAAAGCATCTTGAGATCGGATGATTTCCTTCTACCTTCAAGAGAATTTAATTCCAACATCCTGTTTCTTTTTCGGCCATTTGGGATTAGCGAATAGTCTATGCCAAAGCATCTCGTTACTACTTTGCGAGTGAAATTATTCTGAATTCTTTCGAGCATGTCAATGTCTTTCTTCTTGAGGGGGTTGAATACAGTTGTTCCGAATTCAGCTATCGGTCGCACATTTGTTTTATAAGCTTGCAGAAGCAGATCAGGATTATTGCCCCTTTTTGTTATAATTTTAATTCCAAACTTTTATTTTTATTATTCCAAACTTTTCTTTTATTCTGAATATTCCAAACTCTTATCCACATTTTGCACCAATTGCATACGGGCGATTTATCGCTTAGTACTAGAGCTTAACACTATAGTGCCATATGTGTACTACTGAGTTCGTTCTTAATGACTTCAATATATTGGGCACACTTTCATCTCTGTCTTTCCAAGTGCTCAAAGTGCTCGGTGAAGGAAAATTTAGCGACTGAAATGAATCCTACTGAGGATTCTCAACGCTACGATGGAACGGCAAGAACGAAAGAATCTCCGCCCTTCAAGTAGTAACAGAAAATGTTTCGTTTTTGCCGAATCCTTGAGGTAAACGAGTAGGAGGACCGAAAGTTGTAAAGGTTAATGGTCCGCTTGGGTCGAGCTTACCACGCGACGCATGGAACTGGAGTCGTGTATTGGATGGCGCTGGTAGATGTAGTGCTTCATGGACGTGGCGTCAAGGGTTCCGTTCCCGAGCTACGTCGCGATTCTGTGCTTTTACCAGACTATCGGATTTCCATAGAGATTTCCGTAACTGAACTTTTTTCGATCACACTATGGGCAACGTGTGAAGACTATAATTTCTTCACATCCTGACTCATCACATGAGCCGAGGTTTTCCTGGAATGCCATTTCACTCGAATTTTCCAATCAACCAGGATGTGTCGTTAAGTAGCCAGCCTTGTAAGACAAATGGATGTGAAACGGCACTACAGAGTGGCCCACATGAAGTGTTACGCGCTACAAAAAGTCCATTTTCGAAAATTTCTCTCTTTTTGTGCTTTGCTGTGGTGTTATTCGTTTTCTTCGAATAGTCATTGTTTAGTCCACATTTTTTATTTTAGTCCACATATGGCCAGTCTTATTCTCCGTTTCTAGGTAAACATGGTTTCGCTTAAAGATCGTTCAGCAGTAGTCGATGTGTTCAAACGCGGGTCGTCCGTTTCCACGACTTCAAAGATGCTTAAAGTGCATCGGATTCAAGTACACCGCGTCATCCAACGCTTCGAAGAGAGTAGAAGGATCGGAAATCGTCCGAGAGGAAGACCACGACGAACTACAAGGACTTCTGTCGTTCGAATAGTCGTCAACAACAAACTTCACCGGAATCCTGCAAGAAGCATCAGGAAACTAGCTAAGGAGCACAACGTATGTAGGTCGTTCTACTATGCAACTGACGATCCGCGATTGTATCCCTACAAATTTGCCAAAGGACAGCACCTCATTGAGGAAATGAAGGCTTCAAAACTGGAGAAATGCAGGAAGATGATGGCCCTTACGCGCGGTGACAAGCGCGACCGAGATCTCTTTATAGACGAGAAGATATTTACCGTCGAACGACTCCAAAACGTGCGGAATCAACGGAAGCTGCTGCCAAAAGGATCCGCAAGAGCCGTCAACATCGGATGAGCTTATTTTCCACAGTCCTTGATGATATCGGCTGGAATACCAGGCCTGGGCAAGTCCAACCTTGTTTCCATTCAAAAAGAAGTTAAGATCGATACCGAAATCTACGACAAGCAAATCCTGAAGAAAGTCGTAATACCTTGGGCACAAGAAAATGCTAAGGACATGGACTGGGCCTTCCAGCAAGATTGGGCACAGCTCACGGTGCCAAGAAGACCTTAGAATGGTGTGAGACCAATCTTCCAGATTTGTGGACGAAGGATGTTTGGCCTTCACACTTACCCGATCTCAACCCAATGGATTTCGCCGTCTGTCAATCTCAGACACAGTCCACTGGATCCGCTGAAAAGAGTTCTGGAGAAGGCACGGGACGAAATTTCACCGGAAATGATTGTGCGCATCCTCGAGAACTTTCAAAAGAGATTGAGCGCTTGCATTGAAGCTAAAAGAACTCATTCTGAATTTCATGTATGATATTTTATGCAGAGTTTTTTTTATCTTTCCAATGATAGTACACTTCTCTTATTTTAGTTGGTTTGTGCAAAGTTGTATATAGTTTTTTGCGTAACACTTCATGTGGACCATCCTGTACATATTAATGTGTATTCACCTAGGAAATAAGCGCTTCCGTCGGTGTTCTTGTTGTAGCCGTTCACAAAAATTGTTATCCAGTTTTTAATCGGCTTATGTTTCGGCACGTTTCGCCTTGTTTGGAGCCTGGAATAGTAGGAATCACCTACAACTGTTCCAGGCTCTGAACAAGGCGAAACTCGCCAAAGCGAAAGGTGAATAAAAATTGGACAACAATTTTGATGAACGGCTATAACAAGGGCACTAACAGTTAAACTACGCTAAGCCAAGATTTATCAAAAGTCAAACTTTGTATTTTATTTCACTTGATCACAGACGATCCCATATCGTCGACCAATCCGTGATTGCATTAACTGCAGCTCGGAGAGAAATGTGATCCTCCTCTCAGACAATGATCAGCAAATATTTAATTTCCAGCACATCCAAGAGAGATTTTGTGAAACATGCTACCTTTCACAGTTTATCACCTCAGAATTTGCCTGCCCACGACGTGATAGCTCATTTAGCGGGCGACTATTTCTCTAGAAATCCAAGCATACCCGCGTGACGAACTGTGTAAGCCCTCACCACGGAAACAACAACTCGCTCGTTCAGTTCCTGTCGGGATCATCCTTTTGCAAACAACGTAATCGCCGGTTCTTCCTCAGCTCCTCCACTCCTCCCCGTTCTCAGTTCAGCAGCGATGCACGGCTGCTGCTGCTGCTGCTCTCGGGTGGGCACTCGTTGTTCCATTGTTCACGCGTCCGCGTGCTGCTTAGTTTTACTGCTTCGCTGGCGGTGCTCGTAGTAGAATGGGGTTTTTGTTCGCGGCGATGGACCGCCCAGCTGGCTGGCTGCGCCTCAGAGACATTTTTCGGATACAATAGGCCGGGCGGGGCCCCCTCCCTGTTACGTCACCGCTAGCAGCGGTCTCATTTTGGCTATGAGCAAACAGAAGGAGTGGTGTGGTGTGGGAGGCTGGGCGGGCTTGTGAGCCAACATGTCGTTCTTAAAACGTTTGTCAATAGAGGTTCCATTCAGGCGCGACCTCCAGGTCATTAGAATTTACTCCCGCTCTGGGGGCGTCCATTGGCGTTCTGTTTCGCCAATTTCTAGCTTAAGAAACTCTCTGTTTTTCCGCACATTCGTTTCACTATACTATTCTTCATAAAGCAAGGAGCTCTGCAAAAAATCTGAAATTCCTTCCAGTAAAGATCGAGAACGCTTCCACGCCTTACGCGATGAAATCTCTGTATACTCAAAAGATCTATTATTGTTTGAGCTTACAGGAGGCTCCCGAAAATTCAAAGCTTTTGTAGCATCTAGCCCTTGTTGCACACAACAGCTGTCATCAGTATTTGGAAAAGAGAGAGAGCCACGTCTTCAACAAAATCTCCATAACCCAGATCAAGCCCTAAGTGCACTTGACTTTATCTATTATTTTTGCTCTAGGATGAAGGTTATTTTTATGGATTCTCTCGTTTCTCACATAGACATAAAGCGCTCAGTTGCTTTGATGAGTTTCTATTTATTTTCTATGCAGTGCTCTTTTTCGTTTTTGCTACAGCTTGCTCATTTCGTTTTAAAACTGCCTGTGGTGTACCCAGTGCAAATGATTAAATAAATAGATAAGCCTAATAATGATCTGTCCTTCCTCAGTAATGAAATTATAACGGCTTAACAGGTCAATTCCTTTCGTTTCCATGTTCGGAAAGCTCGCTCCTCTGGTAACGTCTACTGCGATCTCTCAGCAGGTAAAGTCCTTTCAGTAGGATTGGCAGAGTAGCACATTATAAGAAACAAGTGCTCCGTCACGCCTATCCGCGTGCCTCGCACTTGCGCGCCAGGGATAAGCGGATTAAACGTCAACCGTTATCCGTTATCCGGTTTTTGGTGGGTTTTGGCCTATCCGTTTTGTTGTTCGTTATCCGGCGATTTTTTGCGGATAACGAACAACAAAGTATGGCCAGCTTGTGATTACTTGGTTGAATATAAGGACAATTTTTAAAAAATCGTATTCTTCCACTGGCAGACGAGATACGCTTGCAATGCCAGGTCGGTGCTTTCTCAGAGTTCTCAATGCTACAATTAGACCAAATTATCTAAATGCTCATAGCGCTATTTGAAGTGCTGAACACTGCCTTGCTCATTTCCATTTGTTCGGTTTTCACCGAAATTCCTTCTAGCATAGTGTACGATCGTTTTAAGGATGTGTCCGATGCATGGGCGCGTGTAGCGCAGTTGGAGGAGCTGCGACTGTCGCGTGCACCAGATACCAGGTTCCTGGTTAGGATTTCCCGCCCAGGCCAACCAAGCCTTCCATCCCTCCGGGGTCGGTGAATTGGTACCAGACTTGTCTGGGAAGGATAGAGAGCTGACCTGCGCTGGCGCATCCCAGAAGCGATTGAATAATGCCGTTCGTCGTTATCCTTATTTTCCTGCATCGTAATTTGATCAATATCGAAAGATGGCGATCGATACTTCAAAAACGATCTTCAGATTCGTGTTTAGCGACCTCGATTGCCTCAGGGCTGAAGTTCCTAGGTAGGGAGAAGACGTCTGGGTATTTTTCGCTATTTTCGTGCCATAATTTTCCCCCATTTTCATCCCTTTTTCCCCTCCACATTTTCCCTCCGATTTTCCCCCTGTTTTATGACTTATTTCTGCGGCTGCGCCGATCGATAGCATGACTTATCGCTTAGCGCGTTATTATAGAGTATTGAAGACAAGTCGTGTAATCTTGCTATTGGAAAGCTCGATGATTGAAGCTCAAAGTAGCGAAACGTTAGCAGATTTTGGCGCTTACCTACTTGGTAAGTTAGTGCAGCCCTTCCGTACTGACAGCTTGATAGGCCATATTTTTTGGTTCAAAGAAACTGCGCCAGAAAACAGAACTACTCTAATCGGTAATAGTGGACCAAACTTCAACTACATACAATTGCTCCAGAAGGTCCTGAAGAAAACCACTCGCTGGCTAATTGCTAAGTGCTGGCAAGTCCAACTTTATGGGTGAAATTCTTAAAGATAGGTCTCAATCAATCCTTATTTGAGCAGCTACAATACTTTAACATTTTCTGAATTTCGTAGAGATTTTAATGATATCGGCACTATGTTATTATGCAGACAGCAAGTTAGCCGTTAGAGAAAGTTTGACAAATAGTTTGGTCAGGTTAAAAGACTACTTCGCACACTCGCAGACTTCACAAGGATTCACACTGACATCGAAACAGTATGTGGTGCTCTGGACGGATCCCACCGCAGCTTTCATGTGTTGGTTCACCTCAATTACGTAAAGACTCAGAACCGCTTTCCACGGCGTGTTCTGGCTTTGATCCGGTTAACCACTCCAATCCAGTCCAGGCTGCTGTGAATTTCACTCCTTCCCTTCCGGCTCCCGTGCCCCGCGCTCTCTGGCTGTTTATATGCTCGGTATCAGTAACCAGTGAACAATTCGTCAACGAGATTGCAATCACTGCAATCACTCCAATCAATCGCGTGAGCGACTTGAACCGTTAGGGCTTGTTGATAAACAAGTCGTCGCGTTCAAGTGCTTTTCTCCAAAGTCAACAAAGACGGCACCGCTGAGCCGTACTGTTGTGAAAATAATGGCCGCTCTGCTTGTCTCCAGGCTTTTGAACCTTGCTTTACATGCGCTTGTTTGATAATTAGCCCTACATTTTTTTGCCTCATGTGCAATTGCTTTCTGTGTTTCTTTATTTTGTAGAGTTTTGCCATTACCATGTCGTATCAAGGGTGTCCACAGTTCCTCATATCTAAAACGTTCAATCTGTTTAAATTAACCTTAAATCACCATCAAATAAATCGCTACGTCTTTTTTGCAATAGAAAATGGAGAGAGGAGAGAGCTTAGAACTAGGAACAATTAGTCTAGGGGCATAAACTGTCGAAAATAATTTTTCACATCCGCTTGTATGTACATGGTGAACTTTCTCCTAAGAAGCTCGGTCAGAAAGAGCAAGAGAGGACGATATGGAAACAATATGTCCGGAGAATGCGCAAACCACGTAAGAATCTTAGCTTCCTATTTTTACACTTTTATTTACATGGGTCAACTCGGCAAGTTATTATTGCTATTTGCAATTTCTGCTCGATTGAATAGGAACTCTTCCTTTTCCACGGATCTCTGACGTATTTGTATACCTTGTTTTCAGCTTCACATCAATTACATTCGCTCTAATCAATTTGCAGGTTGGTTCCTTGATTTTAGCATAAGCAGCAAAGAAGACTCGAAATAGGTAACCAAATATAAAAAAATGCTACTTGGTAGTGGCCAAAAATTTTGCAGTTGTTCGACCCCTTTTCGCAACCAAGACAAACAAGTTTTTAAACAAGTAAATAAGCATTTAAATGAAAAAATGAAGCTATTACCTTGTCATGTAGAAGCATGAGCAGTGTTTGTTTGTTCTGAACATACTATGTAAATACATACGTATGTACCTATCCGCAAATAAGGCCCAGTGCTTGTTGAGTTTATTTTCCTAGAATTTCCTAACTTGGATTTCTTGCTGTCGTTGGGAGCCCGAGCCCCATCTTTTATTGTTCGCTTCACCTTTTTAAATTTCGCTTGGGTTTTTTCTTTTTTTACCTTTTTTTAATGAAGATCCCGGGAAGCCTAATTTCCATCGTTTTTTATTCGAACCAATTTTGCGTTTTACGGATATTTTAAGTTAGTGTTTAACGCTATACACATAAAAACGTGTTGCAGACAGTTGTTAGTTTACTTATTACTTATTTACTTTGTGTGCTTAATGTTTACGTAGATATTTCAATAGCTGATTATGTTTCTCATAGTTTTCATCATTCAAAATCTAACAAAACAGTAGTTTATTATGTACTGTTTCATAGTATAATAAAGATATGGATATGTACGATGTTGTAATTTCGATTTCCTTTTTCATTAAAATTTATTTGTCGTTTCTTGATCTCCGAACAATTGTCAGCATTAGCAATATTTAAAAGCTGCAAAAGACAACTATACTCTGATCAAATTTCAATAATTAAGAGGTGAAGAGACTTTCGAGAGATCAAGAAAGCCGTTTTCGTGCCTCAGTGTCAAGGCAAACTTTACTTCCAGAGACCTTCTTGCCTTCATTTCCTTCTCAATATATTGTTCATGAATGAAAGCTTCAGCGCTTGCGACCTATTTATCGGCCCATTCTTTTTCAAAATTGAGCCAAGAAATCGCCTAGATCGCAATTTGTTCTGCGAGAAGCGCCTTGTGACGAGGAACCCGCTCGGCTGTCGGCCGCAGCTGATCGTCTGACCGGCCACTGTGTGTACGCGCTGATTCGATTTCGGGACGAGGCGACCGGTTTATCATTACGCTCCACTTAACACGACCTTATCAAACAACTCACCAGCGATCTCACGCCCTCCGATCAGCTGTTTGCCGGCGCTGCTGGAAGGCTGGGAGAATTCTTCACCCTAGCATGGTTGATGAGTTCAAGTTGCTCAATTCTTCTAAGTAGGAGACTTACCCGATGTGCCGCAAGTTGTTCTGTGATACAAACCCTTTCTTGATGCTCAACATCGACTTGAGCAAGCTTCACTATATTATGTTTCAAGGATAATCGATGCAGCAGGGCATCGACCAACCCCTCGTGGGTGCCACGCATTCTATTTCTACCTGAGCATGATGACGCGCTTGGCCTATGCAAAGACTTGCGGATAAACAATTCAGCGTTTCATCCTTCCTTCAGAAGTCTGGTGCAGTTCACTGAGGTGGTTGCTCGGTTGCCATCTGCAGGATTAGACCTACATATGAACTGTTTCGGGGTGCAGACTAGAGCTGGCGCCTCTTCCAACTGAGCCACTCGCTCCTTGCCTCGCTTATCAGTTGGTTTTATTTCGTTTATGTTATGCATTTTATTTTTATTTTAGCCGTTATTTAGCTGCATTCCGCTCCTATTGTTACTTGCACAGGTCAATAAAAGCATATGTTTTTGAATCACATTTGCTTAAGCCCGGAACGGCTGATATAGAGACTGTATGCTGTTACAGAATGTTTTGTTGTGATCAAAACTCTTGTGCCAGAGGGTACTCGAACCAGCTTCTGCTTTCCGGGCAGCGGAACCACACCACCGCCGCTATTTGATCGCACGTAACAGGCGCGATATCCTCGAGGAGTTTTGATCGTAACTAAACATCCTGTAACAACATAAGGTCACATCCTAAATATTACCCGTCGAATCGGCATTTTAAGCGTTTATTGGACGGTTTTCACCTTGTCGGATAGATCATTCGATGTCAATCCCAAATAGCGGATTTAATTTTTAAAGCACGCCTATGAAGAGCGCCATCAAAAAGCGGCGGGATAGGCGTCTTTTACGCTTTCCCGCCAAAGACCAAAAGGTAGGACCGGTATTGTAGACGGATCTATCTTGGTAGAGGGTACTTAACACCATTTGTTTGACAGCATGTTGTGATCTAAAAACGACCATGAATTTATGCTTCAGCTGACAATTTTATAGCAGTCGAGACAAGGCCAAGGGAAGGCCTGTGGATGAACAACAGTAGCATCCAGTTAAAGGATAAAGGACGGCGTTACCCAATCCCTTCTGGGATGCGCCAGCGCATTCTACTTCTACGGGATGTCGTGGAGGCGACATGAATGCGTATTTGGCCATACAATGACTTGCGGTGGCCAGCCGATGAACAAGTCAGCGCCTTATCCTTCCCAGACGAGTCTGGTACCAATTCACCGACCCCGGAGGGGTGGAAGACTTGGTTGGCCTGGGCAGGAAATCCGAACCAGGAACCTGGTATCGGGTGCACGCGACAGTCGCGCCTCCTCCGAGTGCGCCACACGCGCCAGCATCCAGTTAGTATAGTGCAATAAGTTTGCAGACCAGGCACCGACGGAGGCCGCCTACTCTGCTTATTTTAGAGCTTGTCTGGACGCAATCTGTATGGTAATGAAGCCGATTAGCGCTCGACAAGAAAATTCCGGCCTTCGCGGCCGCCGTGTTCCAGCGCAGCTTGAGATATCCGGCCGAATTCTCCCGAGCGAGTGCGAAGGATGGCCGGCGCGCCGGCCGCCGGCCGCGCTTGACCACCCGCCATCATAAACCACGCCCGCGCGGCGTTTGCAATCGTTCTTCAGCGGAGATTTTTCGCACATTTCCCCCGCTGATGCCGCCGGAATGCACTTGTTGCGCAGCGTTTTTACCGGGTTTTTCCCCCCGTAATCGATTCCCACTGGAGTTGTCCCAAAGGCGAAGCTTGTCTGGTGCCCTGGTGTCCACACAATCTTCCTTCACCGCCTTTGCCGTACTTTGCATTTGTAATACTCTCATCGAGCTGTGAAATGGTAACTCTTTGCGATGTCAGTTTTGTTTATCTTCCTTATGGCTGTGACAAGGCGCGTGTAGCGCAGTCGGAGGAGGTGCTGGCTGTCGCGCGCATCTAATTACAGGTTCCTGGTTCGGTCGGATTTCCCGCCCAGGCCAGCAAAGTCTTCCACCCCTCCGGGGTCAGTGAATTGGCACCAGGCTTGTCTGGGAAGGATAAACCGCTGATTTTGTTCATCGGCTGACCTCCGCAAGTGTATGGCCTGATGCGCATTCATGTCATCTCCATGACATCCCATAGGAGTAGAATGTCTGTCGCATCCCAAAGAGATTGTCTAACGCCGTGCTTTATCTTTTATCCTTCATGGTTGTGAAACAGCAAGACGAGCCGTCTGTGAAAGGTAAACACGGCCTTGTTCGTTGACTACACGTCACTTAACGTACCATATTCCATGTTCGACTGTCATTGAATCTTGGCATGATATTGATAAGTATGAATACCCAAGTGATGTAGCTGACGAACCAAGATTAGTACCTATCCTTTATTCCGGCTAACGTTTCCGCCTTCTTCAGAGCCTGGAAGAGTCAAGTTATTATTATTATTATTATTTATTACATGGGTCAAATCCATGTGAAGAACAATGTAATTAGAAACGGTATAGAACGACATCCACATCAAATTGGCTAACGATCCAGATCAAAGTGTTATAAAGTGATTAGGAAGTACATACGACAACAAATGTCCAGAGAAAGAAGAATGGAAGGGAGAACAGATCAAGAGGAGCTTTGCCACAAGATCTCATTATGTCCTAGAATTATTCATGAATTGACTTGCATTGGTAATAAATGGCTTCAGCTTGTACGGAATAACTGAGTTTTTGGAAAGTTTTATATAATCCGAACCTGCTCTATTAACGAAAAAATTATGTCGAATAGAAGATTTTGCAGTACTTAGTGAAAGTTTCTCTCCTCCACCTCGGGTTCTGGATGGTCTCATTATGAAGAAGTCACGCTTATCAAGTCCACAGAAACCATGGAGAATTTTGTGAACCATTACGAGGTCGTATATTCTTCGTCTGGATGAAAGTGTCTGAAGTCCGAGTTGTTTGTTTCTTACTTCACTGCTGGGAATAGCATGGTAATCAAAGCCACATTTCCTGATAAACAGTTTTCTGGTGAAGCTATTTTGGACTTTTTCAAGTCTAAGTATATTCTTCTTCTTAACTGGGTAAAAAATTGTTGTTCCATACTCAAGTATCGGCCTAACGTAAGTCTTATAAGCTTTGACGAGGACAGAGGGGTTTTTTGTGGAAAGACTTCTAAAGAGATTGTGTACTACAGTCACTGCTTTGTTTGCAATTTGTTCACAATGCGCGTCCAAAGTCAAATTTGTGTCGAGGAGAAATCCAAGATCTGTCGTTTGATCAGTGCTGGTAATCACATTTTCACCTAACTTGTATGTGTAGCGGGGATTTGTCCTTCCTAAATGGAGCACCTTAGTTTTTTCTTTTGACAAAGGGAGCCGCCACTCGTGGGACCAGCGATCAACAGCATCTATGGCTCGCTGCAGAAGGTTTTGATCATGCATTGGTGAGCTATGGTAAATTTTCAAATCATCAGCAAAAGCTATGCATTTCACTCCTGAGCTCGTTATTAGTGACGGTAGTTCGTGGGTATAGATATTGAATAGAATAGGGGATAGAACGCAACCTTGTGGAACGCCACTAAGAGTCGGTTGAGGTGCTGAATAATTGGAATTGACGCGTACAGTAAAAGTTCTGCGATTTAAAAACTCAACTATCCAAGAAATTATTCGAGGATGTATGCCCACCATGGTTAGTTTAGCTTTTAGTCTCTTATGACATACCCTATCGAAGGCTTTTGCAAAATCAAAATAAACCACATCAAGCCATCCTATGTTATCTATGTCATTGGTCCAATCATTCAAGGCCTGTAGCATAGCTGTCTCAGTGGATCTTTTTTTCTGAAAACCATGTTGGTTTGAAGAGATTATGTTGTGTTGATCCAAGTGTGCAACAATTCTCTTTTTAAGAATTTTTTCGAAAAGGCGAGCGAACATAGATGTGACACTAACCGGCCGATAATTTTGCGGTGTCGTAAATGGGGGCTTTTTTGGTATCGGTGTAACTATAGCGCTTTTCCATCTATGAGGAATTTCAGCTGTCATAAAACTTAAATTGTAAATGAATTCAAGAGGCTTGACAATACTTGCACTTACTTGTTTTACAAAGAAAAACGGTATTTCATCGGGGGTTTGAGAGTAAGACGTAGGCCACCTTGAGAGCTCTTCATATAGTTCGTCTGCATGAAACCAAACAGAATCCTCCATGATGGGGAATGCATTGATTGGAGATGATATATTGTCGAGGTCATTATCAGTGAAAGCTTTTACGAAAGTGTCCGCTAATAGTCGGGCTTTATCTAGGTCGTTTCTGACAATGGTTCCATCTTCTGCGACTAAAACTCCAATTCTTTTCTTCTCTTGAAGTCTCGATCTCATGAATTTATAAAAGGCTAATTTGTCTTTTGCTTCAACAATTTTCTTTTCTTGACAGCGATTGTATTTTGCAAGTTTCTTAGAAAATTTGAGATTTATACGCTTATATTCATCCCAGCTATTAGAGGAATGGTCATTTGCTGCTTTATTCCAGGCTAAATGTCGGAGATTGAATAAATCTAGGGGATATTTGGGTAGAAATTTACCGCAGGCTGGGACTTTCTGGACTGGAACAAACAATTGGATGGAATGTTGTAGTATAGCAAGAAATAATTCGTATTTTTCATCTACTGAGTTTGCCGTGTTTAGGGAACTGTACCAATCTATTTCGGCCAAGTGTTTTCGAATAGCGTCGTAGTCCGCGCTCATGAAGTTCTTTCTGATGACAAAGCGTTCAGGTTCTGCGTAGTAGTTGATACGAAAATTCACGCTGTTGTGATCGCTGCTTCCAAGAGGGGGATTCGTTTTTACATCTTGTATCATTCTGTCTGCGTTGCATAGAATCAAATCGAGAGCGTGGTTTCCCAGTGTGGGTTCACGAACATACTGTATTAGGTTGTGTGTTTCTATAAATTCGATAAAGTGCTTGGAAACGGAACTGGATGGGGACATTAAAGGAAGCCAGGAGATGTCTGGAAAGTTAAAGTCACCCGCTAAAAGGCAGGGATGTTCACAACATAACATGTCACTTAAGGCTTTCATGAGTAACTCACTGTTTTCTGCAGAGCAATTTGGAGTTCTGTATACAAGTATGACTCGTAAAGGTTTGGATACTGGGCAAATATCACAACATAAAATTTCATAAGCATTGATGATGGATTCCTTGAAAATAAAAATTGGTGAGATAGATGAAATACAGAGAATCGCAACACCGCCCCCCGATTTGCGAGGGCGATCACACCTAATGCACTCATAGTGAGAACACCATTCACCCAGAAGTGGAGGTAAGGAAATGGTACTTTTGAGCCAAGTTTCAGTTAAAAGTACTAGAGCTGGTTTTTGTTGAGTTAGTAAAAGTTTGAGAGATTCATGATTTTTTGATAAAGATCGAATATTTGAGAGAACGCAATTCAATTCATGGTTGTAATCCTGAGGACCTCTTAAAAATTTCTTGGGACAGAAGCTGAAAGACCTGGTCTGTTCTCGTGGTTGTCTGAGTGAGCGAGAGACACATCCTGCGGGAGATTTTGAGATATTTCGATCGTGGTATTAGCACCATTACTACTACGTCGAACTAGTTTTTCCTGACGACGACGTTCTCTTTCTTCCCATGAGCGCGAAGCCCTAATAAAAACGCGGCGAAGGAAGAAACGTGACAGCCGAGGAGCCCGAAATAGCGTCATCTTACAGTAATAGGAAGAAGGAAAAATTACTTTGAGTTCTCTAGGTGATTTAGCTCGAGAACCAATCCTACAAATCGAGATGGGTTTGCACTCAATATCGAGAAAGTCTAAAATTTGCATGACCAAATGCATATCATGAACTACCCTGACAGAGGCAGGTGATCGAGAAGATTCTGGTAGGCCAGAGATAATGACAGTTCGTCGACGTTCGATTTCTTCATATGACGAGACTTCCGCAGGAGTGTGGGCCGGAGGAGAGCACTTTTCGCGGTTGTTAGCAAGTGCATTTTTCAACTCTTCTATTTCGGCCTTCAGGGCGCAATTTTCTGTCATCAATTCGTTGTTCCTGTTGACCACGGACTGAACTAGCGAACTTAACTGATTTCGACTTTCTAATAAGTAACCCACGATAGTCTTCAGATATGACGGTACACGATCGTCCTTGACCAGTTGTTCGATTGCGCGATCGAAGTCGGATTTGTCGGTTGGCAGGCCATCAGCATCCGAATGAAGGCGGACTTCAGGGCTCACAGTTGAAGAATCGCCAGTTCTTGACGAGACAGTCGTAGTGGAGCGCATAATGAAGAGGAGTGTGCAGAAATGCCGACGATGTAGTTGAACAGCAGTGAAGTGTCGGGAAATGCACGAGAGCCAGATAGTGTCGGCCGCTCACGACTCGACTCAGGTCAAGAATGAATGTCAAGTTGAGTTTGAGAAACCATCCGTCCAAGAGCCATTTCAGACCACAGCGGTGACTCAGAGGTTGGTAGGAGAGGGAAACGAAACACGAGGAGGTAACACAAACAGTCCAGTGCAAATGGGCGAACAGTACCCCTTTTATGGCGAAGCATAAGGAGATGAGTTCACCTTCGGTTCACCCTCCTAGCGAGCCTCTGGCAGACCGTCTTCCGAATTGCTTATCGTGGTGTTGAACTCGAACCGAGATAGTACACGCTCTATTGATGGCTAACGTTTCGGCGATTTCGCCTTCTTCAGAGTCTCAAACTTGGGTAATTAAACTTGGGTAATAAAAAAACCAAGTTTAATTACCCAAGTTTGAGACTCCTAGAAGGCGAAATCGCCGAAACGTTAGCCATCAATAAAGCGTGTATTATCTCGGTTCGAGTTCAACACCACGATAAGCAATTCGACAACGATCAATGCCGAGATTCATCGAGGGTCGAACCTGGCAGACCGTCTTCCGGTTCGAGACCGCAAAGATCAACGTATGTAACGTACCATAACCAGAAAACCCACTCAAATCGCCTTCATGGTGTCCCGTGGATTTGGAATGCATGGCGTATCTCACAAAACAGCCAATTATTGTCAATTTGTATAGTTATATTTATTCAGGCGCGTGGTAGCACATTCGGAGAAGGCGCCGGCTATGGCGTGCCAGCGACAGCAGGATTCTAGTTCGAATTTCCCGTTAAGACCAACTACGTCTTCCATCCCTCTGGGCTTGGCAAATTCGCATCAGACTCTGGGAAGGATAGAGTACTGTCCTGCACATCGAATGGCCACCGCAATTTAGTGTAAAGGCCAGCTACGCACTTAAATTGCTTTACGACACCTCGTGGATGTGGGATGCTAGCACGTCCTGAAAAGGATCGATTAACCCCAGAATACATAGTTATTCTGAATGCTCTACAGTTGTGTTTTTTGTGCTCACTCTAAAATTGCCTATGATTTGATTTCTGATGTTAACTCGACAAACTTTCTATATGTACATTACCGAAATCACATTTTTATCGAATTTTCAGAAATTTTCTAGATTACTATTTAATTAGGTTTATTATATGTAGTACATCATAGGTTCTTTCGTTCGGAACTTGTTCTGCCGTGTACTACGTCTTAAAACCAGTCGTCCATTACAAAGTGAGCCAAAAATTTATGTGAAATGTGTTTTGAATTCGGAGCGGATTTCTTTTATGCGTTTTAATCTTACTTATTTATTTATTTTTTACACTACAACGAGAGCGCCATGAAGCGCTCAAATGCAAAAAGATAGCGGAAGGAAAGAGGCAAGATATTAAAAAGAACGAAAATTTTAATTTCGTTGAAATTAATTTAATTAAATAAAAGTTTTTAATGAAAATTTCAGCTATAACTCTAATTTTTTCGGCTATTCGTATAGAGAATACCCATTGCCAAATGAACCAGTTGTTTTACTCAACGGCATCAGAAACATAAGTCACTATGATACATTATTTGTTGAAAAGCTGATCTAAACGAGGAATTTGAATATAAATATAAAACAAAGTAAGAAATAAAAAATAAAGTAAAAAAATAATATAACATTTAAGTCGCTTTTGTAACCCCAGGGAACCGAATTTATATGAAATATTTATAGGAGAACAATAGCTGTTCATTAATCTGCCAAACTTGGCGCTCTGATGGACATTCCGGATTAAAGGCTCAAGATAGGAATAAGGGTGGGCGTAAACTATTCAGGTCCAGGTCTACCTCGAACCAGCCATGCTTAGAGCTTTACCCTTCCTTTTCTTCCCCAGGTTTTTTTCTTGTTCCACTTTTCCGAGCAATTGAGTCGCAGCTCCCAACACTTCAGTCCTCTTCCTTAGCTGTCTGAGAATGATAAATCGCTATCTAACTAATTGTCCTGTAGGTCAGACAATTTTAAAATTTCCAGACTTTTCTCTATGTCATGTATGGGCTGGTATGTAGAGTGCATGGCTTACCATATCAGTGCGAAAATTTTTTACCATATCTTGTTTAAGGGCGATTATTTTCTGTTCAGTCTGCTCTGTCTTACTGGCGAGTGTAGTGCAGTCTGAGGAGATGCCGGCTGTCGTGTGCACCTGGTATCGGATTCCTGATTCGGGTTTCCCGCTCATGCCAACCAACCCTTGTATCTTTCTGGTGTCTGTGTATTTATTTATTTATTGAATTGGTACCGGACTTGTTTGGGAAGGATGAAACGCTGACTTGTTTATCGGCTGGCCAGCGCAAGTTACTGCATCAAATCGCCTCCACGACATCCCGTAGAAGAAGAATGCGTGGCGTATCCCTCTAGGGATTGAGTGACAGTGTCCTTTAACATTTTTACACTTTGCCTCTGTCTTGGTTATGGCGTTATTAACACTATTACTAGCGCAGTTCGATGAGAAGCGGGCTGTCGCGTGCTCCTCGTATGGCGGTTCTTGGTTTGGGCTACGTCTATGTCAACCAAGCCTTTTGCCGTTTCTGGGATTATGAGCAGGTCGTCACATAGGTCTTTATCCGTTCAAATTACGCGTTCGAATTGCCTCCCTGATGGCCTGTAAAAGTAGGACGCGTGGCGTATCTCACACGGTGACTGGCTAAAGCCGCCCTCTGACCTCTACACTCTGTGCCTCAATTGCTTTAGAGATTTGAAGTGCTAAACAATGTACCCTTAGTTTTCAGCGCAACTGCACCAATGACCTAGATCGCGGGCAAATATTAGTACTGGAAGTGCTTTGCAGCCTGCTCGCTGTCGCTCTTCAGTAATCGCCAGCCTCTTCATCGTCGTCCTCATTAATAGCCGGCGCCTTCGCAGTGTTTTTCCACTAATGACGTCCCATTCATCACAGCAATTTCTTACGCGCTACGGAAACAGGCTGCGCCTGACTAATTGGCACCGATCGGCAAGTACTCAGCGTTGTGTAAACCGTCGTCGCAGCGCAGTGCTTATAATAGATCAGCAGAGTGCTGCTGAAAACTGATTCGTAGGGGAAGGTAAAGGCCTCTCCTCTGGTTCATAAGGCTGCTTAAGAATCGTTCTTTGAAAAACGGGAACTGTACGTGACTTACGCAAGGCGAAGGGGCACGACTCTTCCTTCCTAATTCACGGAGTGATCTCGCTTTGTTGCTATGTTTCTTGAAATAGAAGTTTATCTAGGTCATGATGTCGTTAACTTTGTGACAGCCAGCGGAGACCATCTTCATACCAGGTGCTCGCTGATTCATATTTGGTCGAGATATATCGCCAATCTATTTATTTACTTTACTTTTTACTTGTAGACCATCGGAAAGTGCGTATAACACAGCTAGTTGTCGTTGTGAGTAATATGATATAGTTCATATCTCTAAGGACAATAAAATGCTAGTGAAAAAACGAAGACGAAAAGAACAACGTTAGAAGAAGGTAAGGAAAAGAAAGCAGCAACCATTGTGAAGAAAAGCAGGCAAACAACATTTTTCAACGACAACTTTTTAAATTTTTTTCCGTCATTTTACAACAATCACCAAAATATGCTTTGATATTCTGCAACGTAGGGACGGAAAAGTTCTGTCACTATCGCTACCAAAAAGCAATAATCTCTCCAACTTTTTTTCGGCTCTTAGCCTTCTATAAATTACATAGTATAGTAGAGACATAGACATTACTGCAGGTGTTGCCGTAAATTCAGTGTAGCCAGATGATGGTAACTAAATCAGAGAGGTTGCTTATTGTAATGCAGTTGAGCGTTCATTTTACTGTTTTTTAACGGTTATTTGTTTGTTCAAAGATTTCGTTTACGTTGTAGTGCAACCTCGAGTGCATTTAAATAAATAAATGAACAAACAAATAAAAAAATAGATAAATAAATAAATAAAGACTTTTCCGGTTCGCTCTGAGCTTCTATGATGACGTGGTGCGGCGAGGTGGAGAAGGTTCGAAAGAAGAATTTCACTAGCAAACCTTTTGCTCGTACAAGTGTTCCTCTATTTCTCGAGCAGCGAATTCGTTGTCAATGAATTAAATATCTTAGATTTCAGACTAATTACCCTTCAAGTCGTTCTCGCAGTGTTTCGTAAAAGTAAAATACGTGGCGCGTACCCATTGGGCATTGACCAACTCTGTCCCCTATCCTTACCATGTATCTTGGACTTTCGTGACCAGTATCTCCTTGAAAGGTAGTTGACGTTTACCTCGTTCACAAGATTCTTGATTTTATCCGCACTTCCGGACCCAGCAAATTCTTTAGGATGAAAAGTGCTCACAACAGTCGAGTTATGCCCTGTTGTTCCGCGAAGTAGGTTGCGAGCAGTATCTTATACCTACAACATAGGTAGTCTTCACTTGAATACTGCTTGAGACATTCAGCCCTCCGTCACGTCATCACATTTGAAGAGCCGTAACCGTCTTGGAGAGATACGAATTCTGCTAATGACGAGTATCTTAATAGTTTGGTGTCCACTCAGTCCCTTTCTTCCATACTCATATTGCTTGTTATACGCACTGCCGGATCTATCCTAATCGGAGGGGGAGCGCTGAAAAGGGAAGCAGCTGTAATCAGTGTGGTATTTCCCGGCTAGATAATGACAAGGAAAGATCTCTTAGGCCATTTTACGGTGTTGTCTCTATAAAGAAGTTTGCTTTCAGTTTTGTCGCCGTCGTCAAAGAGTCGGAGTGGAATGCCCCCACTGGGATAGATCCCGAACTTTTTATTGTAATTTCGATGCTCTTTCATGTTTCGTTTTTAGTTTTTCTAGGCTCCAAGCCACTACAATTTTCTTAGTTACATCATTCCTTAACGATCGTGCTCGCTTATCGCCTTCGTCTAACTCACCTATGATTTCACTCCTTGAACCATTCTTCTTGTACGCCCTTGTGTTCTCCATGCACTTTTTAATGGTGACAGCCCATTACGTAACCCAGATATTCGTCTTGAAAATGATGAAGACCGTCGTCGGCTTTGATTCAAGATCGCAATTTGAGGAGCGTTCGGACGTCATCATGCCGAATGGAGGTCCATTTGTCTTGCTCTTCGCCATTTTTTTCCTGTTGTTCGCGCTTGATCCGCACGACGTCTCTCAGTCTCGGGTTTTTCTCGCGAGTCTAACAATCTGCAAACGTTTCTCATTTCCCGCCTCCGTTGCTGAGTTATCCTGCGGTTCGTTACGGCTCTGTGTCGCCGCCGGCCGTGAGCGAAACCGGTTTCGCCTGATTTTGTCTCGTTTTATCTCCTCACTAATGCCGGTGCCCTTTTCCGAATTTAGACGGCTGTCGCTGCGGCCGGTGTGTTAATCCTTCAGAGCATAGCCAAACGTTCTACATTTATTTGTTCAAGTATATGTGCAAAGAGTGCTGTTGAATTCAACCAAACATCGTGAGAAAACCCCAAGCGATTTGGAAGTAGCTCTAAGGAAAAGGCGTTCAGCGACTTTCTTAATATTAATGTTATTATTAATGTTAAACATTTGTAAGTGCTTTTCACAAGGTTAACAGGTGGAGGCTGTTCGGAGTAAAACTTTTAGTTTCCTACTAATTCGATCCTCCAGTATCGAGAACGGCGAGTCTTTTGCCGGTTAGTACTGAAAGCGCTTCCAGCTAGAAGCAGTGTGTACTATTGTGACAATCGAAGGAAAATGCATAAAAGAATAGCCCACTGCTAACAACAAATAAGGCATTTTGTGAAAGTACACGGCGCAGTCGGTAGAGTGCGCTATTACCGCCATCAATCAATTTTGTTCGCGTTCCTTTTGTTCCAAACTACTCGGCAGGTTTAAGCAAACCTTGCACCACCCATCATCAGTCCGTTCTATTCAGATTTGTTAATGAGGATATGTACACTGATGACTCTATCCGGTATTTTTCTGTGGAAGTGAATAATCCATCACAATGTCGTCGAATTCTTCATCATTCAGTTCAATTTCTTGAAGGCTCAAGTGGCTGGCATGGAGGTTGCAAGCTCTAGCGCCAGGCAGGACAGGAACCCGCACCACCTGCCGACTGGACGGGAATTCTCTACGCCATTGCCCCACCGGCGCTGGTTTTTCGAATGCACCGAGCTGATGGGTCCCACAAGGTGTGGATGTTGTGTTCGATCCAACAGCGCCGGTGGTGTAGTGACGTAGAGCATTACGATCCGATCACCAGGAGATTCGGGTGCGAGTTCCGCCTGGCGCTAGAGTTTTCATCTTTATCATTGTTTTTTTTTCATACTCATATCATTCCCCTATATTCGGGCGAGCATTCGCGCAATCCGAGGAGGAGCACCCGACTGTCCGAATCATCACACTTGATTCGGACAGTCGGGTTAGTTCGAATCCCGCCCAGGACATTTAAGCATTCCATATCTCCGGGCTCGGTAAATTGGTACCGTAATTGTGAAGGGAGGATGGAGCGATTCAAATCAGTTTCATTAAGCCTCAAGTGGCTGGTATCGAGGTTGTGAGCTGTCATAACGATGTTTTGTTGCGATCAAAACTTCTAGCGCCAGGCGGGACTCGAACCCGCACCTCCCTCTAACCGGGCGAGAATGCTCTACGCCATTACACCACCGGCACCGTTTGATCGAACGCAACATCCACACCTCGTGGGACCGATCAGCACCCACCCGTATCCGGGATGAGCTGGCCGCTGATTTCAGCATGGAACCAGTTAAGCTGATGGCCTTGATAGAAACGATTCAAATCAGTTTCATTAAGCCTCAAGTGGCTGGTATCGAGGTTGTGAGCTGTCACAACGATGTTTTGTTGCGATCAAAACTTCTAGCGCCAGGCGGGACTCGAACCCGCACCTCCCTCTAACCGGGCGGGAATGCTCTACGCCATTACACCACCGGCGCCGTTTGATCGAACGCAACATGGAGCGTTGACACCATTTACTCGCCACCGTGAAAACTTGAATGTATAAACCAAATCCACATTCCAATCTTCTCGATATCCCGTAGGACTAAAACGCGTGGCGCATTCAGTGATTGATTAACTGTGCCCTACTAGTCTTTATCTTTATATTTCCATTCTTTCGAGTTACCACGAGTTAGTTTATGCCTTTAATTCGAACTCAATCTTTATTATTTCCTCAAAATTCAAGACAAAGGTTGCACAGCATGTCCCAAAAATGTTGACACTCTCTAAATGACTACAAAATTCTTGACCGAATCTGCTACAAAATTGTAAGACTTGAAGAACAAGAAATCGAAGAACTGCGTAGGTGTGTTAGCGATGAGATTGCATTATGCAGTTGCCAAACTTGAAGCGATGCTTGCCCCAGTAGCAGTCCAAACCGCGTGGAGTTTTTAGAGGAAATTGGACAAAACATTTTATGTCTTTCTATTTTTTACAGTCACTTTAAGTAAATATTTGGTTTCCTGATATTACTACTGGAAGTAGAGCCATTAGTTGTTTTCCGAAAATCGATTTTTTTCGTCATAATCGCTCGCTTTGTTGTCCAACATAAAATTATGAATATCTGTCCAAGTTCGACTTTCACTAAACCTTGGCATGACGTAGTCAATCTTGTTGACCAAGATTGTCATAAACTTTACTACGGCTGACGTTTCGGCGGCGTCGCCCACTTCGGAGCCTGGGAAAGCCGGAGATACTTGATGAACTGTCTTAAGGATAAATAAAGGATAAAGGACGGCGTTATTCAACCCCTTTTGGGATGCACCAGCACATTCTACTTCTACGGGATGTCGAGGAGGAGCTCTGAATGCGTATTTGGCCATACAATGACTTGCGGTGGCCAGCCGATGAAGAAGTCAGCGCTCTACCCTTCCCAGACAAGTCTGGTACCAATTCACCGACCCCGAAAGGATGGAAGGCTTGGTTGGCCTGGGCGGGAAATCCGAACCAGGAACCTGGTATGAACTGTCTTATCTTAACTAATTAATTAGTATATAACAATTAATAAATATAAAAAAGCTAAGGTAAACTAAAAAGTAAATTAAAAGTTACCATAATGAAAATATTATACTATATGTATCATAAATATTGGCGATTGAAATTGTTTCGTTCCATATATGTAAGGCCTATATTATACTTGGCCGACAACATACATATGTTATACTTCGGCGACGTTGTTGTCGGCCAAGTATAATATAGGCATCACACGGTTATGGAACTAAAGAGTTTTAATGGCCAGTATTTATGATATAATATAATATTTTTCGCTATGGCAACTTTTAATTTACTAAAAAGTAAAAATAAAAAATAAATTTAATACATTTAATCACATTTGCAATCAATAAAAATTTCGACACTTCGAATAAGTGCAATGTGGAATCTCAACAACATACCTTCAGAAAGATTTCTGATTTACTTCCCTACGAAATATGGTATGAAACCTTACCCTAGCTAAATCGGTGAAAATACTATAATGCAAATAATAAAATTAATCATTACAAAATAAAGTTAATATTAATTTAAAAGTAAATTGAAAGAACATTGATTAAATATATTGTATTATGTAATAACACTAGGCGATTGAAAGAGTGGTAGCATGTTTTAGGAGACCCTGTCTATAGACGAACATATTAGCTTAGCCTCTTCTAATGAAGAAATTCGTAGATGGAGAGGATCAGCGCCTGGTTTTCGGTAATAGTGAAATGGTAGGATCCCAGCCGAAACCTAATGGAAAACTTCCGCGGAACGTTTGAAGCCTTCAACCACGTGATCGCCGTCCAAGGGAATCGCTATCGCTCTCCGCCAGAAAAAGACACCTTAATGATGAGAGCGATGCCATCCGACGCCTGCCCGATGCAGGCACGGCCCCGTGCCTTTCACCCGTGATTCAACCCGTTGTTTCGCGATCCTCGTCGCGTTTTTATGGCCATAGTGGCGATGTTTTATCGTGGCATTTGCGACGACGCTGAGCGCTCGCCTGACGTCGGGACCACTCGCTGCGACGACGAACCTTCGCCGCCTTCCTCCCGTCCATAGAACGGATTTCGACCGCTGCGGAAATTATCCTCCAAACAAATTGCCCTCGATTGCCACCACCGCGTCTCATGCTGCGCACTGCATTTCGGCGCTGAACTGCTGGCGGCTGCCCTGTTTGTTCAAGTGCTGCGATTCCAGGACGACGACGTCCGCCCGTCATCAGCGTTCCACTCTGTCAATCAGCCGGCGCACTCGCTACCGGATTGTAATGATTGAATCTGAAAAAGCCGATGAGAGACAGTGCCGATATGGGAAGCCATCGCCAGGGTAGCAGAATGCAATCGACGCTGGTACTATCGTCCGACCTCTACTGCTCTTTGATTTTATTCAATTCTTATCGTTCATGATCACTCCTTCTAGCTTCATTTCATTGCTCTCGTCTCTTCAGCGCACTACCACGTTTTGCATTTTCGCTTGAGCGACTGATATAGAGGGTAGAAGACGTTAGAAAGATGTTTAGTTGCAATCGAAACACTTGCGCCAAGCGGAACAGAGCTGGTGGTGTAATGGATAGCATCCTCCCCGGAAAGCAGAGGGTACGGGTTCGGGTCTCACCTGACGCAAGAGTTCATTTGCAACTAGCCATCCTTCTAACGTCACATGTATCACCTGTCGGTCCTCGACTTGCTTGAGCGGGCTCCAGCAGCGCTTCCATCCCTCCCTGTCACGTGCCAGAGTGCTCCAATGGATCCACTTCGCTCGAGGGACTCGAAGAGCGTCATATCGGTTATTCAGGGCTTTCACGGAGAAGTCCGACCAACGCGTTGGTGGGCGTCCTGGCGTTCTCTGGGGGGGGGGACGGTCAGGAGGTACATCCGCCCCCTGCTGGGGGGCGTGCGATCTTACTCTCATCCCTCTTGCTCGCTCACCCCAACCCCCTAGGCTTCACCGATGATCTAACGGCTGCCTTACGGAACATTTGACACGCAAAACAAAAGCTTCTGGTCCGCAGAACAGCGGTGTACCTCCTGACGCCACGCCCCTCAGCAGGGGGCTGGTGCACCTCCTGTCGTGCTGCCGTTCTCTTGACATCCCGCGGAATCCAGTCGGTGACAGCTCTCGTCCAGCGGGTGTCTATGAGGCGCATTACGTGGCCGGCCCACCTAATTTTCCACAACTTGGCCCATGCGACAGCGTCTTCAAACGTCCACGAAGCTCGGAACTCCGGACGCCTTCGCTCATTTGCGTGAGTCGTGTCACTCCGAGCATCGTCCTTTCGATTCCACGCTGTTCATCCTGCTTTCGTATTTCAGGTTTCTGAGGCGTATGCTGGCGCAGGAAGAGCAGTGAAGTCGAATAGATGTTCTTCGCCTTTCTCATGACTTCTTCAACGAATAACGTCACTATCACTTTTTATATTGGTCCCTTCAACACGGATTGTGGACTGTTTCCCATTGCGGCGCATCCATGAGTGCATGAAAAAATAAAATAAAACCACAACAAAAAATTGAAATCAAAGATAAAGCAGTAACAACTAAGGGCTACAGATGTTAAATGAGGAGGAAATCAAATACTTTTATTAGCAGGAACTAACAATTGTTTTTCGAGGCTACGCCCACCTAAAACCAATTCAACTTGAAGAGTCGCTGCTACACCCAACGCCTCGGGTTTCATTCGCACCAGAAGGAGCTTAACGTGTGGTTGGGGCTCTCGAATACGCAAGCCTGTTCTCTTCTCGTTATTTTTAGGACCTGCGCACGCTGCAGAGGATCCCTGGAACCGCGGAAACAGCCTAATATATTTCCACCAATAAGTCGATAAAAAGCTTGCGCCTCCGAAAATATTTCTGAATTTGTCTAGAGTAAACTACAGGAACATTAAGCAGGAACCCTTTTGTGTAAATATGTGCATAAGTCAGCACATAATTCACCTAGCAAGGATGATTTATTTATTGCCCACCCTAGAGTTCTCCAATAGCCCATTGCTTGGGATAGATTGGGTGGGTGGTGAATGGAGATTACAGGGTGCGCATTAATTATGGGCTTCATAAAATCGAAGTGCGATTGTAGTACAAACTATTCAAAGCGAAGAAAAACACTTTGGCAACTTTACTTAGATCCTGAGCAATCAAAAATCACAATCCTTATTCGAATTGTCCTCCTCTTGCGCTTATGCAGCTTTTCGGACGAGTCAGGAAGGCGTCGCAGGTGGCACGAGGATAGTCCTCTTCGATTTCGTTCTGCGCTTTCGTAAGTACAGCTTTGAGCGAACCTAGGTTGGCATCTTGTAGCTGAGATTTTGTACTCTGAAGGTGACTAGACCAAAAAGTCAAGTGGGTCCAGTTCTATTGAATTTGATGGCGATTCTTCGTAGGCGATGAAATTTGCGAACGTCTGGACGACACTCGACTTGTCTGCAAGAGCGGAGTCTTTCTGAAAGCACCATAGGTTGTCTGCGAAGTGAGAAATGGACCGTGACTTTAAAACTTTCTCCAGCACCGATTTCAAGTTCATTTAGTAATTAATCTTCACTTCAGCATCGACGAACATCAGTGGCGTCTTCCGATCAGAGGCTATCGCACCACAAACCATAACAGAGCTCAGGTGTTCAGTGTTCCAATGGCTTTTCCTCTAGAAATGGCCTGCTTCTTATCTTCTGCAAGGATCCGATTGTCTTCTAGATTCACAACAAGTTCTGTTTCGAAAATTTTCTCTTCACTGAGAACGATGCTCCGATGCGTCTCACCTGCGTAGCTCCTGCATTTCTTCGTCCGCAGGGTCGGGTGGAAATGTGCCGTCTGCGGTCAGTAATGACGAATTCCTAGCTTCCCTCCCATATAATTTTTCAAGAGGTACCGCTGCTGTCTTCCAACTTCGCCATCTTCCTCACTGAGCGGCGAGGATTTTTTCTCATGAATCCTTTCCTATGGTATCAGAAGTTGCAACAGAAACCTCTTCTACCTCGTTCTTTTCTGTCCGATGTATTTTCAAGCTCCTCGAACCGTGCAATCCTCTTTGAACCAATCGCTAGAAAACAGATAGAAGATGAGCAATTTTCTTCGACACATGACCTTCTTGGTACAGACCTATGACGGCGGCGCGCTTCGGATGAGCTTGAACCATAGACAAGAATGCGAACAACGTGCATAAAACTTCTCGGGTAGCATAATATAAACAAAACACAAAATAATAGGACTTAAATTTTCAGAAAAAATGTCATTCGTGGTCCAAATACGCAAATTTTTGCTGTAATTCACACCGATCTGTTATACTAGCCCGGAGGGGGAGTAACCGCAAAGTGTCTCTCGCCTAGGTCATTCCATGGCTCACAACCACATCACCTGAATTTAAAGGAAAAGGCTTTCGTCGCGAGACAGCAGCTTCGGTTTATGGTGTGAGAACAGCTCCCTCACACTTTCATCAGCTGCGTTCTTCGCTGTCGCTTCTGATATTGGTCCGTAGGTCTATTTCGAAGTTCGTATTACAGCCTAATATTTCTAGGGCAGTTGAAACGAAAGAAAAGTAGGAAGTTGCCTCCAGTTCATGAAACCCATCTAACTTCATCTCAATGGAGTCTGCGGTTTTCACGATTAGCTACGATGTCGCATCGCTTGCAATTCTCTGGGCAAGTTTTTCACGAAGCCTACTAGTTCTACACCGTGGAAGAGCCACGGACAACGTCCTCCGCTTGAGCGATCTCTTCCAAGTGTAGCCGGATACATCCAGTACAACAACGGTATTCGGTGTTGTGTTCCCAGTGAATCACTGAAGTTCACGGCACTTCCGGGCACGAGCATGACCGACCTTCCGCCGCGTGGAACCGATAGGGAACCCTCCACAAAAACTGCAGGAACAAATAGTCCGAGAGCGGCGACGAGCGAGGACACCGAGCAGGTGTTGAAATTGTGCTTGACGTCGTCATGCCTTATCTACTGCCGGTCTCACTCCACTTTATTACCTGTTTGTTGAAGCTCTCTGACACATGCAGCTGTGCCTACTGCGCATCTTTACTGTCCAGTTTTTTACCGAAGTTGCGTCTGTGAAGACCTTAAGCCCTATGTTCTCAAAGTATAGCCTTCGTGTGTTTTCGTTTATTTGATGTCTCCAAATCGAGAAACACAAACACTGACGACAATATGATCCACCGGTGGCTCATAACTTTGCGCGCTATTTTTTGCACTGCTGCCGTCCGTTTTTTAGATGTTTTTTGCTCCCTAATTACCTGTGTCAAGAGAATGACCAACAGGAATAAGTAAGTAAAACGTTATTTTTATTAGATATATCGAATCAAAAAATTTTACTAGGAAGGAGACCAATTCTATACAGTCAAACCAATTCAAGTAAATGTCCTTCGGCCATACTTCGTTAATGGGGGTTATTTGACGTTCTGATCACCAATCCTAATCTGACATCCCTCTGACATCTTCTCTATGTCTTGGCCGATTACGGTAGGCTACGGTAGGTACGCATGAGCAAGTGCAACGGCCATCGTTATTCACCCTCTTTGTGGTATGTGCCACACAATTTACTTCTACGGGATATCGTGGAGGAAACTTGATATTGTAGTTTTTCTCTACAATAACTTGAAGTGAGAAGCCTGTCAGCAAGTACGAGTTTTGTCCTTCCCAGATAAGCCTGATACCAACCTAACGACTCTCAAGGATTGGTCAGCCTTGGCGGTAACCGAACGATTCGGATGCACGCTACCGTCGGTGAACACCACAGAGCAGACCATTTGTTTCTTGAATCCCTTACAGGATTTGTGAATCGTTAGGGATGACCTATGGCATGCCACTTAGTGCACGTCAATCCACCAGAGATGAATGAAGGCTTTGTTAGGTATGTCTAGGATCGAACCTAAAATCGATTCTCTGTGGTCATAGGGAAAGTACCAGCATTACTACCAGTTGAGCTACATATGCCCAATGGTATGCGTCGATTTAGATTTCAGGTGTTGAAATGATCGAGCGGCTGTTAGCAGCGTAGCCATTAACTCATTTCTAGTGCCAGAATAGCTCGACGGATCCATATCGCACGAACGACGCAATAGCGTCACATCTCTATTTCAGAGCTCCTACGAAACGGTGTTATTTTTACGTTCCGCTAAATCCGTTCAATTTGTCAATAAAACGCATTTTCAGAACGGCCCACCTAATTTTCAACAAGTTGACCTAAGCAGCATCGTCTCTGATTTTGGAGGTCGAGCCTTCCATTGCATATTGTACGGCTCTCCTTATGAATTCGCGTAGAATTTTTACAAAGCGTGGCACAAAACAATCCTTCATCCGGTCGTGTGGTGGAGCAGTTGGAAGGAGCGCCAGCGGTTCAGTGCTGTCCGAATTCTTGGTTCAGACTCTTCATAGACCAGCCAATCCTTCCATCCCTCCGGGGTTTGCGAGCTCACGGCAGACTTGTCTGGGAAGGACGATGTATTGACTTGCCCATTATCTTGTCACCGCAAATCAATGTGGAGAAATACGCATCCAAATTGTCCTTGCCCCACTCATCCCGTAGAAACGGAAGGCGTGGAGGGTCCCAGAGAGGATTTGATTAACGGCGCCCTTCATCTTGTACTCCTATCTCATAACGAGGCAATAAGAAGTTGATAGCCGTGCACGTGCGCCCGGTATCTTAAATAGACACCCATAAGCCGAAGCTCATAAAATGTTGAACTCGTCCCGTAACCCTAGCGGGTAGAAGATTCCTGTTGACGACGCTTTAATGCGCTTTTTACGACGTTCGGCCGCTATCATTGCCCAGTCTACCAGCAGTCCCTCTTTTTTTCTGCTGCAAAAAACCAGCGGAGGAAGCTCTCTGGTGGTCTGCCCTTCTTCCGATTTGCTGAATTCTTCAGCGCTGTCCGTCCTTTCCACTCTATTTGTGGAAATACACGTGCCTTTGGAGAACCACTCGCATCGGAACGTCTTCTAGCGCAGTGCTGTGTCAGTTATCAGCGGATTAGCTGCGGAGTTTTTCTGGCGTTTCCACTGGCCACGACGCCATTCAGTGGACGTTCACCAGTGATTGATTTGCACGTGTTTCAGCGTCGAACTCTCTAAATTTGTTTGCACTTCAACACATCGCCAGCATCCTTCGGTTGTACTATTGCGAAAATAATGACCGTTTGAATGCCAGCAAATTTTTCACTGAATCCATTCTAAATGCAAATTCCATTCCACTTCTGTGCACTATTTTGAGGTTCGATGTCGATATCCTTTTCGTAAATACACGGCAATCACACCCATCTTTCAACAATCTCTTCCGTAAAAATATTTCCAACTTATGCCTTGTGAGCCTTCTCTTTTCTCATATTGCTTCAGCTGTTTTTTTAAACACAACTATGAGAAAAGGCTTGTGGAAATGAGAGTGGTTTTTTCAAATTTGATTTTTTCATTCGTAAATAAAAATCTGCTTCCGATGGCTAATAAGTGTTTCAACCTAGCAACTCCTAGTTAGGTAACAGGGATTCTTCCTGAATAACTGAAATCTCTTTAAGTTTCTCTATTGCCAATATCACCTTTTTCAAAGAACGTTTTCAACGGTTTTTACCAAAAGCACTTGAATTACCAAGGCATGTTCTAAATTCTCCCATTTGAGAAAAAAGTAAAGAGTGTGTATTTAAGGAAATATTTCCTGCGATGCATTATTCAGCTCGTCGAAATCCAAAACATCTGGATAGATTGCTGCTTGGAAATTCACCTTATTCTTTTCGTTGATAAATTATTCCTCCTTGAGCATTCACTTCTTCTCCTTTCTACCTAATTCCACCTTAAATTTTCAGATTTCAGATTTGGTGGTATACATGCGTATACCGCTTCGTTTGCTAATGAATCTAGCACATGTTCTTGTTTGGCCACAATTTCGGTTTGAAATTCCAGCCAGATTTGTACTTCGTTGAGATTGCACTTCGATTTCAACCCTGCAAATGATTCCGCTTCGAGAGATCCACTGATGGGCTGCATCAGCCCTCTCTTTCCGATGTGTTCGTTGCGGCTTGTGTTTACATTGAACGTCGTCATATTCTCCGTTATCGAAACCGGGAACATTCGGTCCAATTCAGCATGTTACAGAGACGACTAGACCGCCACCATGGTCGTCGTCGTCGACCCACCTTCTCTTCTGGAACGTGCCGATCTCTCCCGTCCTGTGCCGGAGAATGCACGAAAGCTCGCTCATTTGGTCGAGGTGAATGAGCGACGAGTCGAAGTCGGAGTGAGTGGATTCTCTTCACCTTCCTTGAATGGGCGCCACACTGCAATATCGACCAACGGGTATCCTCTGGCATCTTGGTCACACCCGCAGTTGGTCCCTGGTGGGCGCTGACGAGCGTCGTCACTCTGAACGTTGCATATGAGGAACAGCTAGTCCCTCGGGGGCAAGTGGTTCCTGCAGCTGGACAACGTCTCCGACGAAGCGACACTTTTGAGTAGCAAAGTGGCAGCTTCCACAGATCTCCAGCTCCGTGAACACCACATGGCGACTGCGAATGAGTCGAATGAGGTGTTGAGAATGAGATGACCGCAATGAGGGTTACGTACATGACGGGATTGGGTGAAATCGCAAAAAGGGAAAGGCAGATTAGGCTGGCACAGAACAACCGCGATCTCCTTGGTTGGTTTTCAGAAAGGAAGTAAACAATTTGATTCATCCATTAGTACGAACTGCATAAAGCCTTACGGATACTATATGTATCCGTAAGGCTTTATGCAGTTATTACTATTAGTAGTATATCCCAATATTCTCTTAATGCCCCTTAGCTAAAAATTAAAAAATTAAACAAATTCTTAAGACAGTTGTTTCCCTGAGCTTCATGTTTATATCTTCGTTATCACAGTAGCGAAGCTCGATGTAGTCGAATCTTTGTTGACGTTTCGGGCCTTAAGCCCTTCTTCAGGATAAAAGAAAAAATCTAAAAACTTAGTTTTCGGTCGATTTTTTCAAGATAGAGTTAATGACTTCTTTTCACAATCCTTCCTTTCATTAGTAGTGCTCCTCGAGGTTTATTTGTCTCCTGTTTTCTTTATTGTATGCACCTCAGAAATACCTTCATAGGTTGGTCAATTGAATGTTTAGTGCGAAATGTTCGCCGATCATACAAAAATTTACAAGAATATTTCTTCAAGGGAGGACCACACTACTCTTCAATCTATTCAGCTAGCTTGCGCGATTTGGGATTTATTTCCGGAGAAAAGCTCTTGTTTAAGGATCGTTGCGATCTTACAGAAAAAAAGCAGATCGAGTAGTTCACAGTCACTCTAAATCTTCGAGGACAAACTCAATAGAGATCTATTGCTTGCCTATAAATAATAGGATGGACGAATTCTTGAATGTGGCACTTCTGTAGTCATTCCGATGTGTAAGCGAGATATCGCCAGACTCGAATCTGTTCAAAACAGTTTCACGAAGAAACTTCGGTTAAGATATGTTGGATATGACTACATCACCATTCCGTCACCATATCTTCGGATTATACAGTTCAATCTGAAAAGACTTACATATCGTCGAAGGAGCGATCTACTTAATTTTCAATTACTGATAAATGGCTAGATTGGCCCTATCGTTGAGGAATTATAGAATTTTATTCATTATCTTCATCCAACATAAAGGATGGTCAGTGGAGGGTCCAGTTTACCCAGGCCAAAATGCAATGTAATTCAATATCAGACCTATTAGCCGCATACAAGGCCCACGTGAAGCCCAGCATGGTACTACGGTGTATAGTTCTATTACTAAGAGAGATGTCGCCAGTTTTACAAGAAAGCTCTGGATCAGTGTACACGGGTGTAACTATAACAGTATTCCTTTTGCGTCTGGAAGGAACAAATTCTTCAATTTACGCGCTCTTGCTTGTCGCCGAAGAAAGTTCGATTTGCGAACGGTTTATGAGATGATAAATGGCGTGGTAGGTCTTTCCCTTAACGAATTCTATTCACTATCTCGTTCTAACACAAGAGGTGGCCAATGGAAGATCCTAGTTCCTAGGGCTAATAGCAAAATAAGATTTTCTTTTTTCACAAATCGAGGTGGCAATGAATTCCTGAAATTCTTTAAGAAAAATGGGTTACGAAATTCTATAGGGCAAAATCCTCATTGGCAGGTGTCTGCAGAAAGTTCCTTAGCAGTTTGGTTGATCGATTATGCTGTTGTACTTAATTACACCCTCCTATTTTCTGCTTATGTTCTCTGTATTCTGTGTTGATTTTCGTTGTTATGTTTTTTTGGATTACAACTACGATAAATAGATAAACAAAAAATAAATATAGAATCAGCACTCTACGCTTATCGAGCTGGCACGGGTCTTTTGAAGTTGTCAAAAAACACACGTTGCCAAACTTACTATAGGAGACTTGTCGACCGGTACCTTCAAGCATGACTTAGGAGTTTGCCTTCTCTATCCTTCACGGTGTTGTTTTGTATTTTTCATACTCATTCCTGCCTTCGTTAGATTCATTTATTAGTTCGTTTGTTTTGCTGCATGGATTGCCATACATAAAGCAATTAAATTATTTAAAAAAGTCGACGTTAGTCAACTATTTTCTTTGTGGAACACACCACACACTCTAATTCTTCGGTGTGTCTGAGTGCTTATTTGGGCTACACAATCTCTTGCAATGTCTAGCCGATATGCAAGTCAGTTTTTTCTGCATAAGCATCGCACAAGCCCTCCTAGGGTTGAAAGGGTAAGTGGGGTCAACTCGAGATACGAGGGATTGCCTGCGCAGGTGATCTCGACTGCTCTGCCACACGGTCACAACATATTTATTTTCTCAAAAATATTCGCAAATGAATAAAATCATTCAGTAAAGAACAACGCCTTAAAGAATTCCTGCATATACATGTGAGTCTATAACATTACTTACTTTAGACCTTGTCTGCATAATTGTCATCTCTACCTATCCTCCTAATGATTAATTTGCTTAGGCAATGACTTGCGGTGGTCAGCTGATCGGCAAGCCAGTGTTTTCTTCTTCCCAGACACGTTCGGTACCAATTCTTCGAGCCCTTCGGGATGGAAGACTTGGTTGGTCCGGCCGAAAAAATCGTAGCCAGGAACCTGGCTCCTGCTGCTCTAGCACGCGCTCTTGTAACTTTGTATAATAGTTATCTACAGACTAGAATTCACCGATGAATTCGACCGATGAATTCGAGTTGCTTATAGGCCGTTACTGAAACCTTCACTCAGTTCTAATGACTTACCATAATTTTGAAAGGAATGAAGGTTATCAAAAAGTATGACCTGCAAGGGCGCGTGTAGCGCAGTCGGAAGAGGCACCGGCTGTCGCGTGCACCCGATACCAGGTTCCTGGTTCAGATTTCCCACCCAGGCCAACCAAGCCTTCCATCCCTCCGGGGTCGATGAATTGGTACCAGACTTGTCTGGGAAGGATAAAGCGCTGACTTGTTCTTCGGTTGGCCAGTAAGTCGTAATATGGCCAAATTCGCATTCAAATCGCCTCTACGACATCCCGTAGAAGTACAATGGCGCATCCCAAAAGGGATCGAATAACGCCGTCCTTTATCCTTTATGACCTGCACATACTCTTCAAGTATGGCAGACCAAAGCCTCGGAACTCGTTCAGCAGTTCGTGCCCACTTCAGTTTTAGTGGACGTGCGGCGGCGGCGGCGGCGGCGGAGATTCTTCAGCGATGCGAATCGCCTCGTGAGCCTCCTTAATAACACGCATATTTACCGTGGGACAAGCGGGCCGCCACAACGGCGGGCGGCGAAGTTCTCGCCACGAAATGCATTAGGGCCGTGGCGCTCCGCTATTCAAATGTAAATGATGGCTCGACTCGGAATTTCCACTGCGGACACGCGACCGCCGAGGCTGTCAGCGGGACGATTACGGGGCTTCTGTGAGGGGGTTTCTAGCAGGACAGCGTTGGAATTGCTCTCATCGTTTGCCCCTGAGACAGTGTCCCCTTATCAGGGACGTTGTGGTTTCGTGGAGATAGCAGCAGTAGCAAGCAGAAGCTACGAGCAGAGGAACAAAACGCTACCAAGCAAGTACGCAAGTCTAAAAAAGGAGGGGGGGGGGGCGGTTCACCCTGCATGCCCCCAAAAATGGCTTTACCCTAGATTTAAAAAGGCTAGGTGTCTTCTGCAGCCATGATGTACACGCACACATTTGTGCTTAGCACTTTGGTTTTAAAAGTTATTGTAGGAATTCTGTGAAAGAGGCGCAAATAGATCTCTAATTCCAGACTTGCGCCCGCTATGCTTTAGTTCTTATCTATTCATTTCATTCATTCATTCATGTTTTTCATTTTTTTGTAAGTGAATTAATTAAGTAGTGCTCGCTAGTAATTCTTCGCTCATTATCACCTGTATCACCTGTCGTCCCGTTAATCATCGAGTTGCTCGAGCGGGCGCCGGCAGCATCTCCATTCATCTCTGTCGTGTGCCAGAGTGCTCCAACGGACCCTTTCGCTCGAAGGACACGAAGAGCGTCACATCGTTCGTTCAGAACTTTCGTGAAGAAGCCCGACCAACGCGTTGGTTGGTGTCTTGGTGTTCTCTTGACATCCTTATTACCTGATACCTTCTAAACTTTCGGCTTTCAAAACAATCATAAATAAGTTTTTGAAATATTCTTAGTTTCCCGCATTCTGCTCTGAGGCAGGGTCACTTGACAGCATTGTTTCCTTTTTTTCTTTAGTTTTCTGTTAGTTGTTTCTTCTTCGTTGCTTTTTATACGCGTAGTCTCGTAGTTGTTTCAAACTCTTTTCACAGGGTTGTTGTCTTGGAATCTCGACCGCCATGTAATCTTGTCGGTCGCAGTTGCATGTGCATAGATTCACATGTCCCAATGAAGATGAAGATCCCTCCGAATCCGGTCGGTGACGACTCTTGACCAACGGGTGTCTGCAAAGCGCATCTCGTGGCCAGCCTACCTATTTTTCGACGACCTTCTTTGCGCCTCTGAATACGATTGTGTCAAAACCTAAGACGCAAATAAAGATCTACGTAAAAAATTATGGGTCGTCGCATTATTAACCACATGGTAAAAACTTGTAAACTTACGACCAACTTATAAATTGTGACGAAATCATAGCTCTTTCAGCGACAACTAAGAGTGGGTTCTTTCTAGATGTCAAAGGATTGTTGGTACAGTAGACACTGTGTTTTAGGCTTCCTTGTGAAACAGTTTTACACCGTTAGTATAGAGTTGAAATCAATATTCCAACAAACGTCTTCTCCCGAAGAGAGCGAGCGTAAAGAACAAGCAAGAACTTTAGGCATTTCTTGTACTTCTTCTGGAGTAAGAGTGCATTTATAGAGTAAGGCAGTGGATTTCTACAGTCCACTATCGCCCAACCTTCAAGCCTTAATTCTCGAAGCGATACGAGTTTCATATAAATTTTGTTCTCCTAGAACTTTTCGTTATGATTTCCCTCATTATCCTGAAGTAACTAGGAAGAAGATTAGGTATTCTCGCTTTTTTTGAAGGCCCTTTGCTCTAGGAGGATGCCCACTTGCAGGATGGCAGTTGGGGTTGAAAAACGCGATAAATTGGGAAAATTAAGGAAGGATTGTAGCCGTTTGACGTGCGTCTCTTTTTCAGGATCACATTGTGTTCTATCGCGAAGCTCTACCGCCTGATAGCCATTATGCCAAGGCCGCTATCGTATTTCTTCACGGACAGTCGTACTCCTCTTCCACGTGGATGGATCGAGGGTGAGCAGAGCATCCACCCCGCATACCTCGAGCGGATTAATTGCCATCTATTTTCATTCTTTGCCCTTTAATGATATTTTATTTATTTATTTACCTATTTATTCGTGCCAGTGCAGCCACAAGATAACAGATGGGAACAAAGGAGGAAAGAAAACCGGCACTGAAAAAAACGTAAAGGCTGAAAAAATAATAACAAAGTATAAGAAAGAGATTTAGTTCGAGCACAGTAAGTAAGAAACGGTGGGAATTATAGCATTCTCATGTCCAACTCCTGCTGAGTCAATGCAGGAATGTGCAAAAAAATCTACTCTTGTAATGGGGCCGACAGCAAGAAATCCACCAGTTTCGACGGAAATCCAGCTCATAAATTTAGCAGGCAGCTATGATACTACTACCATAGAGTCGCAATCGGCTTTAGCCATGGCGGGCGGGCGTGGGGCTCAAAGGCCTGTTTGAAGTGGTGCGCACCGGAGGCCACCCAAATGGAAGAACATGATCGGACACCTCACTATGCACTCCTTGGTAAGCGCAGGATAAACATAGTACGTGTTGTCAATACTCGGTGCTCTATTCCTCATAACAGAGATTGAAATTAAATCTTTACGTAAGTCGACCATGAGATTGCGGCGAGCTGTGTCAGACAGAGGCGTTAGAAGGGGGAACGAATGGAACTGCGCGGATCAGTTTAAAGGTTGGCCTGGCCATGCGGATGTGTGCGGAATCTACAACAGGAAGGGAAGACGTTGGTCAGATCAATTGGAGTAGCAGTTCCATGCAAAAGTGCCGAAATACTATTAGAGTGCCTCACTTTAACGATTTGCTCAATCGAGGGATTCTTTTTCATCAAGCACTCGGAGTGAAAACGAAAAATCTTTGAGGCATTGGCTATTACTGTCTTACATTGTTAGCTCTTATTTGAACTGTCGTCCATGGAGGGCCATTAGGGTGAATCGCCTTCTTCCAAGACAATAAGAGTCAACTAACGAGATGGTGCTGTAAGTGATGAATTCTGTTTAGGAATTAGGTCCTGTTCATGTCGGTTAAACCTCATGCCTGTTAGCCTGCTGTCAAAGGATAAAGGACGGCGTTACTCAATCCCTTCTGGGATGCGCCAGGGCATTCTACTTCTACGGGATGTCGTGGAGGCGACATGAATGCGTATTTGGCCATACAATGACTTGCGGTGGCCAGCCGATGAACAAGTCAGCGCTTTATCCTTCCCAGACAAGGCTGATACCAATTCACCGACCCCGGAAGGGTGGAAGGCTTGGTTGCCCTGGGCGGGAAATCCGAACCAGAAACCTGGTATCGGGTGCACGCGGCAGTCACGCCTCCTCCGACTGCGCTACACGCGCCCAAAAATCTTTCAATTTGAGATTACAGATTCAATCTTTCAATTTGAGATTACAAAGGGATAATCATTAATGATGCCCTATTCTAGGTCGCTGAGCACGTTTGCCGCCCTGGGGTACCATTGCATTGCTCCTGACTTGCCCGGATCTGGTCAGGTACGGAGTTTATTTATTTATTTGTTTATTTTCTATTCATACTTGCAATAAATTGTGTGCAACGAACGTAGTCAATTGGACTAGACAACATAATGATTACGAAGAAAAAAAACTAAATTTTGAACAGCCCACATTATTATATTATAATAATAACACATTAAATAATGGTGAGGGAGAATTCTAAGCAGACAAACATCGATGCAATAAACAAAGAGAGAGACACCAAAGGTCAAAAATATAAAAATCCGATGACTTGGAGTCTGGGCAGCCTGACGGAAACGCGCAGTGGCCCGCAAACACTGCAAGTCACAAAACAGAACGGCTCCTTATATCATCTTACTAGTTAGTAGGTCCACATCCTCCATGAATGCCTACATGGCGGTTCGTAAGAAAAAAGCGAACGAAAACATTTAAAAATTGCACCAAATAAACAGAAATAAACCAAGTAAGCAAAGGAAATGTAAAGAGTCAAGTGAGCACTTACAGTTAGGTAAGCTCATTAGTTTAGGGTAAGAGAGAAAACAATATCACCTGTTAATGCCGCAAAAAAAGCGAAAAAAAATAAAAATAAATAAATAAAAACGATCTGCTGGGTAATAACTGCTATATCATTACCAAAAAAGTCTTTGATCCAAATGCAAAGTTGAGAGCAGATCAATTTTCTTTAATATTCTAAGAAGACATAGGCGTTTTGAGTATCCAATGAGCCTGGTGGTAACACAATCAGCGAGCACCGCGAGAGAAAGGCGAATTGAAGACTTTCTCGCGATTTTTCATTTTCAGTTTAATGGTGGAAACAGTAACAGTTACGGCAGCCCAACGGCAACGGTTACAAAGAAAGCACAATATTAACTAGCTCTAAGCTTGGATTCCGCTTCTAGAACTTAAAACAGAAAACTAGATCACTAAATGCTCTGGAAAAGACTTTTGAGGTTGAAAGTTAAAGTTTTCCTCATAACTAGGAATCATTGAATATCCCTGACAGTGTAGTGTATGTATGCACCCATAAAACAGAATTCCTGTAAAAGTAATCTTAACCTTCTCAACTTTAGACTACAGTTCTTTTTTCCAAACCTGCGTGCAGTATTGTAGTACCGGAATGACATATGTCTTGTATAAGCTGACTAGTATCAAACTCTCATCATACTGGGGTGCCTACAAATCAAAAACAGCATAGAGAAGGCCTTCTGCAGAATGGTATGTGTGATTCGCAAAGGTTAATTCACAATCGAGATAAACTCCAACATCGCAAACCTCGGATTATGGGGGTTAATGTGCAATCCTTGAAAGAGTACTCGTTATTGTCCCGATTCTCAATATGAAAGACTGCGTTTAGGAAAGGTTAACATTAATTTCCCAAGCTTTGGCACCCAATCATACCAGTGACAGTCTGAAAAAAAGCTTGAGTGACCTGAGCTTTATTGCCATCATTATACAGGGTGCGTAAAAAGTATTGTCACAGTAAACGTAAATGTTAGAAGTAACAACACAGCATAAAATTTAACAAGTTTATATACAAAATGTCAACAATGACCTAGCGAACAGAATAGCATCACTTGTATTTTATATGGGCTTCTTTGCTGCGAATTCCGGAGAGGGGGAAGACGACGAGGAAAGGCATCGAAGATGCGACGCAAGTAGTCCACGTCGATTTCGTTCTATACTTTGACCTTCAGTGACTTGATACTTTTGTGCATTCAACATGTAAAAGTGTTACACACTCTTCATGGACCTCCAAAGTGCTAATTCTGACGGAAGGCTCGCTGCAAGGGAGGCGCATCCGGCCAGTATCATGGTTTGTGCATTCATCACAGTGTCTCTCGTTTTCGTAGATACAGGAGTGAAAATAGATCAGTAGAACTATCTGTATTGATGTCCTAAAGAAGCGACTAGTTCCTTGGCTCGAATCCCACCTAGAGAATAAGCCGTATGTCTTCCAGCAGGATTAGACTCCTGCACAGAGTCGAGGGTTGTTCAGGACTGGTGCCGCGCCAACTAGAAGGACTTCATTTCGGCACAGGAATGACCTCTGTATAGACCGGATTTGAGTCCGCTGAATTACTCTATATGGGAAGTTTTGAGAGCAAGGCTTGCGCTACTTCCCACAAAAGTATGAAGTCAGTGAAGGATGATCTGGTCAAAGCATGGAACGAAATCGACGTGGACTACTTGCGGCGCACCGTCGATGCCTTTCCTCGGCTTCTTCGCTCCTGCATTCGCAGCAGAGAAGCCCTGTAAAATACAGGTGATGCTATTCTGCTCGCTAAATCATTGCTGACATTTTGTATATAAACTTGTTAAATTTTATAAACTGTTGTTATTTCTAACGTTTACAGTTAGTGCGTCAATACTTTTTCTGCACCCTGTATGTATGTTGGATGAGCATCGTACTCCACTTTCGCTATCATAAGAATAAAGCATGAAGGACGGCGTTACTCAATCCCTTTTGGGATTTGCCATGCATTCTACTTCTACGGGATGTCGTGTTAGCGATTTGAATGCGTATTTGGCCATACAATGACTTGCGGTGGCCAGCCGATGAACAAGTCAGCACTTTATCTTTCCCCAACAAGTCGGTACCAATTCACCGACCCCGGAGGGGTGGAGGGCTTGGTTGGCCTGGGCGGGATATCCGAAGCAGAAACCTGGTATCGGGTGCAGGCGACAGTTGGCGCCTCCTCCGCCTGCGCTACACGCGCCCATTGCAACGCAACCCAATTGCAGTCATAGCAGCATGAAGAAGCTTGAGATCGTTCCTTTCCTTTTAGCCGACCAAGAATACCTTTTCAGACTAGAGGTCCGGCTGTGAGCGTGCATAACAAGCCGCAGTTTCTGCTCTCCTTTCTGAGCGCTCTGGGAATTAAACAGGTGAGATTATATACATTTGCTTATTTATCGATTTCTGAGAGAGTTAAAAGTTCATTTTTGTTTTTCTGACCACTTCGATATGACATGTAAATTTTTTCGGGTGAAATTGTTTTTTTTGAGTGACGAAGTTTTTGTTGAAAAGAGCTACATAATGAAATGCCCACTTCCAGGTCATTCTATAGATGATCAAAAAATGTGTCTACTGTGAATAACATGAAATTCTGTTCCCTTAACGACGGCAAAGCCTAAAAGGTTATATTAGAGGGCGGAGTCACAGAGTCCTCCTTTCCGAAAACGCTGAGCCTTTCGAAAACGACATACAGTTGCACATTTTCAGGTCATCGTAGTCACAGCATCGATGGCTGCTCAGTACGTGCTGCCACTTCTGGCGCAGGATGTCTTCGTCTGTGTGGTCGGCATCGCCCCTTCCAACACCCATGAGATCGGTCATCCGTCCCTCTACCGCACACCGATTCTCGTCCTGTGGGGTAGGTACTAGAAGCTTTGTTCCTTAGCTTCTGATCTAATCTGCTTCTTCCAGGAGACCATGACACCTCCCTCGGGCCGACGGCAGCCGCGAATCTGCGAGCGTTGCCGAACGCCCGACTTCACAAAATCCCGAACGCCGGCCATGCCTGCTATCTGAACAACTCCCAAGCGTTCGAGGAGGTCTGCATGAACTTCTTCGACCTGATCAGGAACTACCATGCATTGTAGCGGATCGCGTGCACAGTTTTTGTATTTTGCGTTCGTTGCCATTTCGTCCCGCTGCTCAACCTCGTCAGAGATTTTCTCGTTTTCTAGAGAACCCCGTTTGTTTTGTGCGTTTCCTTTACATAGTACGAGTATTTTGCTGTGTCACTGTCTTCATTTTCACTGTGCTAGGGTGAACAGTTCTAGCTTTAGCTCTTTGATCAACGTAAACCAAATGATGCAGTGAACTTTATGCTCCTGTGCATTTGTTTTCTTTTCAAGCACTTTTATATGTCTCGTCTTTCCCAGTGTGTTGTAATTCTCTCATGTGAACCCTCACTTTTGCCAGTCCGGTTTTCTTTGCTTCAGCATTCGCTTTTTTCATGTGTGAGTATAGTCAGATAAATGATTTCTTCAATACGAAGCACTTTTAAAGGCAAGAGGCCTTGCATTTTCGCCTCTTATCAAGTCTATGGGACGCCGTTTCCTAGCAGTGTTTGGACATAGGGAGATGTAATTCATCTGTACTAACCAAGGAAACAATTGACCTGCTCTATTGGGGCGGAGGTGTCCCACTCTTACTCTGACAACGACGGCAGCTTCTTCTTCCTATTCTTCAGCGTTTGTCCCGCATCGTAGCGGGGTCCGCTCTTCTGGTGTTACGACGCCACCTTTCCCGATCCTGCGCTTGATCAGGGTGGACACCAGCTACTTTCATGTCCGTGTGTAACGTATCGGACCAACGCTGCTTCGGGCGTCTTCTAGGCCGCTTTCCAGATACTTCCATCTCAAGGCCAATCTTGCGGACGCTGTCTTCTTTCCCACGCAGAACGTGGCCGTACCATCGCAAGCGAGCTTCGAATATCTTGTCCGCTATCGGCGCGACACCGAACTACTGCCGAATAGCATCATTTCTGATGCGGTCCATGCGCGTGACTCCAGTCGTCCAGCGCAGCATCTTCGTCTCCATGACGCTGAGGCGTGTTTCAACTTCCTTACTCGCAGGCCAACACTCAGCGCCGTACATCGCTACCGGGCGCACGACGGCTCTGCAAATCTTCGACTTCAGGTGCTCTGGTATCTTCCTATCACAGAGCAGGCCAGTCAGCGAACGCCACTTGGACCAAGCTGCACTCACGCGTGAGTTCACTTCAACCATCAGACCGCCGTCAGACGCTATTGCTGATCTCAGGTATTTGAACACCGAAGTGCGTGCAAGTTCAGTACCGTTAATCTTAATGGAGCCGGACTCGTTCACGTCAGTCGTTAGGTACTCGGTCTTCTTGACGTCCAATTTGAGTCCGAATCTCGCCAGACGGTCGCACCAAGCTTGCACCTGCCGCTCGAGATCGTCTTTGTCTTCGCAAGCGAGCATCACGTTATCAGCATAAAGCAGCGTCCATGGAACAGGCTTTTGAAGATCTCGCGTGATGGCATCCATGACTACAATAAAGAGGAGTGGAAAAAGCGCAGAACCCTGGTGACCCCAACAGAGATGGGAAACTCCATTGAGGTTCCAGCTGCAGCTTGCACTCTACTCTTTGGGCAAGAATAGAAAATTCGTACCCACTCTACGAGTTCCTCAGGTACGTTGTGTCGTCGCAAGGCGTACCATATAAGCTCATGCGGTACGGGGTCGAAGGCCTTCTCCAAGTCGAGGAAGGCGATATGCACCGACTTCTGTTTCTCGCGATGCTTCTCCACCAGGAGGCGGGCGGCGTGTATAGCATCAATGGTCCCACAACCAGACACAAAGCCGCACTGGTTGTCGGAGAGCTTGACGATTTCACGGATTCCTCTATCGAAGATTCGCTAGAAGATCTTCATGCTGTGCTAAAGCAAGCGAATCGGACGGTAATTGAAGCAGTCCGCAGGACTGCCCTTCTTCTTCAAAATCGGAATCGTCGTTCTGTTGACAACGACGGCAGCACTGAAAGCAAACTACTTGGCATAGACAATACCGTGAACTGGCCTAATTGTGATAGAAGACCTTTCTTTGGAATTTTCCAACCGGCCGCACTGTTTACACGGTTTTGTAGCGATGCCTCCCACCCCGGCTGGAGTTGATCCAGACTTGTGACTTCATTTCCTACCTGAGGCCGGATTCATCAACGACTTACAGCAATTTAGTAGAGAAATTACAGCCGAAATTCCAGATACTGCGGCTTATCGCTCATGATATTGTTTGATAAGCCGCGCTATCAGGGATTTCCGCTGTAATTTTCTCTGTTAAATTGCTGCAAGTCGTTGATGAATCCGGCCCCTAGAGGCTTCCCCTCTCTAGTACAAGATGAAGTTTCTTTACCTCGAAAACATGAATGATGGTTAGGAAAAATGAAAATCAGACAAAAAACTGATAAATATCGCGACTTAGGTTTCATTCCGGATGCTAAACTTACATTCAATTGACAATGCGAAATATTAACGGGTAAGGCAGATATAACCACTCACACTGTATTCAGATGCTCGTCCATAAACTCATTAGTCACCTCAGATTAGATCACATTTGGTGTCGATGTCCGCTCCTCCACGCGGTGCCACTAGAAACTGCTCGCCTTTGCGAGCTAAGCCAAACGCGGACATTCGAGTGCAGGTGACAGGCCCCGGTGACAGGCCGGCTTAAGAACAACCCAATGTCACATCGTGTATGTCAGTTCATGGTTTTCGAGATAGGAGCCGGCGCGCATTAGCAAAGCCCGGCGAGTGCGAGTAGTATGCGAGGGTCGCTGGTGCGAGGACGGCATTGGTGGGCAACTGAGCTAATCCGAAAGTCCCGCAACGTAGGCAGGACCCGCGTAGCAACGCTGGATGTGGGTACGTTGACGGGCCGCTCGTGTGAGTTGGTAGAAGCATTGGAGCGAAGAAAGATAGATTTCTGCGCGGTACAGGAGACGAAGTGGTCCTGCCGCAAGTCAAGGGACACAGGGGCTTTGATGCCATTCTATATGTGGTAGTCTCAGGACCACCAGCGGTGTTAGTACAATCGTCTCCGGACGATTTGGTGACTCGATTGTAAGTGTCGAGAGCTTTCACGATCGATTGATGAAGATCGCTGTCGACGCTAAGGAGAGATTTTTCCACTTCTTCTCTGCGTATGCTACGCAGACTGGCTGTTCAGATCAAGCCAAGGATGCGCCTGCTTGACGAAAAGGCAGCAGAGGTTGCGACGAGAGACGACATCATTGTCGCTGGTGACCTTAATGGGCACGTAGGCGCTGCGAAAGACGGGTACAGCTGTCATGGTGGATTTGGATACAGGTCGAGTAACGCAGATGGTATCCTTTAGTATGCGGAATCGCAAAAAACTAACCTTACCATGATGAACACCGTGTTTCGTAAACGCGACTCCCACTTCATCTTGTTCTATAGTGGGAACACCAAGACGCAAATAGACTTCGTCCTTGTGAAAGATCGCGACCGAAGTCTCGTCACAGACGCGAAGATCGCGCCGTATGAAACAGTCGCCCCCACAGCCTCGTCCGCTGATCTGCACTTTAAAGATTGCACTACCGAGGCAGAAGCACGTCGAGCGATGCGGTGCAGCAAGAATCAAGTGGTGGCGAATGAAAGAGAAGGAAGCAAGTGTGATTTCACGCATACGGTTATCGACAGTCACGACTGTCGAGGAAACTTGGAAAAGGCTACCGACGCGATACTTCAAGCTGCGAGGTCGGAACTTAGCACTACGAACCTGGACGACGAAAGGTCGACAAGCAGGGATGGCTGTGGACGTACGATGTGAAAGAAAGGTTCAAGAGAAGAAAGCGCTTTATCATGTGTTTCTCGGCGACAAGACCGCCAATAATTGGCAAAAGTACCGCGAAGCGAAAAAAGCTGCCAAGAAGGCTGTGGCCATTGCAAAAACCACTCATTACAATGAGATCTACGAAAAGCTCGAGCCGCGCCGCGTAAGGTATTTGTACCTACTTGCGAAAAACCGTCATCGCCAATCCGAGGAAATAGAGAAGTTCTTTGGCATCTATGATGAGAAGGACCATCTTCTGACAGAGCGCAAAAAAGCCTTGAAGCGATGGTGCGACTATTTCGAGGAAATTTGACTCAAGTTTTCGCTCATCCGGCCGTCCCTTTGTGACTCCTATCCACAATCACTGTGGAGGAAACTGACGCGGCTCTGAGGAGGATGAGACCGAGCAAGGCGACTGGTCCAGATGATTTGCCTGTTGATTTATGGAAGTCGAAGTTCTGGCACTCTACCGAGTAGTTGGCCAAGTTTTTCAACCAGGTTGTAGCGGAAAAGAAGGTGCCTGATAGTTGGCAGGAAAGTACCACGATTCCGATTTGGAAGAAAAGTCGCGGTCTTACTGACTGCTCCAACTACCGTACGATTGCTCTCTTGAAGATCTTCGAGCGAATCCTCGATAGACGAATTCGTGAAATCGTCAAGTTTTCCAGCAATCAGTGTGGCTTCGTAGCTGGCTGTGGCACCATTGACGCCATACACGCCGCCCGCCTCCTGTTAGAGAAGCACCGCGAGAAACAGAAGCACGTGCATATCGCCTTCCTCGACTTGGAGAAGGCCAGTGACCGCGTACCGCGTGAAGTGATATGGTACGCCTTGCGACATCATGGAGTTCCCGAAGAGCTCACAGAGTGGGTGCGAATTCTCTACTCTTGTCCAAAGAGTCGAGTTCAAGCTGCAGCTGGAACCTCGATGGAATTTTCCATCTCTGTTAAGGCGCACCAGGGTTCTGCGCTTCCCGCTCCTCTTTGTTGTCGTCATGGATGCCATCGTGCGAGATCTTCAGAACCTCGTCCCTTGGACGTTGCTATATGCTGATGACGTAATTCTCGGTAGCGAAGATAACGTTGAACCCGAGCAAGAGGTGCAAGCTAGATGCGACCGCCTGGCTATGTTCGGACTCGAATTGAATATCAAGAGGACCGAGCAGCTAGCGACTTATGTAAGCGAGTCCGGTTCCATTAATATTAACGGTACTGAGCTTGCACGCACTTCGGTCTTTAAGTACCTGGGATCAGCAGTCGCGTCTGACAGCAAACTGATGGTCGAAGTGAATTCACGCGTGAGTGCAGCTTGGTCCAAGTGGCGTTCGCTGACCGGGTTCTCTGCGATAGGAAGATACCAGAGCGCTTGAAGTAAAGATCTATATAACCGTCGTCCGACTGAGTGTTGGCCTGCAACCAAGGAAGTTGAAACGCACCTCTACGCGAAGCTCGCTTGCGATGGTACGGCCACGTTCTGCGTGGAAGCCAAGACAGCGTCCGTAAGATAGGCCTTAACTTCGAAGTGTCTGGAAAACGGCCTAGAGGCCACCCGAAGCAGCGGATGGCTGATACGTTACACAAGGACTTTAAGTAGCGGGTGTCCACCCTGATCTAGCACAGGATCGGGAAAGATGGCGACATGGCACCAGGAAAGCGAACCCTGCCATGAAGCAGAACAAACGCTGAAGAAGAAGAAGAAGAAGAAGAAGATTGTACCACATTTCTTATGTCCGTCCCGTACCCGAATATTTATTTATTTATTTACTCAGAGCACAAAACAGTGCGCCAATACCATTCATTAAAAACAATCGTTAGAAAGCATGACAATAAATGACAAAACATTACCTGAACTGAATGCTCAGAAACAAACTCCAAAAAATACCAGCAAAGAGAAAAAGAAAAAGCAAGGACTACGACATGATTTTTTTGAACCAGCAAAAAGTGTTCCGCAAGAGGTTTTTCAATTTCCTACAATGACTGGTGTTTACCTTGCGGTGGCGATGTTCGTTCCTCCATGTGGTGCCACTGGAAACTGTTCGCTCTGCGAGCTAAGCCGATCACGGACATTCGATTGCAGGCGACAGTCCCTTGTGACAGGCCGGACTACGAAGACCCATGTCACATCACATAGTGCATGTTAGCTCACGTATTTCAAGATAGTGTTACGGCGTCCGCGGGAGCTCACGCGCACTCGCAGAGCCGGGCGAGTGTGGAAAGTATGCGAGGGTCCCTGATGCGAGGACGGCATCGGGGGCAACTGAGCTAGTCCGAATTGCCGTAACGTAAGCAGGACCCGCGTGGCTACGCTGAATGTGGGTACGTTGACGGGCCGCTCGTGCGAGTTGGTTGAAGCACTGGGGCGTAGAAGAGTTGATTTCTGTGCGGTGCAGGAGACGAGGTGGTCCTGCCGCAGGTCATGGGAGATAGGACGAGGCGTTAAGGCCGTCCTATGTGTAAGTCCCAGGACCACCAGTGGTGTCGGAATAATCGTCTCCGAACGATTTCGTGACTCGATTGTAAGCGTCGAGCGCTTTGACGATCGATTGATGAAGATCGTTGTGGCCGCTAAGGAGCGCCTCTATCACTTCTCTGCGTATGCTCCGCAGAATGGCTGCTTCGATCAAGCCAAGGATGAGTTTTGGAATCTGATCGATGAGAAGACAGCATAGGTACCGTCGAAAGATGTCATCATAGTCGCTGGTGACCTTAACGGGAACGTAGGCGCTACGAAAGACGGGTACAGCTGTCATGGTGGATTCGGCTATGGGTTGCGTAACACAGATGGTGAGCGTATCCTTGAATATGCGGATTCGCACAACCTCACCATAATGAACACCGTCTTCCGAAAACGCGACTCCCACCTCATCTCGTACTATAGCGGAGGCACCAGGACTCAGATAGACTTTGTCCTTGTGAAGGATCGTGACCGAAGTCTCGTCACAGACGCGAAGGTCGTGCCGTATGAGACGGTCGCCCCAAAGCATCGACCGCTGATCTGTACCTTAAGATCGCCCCTCCGAGGCAGAAGCAGGTCGAGCGATGCGGTGCAGCAAGAATCAAGTGGTGGCGAATGAGAGAGAAGGAAGCAGCTGTGATTTCTCGCGTGCGGTTACCGACAGTCACGACTGGCGGCGAAACTTGGAAGAAGGCGACCGACGCGATTCGTCAAGCTGCACAGTCAGAACTTGGCATTACGAAGCCTGGGCGACGGAAGGTCAACAAGCAGACATGGCTGTGGACAGATGACGCGAAAGTCAAAGTTCGAGAGAAGAAGACGCTCTATCACGTGTTTCTCGGCGAAAGGACAGATGATAACTGGCGGAAGTACCAAGAAGCGAAGAAAGCTGCAAAGAAGGCCGTGGCTGTTGCAAAAGCCACTCATTATGGAGATGTCAACGACAAGCTCGAGTCGCGCGATGGTGAGCGGTATCTGTACCGACTTGCCAAGAATCGCCATCGGCAGACCGAGGATATTGCGAAGTTTTTCGGCATCAGTGATGAGGACGGCCATCTTCTCATGGACCGCAAGAAGGCATTGAAGCAATAGCGCGACTACTTTGAGGAAATCTCTACGGTAGATTTTCCTCATCCAGCCATCCCTTCAACGGCTCCAACCCACGGCCCCGTGCAGAAGGTCACCGTGGAGGAGACTGAAGCGGCGTTGAAGAAGATGAGGCCAGGCAAAGCGACTGGGCCCGACGACGTGGCAGCTGATTTATGGAAGTCCAAGTACTGGTACCCTGCTGAGTGGTTATCGAGGTTTTTTAATCAGGTTTTAGCGGAGAAGAAGGTGCCTGAGTGTTGCCGCCAAAACACGACGATTCCGATTTGAAAGAAGAGGGGCAGTCCTGCAGACTGCTCCAGTTACCGTCCGATTCGCTTGCTTTCGCAGAGCATGAAGATCTTTTAGCGAATTGTCGACGGACGAATTCGTGACATCGTACAGCTGTCCAGCAATCAGTGCGGCTTCGTGGCTGGCTGTGGCACCATTGATGCCATTCACGCCGCCCGCCTCCTGATAGAGAAGCATCGCGAGAAACAGAAGTCGGTGCATATCGCCTTCCTCGACTTGCAGAAGGCCTTTGACAGCGTACCGCTGAAGTGATATGGTACGCCTTGCGACATCATGGAGTTCTCGAAGAGCTCATAGAGTGGGTGCGAATTCTCTACTCTTGTCCAAAGAGTCGAGTTCAAGCTGCAGCTGGAACCTCGATAGAGTTTCCCATCTCTGTCGGGGTACACCAGGGTTCTGCGCTTTCCCCACTCATCTTTGTTGTCGTCATGGATGCCATCACACGAGATCTTCAGAAGCCCGTTCCTTGGACGTTGCTTTATGCTGATGACGTATTGCTCGCAAGCGAAGATAAAGGTGAACTCGAGCGAGAGGTGCAAGCTTGGTGTGATCGCTTGGAGCGGTTTGGACTCAGATTAAACGTGAAGAAGACCGAATATCTAACGACAGACGTTAATGAGTCCACCTCCATCAAGGTCAACGGCATCGAGCTCCCACGCACCTCGGTCTTTAAGTACCTTGGATCGGCAGTCGCGTCTGACGGCAAACTGATGGTTGACGTGAACTCACGCGTGAGTGCAGCTTGGTCCAAGTGGCGTTGACTGGCCTGCTCTGTGATAGGAAGATACCGGAGCGCTTGAAGTCGAGAATATATAGAGCCGTCGTCCGGCCGGTAGCGATGTACGGAGCTGAGTGTTGGCCTGCGACAAAGGAAACGGAAAGTCGCCTCAGCGTAATGGAAACGAAGATGCTACGCTGGACGGCAGGAGTTACGCGCCCGAATCGCATCCGAAATGATGCGATTCGGCAGAAGTTCGGTGTCGCGCCGATAGCTGACAAGATGCGCGAAGCTCGCTTACGATGGTACGGCCGCGGTCTGCGTGGGAAAAAGAACAGCGTCCGCAAGATAGGCCTTGAGTTGGAAGTGTCAGGAAAGCGGCCTAGAGGGCGCCCGAAGCAGCGCTGGGCTGATACGTTACATATGGACTTGAAGGCGGCTGGTGTGCACCCTGATCTAGCGCTGGATCGGGAAAGGTGGCGTTATGACACCAGAATAGCGGACCCCGCTACGATGCGGGACAAACCCTGAAGAAGAAGAAGAAGAAGAAGAAGAAGAAGAAGAAGAAGAAGAAGAAGACTGGTGTTTACCTTGCCGAAGAGTACTCCAGCATTTAGTATTTAGTAAAAAGCTCAAAAAAGGAATATCAGCTTAGAAAGAAGGTTTTGCAGCAAAGACGTCTTGCATTTGAACTATAGAATGCGTTAAGCCTATGTCCTTCTAAGAGCACGTTTCCAGGGCGGGTCCTGTATCCCAAAGACCTCTTTAAACTGCTACATACCTCACGCGATGGCATAGAGGGGAACATGCACGTTGAATAGATATGCCGATACGGAGAAAGATGTCTTAAAGGCGAAGAAGTTTTCGAATGAAGAATATGGCACGACTGCGTTCACTCCATCTAGCAAACGCAACCATGCCGGGCTAGAAACAGTGCAGAATAATTTCACTCGAAAGCTTTCAACACGGCATTACGGTTATGATTACACATCGATCCCACCTTCCAAAATCAAAACAAAATTTTCAAATCAGTTTCATTAAGCCTCAGGTGGCTGGTATCGAGGTAGTAAGCTGTCTCAACGATGTTTTGTTGCGATCAAAACTTCTAGCGCCAGGCGGGACTCGAACCCGCACCTCCCTCTGACCGGGCGGGAATGCTCTACGCCTTTACACCACCGGCGCCGTTTGATCGAACGCAACACCCACACCTCGTGGGACCGATCAGCACTCACCCGTATCCGGGATGACCTGGCCGCTGATATCAGCATGGAACCAGTTAAGCTGATGGTCTTGCTAGAAACAATTAAAAATTTTCAATTTTTTGAGTCTGTTAGCCATCGTAGGAAAAGTCATGAGTTGCTCATGATTAACAAATTGATCACTAAGAAAGTACGCTTACGTCTCGACAAATTTTATACAACTTCCTCTTTGATCACGCACGTCCGCAAGTTCAAAATTCGAAATTCAAAAAAAAAATTCAAAACGAAAAAAATCGTTTTCCTGAGGAAAAGTCTCGACTACGAGCACCTTGTTTTATCCAAAGAGCTGGTTTTGACATTTAAAATTTTTTCAAAAAATATGCCCCACCAAACTCCATCTCACAGTTTGGACTGTTTTTTCATAAGTACCTAAAAAGATGATTTATTAGGGTGATGTTGTTTGTATTCTTCTATCCCACAAGCATCAGCTTCTGCTCTTTTCGTGGTATATATCTCGATTTGCTTATTTTGAAAAGCTGATTGCAAATAGTTGTCTGTGTGGGCATACAAGTACAGTAAATAAATAAATAAATAAATAAATAAATAAATAAATAAATAAATAAATAAATAAATAAATAAATAAATAAATATCTACTTGTGAGTGCCATGCGCAGGAACCCCTGCTCAATGGAGAAGTTTATCAGAAAATTCTTGCGGCAGCTCTCTGCTTGCCAACGCCTTCAACGATGATAACCATGATCTCAATTCCAGTACAGACAGGTCCATTTGGCTCCATCTACCTGGCCTTCCCTTCGCAACAATTGTTCCATCGCTTGCACTGCACGCATTGTATACCAGCTCGAAAATGTGCGTCAGCTCTTCAAACGATCGTAAAATTAGAGCTTGAAACATCCGAAAAACGCGTCAAAAGCTATTTTTATTTTGCACTTCTGTAAAGCTAGCGGTGCGACGAAATACGTGGATAGGAAATCTAAAGATTATTTTTACGAAGAAACATTCCTTAAAGGCTGACAAATAACAAGGCATCCAGACTGAATCATGTGGTTTTAAATCATTGAATAGCATTGTCCTTAAATGATTTGTTGGTTAGTATTCCTTATTTGTATTTGCATTTTGTGGTATTTGTTGTCGTTTATCGAAGAAACTTTCCAAGTCAAATCAAGTTACAAAGAAGAAATTGTGCTTTAGAACTTTTCTGCTGACCATTATTTTTCACTGCTTTGTTTAGTAGTGCAGTGGATAATCTTCTATTTCTCTTACACAGATCACAAGTTTCAGATTTTTTTATTTGAGGTTCTGCCTCATTCTGAT